>CM068300.1:35216626-35816626 GCA_034768395.1 Linum lewisii
TTAGAAAACATCCAAGTTCACAAATGACAGGATTGGTCCCATTGAGATTCAAGCAATAACAATTTGGCTTAAACTGTTCCACGAACAAACTCAACCTACACATGCAAGAACATTAACCAAACAAGTCTAGACCTCACTATTTTCTGCACACTTCAAGTAGTGGTTAATTGGGATACAGAAAAACCCACCACGACAACACCAACTCTAATTAAAAGGACTTGAACTCGGGAAATGAAACGGATTGAACGGAGGTAGGGGTAATTTGGAAAGTGGTGAGTGATCGTGATGTGGCTATCGACTCGACTTCATCCGCCTCTAGATCTGCATTTTTTTACGCTCAAGCTAGGATCACTACAACGAGGGCCACTTTTGAGAACTCTTTTTTTCTCTTTTTTTTCTACTGCATACTAGTGCTCGATTCAGCACTTCACTTAGGTGTTGAACCTGTTTAGCTCACACCCTTTGCCTTTGCTAGTGCTCAACCCGACACTTCACTTAGGTGCCGAGCTTGCCTAGCATTTCTTTTCTTTGAGCATTTTTTTTGAACATTCTCTTCACAAATAAGCCACTTGATCCTTAGCCCCTTACAACTTCCACACAAGATTTCGAATTCGATTCTGTCTAATCTCAAGCCACAATCACGAGGGATCAAAAAGGGAATGAAGAACATGGAATAGGGTGAAAATGTGTATGATCCAACAAACAGGCTGGCCTTTATCATCTTTGAACGGTGTTATCGAGCGGTACAAAAACACGCATCAAACCAATCAACCAACATACAAGAGTGATAAAATCTCTGTTCTGGCCCAGACTCATTTGAAATTAGTGCTAACATGCTGGTTATAGGTTCTAAGTGGAACAGTCTAAACATCATTGTGAAAGCTTGAAGTCAATTAAACACCAAAAGTCATGAACCGAATGATTCTACGATAGAAAAATTTGGAAACAATCAAGATCATGCAAATCATCAAAGTATAGCAATAGACTTCTACCGACAAATAATCACACCAAACCTCAAACTCCCATACGACTAACATGAGCATTGTCCTCAATGATCAAGAGAGAGAGGGTAAGGTGGAATGAATTTACCGCGTTGGTAGAGAAGAGCATAGGACGTAATAGTGGTGAAGAGTTCCATGATGATCCTTGTTGAAGAGTTATCCAAAATGCTTGTCAAACCTTATTCAAAAAGCTAAAGAAACACAAAAACCTCAAACAACAATTAAAAGCGAAAAACTAAAGATAACATGGGGTGCCTCCCAAGAAGCGCTTGGTTACCGTCTTATCGACGATAATTGCGTTATGGTGTCCAACTTAGTACCTCTTTAAGGTCAAGTAGCTTCTTCCACGATGAAGATTGACCTCCAAGTAGCGATAGAAGCAAAGGGTAGACTAGCCAATGAGCAATGATGCTTGTATAGCACTTAATACCTTGGGGTGGCTTGCTACCTTTGAAATTCGAAGCTTGTGGAAGAAAGTATGGTAGGGGGCCACCATTGAGCTCCATCGTCTCCAAGTTGGAGATGCCACTCGAAGAGTCTTCCGGGTCAAGGAGAGGTGGCTCCACTTCCATGACAACCGTATGAGGAGTAGAGATGCATGCGTCCTTGGGCTCTTGGCACAAATACTTCATGACCAAGCAAGAAGATTGAAGAGCACTCACAATCTTTGGTGGCACCATAATAGGGTGGTGTTGTTCACTCTCGTGCTCCACTCTTGGTACCACCTCTTCTTGAAGAGTCTTCACGTCACATCTCACCTCCTCTAAGGTGTCATCATCCTCAAGTCTCCTTGGTTCTTCTATGCACACATCATCGTTACTTGGTGTGTCCTCGGGAAGAACATGTTCTTCAATCTCCTCCACTACCAAATCTTCTTCCGTGTCAAGCTCTTCGGATTCACAAGTGTCATCTTCATCATCATAAATTTGCTCCACCTTCTTGGGCTGATTCTCATACTCTAGAGCTTCCATGACGAGATTCATACTTTGAGCTAGGCGATTGAGCCGAGCCGCATTGTCGTCCGCAATCTTCGAGAACTCCTCTAGCATGGATGGAGAGAAAGATTGTTGCTCCACCTTATGGGGTTGACGTTCATTTTCAAACATCCCATTGATGTGCGCCATGCTTTGTGCTAAGCGATTAAGTTGGTTTGCATTGTCTTCCACAATCTTCAAAGCTTCCTCAAGCGTGGGAAAAGGTGGATGAGGTTTCTCTTCCAAAATTTCCACCGCCTTCACTTTAAATACACTACTGGAAAAGCCCTGAGTTTTCGGCGAAAACTTCCCGTGTTTTCACCGAAAATTCCTTTGAAAATCCCTGAGCTAGCCTTCACTTCCTTCACATGTTTTCAACGAAAACTCAGAAAGTTTTCGCCGAAAACTTCTTCAAAAATCAAGCCTCAATCTTCTGTTACTAGTTGGCGGCAACTTTTCGGCGAGAACTATGAGGTTCTCACCAAAAACTTCATTACAAAGCTGTGCACTTTTCTCGATTTTGCAACGGCCATATCTCCTCCGTCCTAGCTCTGATTGACCTTTCCGTTTGATCCTAGGTGCTCCTTGTCACTAGTACTACGACGCCAAGGCCTGAAAAGAAGAAGGCCCAGCGGGAAGAAAGAAGGACCAAGGAGAGAGCAACCACAAGCCCTAAACCAGCAGTCGGGCCGATCAAGGGAGTTTTATGGAGCCGGACATGAAGAACATATCTTTTGGTCAAGAAGTCCGGTCACTGAGCCCGCCCGAAGCCGAAGCCCGTGTCGCCACCCGAGTCAAGCCCGGCGTTCGGCCGGTTAAGCCCACCGGGCCGCCACACGCGCCCAACCGGCCTGAGCAGCCGTACGCGGCCAGATTAGGGTTTTTGACCTAATTTAGGTCTTTCATTCTGCTTTAAAGACTACAACTATTATTTTATGTTTATTCCTTTTTAGTAGGATTATTTAGGGGTTTTTAGGAGACTATTTAGGAATAGGACTCTTTATTTTATTATTATTTAGAAGTAGTGATTAGGGAGGAGAGCTTGTTCCCTCACCTATATAAGGAGGCCGCCGGCCACCCTTGTAAGTCAGACTTTTTATGAAATAAACCCCCTTTGAAAGAACTTTGTTCTGAAACCCTTATTGTATCTGCATGTTGCGATACTGAAGGATCGACTTATCATCAAGAGCATCCATATCTTGGCGTGGCGTCTTCGACTGGACACTTCTTGTTCCCGGCTGTTATATAGCCGACGGGTCAAAGTACTTTTCCGCCCCCGGTTCCCGAAGGTTTCTACCTCGTTGCACGGTCTCAACTTGCGGTGGTTAGGGTCGTCTGCCCACGGTTGCAGCGGTTCACATCAGTTGGTATCAGAGCACGGTTCAAACACACGGACCACATCTATCCCAGTCTCCAGGTTCTCCTGGATTCATATCCTTTTATTGCTTTCGTTAGAAAATTGCTTCGAAAATCTCCCTTCTATTTTAATTTCAGTTTCGAGTTATAAGAAAAGAAAAGCAAGGCCACCTTGCCGAGTTATTTCCTTTCGTTGTAAGTTTAAATCTAAGAAGAGGGGATAAAAAATTGCTTCTGTTTGCTAGTACTAACCATGGCAGACGAGAGGTTAGCCAAAATAGAGAACACCCTTCAGGATCTTGAAGTTACCCTAGCCCACATACACGGAGCCCTGACCCAGCTTGGAAGAGGACGAGGCCGAGACGGCTACACCAAAAGACCCGCCCATGCCCCATGGAGAGAAGGTCCGAGTACAAGCCAAGCTCCCTGGAAGCCCGAACAGACCCGAGCCCTCAGCTCACGGCCAAACCCTAACCCTAGGGATTCGGCACTTCTGGTAACACCTATACCATCTACTTATAAGTTTCAAGGCTCTAACCCATGTCCCAGTGGAACTGTATGTGTCAAATGTCAAGGAAGGGGACATATCTCAAGGGACTGCCCTAATCAACAAACGATGATGATAAGAGAAAGAGAAATCAAGACAGGCGATGAGGAGGATGAGAAGAAAGAAGAAGAAGAATCAGATGAAGGAGAGCAATTTAAGCCGAGAAGCCTTGAGAAGTTTGCAGGGTTCACCTCTAAAACCCTAGCACCCGGCGCCCCGGCCTCAGCCCCGGCCCCTACCCCGGCCTTAGCCCCGGCACCAACCCTGGCCCCAGCCCTGGCCCCAGCCCTGGCCCCAGTACCCAGCCCCGGCACTGCCCGACCAGGCCCCAGCACCCCAGTGCTCGGCCCCAGCATCGGCACTGCCCCAAGCCCCAGCGCCCCAGCGCTCGACCCCAGCCCCGGCGCTACCCGAACAGGCCCCAGCACCCCAGTGCTCAGCTCCAGCCCCGGCGATGCCCCACCAGGCCCTAGTGCCCCAGCACTCAGCCCTAGCTCCGGCACCGCCCCACCAGGCCCCAGTGCCCAAGCACTCGGCCCCAGCCCAGGCGCTGCCCCACCAGGCCCCAGCGCCCCAGCGCTCGGCCCCAGCCCCGGCGCTGCCCCACCAGGCCCCAGTGCCCCAGCACTCGGCCCTAGACCCGGTGCTCCCCCACCAGGCCCCAGCACTCCAGCGCTCGGCCCCGACCCCGGCTGGCAATACCTGACCAGTCTCGGCGTCCCAGCGCCCGGTTCTGACTGGCGCTACCCGCTCAGTCCTAGCGCCCCAGCACCCGGCGCTACCCTGCCTGACTAGTTGCTAACCGGCCAGTTGCTGCCCAAGGCCCCCCGACGAGGCCCCCGACCACGAGTCCGGCGCGTCCCTGCCCGACGCTCAGCCCCGGTCCTACCCGACCAGGGCTGCCCCGACGTGATGATGCTCGACGCCACCGGCTTCCCACCACCCACCGCCGCCAGTTTTCCACTGCCCGCCGCCGCCTCACCACTGGCCGCCACCGTCAGCTTTCTACTGCCCGCCGTCGCCTCACCACTGGCCGCCGCCGCCGGTTTCCTACTGCCCGCCGTCGTACCACTGCCCGACGCCGCCCCACTACCTGGCGCCGCCGCCTTGCCCGAAGTGCCCTGGTTCACCTCCGATACCTCCGGCACCCCCGTGCCTCGACCCGACGCTTCACCGATGGTCCCCTGTGCACCCCAGATTCAATGGGAGATCACCTCCCGACGAGTTTTAAGAGCTGCCCCGAGCAACGAAGATCCGGATGCTGACCCGGATGTGGAGATAAGTAAGGAGCTCTCACCCGCTACCTCCCCGAGCCTTAACATTGTTGTTGATAGTTTTTCAGGAGAAGGAGCGATGGAGACTGAATGAGAGAGTGCTAAAGGACCCGAGCCCTGGTCTATCACTGAATCAAGTGACACTCCTCAGTCTAAGGATAATGCTGCTGAAAACTGGAAGAGGATGATGAGTGTTAGGAAAGGATCCGAGATGGATTTGGGGACAAATCCAAGGCAATAAGAGGGGGATGATATGATCCAACAATGCTGCCCCGATGCCAACCGGTATTCCTACACCCCACCAGGATCCCCTGGCCTAGGCAGAAGCGCATGAATCCTTCAAGGGCAGGCCATCCTCGAGCCCTAAAGCCAAGGTATGACAAGAAATATCGCCTAAATCCTTCACTTGCAGGTAGAAAGACTCCGAGGAAGGGAATGTTGTCCCAAGCCATGCTGTTGGCCGAGGGTATAAGCCCTAGCACCGAAGAGAAGCTTCAGCCCGTTCCTAGTCTAACCTCTAGGAGCCCTGAAGAAGAAGTCGGTTCTTTGAGTGACCCTCTGAAAGCATTTCTGGAGTACAGAAGGAAGAGAATCCAAGAACCCTTGGCCCGAAGAGGAGAGTTGTCAAAGACTGAACCTGAGCCGAGGCATGAGAAGACTTGGAGTCCTTGGCCCCGAAGAATAATACTTGGGCTGACCACAGAGAGCTACGTCCAAAGCTACCTGGAGGCCTATCTGAAGCTTAAAGAAGAAGGCCGAGCGGGAAGAAAGAAGGACCAAGGAGAGAGCAACCACAAGCCCTAAACCAGCAGCCGGGCCGATCAAGGGAGTTTTATGGAGCCGGACATGAAGAACATATCTTTTGGACAAGAAGTCCGGTCACTGAGCCCGCCCGAAGCCGAAGCCCGTGTCCGCCACCCGAGTCAAGCCCGGCGTTCGGCCCGGTCAAGCCCACCGGGCCGCCACACGCGCCTAACCGGCCCGAGCAGTCGTACGCGGCCAGATTAGGGTTTTTGACCTAATTTAGGTCTT
Organism: Linum lewisii; assembly: GCA_034768395.1. Lineage (NCBI taxonomy): Eukaryota > Viridiplantae > Streptophyta > Magnoliopsida > Malpighiales > Linaceae > Linum > Linum lewisii. The sequence goes on from CM068300.1 coordinate 35,222,811, forward strand.
TTATTCTGCTTTAAAGACTACAACTATTATTTTATGTTTATTCCTTTTTAGTAGGATTATTTAGGGGTTTTTAGGAGACTATTTAGGAATAGGACTCTTTATTTTATTATTATTTAGAAGTAGTGATTAGGGAGGAGAGCTTGTTCCCTCACCTATATAAGGAGGCCGCCGGCCACCCTTGTAAGTCAGACTTTTTATGAAATAAACCCCCTTTGAAAGAACTTTGTTCTGAAACCCTTATTGTATCTGCATGTTGCGATACTGAAGGATCGACTTATCATCAAGAGCATTGATAACACTCGATTTGACGTGATTATCAGCCTCATTTAAGCGACATTTCTTTGCTTAAGACATGGTTTTTAGGGTAGAATAACGAATATTCAATCGATTGCCCTATCTCGTGCCATTTGTGTTACCTTGGCCCGTTCCGGGTCTATTTGATGGTTTTCTAGTGTTTTTGTGTTAACACAGGTTTTTGCCGTCAAATAGCGTAGCCATGGACGTGTCTAAGGCGTAGGAACCTCGAGGAATCAAACCGGAATCGATCAAAGGAGTCAATCAAGTCAAATCGAAAATCTGCCATTCACACTTACAGTTTCGGCGAAACCAGGCCCCCAGATTCGGCGAAACCAGCAGTTCAAATCAGCCAGTGCCAAGTGAAGAATGGTTTCGGTGAAACCACTCAACTGCTCGGACCGAAAATATTGAACAGCCGGTGGAGCCCTTGAACTTAAAGGAATTTTCGCCGAAATTCTTAAGGAATTTTCGGCGAAAATAATACACTGGTCCGACTAATTTAGGGTTAAGTATTTATACTTAACCCGGCGGCCCAAATAAGAGGGACAATTCATAATTTGAAAAACAGAGCTTTTTGGAGATCAGAATTCTCTGAAGTTCTGGAGTGAAGAGTTGGAATTCGAAGAGCCGGATAGAGATCGTGACGCCATTCCTTCCATCTCGGAGAATCGGAGCTAGGAGTGTAACTTACCGAAGATCGAAGTCTGTCAGAGTCGTCTGAATTAGGTTTTTCAGATCCTTTTCTGTTCTTCCTTTGAATGATGAACTCTTTCCTTGTCTTTGTTTCTTTTGTAATGATCATGAGTAGCTAAACTCGTTAGAGCTTAGACTAGATGAACCCTAAGTGACCCAGGGCTTTAAAGCGGTCACGGATCGGAGGTGATTAGATTCGAAATTCAATCAGTTCTTTTTCATGTTTGATTCGTTCTTCATTGTTCATGTTTCTTGTCTGGATTGATCACCTAGATTATATTCTTGTTAAGCTAAGGATAGAAGCGAACGCTCGCCTTACTTTAGAACATTGAATTAAACAATTAACCTTATAATTGGAGTGTGCCTTTCGTAGGAACCGGTTAGGGTTAATTCACTGCAAGAGTAACTCATTAATCACTAGTAATTACACCAATTAATTAAGTCGTTGCGAGAGGCGACCGTACCCGGGCGGCTAGTTAATCTTGGTAGTTAGAACGGATAGAGCGAACGTTCGCTGGTCTTAAACCTAAGGGTAAGGAGTTATGGTGGTGTCTTAGTAATTGATTGAATGAGAATCGAAATTCGCTGATCTGTTGATTGCCAATGCTCTGGGGAACGAAGGGGGATTCAAAGTCTAAGTTCGTCTGTCATTCTTGTTTCCAAACCCTATTTCTCAATCTGCTTTAGTTTTATTTGTTTTAATTTTTCTGCATTCCTTAGAATTAGAAGTCGTGGAACTCACACCACGCACAACGTGTTTTTCCTTGAATAATTTGTTAGTTCTGAAGTAGCCAATCATTCGAAGCCCGTGGAATACGATCTATCCTAGCTCTTGAGCTTGATAGTTATTTGATTGAACCTGCTCAGCACAACGACGGTCCATCAAATTGGCGCCGTTGTCGGGGACTTCTTTTGATTGTTGAAAGAAGATCTGGCAATTTATTCTTCTACTTTCCATCTTTCATTTTTCCATTCACTTCGATTTTACATTGGTTTTGTTTGTCTTTGTTATCTGTAGGTTTACAGGTGTATGCCTCACCGTCCTTGGACTCGCTCTCAGACTGAACAGGCTAAGATTGCAGGAAATCCAAGCAGTTCTGCTACACCTCTACGATCACAGATTCTGAAGGAAGGCAGATCCAATCCATTCATCACTCCGATCAAGATCGAGGAACCAAAGGAGAGTTCCTCATCTCCGTCTTCACCGCACTCTTCATCCGCTTCATACACCGAGTCACTTTCACCCCCTCCATCTCCCACCATGACCGATAGGTTACCACCAAACGGCAATCAACCGCCGCCACCCCCACCTGCACAGAAGAGTCTAGCAGACTATAACAAGCCGAGCGCGACTAGCGTTCGATCTGCCATTGCCGTTCCGCGCATTGAAGGAGATCCTGACTATGAGATCAAGATTCCATTCTTGACCATGATCTCTAGGGATTTACAGTTTGAAGGCAGGCCCCTAGACAATCCGTGCACTCATCTTGCAGACTTCCTTGATCTCTGCAATACTTTTAAAAACGGAAACCTCGACAAAAACACTCTTTGTCTGAGAGCTTTCCCGTTCTCTTTGAAAGGCGCTGCTAAGAGGTGGCTTACTGTCAAACCACCTGGCTACTACACTAACTGGGATACTCTGGCTCAGGACTTTGTTGAAGAATACTTCCCTCCGGCCAGAACAACCGCCATCAAGGACAGCATCGCCAGATTCTCCCAGAAAGAAGGAGAAAGTTTATATGATACTTGGAATCGATTCCAAGAACTTCTCTACACCTGCCCTCATCATGGATTCGAGCAGAGGCAGTTAGCTGAAATTTTCTCTCGAGGACTTCGAGAAGAAGCTACCAAGTGGGTCAATTCTCTAGCTGAAGGGGATTGCACTACACTCACTCCTGAAGCTGCTCTTCTACACTTCGCAAACTGTGCCTCCAAGTCAAGGAACTGGGAGCGACAATATGAAGGATCGAGGAGCAAGCTAGATTTCGAAGCAGCTATCAAGGCAGAGGTAGAGAAGCATTTGAAGAAGTCTACCACACCAATCAAGCCACCGGCAGCTTCTGTCTATGTTACCGATTGCGAGTGGTGTGGAGCTTGCTCACATAACGAGGCCGTTGTCAAAATTTTGGTAAGGCAGAAGTCTGGTCTGCCGAAGAGGTAAATTTCATCCAACAAGGCTTTGTTAATAATCAGAATGGTTATGCCGGTTATCGTAACTTCAGACAGCAAGGGAACTATCACGACAGACCTCCCTATAATGCTGGCGCCAATCATAACCAGAACCAGAATAACCGCCCGGCTGGTCACGTTCAGGATCAGAAGCCTAACCATCCGCCGGCGAGTGTCTACCAGCCGCCGCATCGCAATCCGGGTAATTATGGAACTGCTCCTGGCAATCGCCAGAATTAATATCTTAACAATACCTATCCAGGACAGCAGCATCAAAGAGATAATAATGTCAGTGACCTGGATAAGAAGCTCAGCCAGATCATCACAAGACTCAATGATCATGACAGTCAGTTCAAGGCTCAAGCTCTTGTCAATCAAGAACAGATAGCATCTGGACAAAGAATTGAGCAAGTCGTGAACAACATCTCGAGCATGCTAGCATCTGGTCGACCATTTGGCCAGCTTCCAAAGCCAGACAGAGCCAAATCCGAGAAAAGAACAGGCTAAAATGGTAACTACTCGAAAACTCTCAACTTAATTACTGATGCTTATTCTATTTTACGCAGGATCGCTGAAACTCCGGAAGAAGAGGAAGAAGAAGAACAGAAACCGGCGCCTAAGGAGGATCCTCCTCTTGCACCACACGTCGTGAAGCCTCCTTTTCCTAGAGCACTGCTGCCAAACGCAAGGATCGAGACTGGCATGAAGGGGAACAAGGAAGGATATCCTGACATTCGTATTAAGAAACCTGTCTCTCCATATCCAGCTAAGTTATCTGATCCTAGTTCTTTTACTTTGCCTTTGGTCATCAATGATGTTGAAATTGAACGTTGCTTAGTTGATCTAGGAGCATCTGTTAATGTCATGCCTGTGAGTCTATATGAAAAGTTAAACCTAGGGGAACCTGAACCGCCCAGTATGCAACTCGTCTTTGCTGATAGATCGCTTAAAACCCCTAAGGGAGAGATTAAAGACGTTGTCACCAAATGTGGTCCGTTCACGTTCTTAGCTGATTATGTGATTATGGATACTAGTACAGATGACGCTACTATTCTCATAGGTCGACCTTTCATGGCTACTACTGGAATGAATATTAACGTTCCTAATGGTTCTTTGACTTTAAGAGTTGGTAAAGAAATGAAAACGTTCCGTCTTAAAGATGGCATGAAATATGACTCTAGGAATGAAGAATCTCACTGCTTAGCTGTTGAAACGGTGGGGTTGACTCCGGTCAACTCTATTACTAATACTTCTTCCAGTGTCCCTAGATCAGTTGTTGCTACAGATATTAAACAGGTCATTACGAAAAAACCAGAAATTTTGGTTCAAAAGCCGCTTAAGAAGAAGAAGGAACTGCAAGCCTCTTCTAAACCACCAAGCAGTTTTCGAGGAAAGAACAAGAAGACAAAGACCCAAATGGTCTGGAGACCAAAAGCTCCACCATCTTCCACCGAGCCAGCTGCGCCACCAATTAGTTCCGAGAAACCGGCGCCGGAACAAGTATGGAAGGAGAAGCCGAAAGCATCTCCTAAGGAAGTACTAACGATCACCGATCCTGGTGATAACAAGCCGAAGAAGAAGGAAAAAGAGAAACCGACAGTCCTCATTCCTTCCATCGTCACACTAAAGAAGGATGACCTCTTGAGAGAGCTGTTCGGACCATTCAAGTTCGTTGATCATCTTCCCGACGGACGTACCAAGCTTTTGCATGCGAACGGGAAGAAATTCACGTTTACCGGAGAAGTCCCGAAGCTGTACTTTATGAACTCCGACGCGAGCGTGAAGGAGAATCTAAGTTGGGATGTCTCCTAATACCGTCCAGGTATCGTCCAGCTCAAGGACGTTAATAAAAGAGCGCTTCGTGGGAGGCAACCCACGGCTGGATTCAGTTTTGTTTTGTTTCAACCTTGGTCTTTTAGAGTCGGTTCGGGAGAGCCAAAAGTGTCAGTTTGTTTGATTTATTATTTTTCATGTAGAGTCTGCATGTCATATAGTCAGTCGCAAGTTGATTGAGGTCGTTCCGAATTTCTGGATTTAACTGTGATTTTTTGAAGTTGGCCTGATTTACGAAAATATTTTAACCCCAAACAGTTCAAAATTTTCGGCGAAACCACCCTTGTTTTCGGCGAAACCGATCTGCAAATTTCGAACCTGTTCTCCTGTTCCCATTTTCGGTTCGAAAATTTTCTGATTTCGGTGAAACCATCCCAACTAAAATTTTCGGTGAAACTGAGCTTCCATTTTCGGCGAAACCGCCTGTTCAAATCGGTCAATCCATTTTAACTAGTAGTTTCGGCGAAACCACCCCCTACTTTCGCCGAAACTGATTTGCAAAATCACTTAATTTATCCTTTAAAAATCCGGTCCACTTCCTCTCTCCTTCTCTTATTTTCGCTCAGCCTACCCGAAACCCCCTCTCCTTTTGAAATCGCCGAACGCTCCACTTTCAACACCCGCCACCGCCGCCGTTTCACTCGCCGCTGCCGTCGCCGACCGCCGCCGCACCTCTTCCCTCCTCATTCCGATCCCAACAAGCCCTAGAACGTTCGAATCGGAGCTTTGCAGCTCCAGTTCTCCGAAACCCCAGTTTTCAAGTTTTTCACCGATTCTTCTCAACCCGTCCACTTTTTGCAATCATGGCTTCAAGGTAAAGTGTACAACTTTTCAATACAAATCTTTTGACATATGGATTGCTGAATTTCACCGGGGTTGACTTTCGGTTGACTTTTCGGTTTGCCTCGTTTTGCGTGCCGACTATTTCGTGTGAACTTTGATTAACTGAACTTATAGAACTGTTCTAGGATGCTTAGGGAGTTCCGTGCTTAATTTCCATATCATTTGGTCATGTGTTGCTATGCATACGATTGTTTCTTTGTTATGTTGACTTGTGAGATATGTCAGTTTGACGTTGAATTGTTGTTGATCGTTTGGCTGTCATAAGTGTCCATTCTCGTTCATATTATCATGCTTGACAATTGAAATAATATTTTACCGTCATTCTCCGAGTTGTGACAGTCTTGCCATGATTAGGGTTCAATATGACTTAATGTTGACTTTCTAAATGTCGGTTTGACTTTTTTGAACTCTGATTGCGCTTACCTGATTATAGTTGTTCTTAAGACATGTGCTCTATTGTCTATGGTTACCGGTTACCTTGCTTTGCTTACCCCACTTAGTTTTCCTCATTTCTTTGTGAAATTGAGTTTTTCTACTAAGTGTGGGGTAGGATCTTAGTTGACTAATCTGGTTTCACTTCTGGTTTTAGGAACACTTTTGAGCGCAGGACTAAGGCACGCCTTGATGGCGCCTCGAGCTCAGGAGCTGCCGCTCCCGTCACACCCGCCATTCTGGGTCCTCCGCCTACACTCCCTCGCCATGCTGGATACCATCCCACCATCACCCGTCTATCGGACTTCTACTTTGGGAACTTCCAGAAGATCGAACACATCCGTGGAGCTAACGTGCGTCCTTTATCCATGGAGTCACTCCAGGAGCATGACGAGGATTCCTACCGGAACGTGCATGACGCCCTAGCACCGGCCGGTCTCCTAGAGCTGACCACCATAGCCGCCGAGTTCCCAGACATTGCTCTCTAGGAGTTCTGGGCGACATTTGACTTGGACGAGCATAAGAGGAGACGGGGCCAGAAGGTGATCACCTTCTTTCTTGGTGGGGTGTACAGACAGCTCACCTACGATGAGTTTGCCGCTCATCTGGGCATCCCCTACGAGCACTATCACGATCACCACCTCGGCTGGGCGATGATGATGACGACGAGGAGTTACACGCCCTCTGGAGCCACATGACAGGCGTGCCTAGCGATCGCCTCGGGAAGAACAACTCAGTTAAGTCTCTCTCTCACCCGCTCTATAAGTTTATTCATATGGTTTGGCGGCGGTCACTTTTATATGTCAGAGACAAGGATCGCCACCATATCCTTAAGGAGGAGCTCGTGCTTCACCCAGCCATCCGAGAGAGCTACCCTCTCCACCCCGGCTGGGTGCTCGCTCACATCTTCAGCCAGCGGACCAAGAGGAAGAAGCTACCACGCAAACTCTTGGGAGGCAACTTCATCGGTCAGCTCATCCTCTCCTTCGGCATCAGCCATGAATATGGCCCTAACATTCCACGACACCCAATTATGACCGTTGGAGGAGACTTGGCGGTCGAGTACGACTTAGAACTCGACCTCAGTCCCCATGTAGCAGCAGATCCTCCACTCCAACCTGCGGTCGAGTCGAAGGACGAAGATGATGCTGAGGAGCAGCAGCCGCAGCCGCCGCCTGAGTTTCAAGATTATATACCCTCACCACACCATTCGGCAGGGTACATCCACCAGTCGCCGCCGCGCATTCCAGATCCATTTCCGACGTATACTCACCAGCCACGACATCACCCCGCGGATGTGGGAGAGTTATACGAGCGACTGCAGGAGTGGCGCATCACCGACAACGCCACTCACGAGGCACGATGGACTATTATGCAGCAACATATGCGCCGCGCCGACAGGCGGTATGAGGCACAGATGGCGTGGCAACGCCAGCTCGGCGAATTTCTCCACTTTCCACCTCCCGGTTCACCGGACCAGCAGTGATCGGGTTGTATTCCTTTTCTGGTGTCTTCTTTTTATTTATTCTTTTCGGATTTCGATCCAACTTTTTTCTGTGTGGATCCGGGACACTTGTCCCGGTTTCCTTTTTATGTTTCATTTGTTTTTGTTTTGTAGGCAGTTGGGAGATTCCCTTTGCTTCGCTTGGGTAGATTCCCTCCGCTCCGAGGACCCGTGCTCATCCCCTACACCTATCATCTCGGTCCAGGTTCTTCTACTTCACTCTGAACTCTAGAATTAGTCCCGTGAGGACACAGACCGATTTAAGTGTGCGGTAGGATGCTAGAGAATCTTGCATGAACTTGATTGCCCTTGATTGTGTTTTGTGTGCCTCGTGATTCCATTCCAGTCTCTCTAGCATTAGAATGGCTCAGTTCTTGATTTTTGATGTTAAGTTGTTGTTCAAACTTTCATAATGATGCTTAGACTGCTTAACCTAGAACTTGAGAACCAACTTGTATGCTTTGATGCTAAATTGCCTGGTCAGAACAGAATTTTAAAATCACACTTGTAGTTTGTAGCCTTGATTGCATGAAAATGACCGAATCCGACTAGCAAACCAACTGTGAGCTTTTGATCCATTGCACGTAACTTGCAATTTAAATTCTTTCTGAGTGGTTCTCTGTTTACTTGAATAAGTTAGAATTTGCATGAGACCTACTCGAGACCACACGATGACACGAGTTCTAGAAGGATAGGGGCACCTAGATTCAGCTACTAAGCCAGATAGCCTACCTTAACGATAAAATCCACTAGGTTTAGACCCTTGAGCTTGGCCTGTTCTTTCGGTTCGATAATACATTATAGCCATTTCCCATTTCTTTCATTCCCCGTTGATCCCCTGTGGTTGTAGTTCTAGATTGACCTACCGGGAGTCGATTTGTGGTAACCTGCCTATAGCCATTAAAATGGTGGTCTTAGCTATCATGTCCAGACGTGTAAACCCCTCTAGCAACTAAAAGAAAAAATCGGCACAAAAGAAAAAATAAAGTAAGAAAAGAAGCAAGCTTCAGAAAAAAAATGAAGAAAGAAGAAAATCAGAAAAAGTTCAAAGTTTAGTTCAAATAAAACGTTCTTCTCCCTACAAATGGAAGAACGAAGTCGTAAGAAAAGTTGAAAAGAAAAATGTATGCAAAAGAAAAAGAATAAGTGCTAGGTTGCTTGAGGGTATCATAGGACGAGCGTTCATCATTCCACCAGTGTTTGGTTAGACGGTAGGAAGCCATAGATTAGATTCGAGGGAAGTTAGTCGAAAGCTACACCGCACCAAGCCATCATCATTCATTCCCATCATCCATCTCATTATAAACCCGAGTAGTGTAGATTTCATTACGGTCCCAGCAGGGAAGTCCTTCTTGACTAGATACTCGTGTTGTCACAGTGGTGGAGATGTGGTCGAAATGCAAACCTATGACAGAATTCGGTAACAGAAAACGATCGAGAGCAGAAACACGTCCTTAAACACAGAGAGTGAGAGTTCCCATTGTACTAAATATATCCTGTGTGAGAAGTCTGGTCGGTCAGGTCAAATTCGTGCATGATTGATTGCTTAATTACTTGTCGTGTGCAGTTGATTAGTGAGACCAGGTAGTTTGGCTGATCAGTATGCATGTTAGGATTCTTGTTCTAGGATCGATCTGTCTAATAATTCATTGTGTTTGATTGAGCTCCAATTTAATCGATCTTATCATTTATGAACATGAGCGTTTCTATTCAGTTTGCTTGAGGACAAGCAAAAGCTTAAGTGTGGGGTATTTGATGACACTCGATTTGACATGATTATCAGCCTCATTTAAGCGACATTTCTTTGCCTAAGACATGGTTTTTAGGGTAGAATAACGAATATTCAATCGATTGCCCTATCTCGTGCCATTTGTGTTACCTTGGCCCGTTCCGGGTCTATTTGATGGTTTTCTAGTGTTTTTGTGTTAACACAGGTTTTTGCCGTCAAATAGCGTAGCCATGGACGTGTCTAAGGCGTAGGAACCTCGAGGAATCAAACCGAAATCGATCAAAGGAGTCAATCAAGTCAAACCGAAAATCTGCTATTCACACTTACAGTTTCGGCGAAACCAGGCCCCCAGATTCGGCGAAACCAGCAGTTCAAATCAGCCAGTGCCAAGTGAAGAATGGTTTCGGCGAAACCACTCAACTGCTCGGACCGAAAATATTGAACAGCCGGCGGAGCCCTTGAACTTAAAGGAATTTTCGCCGAAATTCTTAAGGAATTTTCGGCGAAAATAATACACTGGTCCGACTAATTTAGGGTTAAGTATTTATACTTAACCCAGCGGCCCAAATAAGAGGGACAATTCATAATTCGAAAAACAGAGCTTTTTGGAGATCAGAATCCTCTGAAGTTCTGGAGTGAAGAGTTGGAATTCGAAGAGCCGGATAGAGATCGTGACGCCATTCCTTCCATCTCGGAGAATCGGAGCTAGGAGTGTAACTTACCGAAGATCGAAGTCTGTCAGAGTCGTCTGAATTAGGTTTTTCAGATCCTTTTCTGTTCTTCCTTTGAATGATGAACTCTTTCCTTGTCTTTGTTTCTTTTGTAATGATCATGAGTAGCTAAACTCGTTGGAGCTTAGACTAGATGAACCCTAAGTGACCCAGGGCTTTAAAGCGGTCATGAATCGGCGGTGATTAGATTCGAAATTCAATCAGTTCTTTTTCATGTTTGATTCGTTCTTCATTGTTCATGTTTCTTGTCTGGATTGATCACCTAGATTAGATTCTTGTTAAGCTAAGGATAGAAGCGAATGCTCGCCTTACTTTAGAACATCGAATTAAACAATTAACCTTATAATTGGAGTGTGCCTTTCGTAGGAACCGGTTAGGGTTAATTCACTGCAAGAGTAACTCATTAATCACTAGTAATTACACCAATTAATTAAGTCGTTGCGAGAGGCGACCGTACCCGGGTGGCTAGTTAATCTTGGTAGTTAGAACGGATAGAGCGAACGTTCGCCGGTCTTAAACCTAAGGGTAAGGAGTTATGGTGGTGTCTTAGTAATTGATTGAATGAGAATCGAAATCCGCTGATCTGTTGATTGCCAATGCTCTGGGGAACGAAGGGGGATTCAAAGTCTAAGTTCGTCTGTCATTCTTGTTTCCAAACCCTATTTCTCAATCTGCTTTAGTTTAATTTGTTTTAATTTTTCTGCATTCCTTAGAATTAGAAGTCGTGGAACTCACACCACGCACAACGTGTTTTTCCTGAATAATTTGTTAGTTCTGAAGTAGCCAATCATTCGAAGGCCCGTGGAATACGATCTATCCTAGCTCTTGAGCTTGATAGTTATTTGATTGAACCTGCTCAGCACAACGACGGTCAATCAAGCATCCATCTCTTGGCATGGCGTCTTCGACTGGACACTTATGGTTCCCGGCTGTTATATAGCCGACGGGTCAAAGTACTTTTCCGCCCCCGGTTCCGAAGGTTTCTACCTCGTTGCACGGTCTCAACTTGCGGTGGTTAGGGTCGTCTGCCCACGGTTGCAGCGGTTCACATCATTATAGGTTCTAAGTGGAACAGTCTAAACATCATTGTGAAAGCTTGAAGTCAATTAAACACCAAAAGTCATGAACCGAATGATTCTACGATAGAGGAATTTGGAAACAATCAAGATCATGCAAGTCATCAAAGCATAGCAATAGACTTCTACCGACAAATAATCACACCAAACCTCAAACTCCCATACGACTAACATGAGCATTGTCCTCAATGATCAAGAGAGAGGGTAAGGTGGAACGAATTTACCGCGTTGGTAGAGAAGAGCATAGGACGTAATAGTGGTGAAAGAGTTCCATGATGATCCTTGGTGAAGAGTGATCCAAAATGCTTGTCAAACCTTATTAAAAAGCTAAAGCAACACAAAAACCTCAAACAACAATTAAAAGCGAAAAAGTAAAGATAACATGGGGTGCCTCCCAAGAAGCGCTTGGTTACCGTCTTATCGACGATAACTGCGTTATGGTGTCCAACTTAGTACCTCTTTAAGGTCAAGTAGCTTCTTCCACGATGAAGATTGACTCCAAGTAGCGATAGAAGCAAAGGGTAGACTAGCCAATGAGCAATGATGCTTGTATAGCACTTGATACCTTGGGGTGGCTTGCTACCTTTGAAATTCGAAGCTTGAGGAAGAAAGTATGGTAGGGGGCCACCATTGAGCTCCATCGTCTCCAAAGTTGGTGATGCCACTCGAAGAGTCTTCCGGGTCAAGGAGAGGTGGCTCCACTTCCATGACCACCATATGAGGAGTAGAGATGCATGCGTCCTTGGGCTCTTAGCACAAATACTTCATGACCAAGCAAGAAGATTGAAGAGCACTCACAATCTTTGGTGGCACCACAATAGGGTGGTGTTGTTCACTCTCATGCTCCACTCTTGGTACCACCTCTTCTTGAAGAGTCTTCACGTCACATCTCACCTCCTCTAAGGTGTCATCATCCTCAAGTCTCCTTGGTTCTTCTATGCACACATCATCGTTACTTGGTGTGTCCTTGGGAAGAACATGTTCTTCAATCTCCTCCACTACCAAATCTTCTTCCGTGTCAAGCTCTTCGGATTCACAAGTGTCATCTTCATCATCATAAATTTGCTCCACCTTCTTGGGCTGATTCTCATACTCTAGAGCTTCCATGACGAGATTCATACTTTGAGCTAGGCGATTGAGCCGAGCCGCATTGTCGTCCGCAATCTTCGAGAACTCCTCTAGCATGGATGGATCGGAAGAGTGTTGCTCCACCTTATGGGGTTGACGTTCATTTTCAAACATCCCATTGATGTGCGCCATGCTTTGTGCTAAGCGATTAAGTTGGTTTGCATTGTCTTCCGACAATCTTCAAAGCTTCCTCAAGCGTGGGAAAAGGTGGAGGAGGTTTCTCTTCCAAAATTTCCACAGCCTTCACTTTAAATACACTGCTGGAAAAGCCCTGAGTTTTCGGCGAAAACTTCCCATGTTTTCGCCGAAAATTCCTTTGAAAATCCCTGAGCTAGCCTTCACTTCCTTCACATGTTTTCGACGAAAACTCAGAAAGTTTTCGCCGAAAAATTCTTCAAAAATCAAGCCTCAATCTCCTGTTACTAGTTGGCGGCAACTTTTCGGCGAGAACTATGAGGTTCTCACCAAAAACTTCATTAGAAAGCTGTGCACTTTTCTCGATTTTGCAACGGCCATATCTCTCCGTCCTAGCTCCGATTGACCTTCCGTTTGATCCTATGTGCTCCTTGTCACAGTACTACGACGCCAAGGCCTGGAAATGCACAGATAAAACTCCAATAGGCACTGAAATTGCCCTCAAAGTGGCACTTGGACAACAAAAGAGCACTTTGCATAAAACTTCAATAAAAGCATATTAAGCATGGCCTTTAAGGTCAAATACGGGCATTTCATAGGTCAATCACAAGCTCAAAATGCACTAAATAAAGTCACATCAAATTCCCCTACGACTAAGCTTTGCTTGTCCTCAACCAAATGAATTAGAAAACATCCAAGTTCACAAATGACAGGATTGGTCCCATTGAGATTCAAGCAATAACAATTTGGCTTAAACTGTTCCACGAACAAACTCAACCTACACATGCAAGAACATCAACCAAACAAGTCTAGACCTCACTATTTTCTGCACACTTCAAGTAGTGGTTAATTGGGATACAGAAAAACCCACCACGACAACACCAACTCTAATAAAAGGACTTGAACTCGGGAAATGAAACGGATTGAAAAGGAGGTAGGGTAATTTGGAAAGTGGTGAGTGATCGTGATGTGGCTATCGACTCGACTTCATCCGCCTCTAGATCTGCATTTTTTTACGCTCAAGCTAGGATCACTACAACGAGGGCCACTTTTGAGAACTCTTTTTTTCTCTTTTTTTTCTACTGCATACTAGTGCTCGATTCAGCACTTCACTTAGGTGTTGAACCTGTTTAGCTCACACCTTTGCCTTTGCTAGTGCTCAACCCGACACTTCACTTAGGTGCCGAGCTTGCCTAGCATTTCTTTTCTTTTGAGCATTTTTTTTGAACATTCTCTTCACAAATAAGCCACTTGATCCTTAGCCCCTTACAACTTCCACACAAGATTTCGAATTCGATTCTGTCTAATCTCAAGCCACAATCACGAGGGATCAAAAAGGGAATGAAGAACATGGAATAGGGTGAAAATGTGTATGATCCAACAAACAGGCCGGACCTTTATCATCTTAGAACGGTGTTATCGAGCGGTACAAAAACACGCATCAAACCAATCAACCAACATACAAGAGTGATAAAATCTCTGTTCTGGCCCAGACTCATTTGAAATTAGTGCTAACATGCTGGTTATAGGTTCTAAGTGGAACAGTCTAAACATCATTGTGAAAGCTTGAAGTCAATTAAACACCAAAAGTCATGAACCGAATGATTCTACGATAGAGGAATTTGGAAACAATCAAGATCATGCAAGTCATCAAAGCATAGCAATAGACTTCTACCGACAAATAATCACACCAAACCTCAAACTCCCATACGACTAACATGAGCATTGTCCTCAATGATCAAGAGAGAGAGGGTAAGGTGGAACGAATTTACCGCGTTGGTAGAGAAGAGCATAGGACGTAATAGTGGTGAAAGAGTTCCATGATGATCCTTGGTGAAGAGTGATCCAAAATGCTTGTCAAACCTTATTAAAAAGCTAAAGCAACACAAAAACCTCAAACAACAATTAAAAGCGAAAAAGTAAAGATAACATGGGGTGCCTCCAAGAAGCGCTTGGTTACCGTCTTATCGACGATAACTGCGTTATGGTGTCCAACTTAGTACCTCTTTAAGGTCAAGTAGCTTCTTCCACGATGAAGATTGACCTCCAAGTAGCGATAGAAGCAAAGGGTAGACTAGCCAATGAGCAATGATGCTTGTATAGCACTTGATACCTTGGGGTGGCTTGCTACCTTTGAAATTCGAAGCTTGAGGAAGAAAGTATGGTAGGGGGCCACCATTGAGCTCCATCGTCTCCCAGTTGGTGATGCCACTCGAAGAGTCTTCCGGGTCAAGGAGAGGTGGCTCCACTTCCATGACCACCATATGAGGAGTAGAGATGCATGCGTCCTTGGGCTCTTAGCACAAATACTTCATGACCAAGCAAGAAGATTGAAGAGCACTCACAATCTTTGGTGGCACCACAATAGGGTGGTGTTGTTCACTCTCATGCTCCACTCTTGGTACCACCTCTTCTTGAAGAGTCTTCACGTCACATCTCACCTCCTCTAAGGTGTCATCATCCTCAAGTCTCCTTGGTTCTTCTATGCACACATCATCGTTACTTGGTGTGTCCTCGGGAAGAACATGTTCTTCAATCTCCTCCACTACCAAATCTTCTTCCGTGTCAAGCTCTTCGGATTCACAAGTGTCATCTTCATCATCATAAATTTGCTCCACCTTCTTGGGCTGATTCTCATACTCTAGAGCTTCCATGACGAGATTCATACTTTGAGCTAGGCGATTGAGCCGAGCCGCATTGTCGTCCGCAATCTTCGAGAACTCCTCTAGCATGGATGGATCGGAAGAGTGTTGCTCCACCTTATGGGGTTGACGTTCATTTTCAAACATCCCATTGATGTGCGCCATGCTTTGTGCTAAGCGATTAAGTTGGTTTGCATTGTCTTCCGAAATCTTCAAAGCTTCCTCAAGCGTGGGAAAAGGTGGAGGAGGTTTCTCTTCCAAAATTTCCACAGCCTTCACTTTAAATACACTGCTGGAAAAGCCCTGAGTTTTCGGCGAAAACTTCCATGTTTTCGCCGAAAATTCCTTTGAAAATCCCTGAGCTAGCCTTCACTTCCTTCACATGTTTTCGACGAAAACTCAGAAAGTTTTCGCCGAAAAATTCTTCAAAAATCAAGCCTCAATCTCCTGTTACTAGTTGGCGGCAACTTTTCGGCGAGAACTATGAGGTTCTCACCAAAAACTTCATTAGAAAGCTGTGCACTTTTCTCGATTTTGCAACGGCCATATCTCCTCCGTCCTAGCTCCGATTGACCTTCCGTTTGATCCTATGTGCTCCTTGTCACCAGTACTACGACGCCAAGGCCTGGAAATGCACAGATAAAACTCCAATAGGCACTGAAATTGCCTCAAAGTGGCACTTGGACAACAAAAGAGCACTTTGCATAAAACTTCAATAAAAGCATATTAAGCATGGCCTTTAAGGTCAAATACGGGCATTTCATAGGTCAATCACAAGCTCAAAATGCACTAAATAAAGTCACATCAAATTCCCCTACGACTAAGCTTTGCTTGTCCTCAACAAATGAATTAGAAAACATCCAAGTTCACAAATGACAGGATTGGTCCCATTGAGATTCAAGCAATAACAATTTGGCTTAAACTGTTCCACGAACAAACTCAACTACACATGCAAGAACATCAACCAAACAAGTCTAGACCTCACTATTTTCTGCACACTTCAAGTAGTGGTTAATTGGGATACAGAAAAACCCACACGACAACACCAACTCTAATTAAAAGGACTTGAACTCGGGAAATGAAACGGATTGAACGGAGGTAGGGTAATTTGGAAAGTGGTGAGTGATCGTGATGTGGCTATCGACTCGACTTCATCCGCCTCTAGATCTGCATTTTTTTACGCTCAAGCTAGGATCACTACAACGAGGGCCACTTTTGAGAACTCTTTTTTTTCTCTTTTTTTTCTACTGCATACTAGTGCTCGATTCAGCACTTCACTTAGGTGTTGAACCTGTTAGCTCACACCTTTGCCTTTGCTAGTGCTCAACCGACACTTCACTTAGGTGCCGAGCTTGCCTAGCATTTCTTTTCTTTTGAGCATTTTTTTTGAACATTCTCTTCACAAATAAGCCACTTGATCCTTAGCCCCTTACAACTTCCACACAAGATTTCGAATTCGATTCTGTCTAATCTCAAGCCACAATCACGAGGGATCAAAAAGGGAATGAAGAACATGGAATAGGGTGAAAATGTGTATGATCCAACAAACAGGCCGACCTTTATCATCTTAGAACGGTGTTATCGAGCGGTACAAAAACACGCATCAAACCAATCAACCAACATACAAGAGTGATAAAATCTC
This sequence comes from Linum lewisii, assembly GCA_034768395.1. Lineage (NCBI taxonomy): Eukaryota > Viridiplantae > Streptophyta > Magnoliopsida > Malpighiales > Linaceae > Linum > Linum lewisii. The sequence continues at coordinate 35,239,665 of CM068300.1, forward strand.
TGTTCTGGCCCAGACTCATTTGAAATTAGTGCTAACATGCTGGTTATAGGTTCTAAGTGGAACAGTCTAAACATCATTGTGAAAGCTTGAAGTCAATTAAACACCAAAAGTCATGAACCGAATGATTCTACGATAGAGGAATTTGGAAACAATCAAGATCATGCAAATCATCAAAGCATAGCAATAGACTTCTACCGACAAATAATCACACCAAACCTCAAACTCCCATACGACTAACATGAGCATTGTCCTCAATGATCAAGAGAGAGAGGGTAAGGTGGAACGAATTTACCGCGTTGGTAGAGAAGAGCATAGGACGTAATAGTGGTGAAAGAGTTCCATGATGATCCTTGGTGAAGAGTGATCCAAAATGCTTGTCAAACCTTATTAAAAAGCTAAAGCAACACAAAAACCTCAAACAACAATTAAAAGCGAAAAAGTAAAGATAACATGGGGTGCCTCCCAAGAAGCGCTTGGTTACCGTCTTATCGACGATAACTGCGTTATGGTGTCCAACTTAGTACCTCTTTAAGGTCAAGTAGCTTCTTCCACGATGAAGATTGACCTCCAAGTAGCGATAGAAGCAAAGGGTAGACTAGCCAATGAGCAATGATGCTTGTATAGCACTTGATACCTTGGGGTGGCTTGCTACCTTTGAAATTCGAAGCTTGAGGAAGAAAGTATGGTAGGGGGCCACCATTGAGCTCCATCGTCTCCAGTTGGTGATGCCACTCGAAGAGTCTTCCGGGTCAAGGAGAGGTGGCTCCACTTCCATGACCACCATATGAGGAGTAGAGATGCATGCGTCCTTGGGCTCTTGGCACAAATACTTCATGACCAAGCAAGAAGATTGAAGAGCACTCACAATCTTTGGTGGCACCACAATAGGGTGGTGTTGTTCACTCTCATGCTCCACTCTTGGTACCACCTCTTCTTGAAGAGTCTTCACGTCACATCTCACCTCCTCTAAGGTGTCATCATCCTCAAGTCTCCTTGGTTCTTCTATGCACACATCATCGTTACTTGGTGTGTCCTCGGGAAGAACATGTTCTTCAATCTCCTCCACTACCAAATCTTCTTCCGTGTCAAGCTCTTCGGATTCACAAGTGTCATCTTCATCATCATAAATTTGCTCCACCTTCTTGGGCTGATTCTCATACTCTAGAGCTTCCATGACGAGATTCATACTTTGAGCTAGGCGATTGAGCCGAGCCGCATTGTCGTCCGCAATCTTCGAGAACTCCTCTAGCATGGATGGATGGGAGAGTGTTGCTCCACCTTATGGGGTTGACGTTCATTTTCAAACATCCCATTGATGTGCGCCATGCTTTGTGCTAAGCGATTAAGTTGGTTTGCATTGTCTTCCGAAATCTTCAAAGCTTCCTCAAGCGTGGGAAAAGGTGGAGGAGGTTTCTCTTCCAAAATTTCCACGCCTTCACTTTAAATACACTGCTGGAAAAGCCCTGAGTTTTCGGCGAAAACTTCCCATGTTTTCGCCGAAAATTCCTTTGAAAATCCCTGAGCTAGCCTTCACTTCCTTCACATGTTTTCGACGAAAACTCAGAAAGTTTTCGCCGAAAAATTCTTCAAAAATCAAGCCTCAATCTCCTGTTACTAGTTGGCGGCAACTTTTCGGCGAGAACTATGAGGTTCTCACCAAAAACTTCATTAGAAAGCTGTGCACTTTTCTCGATTTTGCAACGGCCATATCTCCTCCGTCCTAGCTCCGATTGACCTTCCGTTTGATCCTATGTGCTCCTTGTCACCAGTACTACGACGCCAAGGCCTGGAAATGCACAGATAAAACTCCAATAGGCACTGAAATTGCCCTCAAAGTGGCACTTGGACAACAAAAGAGCACTTTGCATAAAACTTCAATAAAAGCATATTAAGCATGGCCTTTAAGGTCAAATACGGGCATTTCATAGGTCAATCACAAGCTCAAAATGCACTAAATAAAGTCACATCAAATTCCCCTACGACTAAGCTTTGCTTGTCCTCAAGCAAATGAATTAGAAAACATCCAAGTTCACAAATGACAGGATTGGTCCCATTGAGATTCAAGCAATAACAATTTGGCTTAAACTGTTCCACGAACAAACTCAACCTACACATGCAAGAACATCAACCAAACAAGTCTAGACCTCACTATTTTCTGCACACTTCAAGTAGTGGTTAATTGGGATACAGAAAAACCCACCACGACAACACCAACTCTAATAAAAGGACTTGAACTCGGGAAATGAAACGGATTAAACGGGGTAGGGTAATTTGGAAAGTGGTGAGTGATCGTGATGTGGCTATCGACTCGACTTCATCCGCCTCTAGATCTGCATTTTTTTACGCTCAAGCTAGGATCACTACAACAAGGGCCACTTTTGAGAACTCTTTTTTTCTCTTTTTTTTTCTACTGCATACTAGTGCTCGATTCAGCACTTCACTTAGGTGTTGAACCTGCCTTAGCTCACAGCCTTTGCCTTTGCTAGTGCTCAACCCGACACTTCACTTAGGTGCCGAGCTTGCCTAGCATTTCTTTTCTTTTGAGCATTTTTTTTGAACATTCTCTTCACAAATAAGCCACTTGATCCTTAGCCCCTTACAACTTCCACACAAGATTTCGAATTCGATTCTGTCTAATCTCAAGCCACAATCACGAGGGATCAAAAAGGGAATGAAGAACATGGAATAGGGTGAAAATGTGTATGATCCAACAAACAGGCCGGCCTTTATCATCTTAGAACGGTGTTATCGAGCGGTACAAAAACACGCATCAAACCAATCAACCAACATACAAGAGTGATAAAATCTCTGTTCTGGCCCAGACTCATTTGAAATTAGTGCTAACATGCTGGTTATAGGTTCTAAGTGGAACAGTCTAAACATCATTGTGAAAGCTTGAAGTCAATTAAACACCAAAAGTCATGAACCGAATGATTCTACGATAGAGGAATTTGGAAACAATCAAGATCATGCAAATCATCAAAGCATAGCAATAGACTTCTACCGACAAATAATCACACCAAACCTCAAACTCCCATACGACTAACATGAGCATTGTCCTCAATGATCAAGAGAGAGAGGGTAAGGTGGAACGAATTTACCGCGTTGGTAGAGAAGAGCATAGGACGTAATAGTGGTGAAAGAGTTCCATGATGATCCTTGGTGAAGAGTGATCCAAAATGCTTGTCAAACCTTATTCAAAAAGCTAAAGCAACACAAAAACCTCAAACAACAATTAAAAGCGAAAAAGTAAAGATAACATGGGGTGCCTCCCAAGAAGCGCTTGGTTACCGTCTTATCGACGATAACTGCGTTATGGTGTCCAACTTAGTACCTCTTTAAGGTCAAGTAGCTTCTTCCACGATGAAGATTGACTCCAAGTAGCGATAGAAGCAAAGGGTAGACTAGCCAATGAGCAATGATGCTTGTATAGCACTTGATACCTTGGGGTGGCTTGCTACCTTTGAAATTCGAAGCTTGAGGAAGAAAGTATGGTAGGGGGCCACCATTGAGCTCCATCGTCTCCAAGTTGGTGATGCCACTCGAAGAGTCTTCCGGGTCAAGGAGAGGTGGCTCCACTTCCATGACCACCGTATGAGGAGTAGAGATGCATGCGTCCTTGGGCTCTTGGCACAAATACTTCATGACCAAGCAAGAAGATTGAAGAGCACTCACAATCTTTGGTGGCACCACAATAGGGTGGTGTTGTTCACTCTCGTGCTCCACTCTTGGTACCACCTCTTCTTGAAGAGTCTTCACGTCACATCTCACCTCCTCTAAGGTGTCATCATCCTCAAGTCTCCTTGGTTCTTCTATGCACACATCATCGTTACTTGGTGTGTCCTCGGGAAGAACATGTTCTTCAATCTCCTCCACTACCAAATCTTCTTCCGTGTCAAGCTCTTCGGATTCACAAGTGTCATCTTCATCATCATAAATTTGCTCCACCTTCTTGGGCTGATTCTCATACTCTAGAGCTTCCATGACGAGATTCATACTTTGAGCTAGGCGATTGAGCCGAGCCGCATTGTCGTCCGCAATCTTCGAGAACTCCTCTAGCATGGATGGAGGGAAGAGTGTTGCTCCACCTTATGGGGTTGACGTTCATTTTCAAACATCCCATTGATGTGCGCCATGCTTTGTGCTAAGCGATTAAGTTGGTTTGCATTGTCTTCCGCAATCTTCAAAGCTTCCTCAAGCGTGGGAAAAGGTGGAGGAGGTTTCTCTTCCAAAATTTCCACCGCTTCACTTTAAATACACTGCTGGAAAAAGCCCTGAGTTTTCGGCGAAAACTTCCCATGTTTTCGCCGAAAATTCCTTTGAAAATCCCTGAGCTAGCCTTCACTTCCTTCACATGTTTTCGACGAAAACTCAGAAAGTTTTCGCCGAAAACTTCTTCAAAAATCAAGCCTCAATCTCCTGTTACTAGTTGGCGGCAACTTTTCGGCGAGAACTATGAGGTTCTCACCAAAAACTTCATTAGAAAGCTGTGCACTTTTCTCGATTTTGCAACGGCCATATCTCCTCCGTCCTAGCTCCGATTGACCTTCCGTTTGATCCTATGTGCTCCTTGTCACCAGTACTACGACGCCAAGGCCTGAAAATGCACAGATAAAACTCCAATAGGCACTGAAATTGCCCTCAAAGTGGCACTTGGACAACAAAAGAGCACTTTGCATAAAACTTCAATAAAAGCATATTAAGCATGGCCTTTAAGGATCAAATACGGGCATTTCATAGGTCAATCACAAGCTCAAAATGCACTAAATAAATTCACATCAAATTCCCCTACGACTAAGCTTTGCTTGTCCTCAAGCAAATGAATTAGAAAACATCCAAGTTCACAAATGACAGGATTGGTCCCATTGAGATTCAAGCAATAACAATTTGGCTTAAACTGTTCCACGAACAAACTCAACCTACACATGCAAGAACATCAACCAAACAAGTCTAGACCTCACTATTTTCTGCACACTTCAAGTAGTGGTTAATTGGTGATACAGAAAAAACCCACCACGACAACACCAACTCTAATCAAAAGGACTTGAACTCGGGAAATGAAACGGATTAAACGGAGGTAGGGTAATTTGGAAAGTGGTGAGTGATCGTGATGTGGCTATCGACTCGACTTCATCCGCCTCTAGATCTGCATTTTTTTACGCTCAAGCTAGGATCACTACAACAAGGGCCACTTTTGAGAACTCTTTTTTTCTCTTTTTTTTTACTGCATACTAGTGCTCGATTCAACACTTCACTTAGGTGTTGAACCTGCCTAGCTCACAGCCTTTGCCTTTGCTAGTGCTCAACCGACACTTCACTTAGGTGCGAGCTTGCCTAGCATTTCTTTTCTTTTGAGCATTTTTTTTTGAACATTCTCTTCACAAATAAGCCACTTGATCCTTAGCCCCTTACAACTTCCACACAAGATTTCGAATTCGATTCTGTCTAATCTCAAGCCACAATCACGAGGGATCAAAAAGGGAATGAAGAACATGGAATAGGGTGAAAATGTGTATGATCCAACAAACAGGCCGGCCTTTATCATCTTAGAACGGTGTTATCGAGCGGTACAAAAACACGCATCAAACCAATCAACCAACATACAAGAGTGATAAAATCTCTGTTCTGGCCCAGACTCATTTGAAATTAGTGTTAACATGCTGGTTATAGGTTCTAAGTGGAACAGTCTAAACATCATTGTGAAAGCTTGAAGTCAATTAAACACCAAAAGTCATGAACCGAATGATTCTACGATAGAGGAATTTGGAAACAATCAAGATCATGCAAATCATCAAAGCATAGCAATAGACTTCTACCGACAAATAATCACACCAAACCTCAAACTCCCATACGACTAACATGAGCATTGTCCTCAATGATCAAGAGAGAGAGGGTAAGGTGGAACGAATTTACGCGTTGGTAGAGAAGAGCATAGGACGTAATAGTGGTGAAAGAGTTCCATGATGATCCTTGGTGAAGAGTGATCCAAAATGCTTGTCAAACCTTATTCAAAAAGCTAAAGCAACACAAAAACCTCAAACAACAATTAAAAGAGAAAAAGTAAAATAACATGGGGTGCCTCCCAAGAAGCGCTTGGTTACCGTCTTATCGACGATAACTGCGTTATGGTGTCCAACTTAGTACCTCTTTAAGGTCAAGTAGCTTCTTCCACGATGAAGATTGAGCTCCAAGTAGCGATAGAAGCAAAGGGTAGACTAGCCAATGAGCAATGATGCTTGTATAGCACTTGATACCTTGGGGTGGCTTGCTACCTTTGAAATTCGAAGCTTGAGGAAGAAAGTATGGTAGGGGGCCACCATTGAGCTCCATCGTCTCCAAGTTGGTGATGCCACTCGAAGAGTCTTCCGGGTCAAGGAGAGGTGGCTCCACTTCCATGACCACGTATGAGGAGTAGAGATGCATGCGTCCTTGGGCTCTTGGCACAAATACTTCATGACCAAGCAAGAAGATTGAAGAGCACTCACAATCTTTGGTGGCACCACAATAGGGTGGTGTTGTTCACTCTCGTGCTCCACTCTTGGTACCACCTCTTCTTGAAGAGTCTTCACGTCACATCTCACCTCCTCTAAGGTGTCATCATCCTCAAGTCTCCTTGGTTCTTCTATGCACACATCATCGTTACTTGGTGTGTCCTCGGGAAGAACATGTTCTTCAATCTCCCCACTACCAAATCTTCTTCCGTGTCAAGCTCTTCGGATTCACAAGTGTCATCTTCATCATCATAAATTTGCTCCACCTTCTTGGGCTGATTCTCATACTCTAGAGCTTCCATGACGAGATTCATACTTTGAGCTAGGCGATTGAGCCGAGCCACATTGTCGTCCGCAATCTTCGAGAACTCCTCTAGCATGGATGGAGGGGAAGAGTGTTGCTCCACCTTATGGGGTTGACGTTCATTTTCAAACATCCCATTGATGTGCGCCATGCTTTGTGCTAAGCGATTAAGTTGGTTTGCATTGTCTTCCGCAATCTTCAAAGCTTCCTCAAGGTGGGAAAAGGTGGAGGAGGTTTCTCTTCCAAAATTTCCACCGCCTTCACTTTAAATACACTGCTGGAAAAAGCCCTGAGTTTTCGGCGAAAACTTCCCCTGGTTTTTGCCAAAAATTCCTTTGAAAATCCCTGAGCTTGCCTTCACTTCCTTCACATGTTTTCGACGAAAACTCAGAAAGTTTTCGCCGAAAACTTCTTCAAAAATCAAGCCTCAATCTCCTGTTACTAGTTGGCGGCAACTTTTCGGCGAGAACTATGAGGTTCTCACCAAAAACTTCATTAGAAAGCTGTGCACTTTTCTCGATTTTGCAACGGCCATATCTCCTCCGTCCTAGCTCCGATTGACCTTCCGTTTGATCCTATGTGCTCCTTGTCACCAGTACTACGACGCCAATGCCTGAAAATGCACAGATAAAACTCCAATAGCACTGAAATTGCCCTCAAAGTGGCACTTGGACAACAAAAGAGCACTTTGCATAAAACTTCAATAAAAGCATATTAAGCATGACCTTTAAGGATCAAATACGGGCATTTCATAGGTCAATCACAAGCTCAAAATGCACTAAATAAATTCACATCAAATTCCCTACGACTAAGCTTTGCTTGTCCTCAAGCAAATGAATTAGAAAACATCCAAGTTCACAAATGACAGGATTGGTCCCATTGAGATTCAAGCAATAACAATTTGGCTTAAACTATTCCACGAACAAACTCAACCTACACATGCAAGAACATCAACCAAACAAGTCTAGACCTCACTATTTTCTGCACACTTCAAGTAGTGGTTAATTGGTATACAGAAAAAACCCACCACGACAACACCAACTCTAATCAAAAGGACTTGAACTCGGGAAATGAAACGGATTAAACGGAGGTAGGGTAATTTGGAAAGTGGTGAGTGATCGTGATGTGGCTATCGACTCGACTTCATCCGCCTCTAGATCTGCATTTTTTTACGCTCAAGCTAGGATCACTACAACAAGGGCCACTTTTGAGAACTCTTTTTTTCTCTTTTTTTTCTACTGCATACTAGTGCTCGATTCAACACTTCACTTAGGTGTTGAACCTGCCTAGCTCACAGCCTTTGCCTTTGCTAGTGCTCAACACGACACTTCACTTAGGTGCCGAGCTTGCCTAGCATTTCTTTTCTTTTGAGCATTTTTTTTTGAACATTCTCTTCACAAATAAGCCACTTGATCCTTAGCCCCTTACAACTTCCACACAAGATTTCGAATTCGATTCTGTCTAATCTCAAGCCACAATCACGAGGGATCAAAAAGGGAATGAAGAACATGGAATAGGGTGAAAATGTGTATGATCCAACAAACAGGCCGGCCTTTATCATCTTAGAACGGTGTTATCGAGCGGTACAAAAACACGCATCAAACCAATCAACCAACATACAAGAGTGATAAAATCTCTGTTCTGGCCCAGACTCATTTGAAATTAGTGTTAACATGCTGGTTATAGGTTCTAAGTGGAACAGTCTAAACATCATTGTGAAAGCTTGAAGTCAATTAAACACCAAAAGTCATGAACCGAATGATTCTACGATAGAGGAATTTGGAAACAATCAAGATCATGCAAATCATCAAAGCATAGCAATAGACTTCTACCGACAAATAATCACACCAAACCTCAAACTCCCATACGACTAACATGAGCATTGTCCTCAATGATCAAGAGAGAGAGGGTAAGGTGGAATGAATTTACCGCGTTGGTAGAGAAGAGCATAGGACGTAATAGTGGTAAAAGAGTTCCATGATGATCCTTGGTGAAGAGTGATCCAAAATGCTTGTCAAACCTTATTCAAAAAGCTAAAGCAACACAAAAACCTCAAACAACAATTAAAAGAGAAAAAGTAAAAATAACATGGGGTGCCTCCCAAGAAGCGCTTGGTTACCGTCTTATCGACGATAACTGCGTCATGGTGTCCAACTTAGTACCTCTTTAAGGTCAAGTAGCTTCTTCCACGATGAAGATTGAGCTCCAAGTAGCGATAGAAGCAAAGGGTAGACTAGCCAATGAGCAATGATGCTTGTATAGCACTTGATACCTTGGGGTGGCTTGCTACCTTTGAAATTCGAATCTTGAGAAGAAAAGTATGGTAGGGGGTCACCATTGAGCTCCATCGTCTCTAAGTTGGTGATGCCACTCGAAGATTCTTCCGGGTCAAGGAGAGGTGGCTCCACTTCCATGACCACGGTATGAGGAGTAGAGATGCATGCGTCCTTGGGCTCTTGGCACAAATACTTCATGACCAAGCAAGAAGATTGAAGAGCACTCACAATCTTTGGTGGCACCACAATATGGTGGTGTTGTTCACTCTCGTGCTCCACTCTTGGTACCACCTCTTCTTGAAGAGTCTTCACGTCACATCTCACCTCCTCTAAGGTGTCATCATCCTCAAGTCTCCTTGGTTCTTCTATGCACACATCATCGTTACTTGGTGTGTCCTCGGGAAGAACATGTTCTTCAATCTCCTCCAATACCAAATCTTCTTCCGTGTCAAGCTCTTCGGATTCACAAGTCTCATCTTCATCATCATAAATTTGCTCCACCTTCTTGGCTGATTCTCATACTCTAGAGCTTCCATGACGAGATTCATACTTTGAGCTAGGCGATTGAGCCGAGCTGCATTGTCATCCGCAATCTTCGAGAACTCCTCTAGCATGGATGGAGGGGAAGAGTGTTGCTCCACCTTATGGGGTTGACGTTCATTTTCAAACATCCCATTGATGTGCGCCATGCTTTGTGCTAAGCGATTAAGTTGGCACTACAACAAAACAATTAATTTGTCACAGGCCGTCTGCGACAAAAGATTCGGCCTGTGACAAAGCCTGTCGCAGGCGGAACGGTTTGTCGCAGGCAAGCGGCTGTCTGTGACATCTTTGTCGCAGGCCGCCTGCGACAAAGCCCAGTCTGCGACGAGCTTTGTCGTAGACGGCCTGCGACAAAGCGCAGTCTGTGACGTACTTTGTCGCAGACAGCCTGCGACAAAGCCCAGCTGCCTGCGACAAAGAATCGAATGACCCTACTTCTTCGTCACTAAGAGATCAATTCCGGACGTTTATCTAAAATTTTCTCTCTAATTTTCTCTCGATTTCCTCTGACGAACTGCCTCCTCCTCCTCCGGCGTGTCTCTGCTTCCTCTGACGGACTGCTGGTTCCTCCTCTTATGTTTTTCGATCCCTGCTGTCTTTGCTCTCAGTTACAGCTATGACGAACGGAAGATATCTGCTGCATCCTTTTCAATTTTCAATTTCTCATCTCTAGCTACACCCGCAAACATCAGTGATGAATGTTGTTGAGGGTTCTAAAAGGAAGAGATTGAGGAAAGCTGGAGATGTTATCAGTAGTGTTAGGAGTTCACTGAGGTTGTCAAAGCAGAAATCTTCATAGATATCTTTTGATGTATGTTTAGTGTTCATCCTTGAATGTTTCTCGGTTTGAATGTTTTCCCATTTGTTTATGTCTTTTTGCTGTTGTAAGAGTTTCATTAGTTAGATTTTCTGTTTATAAGAATCTGAAGCTTTAAGCTTTAATGTTTAGCAATCCTGTTCATATCTATTATTTCCAATTTGTTCAACATGGGAATGAACCCAAATCATTGTCAACGAAAACAGCTTTCCTACGTTCCATAATCATAATTTTGAACCCAAACCACCAGAGAATTTCATGAGCTATTTAGAATCGGGGATCGAAATGAGTTACAGAAGACAGGATCGATCGGTAATAGCTCAGGAGCCTATTCATCAGCCATGCTATGACGATGTGTCTGCGACAAAGTTTGTCGCAGACGCATGTTTGTCGCAGGCTGTCTGCGACAAACGTTTGTCGCAGGCGGCCTGCGACAAACGAGCGTCTGTGACAAACTTTGTCGCAGACAACGCCTACGACAAAATGCGCTTTGTCACGGCTCATTTTGTCACAGACAAAAACGCACTTTGTCGCAGGCGCCACCTGCGACAAACGTCGTGCTTTGTCACAGGCCCGCCTGCGACAAACAGCGTTTTTGCCTGTGACAAAATCCTCGTTCTGTTGTAGTGTGGTTTGCATTATCTTCCGCAATCTTCAAAGCTTCCTCAAGCGTGGGAAAAGATGGAGGAGGTTTCTCTTCCAAAATTTCCACCGCCTTCACTTTAAATACACTGCTGGAAAAGCCCTGAGTTTTCGGCGAAAACTTCCCATGTTTTCGCCAAAAATTCCTTTGAAAATCCCTGAGCTAGCCTTCACTTCCTTCACATGTTTCGGCGAAAACTCAGAAAGTTTTCGCCGAAAACTTCTTCGAAATTCAAGCCTCAATCTCCTGTTACTAGTTGGCGGCAACTTTTCGGCGAGAACTATGAGGTTCTCACCAAAAACTTCATTAGAAAGCTGTGCACTTTTCTCGATTTTGCAACGGCCATATCTCCTCCGTCCTAGCTCCGATTGACCTTCCGTTTGATCCTATGTGCTCCTTGTCACCAGTACTACAATGCCAAAACCTGAAAATGCATAGATAAAACTCCAATAGGCACTGAAATTTCAAAGTGGCACTTGGACAACAAAAGAGCACTTTGCATAAAACTTCAATAAAAGCATATTAAGCATGGCCTTTAAGGATCAAATACGGGCATTTCATAGGTCAATCACAAGCTCAAAATGCACTAAATAAAGGCACATTACTTAACGAGATGACAGACAAGCTTAGACTCGAATCCCCCTAAGATCACCAGAGCATTGGCAATCACAAGACCAGCAGTTTTCAATCCTAATTCATTCAGTTCTCAGACACCACCATAGCTCCTTACCCTTAGGTCTAAGTTCCGCGAATGTTAGCTCTATCAGATCTAACTGTCAAGATTAATTAACCGTCTGTGCGTTCACTTTTGCAACAGATAACTAACTGGTGCAATTACTTGTGATTAATGAGTTACTCTGGAACCGGATTAACCCTAAATGGTTCCTACGAAAGGCACACTCCATTGAATAGGTTTATTGATTGATTTGATGTTCTAAAGTAAGGTGGACGTTCTCCACTATCCTTAGCTTAACACGAATCTAATCTAGGTGATCAAGCTAGAAAAGAAACACAGAGAATGAAGAACAAATCAAACATACAAGAGAAATTGTCTGAATCTAAATTCAATTACCACCGATCTGTGACTGCTTTAAAGCCAAGGGTAACTTAGGGTTCATCTAATCTAAGCTTAAACGAGTTTAGCTACTCATGTTGATAACAAAAGAATTGAAACCAATAGAGGAGTTCATCATACAAACAAAAAACATATAAGAACTGAAAAAACCGAATTCTGACGACTCCGGAGAAGTTCCAATCTCTAGCAATCTTCACTCCTAGCTCCGAGTACTCCGATGGGAAAGATGACGTTAATATCTCTCCAGGAAACTCTGAACTCTATTTATCGCTAAAGGCTCCCGCCTGTGTATTGGAATAATTGTTGTCGTAAGAGGTGACGTAGCAATCTCCCGTCGGTTTGCTTAAATAGGATTTGTCCAAAGCTGAACCAGAAAGAGGAGACTTCTCGGCGAGAACATTGAAAGTTCTCGCCGAGAACTTTAATGCAAATTCACTCTGCCTCTTCGATGAAATTCCTCCGTGTAAAACTTCAATAGTTTTCGGCAAGAACTTTGGAAGTTCTTGCCGAGAACTTTAGTGTAAACTTCATGTTAGTTGTCATCGAGAATTCTTCTTGGTTCTTTTAATATTTTTTGGCGAGCATATTGGAGTTCTCACCGAGAACTTCTTCACAGATAATGCTGGCAGCCCCGACGAGAATTTCTTTTGACTTTCTTAAGAGATTTTGGGCGAGAACATTGATTCTTTGCCGAGAATATTAGTGTTGGGCAGTCCTTTGTACTTTCTTTGATCTGATTGAGTTCTGGATCGATTTCGGGGAATTCCTTAAGGATCCATTGCTTCTCGAACACGTCCAAGTCTACGTAATTGATGGAAAAAACCTGTGCATTCACAAAGGCACTAGAAAACACATCAAATATACCCATAATAGGCCAAAGTAACCAAAATGGTATGAGATAGTGCAAATCGTGTCTCAAGCAAGGAAATGTCGCTTAAATGAGGCAGATAATCACGTCAAATCTAGTGTCATCAGTCACCTTAAGATCTGGTCATGGTATGGCGTGTGTCGTTGATGGCCACCGATCTGGGACGTGTATCGGTCGTGGCCACTGGTGCTCCGGCCCTGGCCAGGTACTGTCTCGGCCCCACATCAGCTTCAGGGTCCATTCTGGCATCAACTCCTATTCTGGCATCAACATCATGGCCTGAGGCTAGGGGCATGGTTTCTTTATTTCCAGCACGGTACAACCTTCCCTTCTGAACCTCTCAGCATCCTCTTCATGTACTCCTATGCTCCAAGCCTCTAAGTATGAATTGATGTTCTTCTTGAAGGATTTCACCTAGCTCCTAGTCAGGGACAGCTCCGGCAGTGTCCACGGTATACTTGGCTTATCAGATGCCAAAGGGGTTGAGGTGGGATAGAAGAAGGGAGGGGAGGGAGGGAAGGAGGACCATAAATGTGAATATTTTCACGATGTTGACTATGAAACTGTTGGAACAAGTTGTCCAGTCGTGATTGAGCAAAATCAAATACCACCCTGTTACGAATCTTCCAAATGCGCTATCAGGCTAAAACCCAAATAACCTTTAAGTCCAATTGGGTAGCCTGAATGTACCTCCAATAGATCACAATATGAGTGTCGCCAAAATCCGAGTCCTGAAGCATACAAATTCTTAGGAACAATTTCGTAATCACACAATGTAGCAACACGTGTTCCACCATCTCTGCAGCCCCTAGACAAACTTGACAGGTGGCATCTAAGTCCTCTGAATCAATCATTATCTTAATACCATGCAAAGTAGGCAAGATGTGATGGAGGATTTCCCACAAAAAGAAGCGAAACTGAGGCTGGATTTTCATAGATTATATCGGTATCCAAACGGAAGGATCCATGGGGGAGAGGTTGTAAGAAAACAAGTCCATGTGTGAACGCATTGCCAACTCATATCCAGAAGAGGCCAAAAAACACACCAGAAGGTGAGTGATGCCAGACACCACGGTCTGGCTGGGAACTCCGAGAAAGAGGGATTGATTGGATTTTAAGGACAGTTTCCTCAGAGAACAACTACCGGAGAAGAGGAACATTCCATCGACCATGGAGGACGAACCCCGCAACGGAGGGTGGGCTAGTGTAAAAGTAACACCCGTCCCCAATCAACCTGGTGAAACTCGTGGTTGAACCAATCACGTGTATTACTAAGTAAAAACCGATGAAATAACAAAGTAAAACCAAGATTTAAAGGGAGACAAACGAGAGAGGCCTCCATAAAACCATGAAAACTTGCAACTGTATACAAATCCAAATCCATCATAAAACCTATAAAATCCAACATAAAAACCCAAAGTACATAAATCCATGGTAAACCCCCAAAATAACCAAGATCAACTCCGAGTGAGCTCCAGTCTTCACCTTATAGCGTCGATCCGGGACTTCATGATGTCAACCCACACCTTTGAACTCTGACACTCACCCTCACTAGCCACGAGATCCTAAAAGGGATAAAGGGATCAATTTTCTATTGAAATTGAGTGAACCCACCGGGCTTACCTACACGTTGTCCTAAACCAAAGGAGCGGTTCCAAACTCCGCACAAACATCGACAGTGGAACCACACCTTAACCCTTTCCAGATTTTAACAACGTAAATCAGTCTAGGTGATCACATAGGTAAGTTCTTCATTCTCATTCACAATTCTAAGCAATATAACTTCATGACTGAACAACATACACCTACATCACATGATTCACAACCAAGTCACGTTCACCATCCAATATACACATCAACACGTACACACACATTCAACACATATGAATATTCTAGGTGAGTTATTAGGCGCCAAGGAGTTTTCCACACCACCACCGTCGGCCATCACATCCACACATCCTGTAGGATCTTTCCCTCATGGGGAGATAACACGACGCATCCCCTAAGGGATCCTTCCTCCACGGAGTTATCACGACGCATCCCATAGGGATCCTTCCTTAACGGATATTTCAACCACCATGACTCCACGTCATGGGATTCACCCCAGTAAATCGGACTCAACTCAATAGTATCTCGAGTGGGGTAGTGTGGGCTCCTTCTGGTTCTACTTTCACATACAATTCACAAGTCATGCTATTCAATCACAACACATCCATCCACATCATCACATCATACATGCCACATTCCAACTCGATAGATCCTTGATACCTACACCACCTTCTGATTTTGGGAGTGCAGTTTTGTCCAAGAGACTTTAGCTTTAGCTGCACCTTTCTCATTTGTCCCCCATAAAAATCGATTACAGATCTATTCAATCTCCCTAATTACATGTTTTGGGAGTAGGAAGATACTCATCCAGTAACTACACATTGCAGAAATCACAGAATTGAATAAGCTGCACCCTCTCTGCATAACTGACAGAGTTTGCCTTCCACGATTTGGTTCTAGCAGTAATTCTCTCTATCGGGACTCTGCAATCTTCTGCTCGCAGTTTACCTGACATCAATGGGATCCCCATATACTTTACCGGAAGTGGCCCAACTCTGAACCCCGAATTTTCCTTAATCTGTTCTTTAATAGCTGGGGAGATACTAGCTGAACAGAATAATTCAGTTTTCCCTGTCTTCATCTTCAGACTAGTCAACAAGTAAAAGGAATTCAAGATGTGAACAACACTTTGCACCCCCACTGCTGATCCACTAGTGAATATCAAGAGATCATCTGTAAAACAGAGATTATGAATGACAAACTTCGTACATCTAGGATGATAAGGAATCAACCCAGCTTGTCCAGCTCTATAAAACAGGCAATTCAAAACCTCCATGACAATAACAAACAACCCTGGAGATAAAGGGTCTCCTTGTCTCACCCCCTTTTTAGCAGAAAAATGACCAAATAAGCTTCCATTAATCTGGCAGGGAACCCCATTGCCCTTAGAATAGCAAACAAAGGACCCCAAGCTATTGAATCAAAAGCTTTGGTGAGATCTACTCTCACCACACAATGAGGGAAGGTTTGATTCTTATGATAAGCAGAAACTAAGTCATGAGCCATAAGAATATTATCACTTATGAACCGGCCTTTGACGAATGCTAACTGATTCGGACTAATAATCAAAGGCAAAACACAACCAAGTCTGGAAGAAATGATCTTAGTAATGCATTTATAAAGTACATTACAGCAAGATATAGGCCGAAAGTTCTTCATTTCATCCGCATTTTTCACTTTAGGGATCAAGGCAAGAATATAGTAGCATTTACCTGGAAAGGAAGAATGCCATCTTGGAAGAATTCCTTGATTGCAGAAGTAACATCAGGTCCAATGATCCCCCAAGAGTTCTTGAAGAAATGAGCAGTATACCCGTTAGGACCCGGGCTTTTGTCCGAGTTAATAGAAAACATAGCATTTCTGATCTCCTTATCAGTAACTGGAGCAATCAGATGAGAAGCTTCCTAAGGAGGGAGTTTGTGAATCAATAAACTCTCAAAATATTTACTTGTCTATCGAAGCACCTCTTTATCACATTCCCCAAGCAAGCTTTTATAGAACCTAATAGCTTCAGAAGCAATATTGTCAATGTCATCACATGTAGTACCATCCGGACGTTTGAGAAAAGATATAAAATTAATTACGCGCCTGCCTAGTTTTGATCGACTTATGAAAATAACAGGAATTATTATCTCCATTAGTGACCCAGTTATCCCTGGCCTCCTGAGAAAGAAAGATTTCCTCATCCCGCCTTAGAATGTGCCAAGCCTTTGTCATTTATTCTAGCCTTTCCCTATTACTCGGAGAGGGATCATCCATATTTATCATCTGAGCTAAAGCCATCTTATCCTCCATATTTTTCACTCGTTCTCCAATTTTAGAATACTGCTCACGATTCAGAATTTTTAGCTTCCCCCTTAGTTCTTGAAGTTTTTTGCACACCCTAATGAGTTTCGAGCCTCATACTGTAATCCCCTCAGCTTGCTCAAACAAGTTTGAATAAGTAGGATAGGAGCACCAGAACTTGAAGAATTTAAAAGGTTTCGGTCTTGAACGAATATTAGCATCAGAGTTCAGATAATTGCACAATGATCTGAGATTAGAGGAGGAAGGATCTTAACCTGGCTTTGAGGAAAACAGGTAGCCCAATCTCCATTAATCAAAACTCTGTCCAGCCTTCTTGAAATTCTCCCATTCGACCAAGTGAACCAAGGGCCAACTACATTATGGTCTAACAACTCACAATCATTAATCCACCCTCCAAAATCCCTCATACTACTAGTTATATCCCTTCCATTGGAGGCCTCAGAAGGGTCCACAATTGCATTATAATCTCCCAGAGTTACAGCAGGAATAGAGCTAGTTTTTACTACCGAATAAAAAGCTCTTCTTTGTGGTTCCGAGTTAGAACCATGAACAATCAAGAGTTCAAGAGGCTTAACATCCATCACCAAAGCTTTGATATGATGAGCTGAAAATTCATGATGCTTAACTGAACAGTAGGCTTCCATAACAACCAAATCTTCCCCAATGTGCCATCATAAGTCTCAAAGTGCTTCCAGTCAATAAAAGTAGAATTGAAAATACGAGTAGAATTATTTAGGTATACTCTAGTCTCTAGAATAGCTATAATATCTACAAAATGCATAGCTGCCAACTTCAAAACTGCAGTATGCTTATTCTGAGGATTAAATCCTCGTAAATTCCAGCATAATACTCTCATTTATCAGGATGATCAGAGCTCTGAGAAGCACTAACCAACCTGGGTGATTTCCTCCTCTTCTGATTTTTGGGCGAAGGAATTGTAAGATGCAGAGGAGGGAAACTTTCTTCAATGAATCCTAGAGCACCAAACACCGTAGACGAGAGAGGAATTCCCTCTGTAAGCTTTTCAGTATTCACCACAGAGTCTTGTGATGGAGGTTTGTCAATAGGTTCGACAACCTCAGCAGCATTCACACTAGGTGATTCCTCTACTAGAATAGCTTCAAAATCATTGCCTGGATGATCAAGCACAACAGTTATAGGTGCTGACTCCACTCCATCAGGAGTCTCATCAACATTGTCTATAACCAGTGGAGTCTGGGTCGTTATCCCAGTCTTCACAGGTGAACTATTCTCCCCCGACGAGGACTCTAGTTCATTGCCTGGCAAAGACTGAGACACAACAAAGCAGACCTTAGGTCTCCAGACTTCCGTGCTCAATCGATTCATGCTTTTAGCCAAATCCGAGTTCCGCAGCTTATCATGATACTCTATTGTAACAATAAAGAATCCTTTATCACCCAGCACTATCTCAAATGTCTCTGGCTTTGGATCCTCCTTACCGATAAGAATGTAGGCCTTAGCTACTTTCATTCCTGAATAGGTGTATGTAAATAGATCTGTGGTCAATGGAACACCTATCTTACTAGCTACGGAACTTATACCCCTTTCTTCGTAAACAGGGGCGGAGGAACATTCCTAAACGAGACCCACCAAGAATTCACCGAGGAGGCCAAAGGAATCGGCTGGAGATCAAAATCCCATTCTCGGAAGTGGATAACCACTGAATGGATATGCCATGGCCCTGACTTCAAAACCCACTTGGAAACTTTCTTCGACGGGAAATGCACCAAAAGAAGCCCTGGCAGAAGATCCGACACATATACGTCACCATTTCTCCCCCATAAACGATTTGCCATAGTTTGAATTGCCCGAATCGGAGGAGCTTCACCCATAAAATGACCTGCTAAGTAGCTTCTCATCTTGACTAAACCCAAATCCACTATATCTTGAGGGATATGCAATGCACCATCCACCACTTTTGGAGCTATATAATCCAGAGAGAGATCTGAAGACTCAAAAAGACCAGCCCAGGATTTGGCGGAGGAAGATGAAGAGGGAAGAGCGAAAGAAGAAGCAGGAGCAAAGTCAGACATTAAACCTTTTGAACGAATCAATCAGAAGAAGAGAATCGGCGACGCAAGTACCTCCGACGAGGAACCCTAGCTCTTCAAAACCAGAGAGAATTTAGGAATTTTGTAGTTAAGGTACATGGCGTGTATCACACTACACAGTCGTGTACTCTACACTACACCATCAACCCACTTGTATCCTCAACCCGACTTCAACCCGAACAGCCTAGACCTCAATGGGACCCCCAACGAACTGATTCTAGCACTCTAGTCACCCAAGCTTAAGTTCCAATCCGTTTGGTTGGGCGGGGATCTTACAAGTCTCCACAACCTTAAGGATTTCATCCCCGAAATCACTCCTAACTCATCCTAACAATATGATACCAAAAACGCAGCAAGGTGCAGCAACTCAAGCATCACATTGACTCCCGGAACCTTTAACAACAATTCAACAACCCTACCTTCGAAACTCACTACAAAAAAATGTGTTTTAGCGTCGATCGTACGCGAGAAATGGCATCGGTCACTAACCGACGCTAATTTGAATGGCGTCGGTCAGCACGACCGACGACAAAAGTGGTGACACTATATTTTAGCGTCAGTTTTTGGCTGACCGACGCTATTAGACAAACCGATCGACGTTAAATCTACTAGAAAATCACCCAAAAAAAGCAGCTGCATCTCTGCAGCCGCTTCTTCTTCCACCAAACTCGCCGCAGCCTCCCTTCATCATCGACTGAACCACTTCCACCAAACTCGTCGCAGCCTCCCTTCACCGGAGGAGCCCTAGGGAGATGACTTCAACCTAGGGTTGCGATTTTCCTTCGGCCTCGCTGCTGCAAAAACAGGGAGAAAAATCAAAACCAAATACAAATATCCAAATCAAAATCAAAATCAGATCAAAATCACTACCTGGAGCTGCTTCTCGTCTTCTTTGATTTCTTTCCTCCCGGCGACTCCCTGCTTCCAACTTCATCATCATCGAAAACAGTGCCTGCATAGGGTAGGGTTTGGAAGAAGAAGAGAGGTTTGGGAGTGGAAGATGAAGAAGAAGAAGAAGAAGAAGAGAGGTTTGGGAGATTGGAGAGGAAGATGAAGAAGAAGAAGAAGAAGAAGAGAGGTTTGGGAGATTGGAGAGGAAGATGAAGAAGAAGAGGAAGAGAGGTTTGGGAGATTGGAGAGGAAGATGAAGAAGAAGAAGAGAGGTTTGGGAGATTGGAGAGGAGGTGGACTGCTAGAAGAAGATGGGGAAGAAGAAGATGGGGAAGAAAGAGATAATGGAGGTGGCTGCATAGGGTTTCAGCTTATTAGGGTTTCTATTTAGCGTCGGTCGACCAAACGACCGACGCTAAAACACGTGTCAATATTTGTCGTCAGTGAAACGGTCGACCGACGCTAAATACTTTCGTATTAACCGACGCCAAAATGATTTTTTTTTGTAGTGACTACCCACCAATTAAGCACCCACCCTCAACTTTACTCAACACAATGCTACCATAAAGCCTCCCTTAAGCTCACTTAAAACGAACAAAAAATGAGCACCCACAAAAAACACTAAAGAGAGGTAATACCTGAAGCATAAGCTTCCACCAACTTTGGGTACCGTCTCCTCATGCTCTCCTTGGTCTCCCAAGTAGCCGACTCACTCTCGTGGTTCCTCCATACCACCTTGAGCTGAGGAATCAGCTTATTCCTCAAGACTCGAACTTGCCTATCCACTATCGCCATCGACTTCTCCTCATAATTTATATCTTGCTTAATTTCCACATCCTCCGGCTGAATGCCATGAGAGGGATCCCAATGATAACGCTTGAGCATGCTCACATGGAACACATTGTGTATCCTCTCGAGCTCACTTGGCAAAGCTAGCTCATAAGTAACCAGGCCCGACTTAGCTAAGACCTCATACGGACCGATGTAACGGGGCGCCAACTTTCCCTTCCTACTAAAACGCATCAGCCCCTTCCATGGTGACACTTTCAGAACTACCTTCTCCCCGACATCAAAATTCAGCTCTCTAGCACGATGATAGGCATAAGACTTCTGCCTATCTTCAGCCGCTCTCAACTTATCCTTGATAATCTTAACACGATCAACCGTCTCTTGAACCACTTGAGGACCCGACAACACCCTAGCACCTTCTTCATCCCAACATAAAGGCGTCCTACACTTCCTCCCATACAAGGCTTCAAACGGCACAGAATTCAAACTACTATGGTACGAGTTGTTATAGGCAAACTCAACCAAAGGTAGCAAATCAGTCCAAGGAGCTTGAAACTCCATGGCACAACTCCTCAACAACTCTTCCAAGGTAAGGATCGTCCTCTCCAATTACCCATCCGTCTGAGGATGCTACGCCGTCGAGAATTTGAGCTTAGTTCCCAATGTTGTATGCAATCCTTTCCCAAAAATGAGATGTGAAGCTCGGATCCCGATCAGAAACAATGGATTGGGGAACCCCATGCAACCTTACCACCTCCTCTATATACAACTTGGCTAACTCCTCAACACTTGGCTTAAACAAAATGGGTAAGAAATGAGAAACTTTCATCAAGCGATCGACTATAACCCACACATCATCCTTCCCCTCTCTAGTCGGCGGAAAACCCAACACAAAGTCCATGGTGATGTTTGCAAACTTCCACTCCGGAATCGGTAGAGATTGCAGCAAACCACTCGGAGCTCTATGCCCCGCCTTATTATTTTGGCAAATTAGGCAAGTCGACACAAAATGAGCTACATCCTTCTTCATTCCCGGCCACCAAAATCTCCCCCTAAAATCATTACACATCTTAGACATGCCGGGATGCATAGCATACATCAAGGAATGAGCTTCCTCGAGAATTTCCTTCCTCAACTCCTCCACTTCCGGTACACACAAGCGACCCTTGCACTTCAACAACCCTTCAACTACCTTGAAACCATTATCCAACTCCTTCTCAACTTCCTCTCGAATAGCCATTAGAGTAGCATCTTTGAGCTGCTCCTCACCAATCCTATCGTTCAACATGGGTCGGATACTAAGCTTAGCAAGCAAACCTCCTACATCATCCATCTGTATCTCCACCTTCAAAGCTCTAAGATCCACTAGTTCCTTTCGACTCAAGGCATCGGCTACAACATTGGCTTTACCAAGGTGGTAATCAATGGTGCAGTCATAGTCCTTCAAGAGCTCTACCCAACGCCTCTGCCTACTATTCAACTCCTTCTCATCCATAAGATGCTCGAGACTCTTATGATCGGTCATGATCTTGAACGTTTAACCGTACAAGTAGTGCCTCCACAACTTCAAAGCGAACACCAGCGCCTCCAACTTCAAGTCATGAGTCGGGTAGTTTACCTCATGTACTCTAAGCTTACGTGAGGCATAAGCAACCACGACTTTGATCAGTTTTTCGGGGAGTTCCGTGACCAGTTCTGTCCGGACCTTTGGCGTGAGGAGAAAGCCAAAGAGTTCATGAGTTTGGAGCAAGGTGAGAAGACCGTCCTCGCCTACTACATAGAGTTCACCTCTATCTCTAAGTGGTACGACGAGTGGACTAACCGGGAGAGGAAGCTCATTAGCAGGTTCAAGAATGGGCCAAGGGTAGAGATCCAGGAGGGCGTCACCACCGCTAACATGGGGAGTTTGGTGATGGTGAAGGCGGCAACACTAGAGAGAGAGATTAGAGAATAGGAAGAAGGAGGAAAAGAAGAGGAAGGCGTCGGCTCAGTCTTCTCCTTCAGTCACTCATAGCCACCCGGCTAAGAGAGCTTAGCCGACTTTCTCGGGGGCAGCGGAATGTGCAGTCTACTCCATCCCATCGGGGTCTCTTGTGTTTCACTTGTGGCCGTCTGGGTCATAAGAGTGCAGACGGTAGAGGAGAAGGATCGGTGCAGAGGGGAGGGGCATCATCGGGGCTCCCTATGTGCGGCAGTTTTGGGAAGCCTCACTTTTGGGTGTGTCACATACTTTGGCCGGCTCCGGTGACTTGCTACACTTGTGGCCAGCCCGACCACAGGAGTAACTTCTGTCCGAGGAGGAGTGCAGCACCAGCTCAATCTGTGAGATCAGTGCAGGGACCGAGGGCTCCGTCTAGGAGTGTTGGGGGTCGTGGTGGAGATAGCTTTGGGCGAGGAGCTGCGAGTGCTGGTCGAGGGAACTGGTGCTAATGCCATGTCTGTCGAAGCTGGAGGGGACCATGGGAGGTTGTACGCTCTCACCAAGGGTGCGGCAGAGAACGCAAATGACGTGGTGACCGGTATGATCTCCATCTTGGATCTTTCCGTTTACGCTTTGTTTGATTCGGGCTCAACACATTCTTTTGTTTCTGAGAGATGCTTGAGTAGTTTGGGTGTTGTAGCTAGTAGCTTGAAGACTAGTTGGGGTGTCAGAACCCCTTTGGGGACTTCTGTTCGGGTAGATAATGTGTGGAGAGGCTGTAAGGTGTTAGTGGGAGGTGCAAAGTTGTTAGCTGATTTAGTGGTGCTCCCTTTCAATGAGTTCGATGTCATTATTGGCATGGATTTGTTGGTTAGGCATGAAGCTTTGCTTGATTATCGAAAGAACGAAATGGTGCTTCAAGTGGAGGGAGTCGCTCAGGTGGTGTTTAAGGGTGTTAGGAAAGGGGATTCAGCACTGATGGGGTTAGTTTCGGTGATGCAAGCGTTCTCTTTGATCCAAGAAGGGTGTGAGGCTTTGTTTGTGCAAGTGTCGGTTGAGCAGAATGTGGAGTTAGAAAAGGTGCCGGTAGCTCGAGAGTTTGGAGATGTGTTTGAGGAGTTACCTGGTGCACCGATTGAGGGTGAGGTGGAGTTCAATATAGAGTTGGTTCCTGGAATCGCTCCAATCTCCATTCCATCTTATCGGGTGGTGCCGGCAGAATTGAAGGAGTTGAAGGAGAAATTGCAAGAGATCTTGGATAAGGGATTGATCCGCCCAAGTGTATCCCGTGGGGAGCACCAGTGCTGTTTGTGAAGAAGAAGGATGGGACGATGAGAATGTGCATTGATTATAGGCGGTTTAACAAGGCAACGATCAAGAATCGTTATCCACTTCCAAGAATAGAAGATCTCTTTGGTCAATTGAAAGGGGCTGAAGTGTTCTTGGAGATAGATTTGAGGTCGGGGTACCATCAGTTGAAGGTGGAAGACGGTTCGGTGCCGATGACAGCCTTCAGGACTCGTTATGGGCACTATGAGTTTCTTGTGATGCCCTTCGGTCTTACCAATGCTCCGGCGGCGTTCATGGCTCTCATGAACAAGGTCTTCCATGAATACTTGGACAAGTTTGTGATAGTGTTCATCGATGACATTCTCATCTACTTCAAGAATGAGGAGCATGAGGAGCACTTGAGGATTGTTTTTCAGAAGTTGAGAGAGCAGCAACTTTTTGCGAAGTTTTCGAAGTGTGCTTTTTGTTTGGAGGAGATGTTGTTTCTTGGTCATGTGGTCTCTAAGAGGGGTGTTGAGGTTGATCCGAAGAAGATCGAAGTGGTGGTTAATTGGTCCTCACCCAAGGACGTGTCGCAACTAAGGAGTTTCCTCGAATTAGTTGGTTACTATCAGAGGTATGTTGAGGGGTTTTCCACCATATCGGCTCCTCTCCATAAGTTGTTGAGGAAAGATTCGAAGTATGAGTGGAGTGAAGCGTGTCAGAAAGCTTCGAGTAGTTAAAGAAGAGGCTGACCACGGCTCCGGTATTAACCTTGCCAGTGGAAGGTGGTGAGTACGTGGTATTTAGTGATGGGTCTTTACAAGGGTTGGGGTGTGTGCTTATGCAGGATGGGAAGGTGGTTGCTTATGCCTCACGTCAGCTTAGAGTGCATGAGGTAAACTATCCGACTCGTGACTTGGAGTTGGCGGCGGTGGTGTTGGCCTTGAAGTTGTGGAGGCACTACTTGTACGGTGAAACGTTCAAGATCATGACCAATCATAAGAGTCCCAAGCATCTTATGTATCAGAAGGAGCTGAATAGTAGGCAGAGGCGTTGGTTAGAGCTCTTGAAGGACTATGACTGCACCATTGATTACCAACCTGGTAAAGCCAATGTTGTAGCTGATGCCTTGAGTCAGAAGGAACTAGTGGATCTTAGAGCTTTGACGGTGGAGATACAGATGGATGATGTAGGAGGTTTGCTTGTTAAGCTTACTATCCAACCCATGTTGAACGATAGGATTGGTGAGGAGCAACTCAAAGATGCTACTCTAATGGCTATTCGAGAGGAAGTTGAGAAGGGTTTGGATAATGGTTTCGAGGTAGTTGAAGGGTTGTTGATGAACGCGTTTTCACGCACATGTAGTCAAATAACTATCAAGCACAAAGCAAGATAGATCGTATTCCACAGGTCTCTTCTAATCGTCTACTCAAATATGATGGCAGTTTACTCAGGATAAAACAAGTTGCGTGTGGTGTGAGTTCCACGACTTCTAGACTATAAAGCAGGAAATAAGAAATGAAAATAGAAAACAATTGAAAGATTGGTTGGCTTAACAAGACTACAAACAAGCTTAGATTTCAAATCCCCCTAAGATCACCAGAACATTGGCGATCACAAGACCAACGACTTTCAATCCCGAATCATTCAGTTCTCAGACACCACCATAACTCCTGACCCTTAGGTTTAAGACTAGTAAACGTTCGCTCTATCTGATCTAACTCCCAAGATTAATTGACCGCCCTTGCGTTCGCTTCTGCAAAGGAAAACTAACTGGCGCGATTACTAGTGATTAATGAGTTACTTTTGCAGCGGATTAACCCTAACTGGTTCCTACGAAGAGAAATTATTCCAATGAATAGGTTAATTGTTGATTTGGTGTTTTGAAGTGAGGCGAACGTTCGCTACTATCCTCAGCTTAACTAGAATCTTAACTAGGTGGCCAAACCAGAAAAAGAAACACAAAGCAATGAAGAACAAACCAACCATGCAAGAGAAATGGATTGAAACTGGATTTAATTACCGCCGATCCGTGACCGCTTTAAAGCCTTGGGTCACTTAGGGTTCATCTAATCTAAGCTCTACGAGTTTAGCTACTCATATTCAAAACAAAAGAATCAAAGACAAAAAAAGAATACATCTTCAACCAGGAAGAACAGAGAAGAACCGCAAACCTAATTTTTAGATGAATCTGTGAAGCTTCAATCTCCTGTATCTTCAACTCCTAGAACCGAGTTCTCCGAGATGGAAGGATTGCGTCACGATCTCTTCTCGGCTCCTCGAACTCTCTAAACTCTCTCTCTAACTTTTGTTTAAGTCTGGAAATTAATCCACGGAATAGTATATTCTTGATTGTGGCCGCCGATTCTGTATTTATAGGTTTTCAAATCCCAACCGAAAAGAGAATTAGTTTTCGGCAAAAAGTTTTCGCCGAAGACTTCAGGTGAAACCCTGGCTGGGTATTCTATTTTCGACTGACCAGCTTGTGCCTTAGTTTTCGACCGAGAACTTGGGAGTTTTCGATGAGGACTGATTTCTCCCAGTTGACAGTAGTATCGTCTTCTAATCTTTTCGGTGAAAACTTTGGAGTTTTCGCCGAAAACTCTAGTTATGAACGGGCAGTGCTTCCTTCGGACTTGATTGACTTCTAGATTGATTTCAGATCATTCCTTAGGGTTTCTTTTGCTTCCCGAGCTCGTTTGTGGCTACATATTTGACGGAAAAAACTGTGTAATCTTAAAAATACTAAAAAACCATGAAATAGACCCATAACGGGCCAAAGTAACCAAAACGGCAAGAATTAGAGCAATTAGGTGAAAACATGCTAAATTGCCCTGAAACGCGAGATTCAAGTAAGGAAATGTAGCTTAAATGACGTTAATAAACATGTAAAATCGAGTGTCATCAGTTGTTGAACTGCGTGGGTCGTTTGTGTGTACCGGAAGTGCAGGAGTTGAGGAAGGAAATTCTCGAGGAAGCTCATTCCTCGATGTATACTATGCAACCCGGCATGTCTAAGATGTGTAATGATTTTAAGGGGAGCTTTTGGTGGCCGGGAATGAAGAAGGATGTAGCTCATTTTGTGTCGACTTGCCTAATTTGCCAAAATAATAAGGCGGAGCATAGAGCTCCGAGTGGTTTACTGCAATCTCTACCGATTCCGGAGTGGAAGTTTGAAGACATCACCATGGACTTTGTGTCGGGTTTTCCGCCGACTAGAGAGGGGAAGGATGCTGTGTGGGTTATAGTCGATCGCTTGATGAAAGTTGCTCATTTCTTACCCATTCGGTTTAAGCCAAGTGTAGAGGAGTTAGCCAAGTTGTATATAGAGGAGGTGGTAAGGTTGCATGGGGTTCCCCAATCCATTGTTTATGATCGGGATCCGAGCTTCACATCTCATTTTTGGGACGGATTGCATACGGCGTTGGGAACTAAGCTCAAATTCTCGACGGCGTATCATCCTCACACGGATGGGCAATCGGAGAGGACGATCCTTACCTTGGAGGAGTTGTGCCATGGAGTTTCAAGCTCCTTGGACTGATTTGCTACCTTTTGTTGAGTTTGCCTATAACAACTCGTACCATAGTAGTTTGAATTCCGCGTCGTTTGAAGTCTTGTATGGAAGGAAGTGTAGGACTTATTTGTGCTGGGATGAGGAAAGGTTCTAGGGTGTTGTCGGGTCCTCAAGTGGTTCAAGAGATGGCTGATTGTGTTAAGATTATCAAGGATAAGCTGAGAGCGGCTCAATATAGGCAGAAGACTTATGTCGATGGTCGTGATAGAGAGCTAAATTTTGATGTTGGGGAGAAGGTATTTCTGAAAGGGTCGCCATGGAAGGGGCTGATGCATTTTGGTAGGAGGGGAAAGTTGGCGCCCCGTTGCATCGGTCTGTATGAGGTCTTAGCTAAGTCGGGCCCGATTGCTTATGTGCTAGCTTTGACAAGTGAGCTCGAGAGGATACACAATGTGTTCCATGTGAGCATGCTCAAGCGTTACCATGGGGATCCCGCTCATGTGATTCAGCCGGAGGATCTGCAGATTAAGCAAGATATGACTTATGAGGAGAAGCCGGTGGCGATAGTGGATAGGCAAGTTTGGGTCTTGAGGAATAAGCAGATTCCTCAGCTCAAGGTGGTATGGAGGAACCATGAGAGTGAGTCGGCTACTTGGGAGACCGAGGAGAGCATGAGGAGACGGTACCCAGAGTTGGTGGAAGCTTATACTTCAGGTATTATCTCTCTTTAGTGTTTCTTGTGGGTGCTCATTTTGTGTTCGTTTTAAGTGAGCTTAAGGGAGGCTTAAGGGTAGCATTGTGTTGTGTAAAGTTGAGGGTGGGTGCTTAATTGGTGGGTAGTTTCGAAGGTGGGGTTGTTGAGTTGTCGTTAAGGATTTCGGGAGTCAATGTGATGCTTGAGTTGCTGCACCTTGCTGCGTTTTTCGGTATCATATTGTTAGGATGACTTAGGAGTGATTTCGGGGACGAAATCCTTGAAGTTGTGGAGACTTTTAACATCCCCGCCCAACCAAATGATTTTGAACTCAAGCTCGGGTGACTAGAGTGTTAGAATTAGTGCCTCGGAGGTAAATCCATGGTAAACCCCCAAAATAACCAAGATCAACTGAAAGAAGGAACAAGTCAACTCCGAGTGAGCTCCAGTCTTCACCTCATAGCGCCGATCCGGGACTTCACGATGTCAACCCACACCTTCGAACTCTGACAATCACCCTCACTAGCCACGAGATCCTGAAAGGAAGAAAAGGATCAATTTCCTATTGAAATTGAGGGAACCCACCGGGCTTACCTACACGTTGTCCTAAACCAAAGGAGCGGTTCCAAACTCCGCACAAACATCGACAGTGGAACCAGACCTTAACCCTTTCCAGATTTTAACAACCTAAAGTAGTCTAGGTGATTACATAGGTCAGTTATTCATTCTCATTCACAATTCAAAGCAATATAACATCATGACTGAACAACATACATCTATAGCACATGATTCACAACCAAGTCACATTCACCATCGTACACACACATTCAACACATATGAACATTCTATGTGAGTTATTAGGCGCCAAGGAGTTGTCCACACCACCACCGCCGGCCATCACATCCGCACATCCCGTAGGATCTTTCCCTCATGGGGAGATAACACGACGCATCCCCTAAGGGATCCTTCCTCCACGGAGCTATCACGACGCATCTCATAGGGATCCTTCCTTAACGGAGATTTCAACCACCATGACTCCACGTCATGGGATTCACCCTAGTGAATCGGACTCAACTCAACAGTATCTCGGGTGGGGTAGTGGGGGCTCCTTCCGGTTCTACTTTCACATACAATTCACAAGTCATGCTATTCCATCATAACATATCCATCCACATCATCACATCACACATGAACCACATTTCATTCACAATTCACCACCCACTTCCATAGTTCCATAACCCGTCCATAACTCGCACTCATACAACCCAACACACAAAGAGTGATCAACTAGCTCACCGTCCACCCCCACTTGCAAGTACAGGGGTAGTCATGTCGTGAGTCTAGGGACCACCCACCTGTTCCTCTTTCTCAGAACGACCCCACATTGGCAGAACCATTCTTCTGCAACCACAACTGACAATTCAGGATATTGTATCATTTGCATCCATTTCCCAATTCCACCCTAACACTCATTTCTAAGTCAATATGTTAATCAATTCATTTCATATCATTTCCCTAATCACAAGAATCATCAATCAATCAAACAGAACACATTTCACAGCATGATTTACCACTTTTACACTCATCAATTTCATGCAAATCCTACCTTTCATTTAAGTCAAAATTAGAACTCCTCACGCTGTCCCAACCACCTAACAAAGCTAAGCCTTCACCTGGAATAGAAGACGAGGCTCTAATCGTCTTCTAGTTCCTCAGAAACTCGGTTTCCCCAACTCCAAACTCATAGCCTAACCCCTGCTCACTGACCGCGACCTACATTAAGAAACCAGAAATTGAAGTTAATGATCTCTTCTCCTCGTCGCTAGGAACGCATAGCAGCAAACAGAACTCAATTTCGACCTCTACAACTCCGGGAATCAACTTCTGAAGCTTGGCACAAGTTGGTTCGTCAATGACTTTTCGTGGAGAGAGAAAGGAGTTGAAAGTTATGGATTTCGTGCAGAATCCATTTTTTATTGTCAGGTCACGATACACGGCGTGTACCATGATACACGGCGTGTACCATGATACACGGCGTGTATCTACAATACACGGCCATGTATTACCTCTTGACAAATTCGACAAGCTCCTGTAAGTTTTGTAGTAGCAAATAATATACTAGTAACTAGTGTTTGTACGAAATTACCATGAAGTAGCTAGCAATATGCTACTGAGTTTAGTTAACTAAAAAACAAACCCTAACTCAACCAATGAATTCTAAAATTAATCATATTCTAACAATTAATTACAAATAACAAACAATTCTACTAATTAATCTCATTGTAAAAATAAATTATAACTACCACATAATTCGTACTGAAAACACATAACACACTAATCATATACTTTTATTCTCATTAAACCATAAAAACAAATTATAAATGAGAAAACATACATATTACTAGGAATTAGATTAATCTTGACAACATACATATTACTATACTAGTTAAATCATTTTTATGAGACATGCATATTACAATCAATTAATTTACGTGTAAAAAAAAAGGCTAAGAAATGCATACCTTACACCAAGGTGAGTGACAAAAAGGTAGAAGACAGAACCACGAGAAAATAACTAGTCGATACGGGCACTGAGAAAATAAACACAACATATACAATTAGAACTAATCAGAATAACTACTTCAATCCACTACAATGCTAATTACACATACAATCTAGAAACTAAACGAAATTTAAATTACAATCTACAATTCAATACTATTCTAGGAGTCACAGCAATTTCAATTCACTACAATTCTAATAATCAGAACATATACAATTCTAATTCTTTACAAAATAAACGAAATTTAAATTACAATCTAGAAATTAAAAAATAAAATAACTTACACCGATACACAGGAGGAGATGTGAAGGAAGCACGGGTGATGAGAACAGCGTCACAACAGCTCCTAGTTCGAATGGCAGCAATTTCAGAGGATTTCAGAGGAATCGGGGAGTTGAGAGGATTTGAAGCTGTGGGGAGAAGTGCAAAATGACTTCACATGCTGGGATGGGGGTATTTATATTTTCGCTAATTAGCGTCGGTCGATGACCGACGCTAAAACGCGTGTAAACCGACGCTATACACACGCGTTTTAGCGTTGGTCAATGACCGACGCTAAACCGTTTTTGCTGACCGACGCCGATCTACCCGTCCGGTCAACCAAAAATCGAACCAGAGACGGGTTATAGCATCGGTTGGAAGTCCCATTTTAGCGTCCGTCGGTCAACAACCGACGCTAAAATGCGAAGTCAACTATTTAGCGTCGGTTGTTGGCCGACCGACGCTAAACTCGTTCGTTTCAACCGACGCTAAAAGGAGTTTTTTTGTAGTGAAGGTACACGACGTGTATTGTGAATACACGACATGTATTGTGAATACACGACGTGTATTGTGATACACGGCGTGTATCACACTACACGACCGTGTACTCTACACGACCGTTTGGTTGGACAGGGATGTTACTGTAAACCCCAGAAAAACGAAGCTGCGGATATTGCGGGGTGTCCCTCGAGAGCCAAAGATCTTATATTTTAAGTATTAGTTATATTAGATTAAAACCACAACAAATTTTCTCGTAGATCCCCTGGTCCTGACTCATGCAATGTTATCAAAGCCGGATCGGGTCGGTCGGTTCAATCGGTCCGACCATGAGTCGGCCATAAATATGATATCGATAGGCGGGTTTGGTCAACTCAGTCAAACTGATGAGTTGACCATGAATTTTGGCCGATTGAACCCTGGTATCAGATCGTCGGCTTGCTGGCATCGTCATCAATTTTGTAGAACGAGAAAAAGATACATCAATTTTTTCCTTCTCTTACGATTAATTCATCAACGCCGGTGGTACATCTGGGCTTTTCACCGGCCACATCGACATCGGCTAGCGTTTGAGAATGCTCGACAAGGGTAAAACGAGGGATTGGAGGCTGAGAAGCTTATAGAGGTGGAGGTCGCCCCTACCGCCAATTGAGCTCTGACGGGAAGAAGATGAAGAATCAACGACGATTCTTTGTAACTGCTTGTGATTTGATGCAGATGATTTAAGATGTTTTGCTTGTGACTGGAGCCACTGAATCAAGAATATGAAGAAGAAAAAATAAGAAGTTTCAGATCTGTAAAAGAAGAAGTCGAGGAAAGAAGAGGGGTGAGGGGTGAGAGAGAGACGAAGATAAGATTGGGAATAGGGAAATGAGTAAGGGTGAGAGAGGTGTTTTCAACTTTTTATTATTTTTGTATTTCAATTTTTAATTACTTCATTTTTATTTTTGTAATTTTATATGTTATATAATTAGTTATAATTTATTTTATTATTTTATTAATTTTTCCTTAAAAATGAATATTTTTAATGAGTTAAATATTGATAATTATTCTCTATACCATCAGTTTGATCCGGTTTAATTAAAAATTTGATCGGTCCGGTTTAACTTTATTTCTTTATTTATCTAATAATTAAAATAGTTCGACCCAGTATGTAAACGATCTAACACCGATTAAATTATTAAACCATGAACCTCTGAGCTTACCGGCTCAACCCCGTTCTAGTTCTAAAAACCTTGGACTCATGAGGTCGAGTCCTCCACACCATGGGTTAGTTGATTTCCCCGGTTTGGCCGATCGAATAATTTTGCAGAATTCGCCACCTTTTCTTTTCCTCGGATCGCCACCGCACCAGAGTGGCATAAACCTGCAAGTGCCCATTCCTTTCCTGATCCCTAAATCCCCAAAATTTGGCCTTCTCCTCCTCCTCCGTTCAGTCATCCCCCGCGCTGTAGCACAGCAATCCAGCGAGATATTTCTCTTCCACCAATCCATGCAGGTATCATCGAACACTAATTTCTCCCTCTTTTAATCTTCCACTCCATATTAGGTAAGGATTGGTTGTTGATTAAGAGATGAGGTAGCAAACTTGCTCAAGGGCTTTTGCTCCGGATAAAATCAGTTTGAGGTTCAGCTGATCTAATTAACTTTTACTCCCAGTAAAAGAAGGTCTGGATTCGGTTTGAGACATCAACAAGTTTTCGTATTCTCCCGGAATTCACCCGCATTACCCCCCGACGTAGACAATGGCAGACATGCCAAGCAGATCACTGGTACTCTACGGTGATGGCCTGGCTCGTTTTGTTGATTCTTCACACACCCATCTCCACTCCCTTGCATCTAAAGCAGCTTGCGGCTTCTTGAGCCTCCCCAACGCCCCTCCCACAGGTTTTTTCACTCCTAGTCTTCATTTTCTGTTTGTTACTCCCTGCTAATGAAATACTGGAAGCTTTTTTTTTTTTTTATGAATAAATATTGGAAGCTTCGACCACTCGAATTGTTGGTTATTTTTGGTATTTATAAATTTTTGAATTTGGTGTGGTTGTTTCTCAAATTACTCTTCATAAAAGGCACATAGTCAACGAGATTAGCAATTCAACTTTCATCGGCAGTTTCTAAGACTTATCTGGTTTTGGATTGGCAGAAAGTGAGGATGAGAGGATAGTTCGGGAGTTTTCTTTGCTTTTGGATTTTTGGGACACCGCCTATCAGGGCACGGTATGATCTCTGACTTGGTTTTTGGTGAGTTCAATTCCACTGAAGTTTTGTCACAAAATTGTTCTCTTTTTCCTTTTCAGAATAATGCCTCAACTCCAACCATTGGAGATAGGTAATATAGTGTTTGACTTGCATCTTAAAACAATACTTTACTATATCGTGTCAAAATCCCAAGTTGCTTCTGCTATCTTCAGGTTCATGGGAATGAAGGCTGCCATAGTCACAAATAATCCTTCTCTGAAATCTTTTGGTGGGAAACTTGGCTTCACCGTATTTCCAATCAATGACGTCTCTTGTGATTCTATGGGTTTCGAGCTAATGAAGATGCTCGGGTTTCAACAAGGAAATGTGGTAGATATCAGTCAATTTGATTTAGTGTTTGTCCACATTGGTTCTGGGGAAGGAGAGGATGGTGATAAAGACAAGCATGGTGCCAAATATGTTGCTTATATCAATTCTCTAGTTAATGGGTTAATGCATGTAGCACAACCTGGTTCTGCAATTGGTTCACGGCTACACTTGTCACTTGTGATGAGCTATGGATCTGTTTCAGAGGCTGATGATACTGATAACTCAATTTGCATTTCGCATGATGGGGTGAACCCAGAGCTTTCAGGGTTCCTTCCTCGCCAAAGTTACACAATGAGAGGAGAGCAACTTCGTCCGGATGTAAGGTATGAAGCTGGGAGGTTGAGGGCGTTGATAAATTATTCTTGCAATTAGAAGCACGGAAATAATATGATGCATCACTGTTGTTTCCTCCTGCATTGAATTTAATTATTGCAGTGGCTAATTGCGTTTTGAACAGGCACAATTGGCCAATGTTAGTTGCTCAATGGCAATATGCTGTAACCCGCATGGACAAGGCGCAGGCGTTTTATTTTAAAGAGTTCAAAGAGGTATGTTCTCATCACATGGTTTACCACACATCCACTTGTTACTATAAACATCCAATTTCTTATAGCTTGAAGAAGCATATGAGCCTCTATTTAGAATGGCTAATGTGTTCTCACTATGATTATGGCTTTCCACTGCAAGTTCATTTGTGAATTTTATCTTGCTGTAGGCATTCAGGAGCATTCCTTAACTTGATTTACAATTATCTTTAACTTGCTACCATATAGATATTTGTGAGTTGATGGCATTGGTATGGACTGGTTTACCGTTTGAAATAACAATGAAGTACATATTTCGGTGTTCTCCATTTGGAGTCTCTAATCCTATGCTTGTTGGTAGGGGTGGAGATATTTTGGTTTTTGGTTAACTAAAACCAAAATGTAGGTTCACTGAAACAAAAAGATGAAGAAAATCACTATTCTAAACTTAAACCAAAAGTATTTTGGTTAACCTAAACAAAAACCAAAAGTTTTGGTATGGTTAACCCATAACTATCCAAACATGATTATTAAATCAAATGTTTTTGTATGACGTCTAAAACACAACTTTGATAACTTAGGCCAATATAAAATTTCAGTGATGGACTAGTCTCGACTCATGTAGGTTGACCTATACCACCACCTAACTTTGATGTTTTAAAGATTGATCAATCTCGACCCATACGCTTCACAATTTTGATTTTGAATGAAGAAATTTTTGAACATTCTACAGAACATTTGTTAGGTGGGCGCCATGAGCATGTGACAGTCATCCCAAAAATACGCAATCCAAATGAACTTGGAAGAGTTGTAGAGGAGTTAGAAAAGATTGAGTCTTAGTTCATGTTGTTAACCAATGGGGGAATTTCTATTTGGTTTTGGTTAACCAGAACCTATATTTTATGGTTTTGGTTAGCATTAAACTATTAAACTGAAAACCAGTTGTCAGACCTACTCGTTGGCATCATTAGACCACAGTTGTAAAAGTACTTGATATTGTCTTTGGTTTTGATATAATTAATCTTTTTATCTTTCACTTTTTGCAGCGTGGTGGAAATCTGGTTATACCTGCTGATAGATTTCTGCATGAAGTAGCGTTTAAGCTATGGAAGGCTCCCAAATATGGAGCTTGATTCGGGCTTCCTCCCATATGAAATACATTCTCCTGCTGTTAACATAAGAGCACCCTGCCAAGATAAATTTCAGTAAAGGATCTAGCTCAGTAACATGTACTTGATTTGGTCGTTGCTGAAGTTGTATCTTGTATCTGGTACTTGAGTATCTGCTCCCATAATTCGAAATAAAAAAAAATTCCTACAAATTATGGTCCCAAAACTCTGACATGTGAATTCATCAACTTGTCATCGTCTTCTTCTCTGCAAGATGCTCAGCTTTTTAGACGTGTGTTTGGTGCTAATGAGGAGTAGGAATTATAAGAACATATGGTTAGCAATCAAATTATTAAAAAGCAGATACCCGAGAAGAAGCAAACACAAGGGATGAAGGTTAAACTTCCTCACAAGAACATCCAAACTGACTCCAAGTCCACAAAAACCTATCATCATATTTTACATCAGTGGTCAACTGATGACGAACAATTACATGTCTCTTTTCCCTAACTTTTTCTGTCCTTATCTCATACTTTTCAAGTACAAAACATGCAACAAAAAACACTACAATGCATATAACCATCCACATGCATATTTATTTAACTCTAATGGTGTTGTACCATTTATAAATATATATATATATATATATATATATATTTTACCTAAAATACCACAAAAATTACAAACACCCATACTTAAACATCACAATCTTCTCGAACTACCTAATATAGACGGCCCAAACTACTTAACATAAACATCACAAACATCACAAAAGTCCTAAACAAGATCACATCACTACTAATCATACTGATAGTCATTTTAGTTGTAGTAGTTGTGCTCTTCTCCAATCATCCTCATCATCACAATCATCATTCTTATTTATTCGGTTGTTCTTCATCTTCTGCCTGCTTACTTTGTTTTTCAGCCACCAAGAACCAGACTTGCTCCTCCAATTTCTCCATCCAATACTCCAATGAAAATGTTATAGGATGTCATGTAACACCTCACCCTATTTGAATGAGTTATGATGCAACCAACATACAAGAACCACAACTGAAAATGAAATCATCATGAGGAAAGGGAAAGAGGGAACGCCACTATTAGATATCATTTTGAACAGAGAAACCAAATATGCTCTCTTCGTCTCTCTTCCCAGGCTCTTTTACTCCGTTGTTGGTGCCTGACCCCAAGGTCTGTCCACAGGAGGACGGTGTGTCCACTGTTCCGCTTTCTGATCCAAAAGCTCCACATCAAGCAGGAGATAACATTTCGAAGGTTGCTGTCCCCCCACACGTCGTATCTCGGCGCTCTTAGTGGACCTTTTGGTCCTTCCAACCAGTTGGGTGAACAATGGATTCCGGTTGGTGTCTCCAATATTGTCACGTCCTGCTCCAATGGCATCAAGACTTTGTCCCTTTCCCATGGTTTCAAAGAGAAGCTCTGCAAACCTTGGTCGCACTCAGTGGTGGTTCGCCTCTTGGGCAAAACCATTGGATACGCTTACCTCTGCCATAGACTTCGAGCTATGTGGAAGCCGTTTGGTAATATGCACATCGTAGACCTTGATAAAGGATGTTTCTTGGTCAAGTTCGCGATGGACCAAGACTATTTCAAGGCGTTAACAGGGGGGCCCGTGGATCCTTCTTGATCACTATCTTGCCGTTCATCAATGAGAACCCTCTTTTCGGGTGTCAAACAATCTGCCAAAAAAATGGTGGCGTAGGTTATACGTCACTAGGAACCCTTGTCGGGAAGACGATCAGGTCCATACGTCACTAGGAAACCTTGTCGGGAGGACGATCAGAATTGACTTCAACACTCAGACAGCCGAACGTGGGAATTTGCTCATATTGCCATCGAGATTGATCTCGACACAAGCCCCTCCCACCTGTCTTTTTGTTGGATGGAGCTATCCAACAAGTTGAGTACAAGAACCTTCCCAAGTTATGCTTTCAGTGTGGTCGTGTGGGCCACGAGAAGGACGGCTGCCCGGGGCTGCCCTAGCAACACCGACCAGTAACCTGTACCACCGCCACCAGCCGGTGTGGGCGCCGGGCCAGCTACGTTGTCGACGGATGAGAATTATGACCCCTAGATGATCGTTCTCGCAAGTCCCGTTGTGCCAAGAAGGAAAGTTTGTCAAAAAGGGAAAGCAATCCTCGTCAATCGGGGATGGAGGCCAATAAGGAAGGTGTAGCCCTAAAGTCTAGCGGGGCAAATCAGTGGGATCTTACTACCTTTGCTAAGAATGGGGAGGCGACTCCTATTATTAAGGAGATTGTCGCTGATCCGACAATCATATCTCCAAAGATGAAAGGACCTTCCAAGGCGGGGAATGCTGACACGTCTTCTTCTATAAGCAAGACAATCATATCTCCAAAGATGAAAGGACCTTCCAAGGTGGGGAATGCAGGAACGTCTTCTTCTATAAGCAAACTGGTGAGGAAAAGAAAAGGCAAAAGGAAAGGCCAACCCAAGTCCCTTTCAGGCCCATACCAGCCAACTAGTCAAGGCCCTTAGACTCTTTTGGGCTCTGATGACACTAAATTTTTAGTGTTTATCTTCCCATATTAAACTACATTTTACACTCATGGATGCAATTATGATGAGTATTTGGTGTAAATGTGTTATGCGATTCTCGGCTCCAAGTGCGTACATTGACCATATTTTATCTATTTTACCTTGTTTGTGAGTTCTTTTATTGAGCCTCCAGTTTACCACATTGTAGAGGACTCTCTCACGAGTCCATTACTTCAAACGATAACCAATTTGGAGTTCGGACGGAGCGGAAATTGCCAAAATAAGAAGCTGAAATTACTTTTTTCTAGTCTTTCGGATTTGGACGGATTTTGGGTATTTAAAGAGGCATTATTCAATTGGGAGATTTTTTCACGGTCTAAAGAGAGTTGAGAGCTTATTTTGGATCAATCAGAGAGATCTTGACGCCATTAATCCATCTCGTAAGACGCTCGGAGCTAGGAGTTGAAGATTTTACATATCAGAGCTTCAATCATCCGACATTAGATTTTTCAGATTCTCTGTTCTTCCCTAGTTTTAAGATGAACTTTTTTTGTAGTTTTCGAATTTTGTTTGTCAGACATGAGTAGCTAAACTCTTATAGCTTAGATTCGATGAACCCTAAGTGACTTGGGGCTTTAAAGCGGTCACGGATCGGTGGTAATTAGATTTTAATTCAGACAGTTTCTTATTCATAATTGGTTTGTTCTTAATCTGTGTTTTTTTTCTAGCTTGATCACCTAGATTAGATTCTTGTTAAAATAAGGATAGGTGGCGAACGTCCGCCTTATTTTAGAACCTCAAATCAATTAATTAACCTATTCAAAAAATTATGCCTTTCGTAGGAACCATTTAGGGTTAATCCGTTTCTAGAGCAGCTCATTAAAATCAATCAGGTGCACCAGTTAGTTATTCGTTGCAGATATGAATGCACAAACAATTAATTAATCTTGGTAGTTAGTTCCGATAAAGCGAACGTTCACGAACTTAGACCTAAGGGTAAGGAGTTGTGACGGTGTCTAAGAACTGAATGAAGTAGGATTGAAAGTCGCCAGTTTTGTGATCGCAAATGCCTTGGTAATCTTAGGGGGATTCGAGTCTAAACTATCGTCTCTTTAATTGAATAAACTCAATCAATCAATCTGCTTCTTAAATTCAATTTCATTTTTTCTTGCATAATAGTTTAGAAGTCGTGGAACTCACACCACGCAACTTGATTTAAACTTGAATAATTGCAAAATTCTTTGAGTAAACGATTGAAAGAAAACCCATGGAATATGATCTGTGATAAGCTGCAGTATTAGCGGTATCAAATACTACCAAGCTGTGAAGCTAGGGTAGATCGTATTCCAGGGGTTTCTACTAATCGACTACTTCAGAACTGGCAAATTACTCAGGTTAAAACAGTGTTGTGCGTGGTGTGAGTTCCACGACTTTTAATCTATTAAGCAAAGGAAAATAAAAGACAGAAAGATTAAAAGATTGACTAACGGGAAGATAGACGAACTTAGATTTCGAATCCCCCTTAGATCACCAGAGCAACGGAAATCACAAGATCAGCGGTTTTCAATTCTAATTCAATCAATTACTAAGACACCACCATAACTCCTTACCCTTAGGTTTAAGACCGGCGAACGTTCGCTCTATCCGTTCTAACTACCAAGATTAACTAGCCGCCCGGGTACGGTCGCCTCTCACAACGACTTAATTAACTGGTGCAATTACTAATGATTAATGAGTTACTCTTGCAGTGGATTAACCCTAACCGGTTCCTACGAAAGGCACGCTCCAATTATAAGGTTAATTGTTCAATTCGATGTTCTAAAGTAAGGCGAGCGTTCGCTTCTATCCTTAGCTTAACAAGAATTTAATCTAGGTGATCAATCCAGACAAGAAACATGAACAAGGAAGAACAAATCAAACATGAAAAAGAATTGATTGAATTTCGAATCTAATCACCGCCGATCCGTGACCGCTTTAAAGCCCTGGGTCACTTAGGGTTCATCTAATCTAAGCTCTACAAGTTTAGCTACTCATAACGATAACAGAAGAATCAAAAGCAACAAAGGAAATCATCATACAGAGGAAGAACAGATGAGAACTGAAAAAACCTAATTCTGACGACTCCCGCGAAGCTTCAATCTCCTGGATCTTCAACTTTAAGCTCCGAGTTCTCCGAGGTGGAAGGATGGCGTCACGATCTCTCCACGATTCTTCGAACTCTCTAAACTCTATCTATCGACCCTAGAGTCGGCTGACTCTCAAAAGTCTGATTTGTGAAAATATGAATAATGAATGATGTGTTATCAATTGTTCCCTGAATGGCTGCCGACTCCTGCTTTAAATAGGGTTGATTAGGGTTTTCTGATTTTGCCGCGGAAAAGGAAGATATTTTCGCCGAAAATATCAAATGATTTTCGGCGAAAACTTTAGTTAAAATCCCCTGTGTTATTTCTTCTATGATTTTCGGCGAAAACATAAGGAAGTTTTCGCCGAAGACTTCAGTGAAATCAGCCTGTGAGTTCTGAAGGTATTTTCGCCGAAATCCTCATAGTCTTTTCGGCGAAAACAATGTGCTGGCAGTTGGATCTTCGGTTCTACTCTGGTTCGATTTCTGGTTCAATTCCGGTTCACTCCTTGAGGTCTTGAATACGTCCATGGCTACGTAAATGATGGCAAAAATCTGTGCTATCACAAAAACGCTAGAAAACCATCAAATTGAACCAAAAAGGGCCAAAGTAACCAAATCGGCACGAGATAGGGCAATCGATTGAATATTCGTTATTCTACCCCTAAAACCACGTTTCAAGCAAGGAAATGTCGCTTAAATGAGGCTGATAATCACGTCAAATCGAGTGTCATCAATACCCCACACTTAAGCTTTTGCTTGTCCTCAAGCAAACTGAACTAGAACACACTCAAATTCACAAATGACACAAGATTAAACCGAGATTCAATTCTAACAATTTGGTTTAGACTGTTCCACGCAGAAAAAGTGACCTACACATGCAAGAACATCAACTAAACAAGTTTTCGATCTCACTAATTTCTGCACACTTCAAGTAGTGGTTTTAACAAAGCTTGTTTCTTGGCAAAACAATTAATCATAATTAACCGACTACGATAACACCAATTCTAATCAAAAAGACTTTAAGCTCTAGCCATGATGTGGATGCGGAGGTAGGAAAAGTGACGTGGCTATCGACTCGACTTCATCCGTTTCTAGATCTGTACGTTACATGTTCTAGCTAGGACCGCTTTTTAACAACAATTTCGTTCAAGCTTCAACTTATTCCTTCAATTTATTTACTGCATACTAGTGCTCGATACCAAACACTTCACTTAGGTGTTGGACCTGCCTAGCTCACAGTATTTG
The DNA here is from genome assembly GCA_034768395.1 of Linum lewisii. Taxonomy (NCBI): domain Eukaryota; kingdom Viridiplantae; phylum Streptophyta; class Magnoliopsida; order Malpighiales; family Linaceae; genus Linum; species Linum lewisii. Next base: position 35,281,166 of record CM068300.1, read on the forward strand.
TGCCTTTGCTAGTGCTCAACCCGAACACTTCACTTAGGTGTCGGGCTTGCCTAGCTTTATTTTCAGCACGTTAAAGAACTTAACATTGATTCGATTAACTCAATTACTTGATTTAACCATTTAGCCACTTAATCCTAGCTAGTTATAAATTTTTACACAAGATTTTGAATTGGATTTCCGTCTAATCTCTAGCCACAATCACAGGTGAACAAATATGGAGTGAAAAACATGGAAGAAGCTAGCATTTATCATCTTAGAACGGTGTTATCGAGCTTTGTTATTAACAGACCAATCAGTTCAATTAATTCAAGTTTCAACTACAGAAGTGATTTATGATCTGTTCTGACCTAGACTCATTTAATATCAGTTCTCACACGTTGGTTACAGGTTCTAAGTGGAACAGTCTAGACGTCATTGTTCAAAATTGAAGTCAATTTAACATCAAAAGTCAAGAATTGAGCAATTCTATGCTAGAGAATTTTTCAAATTTGAACCACAGAATCATAGATAGCAAGCAAGATCATGCATAATCCTAGACTCCTACCCCACACTTAAACGGTTCTGTGTCCTCACAGGACTAAACTAGAGTAGAGAGATACGAAGAACCTGTGATGTGATGGTCGGTGTAGCGGATGAACACGGAGAGTCCGGAGCGGAGCGGAGTAGCTACTCAAGTTCCTACAAAAACAAAAACAACAAAAAGATCAAAAGGATACCGGGACAAGTGTCCCGGATCCACACAGAATAAAAGTCGAACAAAGAAGGTAAGGGGAATTTTGAAAATATTTTGACTCTTTTTTTTTTTCAAATTCACGGCACGACACTCCTAGAGCAATCTAGATCATCCAAGCTCAATTAGTTCAGAAAAAATCACACCGAAATAGCAGACACGCAAAACGAGGTAGACTGGTATTAAACTCGTCGAAAATTCAACAATCAATATGTCAAAAGATTCGAAATTGAAAACCCAACAACTAACCTTTTAGACATGACTCAAGAAAATGGACGGAAAGCGACGAAGTTGGCCAAAAACGTGAAAAACTTGTTTCGGGCATAACTGGAGCTACAGAGCTCCGATTTGGACGATCAAGTATGCGTTGGAATCAGGCCGAAAAAATCTAACTGATTTTCAAAACAACACAAGTTTTCGGCGAAAACTTTAGGAGTTTTCGCCGAAAACATCTTCGGAAAACACACAAAAATAAAGGGACGCTCCTGTGACTTGTTTTCGGTCGAGAATTTTCAATTCTCGCCGAAAATTTATTTTAAAACCCCTTTTTTTTCAAAAACTAACGAAAAACAAATTAAAACGAAAGAAAATTAAACTGACACTTTGGCTCCCCCAAACCTGACTCGAACGACGAAAAAGACTGACTCAATAATTCAAAAACGGACTCCAGCCGTGGGTTGCCTCCCACGAAGCGCTCTCTTTTAACGTCCTTGAGCCGGACGGTACCTGTTAGGGACCCCAACTTAGGAGTTCCTTGAAGTCAATCGTCTTCTTCAAGGTGTGCGGTTGAGTGCCATGTAGCACTCCAGAAGGGTGATGTAACCGGTAGTGCTCCAATAGATCGCGATCTTGGTTGGATGACCAGTTCTTCTTGAATTCTCCTACTTGAGGAGGAAAGAGGTAGTACGGCGCGGCATGTTAAATGAGCTCCATCTTCTCTACAGGTTGACTCGGCGGAAGTGTAGGTGAGGGTATCTCCTCAATCTCTATGTGCTCCTCTTCGGCTTCAACTTCAAGATGGATTGGCTCTTTGTCTTCATCAACCACCACCGCCAAGGATTCTTCAACAGATGCTTCTAGCTCGCAATAGTCATGGGTGAGGTTGTCATGTTCATCTTCGTACGACTCTTGAGCATCTTCTTCCATTAGTGGATTTGGTTGCTCGAGCTCGACATCCATCACGTTACGAGCTTGTATAATTGAAAGGAGATCATCCAAGGCGGATTCTACTCTTGCCGTCTGTTGTCGATGCTGATGAGCCGGTATATACACCTCTTGATGAATTTGCTGGTCGTGTGTAACTACTGGCTCTTCTTCGAAATGCTCTTGAGCATCTTCTTCCATTAATTGCACTAGTCGCTTGAGCTCGGCGTTCCTTGTATCAGCAGCATCGTTCATTGATTGGAGGTTGTCGATCGCGGCTTGGGTGATTGCCATCCATTGTTGATGCTCCTAAGTGTGTAAATCCATCTCTTGGGAGTCTTCAATATATGGTGCTTCATTGATGTACCACCCTTGGTACTGGTCATCCCACCTGTAATCCTGCATAATTAAAACTCAAAAACACTACCGAGGTAAATCATGAAAATATGGAGGAAAATAAATGGTAAGGCGGAAAGGTAGAAGAATAATTTGCCAACTCTTCTTTCAAACAATTAGAAGAGTCCCCGGCAACGGCGCCAATTTGATAAGCTGCAGTATTAGCGGTATCAAATACTACCAAGCTGTGAAGCTAGGGTAGATCGTATTCCAGGGGTTTCTACTAATCGACTACTTCAGAACTGGCAAATTACTCAGGTTAAAACACGTTGTGCGTGGTGTGAGTTCCACGACTTCTAATCTATTAAGCAAAGGAAAATAAAAGACAGAAAGATTAAAAGATTGACTAACGGGAAGATAGACGAACTTAGATTTTGAATCCCCCTTAGATCACCAGAGTAACGGAAATCACAAGATCAGCGGTTTTCAATTCTAATTCAATCAATTACTAAGACACCACCATAACTCCTTACCCTTAGGTTTAAGACCGGCGAACGTTCGCTCTATCCGTTCTAATTACCAAGATTAACTAGCCGCCCGGTACGGTCGCCTCTCGCAACGACTTAATTAACTGGTGCAATTACTAATGATTAATGAGTTACTCTTGCAGTGGATTAACCCTAACCGGTTCCTACGAAAGGCACGCTCCAATTATAAGGTTAATTGTTCAATTCGATGTTCTAAAGTAAGGCGAGCGTTCGCTTCTATCCTTAGCTTAACAAGAATTTAATCTAGGTGATCAATCCAGACAAGAAACATGAACAAGGAAGAACAAATCAAACATGAAAAAGAACTGATTGAATTTCGAATCTAATCACCGCCGATCTGTGACCGCTTTATAGCCCTGGGTCACTTAGGGTTCATCTAATCTAAGCTCTACAAGTTTAGCTACTCATAACGATAACAGAAGAATCAAAAGCAACAAAGGAAATCATCATACAGAGGAAGAACAGATGAGAACTGAAAAAACCTAATTCTGACGACTCCCGCGAAGCTTCAATCTCCTGGATCTTCAACTTTAAGCTCCGAGTTCTCCGAGGTGGAAGGATGGCGTCACGATCTCTCCACGATTCTTCGAACTCTCTAAACTCTATCTATCGACCCTAGAGTCGGCTGACTCTCAAAAGTCTGATTTGTGAAAATATGAATAATGAATGATGTGTTATCAATTGTTCCCTGAATGGCTGCCGACTCCTGCTTCAAATAGGGTTGATTAGGGTTTTCTGATTCTGCCGCGGAAAAGGAAGATATTTTTGCCGAAAATATCAAATGATTTTCGGCAAAAACTTTAGTTAAAATCCCCTGTGTTATTTCTTCTATGATTTTCGGCGAAAACATAAGGAAGTTTTCGCCGAAGACTTCAGTGCAAATCAGCCTGTGAGTTCTAAAGGTATTTTCGCCGAAATCCTCATAGTTTTTCGGCGAAAACATTGTGCTGGGCAGTTGGATCTTCGGTTCTGACTCTGGTTCGATTTCTGGTTCGATTCCGGTTCACTCCTTGAGGTCTTGAATACGTCCATGGCTACGTAAATGATGGCAAAAATCTGTGCTATCACAAAAACGCTAGAAAACCATCAAATTGACCCAAAAAGGGCCAAAGTAACCAAATCGGCACGAGATAGGGCAATCGATTGAATATTCGTTATTCTACCCCTAAAACCACGTTTCAAGCAAGGAAATGTCGCTTAAATGAGGCTGATAATCACGTCAAATCGAGTGTCATCAATCTACCTTACTCTTGTTTGGTAGTATTTGATACCATGTTTTGCACGTTATCAAATTGGCGTCATTGTTCTGGATGGAGGAAAGTACTCCTCCACAAAGTCTTGAGCAAGGTCATCCCAGTTGGTGTAGTGACTGGGTGGCTTGTTGTTAAGCCACCTCTTGGCGGCGCCTCAGAGTGAGAATGGGAATGCTCGCAAGCATAGAGTGTTCTTGTCGAGATTCCCACTCTTGAAAGTCTCAGACATGGAAATGAAGTCCATCAGATCCACAACTTACAAGGATAGCATTGCTTGGTTCAGACAGAAGGTCGGAATGAGCTTATATGACGCTTGGAATGAATTCCAAAAAATTTTGTACAACTTCCCTCATCACGGATTCGAGCAGAGACAACTAGCTGAGATCTTTGCCCGAGGGATGAATGATGAGTCTGCCAAGTGGGTTAACTCCTTGGCTGAAGGAGATTGCACCGCTCTCACACTAGAAACTACTCTACTTCACTTTGCTAGTTGCGCCACCAAGTCCAGGAATTGGGAGAGACAGTCTGAAGCATCCAAGATCAGCTAAGCCTTGAAGAATAGATCAAGGCCGAAGTACAGAAACACATGAAGAAGGCTGGAACACCCACCAACCCTCCATCAGCCTCGGTCTACGTTGCTGACTACGAGTGGTATGGGGTTTGTGCTCACAATGGAGGAAGTTGTCAAAACTTCGGTAAAGCAGATGTCTGGTCTGTAGATGAAGTGAATTTTTTTGGTCAAGCCTTCACCAACAATCAAAAGGGCTACTTCGACTACCGTTAGTTCAAACAACCTCAACAACAACATCAACAAGGAAGCTTCCGAGAGCGTCCTCCTTACAACCCGGAGCTAATCAAAATCAGAACAACCGACCATCTGGGTCGTACTAAGAGAACAAGCCTGCTAATCAACCAAGTTGAGCCTACCAACCACCTCACCAGAACTAGGGTAACTACGGTACAGCACCTGGCAATCGCCAGAATCAGTACTTCAATAACAGTTACCAAGGAACACCTGGATTCATGAAAAGGCTTGACGACCATGATGCACAGTTCAAAGCTCAAGCCGCCTTGAATCAAGGCCAAATAGCTCAAGGTCAAATGATAGAAGATCAGATTAACAACATCATCAGCCTCCTCTCTTCTGGTCGTCCCATGGGTCATTTACCGAGCCAGACAGAGCCAAACCCAAGGAATGAACATGTTAAGGCCATATCCACTAGAAGTGGAAAGCAACTAGTCCAACAGCTCCCGATCCGGTCATGGTTCCTGATGATATTGTCATCGACATGCCAGAGATTGAGGATATCATGAAAGAAGAGGAAGATAAAGATGAAGAAGATGTAACATCCCCGCCCAACCGAACGGGTTAGAACTCAAGTCTGGGTGACTAGAGTGCCGGAAACGGTACTTAAGAGGGTCTCTTGAGGTTTGGGACGTTTGGGTGTGTGCCGGGTTGAAGTTGCAAAAGAGGGGAACTGTGAACAGTACCAAAAGTGCTCATTTCGGGCCCTAATGTGCGCAGGCGCACATTTAGAGGTGTCAGGCGCACTTTTCAATTAATTCAGCAAACTTTCGGCAGAATATTCAAAATGTGCGCCTTTTGGGGGTCAATGTGCGCTAGCGCACATTTTGACACTTCGGGCGCACATTTCGTGCATATAAGGACGGATTTTGCACGGAAATTCACAATTTCGTTCCCCTTTCTCTCTCCCCGAAAATCCATTGACGAACCAACTTCAAGCCAACTTCGAAGGGTGATTCCGGGAGCTGTAGAGGTCGGAATTGAGTTCCGTTTGTTGCTATGGATTCGTAGCGACGAGGAGAAGAGATCGCTAACCTCTATTTTGGGTTTCTGGGTGTAGGTAGTGAGCAGTAAGGAAGGGTAGAGCTACGAGTTTGGTGGTTGGGAATCGAGTTTCTGGGGAACTAGAAGACGATTAGAGCCTCGTCTTCTATTCCAGGTGAGGGCCTAGCGTTGTGTAAGTAGTATGGACAGCGTGAGGAGCTTCAATTGGACTTAGAGCAAACCTAGGTTATGCATGAAAATGATGAGAGTAAAAGGGGTGAATTGTTCTGTGATTGTGTTTCTGACTGATTGTTAGATGATTGGGTTCGAATTGATTGCTTGATGATTCCTTTGGTTGGGGGGTTCGGGATGAAATGAAATGACTAATGATTGGACTTAGAATTGAGAGTTAGGATGAATTGGGGTGTGGATGCTAGTGATTTAATAATGTGAAATGTCAGTTTGTGGTTGCAGGGGAATGGCCCTGCCAATGTGGGGTCGTTCCGAGAAAGAGGAACAGGTGGGTGGTCCCTAGACTCATGACATGGCTACCCCTGTACTTGCAGGTGGGGGTGGCCGGTGAGCTAGCTGACTACCCTAGTGCGTGTTGTGTGGATAGATTGTGAGACGTGACCTGATTGTGAACTGTGGAAGTGGATGGTGAAATGGGATTATGTGTTCACGAGTGTTGTGATGATTGTGGATGGATGTATCGTGCTGGCATCATACGAATTGTGAACTGTATGTGAAAGTAGAACCGGAAGGAGCCCACACTACCCCACCCGAGTTACTGGTTGTTGAGTCTGATCCATTGGGGTGGATCCCCTTGACATGGGTGTCAAGGGAGTGATGAGATTGATGATGAGATTGATGATGATGATGATGGTTATTGAGAACGCGTTCCCCATGCGGTAGGGGAGCGCGAGGACTTCCCATGCGGTAGGGAAGTGCGTCGGCCGGCCGGTGGTGGTGTGGATAACTCCTTGGCGCCTAATAACTCACCTAGATAATATGAATGTGAATGTTTGTGTGCTTGTGGTTGTGGTAGTGACTTGGTTGATGGATGTGATGTGATGATGCTGTGCGTGCCGTGGATTGATGTATTATTTATGTGTAATTCTATCGTTATGAGTTGTGCATGAGAACAAGAACTGACCAACGTGATCACCTAGACTGCTTTTAGGGAATTAAAATATGGAAAGGGGGGTTGGGATTGGTTCCATTGTTGGATGTCTTGTGCGGAGTTGGGACCGCTCCATAGAGTAGGACAGCGTGTAGGTAGGCCCAGTGGGTTCACTCAATTTCAATAGGAAATTGATCCCTTTTCCCCTTTCAGGATCTCGTGGCTAGTAGAGGTGGCTGTGGAGTTGAGTTCGAGGTTGACATCGTGAAGTTCTGGACGGAAGCCATGAGGTGAAGACTGGGATTACACGGAGTTGACTTTTCTGTCCATTTCAGTTGACAATGGGATTTTGGGGGTTTTTATGTATTTACTGGTTTATGGTTGGATTGGGGGATTTATGATGGTTTGGTTTGTACCCGGATTTCGGTTTCACGTGTTTTTGAGGCCTCTTATGCTTTTACTATCTTTTGATCACCGTCGGTTTACCCTCGTTTTTACTCGGTAGTACCTGGGACCGGTTCAACCACGGGTTTACTCGGGTTGATTCGGGTCGGGTGTTACAAATGGTATCAGAGCCTGGTTAGTCGCTGCTGTACCGGTCGATTACCTTCTCTCTTTGGGGAGTAATTAACCTCGTTGGGAGGGAGGATGAGACATCGGTACGGGACCGACATTCCAAGGGTTTTTGTCAAACTGTTTTAAAGGGGTGGGATGTTTTGCAATCAAGTGGTGAATTGAGTTGTTTGAAGTTTCTTGAGCGGTCAACTGAAATGTTTAATGTCCTCCTGTAGTGAATCCAGTCAAGCAAGGGGAAGTAGGTCCACTGGGAACTCGGGTTTTGGAGGAGGAGCTCCTAGGTTTCAGCCGAGTCTGCTGAAGGGATGGAATTTTGGGGAGTTCATTGGGGAAGCAGCTGATCCTGAAGTGGCAGAGCAGTGGCTCCAGGAATGTGAGTACAAGTTCCTGCAAATGGAACTTGAGGAAGGGTTGAAGGTTCAAGCAATGACCTTTCTGCTTAAGGGGCATGCACTGAATTGGTGGAGGTCGATGCCACAGAGTCGAGTGGTTCCGCCAGAGATGGAGTTGGATGAGTTTGTGGAGGTGTTTCGTGATCAGTTTTGCCCGGACCTTTGGCGTGAGGAGAAAGCCAAGGAGTTCATGAGTTTGGAGCAAGGGGAGAAGTCCGTGCTGGCATACTACATAGAGTTCACTTCTCTCTCTAAGTGGTATGATGAGCGGGCCAACCGGGAGAGGAAGCTCATCAACAAGTTCAAGAATGGGTTGAGAGTGGAGATTCAGGAGGGAGTCACCACCGCTGATATGGGGAGTTTAGTGTCGGTTAAGGCGGCGGCGCTAGAGAGGGAGATGTTGGAGAACCGAAAGAGGGAAGAGAAGAAGAGGAAGGCAACTGCCCCGCCTACTCAGTCTGTCATCCACAGTTACCCGGCGAAGAGAACTCAGACTTCTTCTTCTGGGTTCAGGGGCAGCCAGTCGATGCCAACGAGGGGTACGATGACTTGTTTCACTTGTGGCCGACCAGGTCATAAGAGTGTGGCTTGCCCTGCTCGTACTAGTGGCACAGTTCGTTCGGGAGGAGCACCGTCCGGGTTACCACTATGTGACAAATGTGGGAAGCGTCACTTCGGAGTTTGCCATCTGTTGGCAGGTGTGACCTGTTACACTTGTGGGCAGCGCGGACACAGGAGTCTGAACTGTCCAACCAGGAGAGCTACCCCAACTCAGTCTGTGGGATCGGTGCAGGGCCCTAGAGCTCCGTCTGGGAGTTATGGAGGGAGAGGAGGAGGCAGCGTTGGTAGGGGTGCTGGACGAGGGACGGGAGCTAATGCCACACCTGTTGGAGCTGGAGGGGAGCAAGGGAGGCTTTATGCTCTTACCAAGGGTGCGGCAGAGAATGCGAACGACGTGGTGACCGGTATGATCTCGATCTTGGGCCTTTCAGTTTATGCTCTGTTTGATTCGGGGTCAACCCATTCTTTTGTATCTGAGAAATGTTTGAGTAGTTTGGGTGCTGTAGCTAGTAGTTTGGGTGTTAGTTGGGGCGTCAGAACTCCTTTGGGGACTTCTGTTCGGGTGGATAGAGTCTGTAGAGGGTGTAGAGTGTTAGTGGGAGGTGTAGAGTTCTTGGCTGATTTGGTGGTGCTTCCTTTCAATGAATTCGACGTTATCCTCGGCATGGATTGGTTGGCTAGGCATGGGGCTTTGCTTGATTGTCAGAAGAAGGAGGTGTTGCTTCAGGTGGGAGGTGTCGGCCAGGTGGTGTTCAAGGGTGTTAGGAAGAGAGAATCCGCACCTATGGGGGTAATTTCAGCAATGCAAGCTTTCTCTCTGATTCAAGAAGGGTGTGAGGCTTTGTTGGTGCAAGTGTCTGTTGAGCGGAATGAGGAGTTGGAGAAGGTACCTGTAGCTTGGGAGTTCGCGGATGTGTTCGAGGAGCTACCCGGGGCACCGATCGAGCGTGAGGTGGAGTTCAATATAGAGTTGGTTCCTGGAACTGCTCCAATCTCTATTCCACCTTATCGCATGGCACCGGCGGAGTTAAAGGAGTTGAAGGAGCAATTGCAGGAGCTCTTGGATAAGGGGTTCATCCGCCCAAGTGTATCACCGTGGGGTGCACCGGTGTTGTTTGTGAAGAAGAAGGATGGGTCGATGCGGATGTGTATCGACTATAGGCGGTTTGAACAAGGCGACGATCAAGAATCGTTACCCACTTCCAAGGATAGACGATCTCTTCGATCAATTGCAAGGGGCTGAAGTGTTCTCGAAGATAGACTTGAGGTCGGGTTATCACCAGTTGAAGGTGGAGGAAGGATCGGTGCCAATGACAGCCTTTAGGACCCGCTATGGACACTATGAGTTTCTGGTAATGCCGTTTGGCCTCACCAATGCTCCCGCCGCGTTCATGGCTCTCATGAACAGGGTCTTCCACGAATATTTGGATAAGTTCGTGATAGTGTTCATCGATGATATCCTCATTTATTCTAAGACTAGGGAGGAGCATGAGGAGCACTTGAGAATTGTCTTCCATAAGTTGAGGGAGCAGCAACTTTTTGCCAAGTTTTCGAAGTGTGCCTTTTGGTTGGAGGAAGTGTTGTTCCTCGGGCATGTGGTGTCTAAAAGAGGCGTGGAGGTTGACCCAAAGAAGATCGAAGCGGTGGTTAATTGGTCTCCACCTAAGGAAGTGTCGCAACTGAGGAGCTTCTTGGGGTTAGCTGGTTACTACCGAAGGTTTGTAGAGGGGTTCTCTACCATCGCGTCCCCTTTGCATAGGTTGTTGAGGAAGGAGTCGAGGTATGAGTGGAGTGAGGAATGTCAGAGGAGCTTTGAGGAGTTGAAGAAGAGGTTGACTTCAGCTCCGGTGTTGACCTTGCCAGTAGAAGGTGGAGAGTATGTGGTGTTTAGTGATGCATCCTTGCAAGGATTGGGCTGTGTGTTGATGCAGAATGGGAAGGTTGTCGCTTATGCTTCCCGGCAGCTTAGGGTGCATGAGGTGAACTACCCAACCCATGATTTGGAGTTAGCTGCAGTGGTGTTCGCCTTGAAGTTGTGGAGGCATTATTTGTATGGTGAGACGTTTAAGATCATGACCGATCACAAGAGTCTTAAGCACCTTATGGATCAAAAGGAGTTGAACGGTAGGCAACGGCGTTGGGTGGAGCTCTTGAAGGATTATGACTGTACCATTGACTACCATCCTGGTAAAGCTAATGTGGTTGCGGATGCTTTGAGTCGAAAGGAGTTGGTGGATCTTAGAGCTTTAAGGGTGGAGATGCAGTTAGATGATGTGGGAAGTTTGTTTGCCAAGCTCAATATTAGGCCTATGCTGAATGATAGGATTGGTGAGGAGCAGCTCAAGGATGCTACTCTGGTGGCTATTCGAGGAGAGGTTGAAAAAGGCATGGATAATGGATTTGAGGTAGTTGGCGGATTGTTGAAATGCAAGGGTCGAGTGTGCGTGCCGGAAGTAGAGGAATTGAGGAAGGGGATTTTGGAGGAGGCTCATTCCTCGATGTATGCTATGCATCCCGGGATGACAAAGATGTACAACGACCTGAAGTTAAGTTTTTGGTGGCCAGGAATGAAGAAGGATGTGGCTCGTTATGTGGCGACTTGTTTGGTTTGTCAGAAGGCTAAGGCGGAGCATAGAGCTCCGGGTGGGTTACTTCAGTCCCTACCTATTCCGGAGTGGAAGTTTGCGGACATCACCATGGACTTCGTATCGGGTTTTCCGCCGACTAGAGAGGGGAAGGATGCCGTGTGGGTAATAGTCGACCGTTTGACGAAAGTTGCGCATTTCATACCCATTCGGTTTAAGCCTAGTGTGGAGGTGTTGGCAAAGTTGTATATAGAAGAGGTGGTGAGGTTGCATGGGGTTCCCCAATCCATCGTCTCTGATCGGGATCCGAGTTTCACGTCTCATTTTTGGGAGGGGCTGCATACGGCATTGGGAACTAAGCTCAAGTTTTCGACGGCGTATCATCCTCAGACGGATGGGCAATCGGAGAGAACGATCCTTACTTTGGAGGAGTTGTTGAGGAGCTGTGCTATGGAGTTTCAAACCCCTTGGACTGAATTGCTACCTTTGATTGAGTTCGCCTATAATAACTCGTACCATAGTAGTTTGAAGTCCGCTCCTTTTGAGGCCTTGTATGGGAGGAAGTGTAGGACGCCTTTGTGTTGGGATGAGGAAGGTGCGAGGGTGTTGTCGGGTCCTCAAGTTGTGCAAGAGACGGCTGATCGGGTTAAGATTATCAAGGAGAGATTGAGGGCGGCTCAAGATAGGCAAAAAGCATATGCCGACGGTCGTGCTAGAGAGCTGAGTTTCAATGTTGGGGAGAAGGTATTTTTGAAGGTGTCGCCGTGGAAAGGGCTGATGCGTTTTGGTAGAAAAGGGAAGTTGGCGCCTCGGTACATCGGTCCTTATGAGATCCTTGCTAAGTCGGGTCCGGTGGCTTATGTGTTGGCTTTACCGAGGGAGTTGGAAAGGATACACAATGTGTTCCATGTGAGCGTGCTTAGGCGGTATCATGGGGACCCTTCTCATGTAATTCAGCCGGAGGAGGTGGAGATTGAGCAAGACTTGACTTATGAGGAGAAGCCAGTCGCGATTGTGGATAGGCAAGTCCGGGTCTTGAGGAATAAGCAGATTCCGCAGCTCAAGGTGGTATGGAGGAACCATGAGAGCGAGTCGGCAACTTGGGAGACTGAGGAGAGTATGAGGCGGCGGTACCCGGAGTTAGTGGAAGTGTATGATTCAGGTATTAATTTCCCTTGATGTATGCTTTGTGTTTGCTTGTGGTGGTGTTGGTTCCAAGAAGGTCTAGGGTGTGTTCGGTGTCTTTTTGCTAGGATGAGTTAGGGGTGATTTCGGGGACGAAATCCTTGAAGTTGTGGAGACTTGTAACATCCCCGCCCAACCGAACGGGTTAGAACTCAAGTCTGGGTGACTAGAGTGCCGGAAACGGTACTTAAGAGGGTCTCTTGAGGTTTGGGACGTTTGGGTGTGTGCCGGGTTGAAGTTGCAAAAGAGGGGAACTGTGAACAGTACCAAAAGTGCTCATTTCGGGCCCTAATGTGCGCAGGCGCACATTTAGAGGTGTCAGGCGCACTTTTCAATTAATTCAGCAAACTTTCGGCAGAATATTCAAAATGTGCGCCTTTTGGGGGTCAATGTGCGCTAGCGCACATTTTGACACTTCGGGCGCACATTTCGTGCATATAAGGACGGATTTTGCACGGAAATTCACAATTTCGTTCCCCTTTCTCTCTCCCCGAAAATCCATTGACGAACCAACTTCAAGCCAACTTCGAAGGGTGATTCCGGGAGCTGTAGAGGTCGGAATTGAGTTCCGTTTGTTGCTATGGATTCGTAGCGACGAGGAGAAGAGATCGCTAACCTCTATTTTGGGTTTCTGGTGTAGGTCGTGAGCAGTAAGGAAGGGTAGAGCTACGAGTTTGGTGGTTGGGAATCGAGTTTCTGGGGAACTAGAAGAAGATTAGAGCCTCGTCTTCTATTCCAGGTGAGGGCCTAGCGTTGTGTAAGTAGTATGGACAGCGTGAGGAGCTTCAATTGGACTTAGAGCAAACCTAGGTTATGCATGAAAATGATGAGAGTAAAAGGGGTGAATTGTTCTGTGATTGTGTTTCTGACTGATTGTTAGATGATTGGGTTCGAATTGATTGCTTGATGATTCCTTTGGTTGGGGGGTTCGGGATGAAATGAAATGACTAATGATTGGACTTAGAATTGAGAGTTAGGATGAATTGGGGTGTGGATGCTAGTGATTTAATAATGTGAAATGTCAGTTTGTGGTTGCAGGGGAATGGCCCTGCCAATGTGGGGTCGTTCCGAGAAAGAGGAACAGGTGGGTGGCCCCTAGACTCATGACATGGCTACCCCTGTACTTGCAGGTGGGGGTGGCCGGTGAGCTAGCTGACTACCCTAGTGCGTGTTGTGTGGATAGATTGTGAGACGTGACCTGATTGTGAACTGTGGAAGTGGATGGTGAAATGGGATTATGTGTTCACGAGTGTTGTGATGATTGTGGATGGATGTATCGTGCTGGCATCATACGAATTGTGAACTGTATGTGAAAGTAGAACCGGAAGGAGCCCACACTACCCCACCCGAGTTACTGGTTGTTGAGTCTGATCCATTGGGGTGGATCCCCTTGACATGGGTGTCAAGGGAGTGATGAGATTGATGATGAGATTGATGATGATGATGATGGTTATTGAGAACGCGTTCCCCATGCGGTAGGGGAGCGCGAGGACTTCCCATGCGGTAGGGAAGTGCGTCGGCCGGCCGGTGGTGGTGTGGATAACTCCTTGGCGCCTAATAACTCACCTAGATAATATGAATGTGAATGTTTGTGTGCTTGTGGTTGTGGTAGTGACTTGGTTGATGGATGTGATGTGATGATGCTGTGCGTGCCGTGGATTGATGTATTATTTATGTGTAATTCTATCGTTATGAGTTGTGCATGAGAACAAGAACTGACCAACGTGATCACCTAGACTGCTTTTAGGGAATTAAAATATGGAAAGGGGGGTTGGGATTGGTTCCATTGTTGGATGTCTTGTGCGGAGTTGGGACCGCTCCATAGAGTAGGACAGCGTGTAGGTAGGCCCAGTGGGTTCACTCAATTTCAATAGGAAATTGATCCCTTTTCCCCTTTCAGGATCTCGTGGCTAGTAGAGGTGGCTGTGGAGTTGAGTTCGAGGTTGACATCGTGAAGTTCTGGACGGAAGCCATGAGGTGAAGACTGGGATTACACGGAGTTGACTTTTCTGTCCATTTCAGTTGACAATGGGATTTTGGGGGTTTTTATGTATTTACTGGTTTATGGTTGGATTGGGGGATTTATGATGGTTTGGTTTGTACCCGGATTTCGGTTTCACGTGTTTTTGAGGCCTCTTATGCTTTTACTGTCTTTTGATCACCGTCGGTTTACCCTCGTTTTTACTCGGTAGTACCTGGGACCGGTTCAACCACGGGTTTACTCGGGTTGATTCGGGTCGGGTGTTACAGAAGAGGTGACTGCCCCGCCTCCTTCGAAGCCTACCCTGAGCCACCTGTCCCTCCTTATCAGCCGAAGATTCCATTCCCTCGGGCCATGAAGAAAAAGACCTACGACTCCCAATTCAAGAAGTGGTACTCAGTCTTGAAGAACACGGAGGTGAAAATACCAGTCACTGATGTCATGGAGATGATACCACAGGTTGGGAAAGTCATGAAGGATATCACGAAGAATAAGAAGAAGGAAGAGGCGTCTTCCATGCATATCCCTTAATGAAGAATGCTCTGCCATCCTCTGCCAGACACCATCCATACCCCCCAACTAAGTGTAGCGATCCCGGTTCTTTTGTTTTACCTTGCACCATCAAGGTATTAAAATTGATCGTAGCTTAGCTGATCTATGTGCTTCTATCAATGTCATGCCTACATGCTTATATGAACAATTAAATCTAGGAAAACATAAACCGATAAGTATGCATCTGGTGTTAGCTGATAGATCTGTCAAAACAACTAGGGGAATAATAAAAAATGTGGTTGTCCGTTGCGGTCCTTTCACTATTCTAGCTGATTTTGTTGTTATGGATACCCGAGAGGTAGATGAGACCATCCTCCTAGGCCGACCGTTTCTGGCAACAGCCGATGTGACATCGATGTCCAACATGGTTCGTTGACTTTGAGGGTCGGAAAGGATAGTGTCACAAGGACGGTATGAAATACGCTCCTAAAGAAGATGCTCATTGTTTATCCATTGATACTGTGAAGTTGGTTTCGGCCAACTCTAGTACTAATGACAATTCTAGTGGTCCTTCAAAGATGTGTATGACAAGAACTAAGCAGGTTACCCATCTGAAGAATGAGGCTCAGGTGGAGACGACGAGAAAAAAGGAGGCACCGAAGGCACCCACCGGTGGATCCCAACGAACTAAAAATCATGGAGAAGCGAAGGTGGAGTGCAAGGCGAGAAAGAAAGTGGATTGCAAGCCAGTTACCCCGCAATCATCCGCCAAGCCACCGGATGAAAGCATGCATCTAAAGAATCTTTTCAAAACATTTGAAGTCATTGCAACCTCCTCGATGGTAGGACTCAATTAACCCACGCCGATGGGAGATGATTCCTCTTGACCGGAAGTACACCAAAGCTTTACTTCAACGATTCTGATGCGAGCGTAAAAAAGTCTTGAGTTGGGACGCCTTTTGATCCGTAACCATTTATCGTCTGACTGAAGGACGTTAAACGAGAGCGCTTCGTGGGAGGCAACCCATGGCTGGAGTCAGCTTTATAACTATCGAGTAAGTTTTTATTGATTTTCAGTCATTTTTTGAATTTTGTGTCGAGTCGGTTGAGTCTGGATGAAAGAAAATAGTTGAAAAAAATATATCGTGGGTATTGTTTGGGTTAAAAATATTGTTTGCAGGTATTTGGGTGACCAGATTGTCAAAAAGGAGAAAGAAATCCGGATTTTGGTCCAAAGAGAGCCAAAAACACAGCAAGCTTACACAGCCATGTAAGCACCCGTGTAAGAGCTTACACATCGTATAAGCTATCTTAAAATATACTATGGCTGTTTGGGGGTTGATTGCTGCCACATCAGCCTTTGAAGGAAATTTGGAGTGCCACCTCAGTTAAGTGAAGTGCTGCGTTTAAGGCCACAAACAAGAGATTTATCTTTTTTTGGAGAAGAGACAAACAGTAGCTATTATTGGGGATTTGGCAGATTCGGCTTGCTATTATTAGAGACAAAATATACTATGGCAGCTTCTTTTTCCTTTCCATAGGCTGTTCTGCTTTTGTGATTTCCTCCTCTCTTTTCAGTTCCTTCAACTTTGCTTCATCAACCTTCGAAGCCAGTTTTGATTTCGTCTCCAACACAAACACCTCTTCTTCCTCGACTTGCTCGGATTGGCTCTGAATCGGATACCGGAGACACTGGATGGTTAGGGCGGCAAATACCCGTTTCTGTTTTTCCCAGTTTGCACTCGGGAGCAGTCTTCAAAGGGGGATTCCATTTTCTCCGAATGGTTTAAGCACTCAGCATCGGGAATTGGCAGATTGGCAATTGCGGGAGAGTGTTCCCAATTAAGTGTTTTTAGGGTAAGCAACTCTTAATCATCAGCATCTTCTTCTGCTTCGTATCCCTCCTCAAGTTTTCTTCTTCTTTAGCAACTAAGCTCTGAAACTGGGAAGTGGGTTTCGTCTGTTTCGAATGGTTTAAGCACTCAGCGAGGAGAATTGGAAGATTGCCAATTGCGGGAGAGTGTTTTTTGGGTATCAGCTGAATTTGAGTACTTTGGGTAATCGTTTGGTGCGTAACAAGTTGTAAGCTTCTATGATTTTGTCGATCTCTTCCCTTTATCATCCCACTCTCACTCTTCTTCTTTACGAACCACCACTATTACTGATTTCGTTATATCAGTTCGTGCATAATATAAGATTGGTGAATTGCTGATTTCGTTATATCGTGGAATTGTTGATTTCGTTATACCAGTTCGTGCAGAATACTATATCACTGAATTAATGATTCCCTCGATGCAGGAAGAAAGTGTGTACGAGACTGATGAGTACATCGATGTTCGCTGAAGGTACCACCCAGACCCGTTTCATTAGCTTCGCCTGTAATCGTAGGTAATCAGTATAAGATCATTTAACTGCAAACTGCTATACGAATTCCCAGAATACACATAGCAGCAACAACAGCTTCGTCTGTGGTGCGCTCCACTGAATAGAGGGTGACTGCTCAAAAACCAGTTGTGAGTGTATACACCTTGGCTTCTGATGACACTCGTTTTGACGTGACTATCAGCCTCATTTAAGCGACATTTCCTTGCTTAAGACATGATTTTTAGGGTAGAATAACGAATATTCAATCGATTGCCCTATCTCGTGCCATTTGTGTTACCTTGGCCCGTTTCGGGTCTATTTGATGGTTTTCTAGTGTTTTTACGTTAGCACAGGTTTCTGCCATCGAATAAGTAGCCAAGGTCGTGTCTTAGACGTTGGAACCCCGAAGAATCACACATAAATCAACCGGGAAGATCACTCAAGTCAAAGAAACTCCTGCTCCATTTACACATATATTTTCGGCGAAAATACCCTTGGGTTTTCGCCGAAAAGAAAGAAAGAACCCACTGTCCCGACTAAGAAGAAATTTTTGCCGAAATTCCTCTATTATTTTCGGCGAAAATATCAGGGGAAATAAGAAAATCTCGGGTAGGTTTAAATACACGAATCGGCGGCTAAATGAGAGACTTACAATTGACAACACACAACACACAGCTAGACAGAGGGGAGAGAGAAAAACGAGTTGGGAGGGTTCGAGGAGCCAGGAACGGATCGTGACGCCATCCATCCATCTCGAGAGCAGTGCTAGGAGTTGAAGATCCAGCAGATTGAAGCTGCCAGGAAACATCGAAATTAGGTTTTACAGTTCTTCTCTGTCTTCCTATCGGAGATGTATTCTTTGTTTGCCTTCGATTCTTCTGTATTGAATATGAGTAGCTAAACTCGTGTAGCTTAGATTAGATGAACCTAAGTGACCCAGGGCTTAAAGCGGTCACGGATCGGTGGTGATTAGATTCGAAGTTCATTCAGTTTCATCTTTCATGTTTGATTTGTTCTTCGTTATCTGTGTTTCTTGTCTGGTTTGGCCACCTAGATTAGATTCTTGTTAAGCTAAGGATAGAAGCGAACGCTCGCCTTGCTTTAAAACACCAAATCAAACAATCAACCTTATAATTGGAGCGTGCCTTTCGTAGGAACCGATTAGGGTTGATCCATTGCTAGAGTAACTCATTAATCATTAGAATTTGCACCAGTTAAGTTAAGTCGTTGCGAGAGGCGACCATACCCGGGCGGCTAGTTAATCGTGGTAGCTAGACTGGATAGAGCGAACGTTCGCCAGTCTTACACCTAAGGGTCAGGAGTTATGATGGTGTCTATGAACTGAATGAACTAGAATCGAAAGTTACTGGTCTGTTGACTGTTGTTGCTCTGGTGATCTAAGGGGGATTCGAAGTATAAGCTTGTCTGTCATCTTTCTAGTCAATCAATCAATCTTAAATCTTTCTTCGCTTTAATTCTCATTTCAAATTATCCTTGCATTTTAGTATAGAAGTCGTGGAACTCACACCACGCACAACTTGAGTTTAAACTTGAATTAGATTGCCAACATCTTTGAGTAAGGAAGTAGAGGAAACCCCTAGAATACGATCTACCCTAGCTTTTGTTAGCTTTGTTAGTTATTTGTTTGAACGCATCACAACGACACGTTCATCAAATTGGCGCCGTTGCCGGGGAACTTCTTCTATTTCATTGAAAGAAGAGTTGGCATTTTTATTCTTCTACCTTTCCATCTTTCATTTTTCATCACACTTCGATTTTACACCGGTTGTGTTTGTTTTTGTCTCTTGCAGATCATAGCAGGTACAGAAACGGATCACTTCCGTTCCATCTTCCTTTACCACAATGGTTACTCTTAAGAGCGTTGCGGACTACAGTAAGCCCCGTGCATCCAACTTTCGATCCCCCATCACAGTGTTTTCTAATGACGATGATCCAGACGATGAGATTAAGATTCCTCTCCTAGAACTGATCTCTAAGGACGTACAATTCGAAGGGAGACCAGATGATAACCCCTACACCCATCTAGATGACTTTTTGGTTGTCTGTAACACCTTTAATAAGTCTGGGAACCTCAACAAGAACGCTTTATATCTCCGAGTCTTTCCTTTCTCCCTCAGAGGTGCAGCTAAGCAGTGGCTTGGAAGCAAGCCCCCGGGTCATTACACTAACTGGGAGACATTAGCTCAAGATTTTGTTGAGGAATACTTTCCTCCCGCGAGGACGACTGCTTATAAAGACCGCATCTCCAGATTCACTCAGAGAGAGGACGCAAGCCTGTATGACATGTGGAATGAATTCCAGTCTCTTCTCTTCGACTGCCCTCACCATGGGTATGAACAAAGACAGCTGGCTGAATTCTTTACTCGTGGTATGCGTAAAGAATCTGCAAACTGGGTCAACTCTCTAGCTGGCGGAGATTGTACCGCCCTTACTCCCCAGGATGCTCTTCTACATTTTGCTGACTGTGCTTCAAAGTCTAGAAACTGGGAGAGGCAAATAGAAGGAAACAAGAGTCAGAGTCAGATGAGTGTTGTAGAGCAGATCAAGGCAGAGGTTCAGAAACATCTACAAGCAGCTGGTATTCCCCTAGATCCCCCGTCAGCCACCATCCTTTCAGTTGACTGTGGATGGTGTGGGTCCTGTGCTCATAACGGAGGAAGTTGCCTCAATTTCGGCACAACAGAAGTCTGGTCTACAGAAGAGATCAACTTCATCGATCAGGGCTTCGCTAATAATCAGAAAGGCTATGCCGGTTACAGAAACTACGTGCCACGGAAACCAAGCAACCGGTTAGTAGATCCTTATTATAGACCTCGGGATTCATTGGAGGACAACACCAGTCTCAGGCTAGCCGTACTACAATAGAGACATGGATTATGAGAAGAAGTTCGATCAGATTATGAGCAGACTTGACAACCACGACATTCAACTAAAAGCTCAAGCTGCACTCAATCAAGGACAGAGAGCTCAGAGCCAGAGGATAGAGGATGCTATAAGTAATATGACTAAACTCTTTACTAGCAATCCTCTCCTTAATCCAGAAGCATTTCAAGCAGACTTCAGTACAAAGAGCGAAACGCTCAAGCCATTACCACCAGGAGCGGCAAGCAAACAACTGATCCCAAGGCTCCAGAACCTGAAGAAATACCAGATACTACTGCTGCCACAGATATGCCAGAAATTGAGGATATCACAGAAGAAGAAGAAGCATCTGCTTCTCCTCCTCCTCCGCCCAGGACAGCTCCTGAACCTGTTTTGGCGCCATATGTTCCTCGAATTCCCTTCCCAAGAGCTGCAAGGAGCAAGGCTAAGGATCACGACACTCAGTACAAGAAGTGGTACAATGTTCTTAAGACTGCAGAGATCAAGATACCAGTGACTGAAGCTGTGGTAATCATACCACCACTTGGGAAATTCTTTAAGGATCTCGTGAAGAAAGTGAAGAACGGGGAGGCGTACTCTATCACGCTTACTAATGAATGCGCATCTATTCTCGGTAGCCATTCCCATTCGACAGCCGCCACCACCCCCAGCTAAGTGTCCTGATCCCGGTTCTTTTACATTACCGTGCATTATTAATGGCATTAAAATTGATCGCAGTCTGGTTGATTCTGGTGCTTCTATTAATGTTATGCTTGTTTATTTATATGAAAAGCTGAATCTAGGGCAATTAAAACCGATTACTCTGCATCTCGTTTTAGCCGATAGGTCTGTCAAACTACCTAGAGGTATAATAGAAGATGTAACTGTTTGCTGTGGTCCGTTTACTATAATGGCAGATTTTGTTGTTTTAGATACTCATGAGTTAGACGGAACGCTTATCCTAGGTCGACCTTTCTTAGCAACTGCTGGTGTGAATATAAACTGCAAACAAGGCCTGTTAACTCTAAGCGTAGGTCAAGAGAGTGTCGCATTCTGCATTAAAGATAGCATGAGATATTCTGTTGCCCAATATGATAAATGTTATGCTGTTGATCCGCTAGAGTTGGCCTCGGCCAACTCCTTTACTAATGCTTTATCTAGTGATCCACTAGAGTTGTGTTTGATTTCAGGGATTGATAATGCGTTAGACGATCCAGAACAGTGCTTATGGCAAGATGAACTAGACGAACAGAAGGCGACATTCACACCCATCACTGCGCCCACACATATTGAGCCAGCTTCGAGTCGGATTACCACTTCATATGAGAATCCGCCAGAACTTACTTTGAATGAGCTGCCTGACCACCTAGAATACGCATTCCTGGGGAAGGACTGCCAGTTACCTGTCATCATCACTTTGAACCTGTCTCCCGAGCAGAAAGAGCAACTGATCGGGCTACTCAAGAAGCATGTCCGAGCTATTGCCTGGCAGTTAGCAGACATCAGAGGCATCTCTGAAACCTTCTGCAAACATCGGATAGTTGTTGATGAAGAATTCAAACCAGTTAGACAACCCCAACGCTGACTTAACCCTCTGATGCAGGAAGTTGTGAAGAAAGAAGTACTCAAGCTTCTAGATGCCGGTATCATCTATCCTATTGCCGACAGTCCTTGGGTCAGCCCGACTCAAGTCGTCCCGAAGAAAGGAGGAATCACTATCATCCCTAATCCAAAGGGTGAACTCATTCCTACCCGAACAGTTATCGGATGGAGAGTCTGCATCGATTATCGACGACTTAATGATGCCACTAAGAAAGATCACTTCCCACTGCCGTTCATTGATCAGATGCTTGAACGATTAGCTGGTCATGAATACTACTGCTTCTTAGACGGGATGTCTGGCTACTTCCAGATCCCCATTGAGCTTGATGATCAAGAGAAGACGACCTTCACCTGCCCGTTTGGTACGTTTGCTTATCGTCGTATTCCTTTTGGTTTATGTAATGCACCTGCTACCTTTCAGAGATGCATGCTTGCAATATTTGGAGATCTGGTAAAGAATGTGGTGGAGGTGTTCATGGACGACTTCTCCGTCTATGGAGACTCATTTTCTAAATGTCTGGCTAACTTGGATAAGGTGCTAGCCCGTTGTGAGGAAACCAACCTGGCACTTAGTTGGGAGAAATGTCACTTTATGGTTACAGAAGGTATTGTTCTTGGCCATAGAATATCTAAGACAGGTATAGAAGTCGATCGTGCCAAGCTTGAGACCATTGCCAGCTTACCCCCGCCGACCTCAGTTAAGACGGTTCGAAGCTTCCTGGGTCATGCGGGATTTTACAGAAGATTCATCAGAGATTTCTCCAAGATCACTTTTCCAATGACGAAGCTCCTTGAGAAAGATGTTCCTTTCGTCTTTGATAAAGCCTGTCTTGAAGCTTTTGAGACCTTGAAAACTTAACTGACCACCGCACCGATTCTTACAGCACCAGATTGGAATCTTCCATTCGAGATTATATGCGATGCTAGCGACTTCGCCGTTGGCGCGGTTCTTGGTCAAAGGAAGGAGAAGAGATTTCATCCTATCTACTTTGCGAGCAAGACACTCAATGATGCTCAGAGAAACTACACTACTACGGAGAAAGAGCTCCTGGCTATCGTTTTCTCCTTTGATAAGTTTAGACAGTATCTGGTTCTTTCACATACCATCATCTATACAGATCATGCTGCCCTGCGCCATCTATTAGCCAAGCAGGATTCAAAGCCACGTCTCATCCGGTGGATCCTCCTCCTCCAAGAGTTCGACATAGAAATCAAAGACAAGAAGGGAGCAGAAAATCTAGCAGCGGATCATCTTTCCCGTTTGGAGGAATCACAAACAGGTAAGTCTACTACCCCTATCAATGATTCTTTCCCTGACGAGCTGTTGCGTGTTGAAACATATGAACAGGTTAACAGCATAGCTATCGAGCCCTGGGCAGTTCCTCACGCTCAAGATCTGAGTAATGCCGCCGATTCAGAGGAGCCTTGGTATGCAACTTTGGCTAACTATCTCTCACACGGCATTGTACCTCCTGAGCTGGACTTCAATGCACGCAAGAAACTCTTTAAAGAAGCCAAGTCATACTTCTGGGATGAGCCTTTCTTATACCGCATCAGTCTTGACGGGATGATCCGGAGATGTGTCTCTTACACTGAAGCAGCTGACATCATGCGTAAGTGCCATGAAGGACAGTTCGGAGGACACTTTGGAGGAAACCGCACGGCAAGAAAGGTACTCGAAACAGGTTTTTATTGGCCTTCAATCTTTAGTGACTGCGACGTTTTTGCTCGACGTTGTGATGCATGCCAGCGATCAGGTAACATCTCTAACCGTAATGAGATGCCCCAAATTGTTTCTTTAACTGTTGAAATTTTTTATGTTTGGGGAATCGATTTTATGGGTCCGTTCACACCCTCCAACGGAAACAAGTACATTCTTGCAGCCGTTGATTACGTTTCTAAGTGGGCTGAGGCTGAAGCTTTACCCACTAATGACTCTAGAGTGGTGGGACGGTTCCTTACCCGTCTTTTCACGCGTTTTGGTTCACCGCGCTTCATCATAAGCGATAGGGGTACCCACTTCCACGGACAATTCGACCGGGTGTGCAAACGCTTTGGCGTCACCCACCGAATGTCCACGGCCTACCACCCTCAAGCGAATGGTTAGGCGGAAGTGACGAACCGTGAGCTCAAGCGGATTCTTGATAGGACAGTTGGCCGGTCTCGCAAGGATTGGTCATCTAAGCTTAATGATGCCTTATGGGCTTATCGAACTGCCTATAAGACTCCCATCGGTACCTCACCGTATCAGCTGGTCTATGGCAAGGCATGTCATTTACCAGTTGAGCTTGAGCACAAGGCATTATGGGCTAACAAAGAGTTGAATATGAGCTATGTAGTAGCAGGTAGTAACCGCCATGACCAGATCGCTGAGCTTGAGGAGCACCGTCTCCACGCTTATGAGAGCACGAAGCTATACAAAGAGCGCACGAAGAGAATCCACGACTCCCAATTGAAGACGATCAAGCAGTTTTACCCTGGAGAAGAAGTACTTTTATATAACTCTCGATTGAAGCTCTTTCCAGGTAAGTTGAAATTCCGATGGTCTGGCCCTTATACCGTGGTCCGACAGACACCCTTAGGCAGCGTCTACATTAAATTGCACGATCAAGAGCCGTTTGTGGTCAACGGTCATAGGCTTAAGAAGTATCTGCAAGGGTTAGCCGTCTCTTCCATCGACGTGCACTACTTCACGACGGAACCGTGACACGATTCCAGGTATCGTCTGGCTCACGGACGTTAAACAAGAGCGCTTCGTGGGAGGCAACCCACGGCTGGAGTTAGTAACTTTTCGTTTTGAGTCGTTTTGGTTTTAAAGCCAGTTTCAAAAAAAAACAAAAAAACAAACAAACACAACCGCCGTTTTCAAATAAATTTTTGGCGAAAATATGTCATTATTTTTGCCGAAAACTTGTGTTTAAAATCGACCTGTTTCTCCTGTTCTGACTTTTCGGACCGAGACCACCATCTTTTCGCCGAAATTTTTTTCTGCATTTCAACTGAGATTTTCGCCAAAAATCCCACATTTTTTTTCGCCGAAAATTTTCCACCACCCTTCCACCGGTATATAAGGCCTTCTCGGTTTTCTGTTTTCGCGAAGTTCACTACCCCTCCTTATCTGAAAATTTTCCGCACACCTCACTCACCAGTCAGTTGACCGCCCGCCTTCGCGAGCGCAAATCACCGAGGAGATGAATGAGGGGCTAGTGCGTATTGAGAAGTGGCAGCTAGACTACTCGGCTGGTTCGCTCCAGTGGCAGAAGGACCGGGTAGCACACGAGGAGACTCAGAACGAGCGTTGGTCAATTCTCCAACAGTTCATGGCCGCCCAGTCTGCCCAACACACGGATGATATCGCATGGCGACAGCAGCTGGAGCAGCGGCTTGGCCTTTCACCTATCACGAATCCACCTCCTCCCCCTCCCGCGGAACAGTGATCAGGTTGTTTCTATCCTTCTTCATTTCTTTTCTTTCTTCTTTTCGGGTTTCTACCCACTTTTATTCTGTGTCTTTGATTTTTTTTGTTGTTTGTGTTTTGTAGGTTTTTCAGTAGCTACTCTGCTCCTCTCTGGCACCTCCGCGTTCTTCCACTACACCAACCGCCACCCTCCAGGTTCTTCGTATCTCTCTCCTTCACGTTAGTCCTATGAGGACACAAAACAGTCTAAGTGTGGGGTAGGGTGTTAGAGAACCATGCATGATCTTGATAGCCTATATCCTTTGTGTGTGACTCGTGATTCCGTCCAGTCTCTCTAGCATTAGAATGGCTTTGTTCTTGATTTTTGATGTTAAGTTGTTGTTCAAACCTTCATAATGATGCTTAGACTGCTTAACCTAGAACTTGAGAACCAACTTGTATACTTTGATGCTAAATTGTCTGGTCAGAACAGAATTTTTAAAAAATCACACTTGTAGTTTGTAGCCTTGATTGCATGAAAATGACCGAATCCGACTAGCAAACCAACTGTGAGCTTTTGATCCATTGCACGTAACTTGCAATTTAAATTCTTTCTGAGTGATTTTCTCTTTACTTGAATGAGTTAGAATTTGCATGAGACCTACTCGAGACCACACGATGACACGAGTTCTAGAAGGATAGGGGCACATAGATTCAGCTACTAAGCCAGATAGCCTACCAAACGATAAATCCACTAGGTTTAGACCCTTGAGCTTGGCCTGTTCTTTCGGTTCAATAATACATTACAGCCATTTCCATTTCTTTCATTCCCCGTTGATCCCCTGTGGTTGTAGTTCTAGATTGACCTACCGGAAGTCGGTTTGTGGTAACCTGCCTATAGCCATTAAACAGGTGGTCTTAGCTAATATGTCCAGACGTGTAAATCCCTCTAGCAACTAAAAGAAAATCGGCACAAAGAAAAAGTAAAGTAAGAAAAGAAAGAAAATGTCGGAAAAAGTGAAGAAAAGAAAAATCAAAAAAGTTTCAAAGTTTTAGTTCAATAAAACGTTCTTCTCCCTACAAATGGAAGAACGAAGTCAAAAGAAAAGTTCAAAAGAAAGAAAAGAAGAAAGAAATCGTATGAAGAAAAAGAATAAGTGTTAGGTTGCTTGAGGGTATCATAGGACGAGCGTTCATCATTCCACCCGTGTTTGGTTAGACGGTAGGAAGCCATAGATTAGATTCGAGGGAAGTTAGTCGAAAGCTACACCGCACAAAGCAATCATCATATATTCCCATCATCCATCTCATTATAAACCTGAGTAGTGTAGAATTCATTACGGTCCTAGCAGGGAAGTCCTTCTTGACTAGATACTCGTGTTGTCACAGTGGTGGAGATGTGGTCGAAATGCAAACCTATGACAGAATTCGGTAACAGAAAAAGATTGAGAGCAGAAACACGTCCTTAAACACAGAGAGTGAGAGTCCCCATTGTACTGTTTATATCCTGTGTGAGGAGTCTGGTCGGTCAGGTCAAATTCGTGCATAATTGGTTGCTAATTACTTGTCGTGTGCAGTTTATTAGTGAGACCAAGTAGTTTGGCTGATTTGTATGCATGTTAGGTCTCTTGTTCTAGGATCGAGCTGTCTAATAATTCATTGTGTTTGATTGAGCTCCAATTTAACCGATCTCATCATTTGTGAACATGAGCGTC
This sequence comes from Linum lewisii, assembly GCA_034768395.1. NCBI lineage: Eukaryota > Viridiplantae > Streptophyta > Magnoliopsida > Malpighiales > Linaceae > Linum > Linum lewisii. The sequence continues at coordinate 35,307,821 of CM068300.1, forward strand.
TCTATTCAGTTTGCTTGAGGACAAGCAAAAGCTTAAGTGTGGGGTATTTGATGACACTCGTTTTGACGTGATTATCAGCCTCATTTAAGCGACATTTCCTTGCTTAAGACATGATTTTTAGGGTAGAATAACGAATATTCAATCGATTGCCCTATCTCGTGCCATTTGTGTTACCTTGGCCCGTTTCGGGTCTATTTGATGGTTTTCTAGTGTTTTTACGTTAGCACAGGTTTTTGCCATCGAATAAGTAGCCAAGGTCGTGTCTTAGACGTTGGAACCCCGAAGAATCACACATAAATCAACCGGGAAGATCACTCAAGTCAAAGAAACTCCTGCTCCATTTACACATATATTTTCGGCGAAAATACCCTTGGGTTTTCGCCGAAAACGAAAGAAGGAACCCACTGTCCCGACTAAGAAGAAATTTTTGCCGAAATTCCTCTATTATTTTCGGCGAAAATATCAGGGGAAATAAGAAAATCTCGGGTAGGTTTAAATACACGAATCGGCGGCTAAATGAGAGACTTACAATTGACAACACACAACACACAGCTAGACAGAGGGGAGAGAGAAAAACGAGTAGGGAGGGTTCGAGGAGCCAGGAACGGATCGTGACGCCATCCATCCATCTCGGAGAGCCAGTGCTAGGAGTTGAAGATCCAGCAGATTGAAGCTGCCAGGAAACATCGAAATTAGGTTTTACAGTTCTTCTCTGTCTTCCTATCGGAGATGTATTCGTTGTTTGCCTTCGATTCTTCTATATTGAATATGAGTAGCTAAACTCGTGTAGCTTAGATTAGATGAACCCTAAGTGACCCAGGGCTTAAAGCGGTCACGGATCGGTGGTGATTAGATTCGAAGTTCATTCAGTTTCATCTTTCATGTTTGATTTGTTCTTCGTTATCTGTGTTTCTTGTCTGGTTTGGCCACCTAGATTAGATTCTTGTTAAGCTAAGGATAGAAGCGAACGCTCGCCTTGCTTTAAAACACCAAATCAAACAATCAACCTTATAATTGGAGCGTGCCTTTCGTAGGAACCGATTAGGGTTGATCCATTGCTAGAGTAACTCATTAATCATTAGAATTTGCACCAGTTAAGTTAAGTCGTTGCGAGAGGCGACCGTACCCGGGCGGCTAGTTAATCGTGGTAGCTAGACTGGATAGAGCGAACGTTCGCCAGTCTTACACCTAAGGGTCAGGAGTTATGATGGTGTCTATGAACTGAATGAACTAGAATCGAAAGTTACTGGTCTGTTGACTGTTGTTGCTCTGGTGATCTAAGGGGGATTCGAAGTATAAGCTTGTCTGTCATCTTTCTAGTCAATCAATCAATCTTAAATCTTTCTTCGCTTTAATTCTCATTTCAAATTATCCTTGCATTTTAGTATAGAAGTCGTGGAACTCACACCACGCACAACTTGAGTTTAAACTTGAATTAGATTGCCAACATCTTTGAGTAAGGAAGTAGAGGAAACCCCTGGAATACGATCTACCCTAGCTTTTGTTAGCTTTGTTAGTTATTTGTTTGAACGCATCACAACGACACGTTCATCAGCTTCTGTGATTTTGTCGATCTCTGCCCTTCATCATCCCACTCTTAGCTCTTCTTCTTTACGTCATACAATTAATTCGACATCTAAAGGCTGAGAAACTCAAAAGTTTCAAAGAAAGGAGATAGATTTAAACTAAGCAAATAGTTGAGTGCATACGAGCTGTCTTTTGAGATGTGATATGACTGATTGTTTACCAAATGATTGCTAAGAGAAGCTGCATACAAAATGGCAGATCTGCGAAGATGAGCCAAATCAGATGTAACTATCTTTGTACATTATGTGTTTGTTTAAATATAGTTGTAATGTTGGGTTGATTGAACGAGTAATGGTGTTCATGATTCATTGCACTAAGTTGAAGTTTGGTTAGCTTGAGTATTGTATGGTACTTGAATAGGTTTTAAACATCCTTTTCATTATTTGAGAGATGCTCATATGCTTGGTAAAGAAAGGCATTTAAAGGAAGCAAAACCTGTACTCAGGAATTATAACCACATACCTTCATTAATAATCCATTGTCAAACCAACTATGTTATGAGTCAGCTGTTGAAAGATGAAATAAGTAAGAAATCGGACCAGCTAGGTATACTACAATGCTCCTTAAGTGAATAATAATCAACAATTCAAAGTTTGTGGACTCCCACTTTCAGGAGGTCAGAACACTTAAGCTCCTTGGATCAAATTCATGAAAAACGTTGTAAAGAGCTAGGTTTTGGTGCAATTAGAAGCCATTTGATACAACAATTTGGTCATCATTCTTATTTCAAGTTGCTGCTGAAATTAGGATCTTTTTACTTCAAGCTGTTGTTGAATATTCAGCACATATTGGGTGAGAATTTCATGTTGGGTGTGTGTTGAATCAAACTTGGTTGGTTTAAAAGCTCTGATTATCTGGGAAATTCTTGAGATGGGCAGTGCTCAATGTGCCTGGAAGATTGATTCTGTTACTTTTGATCCTGAAATCAAGTGGATGTTCAGAGCTAAATTTGATTGAGGTGAAGAAATTTAGGGTACCTTAAGTTCTAAGGAGTGAGATTAAAGGATTCCCATAGTAAGAAATGATGAAAGTTGTAGCTCATCTCCGTTCTGCAACTCTTAGTTAGAATGACAAAATGATAGTTATAGCTCATTTCTGTTCTGCAACTGTTAGTTAGAATGATTAAAGTTATAGCTCATTCGTGTTTCTGCAACTGTTAGTAAGAATGATGAAAGTTATAGCTTATTTCTGTTCTGCAACTGATTGAGTGAAAGAAAGTCCTTAGCTTTTTAACCAAATACTGCTACTAAATGATTGATTCTGTTACTTTTGATCCCACATTTAGCTCATACAAAGTGAATGTTTCAGAATCTAACTTGATTGACATGAGAAATGGGGTAGCTTAAGTTCTAAAGGTGTGAGATTCCTGAAAGTTAGAGCTCATTTCTGTTTCTGTTCTGCAACTGTTAGTTAGAATTCTTTGGTGTCAACAACCTTTAGTTGCTGATTGATCTCTTTTGTATTGTCTATTAGAACAAAACCACCACCACATACTAAACAATTTACATCAATATTCCAAACTTTCATAGGTGCTCTGAAAATCAACAATAGGTGACAAGCAAATTACCAGAATTATAATACACTTAGGAGCAGCATAAGAGGATGAAATCACAAACAATCTCCAATTATTATAAATAAACTGATCAACACAGATTCTCCATTCTCCCTTTTTTCCATCTAATTAAAGTTGGCAATGTGAAATTAAAGACTGTAGAAGAAGCTGCAAATAAAGCCCTCAAGATCAAACGAAGTAATGGTGATTGGCCGTATTGGACAGAACCTTTTGGCGTAGAAATTCAACTCTTCATATTTCCCTTTGGTTTAATTAACAGAAAGAGTCATCTGGGTTCTTAAACTTACATAGTGTTACAAGTTTGGACTGGTTATGAATCTCAACATCACTCACAATGTTTTCGTCATAAACCTTTGGGGTATCTAACAAATTGGTCATAAACCTTTGATTTGGGGTTACTTGCATAACTGTTTCTGCTTTTAAAAAGTTTGAATTCTGAAATGGTCGAAGATTCATGGTGTTTAGATTCATGCATTCAGATTAATGATCTTACTCTCAGGAGCAAACTTCATTTTCTCATTAGCCACATTAATATAATCCATTGCTTTGGAACTTCTCCTGCCTTGAGAGAAAAAAAACCATAATATTAGTACACTCACATGATAGAAACGTGTATTCATGCGAGATATTTAAGATACAAATTTACTTTATTTATTTAATATTTAGATAGATTAAAAGAATTATATAATCTTTTGGAAAATATTTTATTTAATTACATTAAAATTATAATCGAATGTTTGGCACAATTCAACAAAATGTTGACAAAAATAAGAAGAGGGGTTGAATGAAATGAAATCCTAAAACAATGAATTAAACAACCACTAACACCCACCCATGCTTCATGTAAAAACTCAATGAGACAAAAAAAAAATTAAACACCCATAAACATAAAATTAAATGAAATAGAATCCTAGAACAATGAATTGAAACTCCACTAACACCCACCCACACTTCATACTTCATGTAACAACTCAATAGAAGAAAAATAAATTAAACACTCATAAACATGAAGTTTAATGAAATAGAATCCTAGACCAATGAATTAAACTCCACTAACACCCACCCACACTTCATGCTTGATGTAAAAACTCAATAGAATAAAAAAAAATTCTAATATATGAAACCTTTCAACCATATTATGAAACCATTTCACAAGAGACATAAAACATTTTCAATTATATAAGACCATTTCACTTTCCTAACACAAATATATGATAATCATTGTAACGGGTAAACCCATTATATCAAAACCGTCCAAACAAATTAAACTTCTACCCATTTTCCTCCACTTCTAAAAAAACAAAATTATCCTACTTGAGTTATAAGACATTAATCTATCCTACTTGGATTGGACTACAAAACAATTTCTAATAAAAAAAATTACAATTTATTAAAAAAAAAACCAATAAACCACAAAAAAAAACCCTCACCGTCCATCCACACCCTTTACTATGAGCACTCCCCAATCAATATTGCTTCCAACCATGAATGCTTTTGATAAATCCCTTAGGATTCCATTCATAATAATAATCATAATAACACCCACAAAATAATTGCCAACTCTCATGAGAATGGACATTAAGAGAATTTAACATATCATATTAATCACCACCTAATGACAAAAATTAAACACAATCACATTTCCACATCCACCACACCACCCCATCCACCTATAAATGAAGTTAATTACATCATCATATACTCACTCACCCTCAAACACCCTAAACTCACCACACACTTTCATAATTGGCAAATTTTAAACAAGAAGCATATGGAAGTAATCGATCAAACGATCGGTCAGCTCAGCCCAGAGAATGACAACACTATCGTACTTGGCAGGGTATGTAGAAAGTGGCAACCAAGAAACACAAAATCGGGCATACCAACCAAATACTAAACATGCAGCAACCCATATGGAGATTACACAATTTCCAAAATTTGGAACACCCAGAAGACACAACTCTTGAGAGAGCCACAACCGAAGAAAACCAACCAAAGGTACCCTAAATACCACCTCCATACATACAACACCACCACACACTTTGATTACTAACATACATGTTCAACTAAAAATTCATAGGAGAAACAGACTTTGACAAAAAAAGTCAAACAACACCACAGATCAAGAAGACACCACCAAACCAACTGACACTACATTCATTGAAGACGAGATCACTAAAATAGACGAGAACGACCCAAAAACTGCCACAGAAACACCAAGAAAAAAAAGCACGAGTCATCATAGATAACTCAGAATGAAACCAAGTGAAGGAAACAACATTGGAGATGGACACAAATTGCATCATCAAATAACACACTTCATAGCACATGCATCAAGGAGTTACACCAAGCATCTTTACAAACATTTACCATTTCATCCCCATAGGAATACCATGTAGCTTGCATTGTTAGATAAAACAAACATTTACAGCATATTTCCATTTCATATGCACCTTTACATTAAAATAATAATACTTTCTATTACAATATATATATTAGTTTCCTTATTATCTCTCCAACTATTCTAAAAAACCAGACACAACGTATAATACACAAAGAACTCATACAATACAAACAACCACTCAACAACTAACTCAATAACACATTTACAAAAATCCGACCCGCCCAAGGGCGGGTAAAAAAACTAGTTGCACTATAGAGCTTACACGCCTAGTAAACTAAAAAAATCAGGGTAACTCCCTTATTTCCCCTCATTTTCACAATTTTCACTCTCTCTTTTCGTTTCTCTCTCCCAAACTCCTCTCAACACAACTCCCACATCTCCTTCTTCCAACCAAAACCCCCACACCAAATCACCAAACAAAACCGCCGTCCCTGCCGCCAGCCCCACCACCCGCCGGCGACACCTTCATCCTCACCGGTGAGCCCCCAGCCGCCCGCCGCCGCCTTCCACACTTCCGTCCGACGCCGAACACCCGACCAGCCTCCTCGCCTTCCTTCGACCCAAAACCACGAACCACTGGCCCTCGCACCCTTCGCCCGCTGACTAACGACCACCGGAGCTCCGTCCGCCGTGCCGCAACTACGACTGGCGATCCGAAGCACCCAACCACCTAGAAACTCGAGTTTAGCCAACCAAACCGAAACAAACAGCCCCAAATCACGCTCTTTCCATTTTTGAGTATTTGGGTCGACTTCCAGGTACATTACCACACTCCTCACCTCTTAGAATGCTTGATTTGTGTTTGGTTCCATTGATTGTGAAGACTGGAGGCGTTGAAATCAGATCTGAGTTCTTGAACTCAAAACCCTAATTTTTCAAATTGGGGATTTTGCAAAATTTTTGTGATATTATTGAAATTGATGGTATAATGAGATTGTAGTTTGAATCAGGGGTCGTTTTGATATCGTTTGCCACTCCAATTGCGCATTTCCATTGACTTTCTATACCGATATGGCTTGAAATTGGGGATTTTTGCATTATGGCCGAATTGGGATGAATTTTTGCTTCGAGACTGATCGTATAATGATTATGAATGTGTTTTCATGCTTTTTTTCCGAATATCTATGGCTAAATATGCTCGTATGATGATTTGAGCGTACTTTGTGTTATCTCGGTTTCATGACTTTGTGTCTTGGCATGTATGAATTGTTGGGCTGACTTGAATGTGATTATTAATTGGTTATGATATGTGTTTGATCGTGTAATGTCACTACTTTGTTCCATTTGGTTAAATGCTCAACTATTGACCGCCATGCTAGGTGTTGTGTTAAACCTTGATATGTGTTTAGGGGATTTTGGCTTCTATGTTGACATTTGACATACATTCTTTGAACTCTGCTTCTTTGGTGTTTGTTTGCCATTGTTCGATAATCCCTATTGCTCCATTGATTCATGGGTTGTGTCCATTTGTTTGGTGTGTTTCAGACCATATTTCTTAAGTCTATCCTATATGTGCTACTTTAGGATGGGAAGAACGAAAGACCAAGCGCGAAAGGACCAACATTCGCACCTCCCACATGGCAAGGGAGCTGCCTAGATTTCAAGTGGAGGATCGAGCGCTGAGGCCGATTATCCAGAAGCTGACCGTCGCAGCTATGAGTCACATGGATTGGGGAGAAATTGAGGACTTTTCAGTGCCCTAATGCTTTCAGAATTTTCTTTATTTTTTCTTTTCATCTAGAGAACTTTGTACTTTTTGTTTCTTTAATTGTGGCGGTTTGTGTTATTTTGAGTCCTTGTCAAATTTTTGTGGTTGATTGAGTCGGTCGAATCTTGTGTATTTATGATGCTCTAATCGTGTGATGAATCCTATCTTCCTATGCTCTCGGGTTATGAACTTCGAATTCTCTATAATTCTATTCACGACTATACATCTGGTGTCTCGATCACGCCATCTCCGGCGCCCTCCCGCCCCCTTTTCAGTACCCCTATACACTTTTCTTCTCTTTTTATGTGGTCCATTGAAGACAATGTTTGATTTAAGTGTGGGGTGTGATTTATCTATTTGAGGGATGTGTGGTTTTTATGCGACTGAAATATGCTCAATTCTTGACTTGTCATGTTAAATTTGACTTCAATTTTTCACAATGTCGATTATACTGTTTAACTTTAGAACCTCTAACCAACATGTTTGCATTGGTGTTAAATGAATCCGGTCAGAACAGAATTTAAGATCACTCTTTTAGCTTCATCTTGAATTGCACATCATGATTTGAGTCTGACTAGCAGCCATTTATGAGCTTTTGACCCGTTGCATATAACTAGCAACTTATCTTATTTTTTAGTGGATTTCTCTTATTTGGATGAGTTAGAATTTGCATGAGACCTATTCGAGACCACACGATAACACGAGTACTAGGATAATAGAGGCACCTAGAATTGCTAATTGAACCAAAAGCCATCCTGATATTAATCCCTCTAGGTGTAAACCCTTGTGCTTGGCCTGTTCTTTCGGTTCAATAGTACATTACAACCATTTCCCATGTTTTTGTTCACCCCGTTGATCCCACGTGGTACTAGTTTGAGATTAACTAACTAGAAGTCGGTCTGTGGTGACTTGCCTATAGCTAGTAAACCGGTGGTCTTAGCTAGTATGTCCAGACGTGTGAACCCCTCTAGCAACTAAAAAATTCAGCACTAAAAGAGAAAAAAATAGAAAAAAACAGGAAAAATACAAAGAAAAAGTTCAAAAAGTTACAATTCAAAGTAGTAGTCAGAAAGTCCAAAACGTTCTTCTCCTTACATAACGAAGAACGAAAGTAATAAGTAGATGTAGAAAGAAAGATTAAAAAAATCGGAAAAAAATAAAAAATGCTAAGTTGCTTGAGGGTATCTTAGGACGAGCACACATTATTCCATTCCGGGTCTGGTTAGGTGGTAGGAATCCATAGGTCTTGATTCGAGGGAAGTTAGTCAATTGCCACACCGAACCATACCTTTCATCATCACTCATCCCTCCATCCATTCATTATACACCCTTCTAGTATAGGATCGTTACAGTCCTTTGTAAAGTCCTTTTGACGAGTTTCTTGTGATGTGAACCGCTGCAACCGTGGGCAGATGACCCTTGAACACCGCAAGTTGAGATCGTGCAACGAGGTAGAACCGTCGGGAACCGGGGGCGGATGAGGACTTTGACCCACTAGCTATATAACAGCTAGGAACCAGAAGTATCAAGTCGTAGACGCCACGCCAAAAGATGGATGCTCTTGATGATAAGTCGAGCCCTCAGTATCGCAACATGCAGATACAATAAGGGTTTCAAGAACAAAGTTCTATCAAAGGGGGTTGTTTATTTCATAAAAGTATCAGTACAATGGGTGGCCGGCGGCCTCTATATATAGGTGAGGGAACAAGCTCTCCTCCCTAAACACTACTTCCTGAACAATAATAAAATAAAGAGTCCTATTCCTAAAAAGAATCCTAAAACCCCTAAATAATCATACTAAAAAGGAATAAACATAAAATAACAGTTGTAGTCTTTAAAGCAGAATAAAAGACCTAAATTAGGTCAAAAACCCTAATCTGGCCGAATTTGGCTGCTTGGGCCGGTCGGGTGTGGCGGCGGCCCGGTGGGCTTGTCCGGGCGGGCGCCGGGCCTGATACAGGTGGCGGTTGCGGGGCTTGGTGCGCCGGGCTGGTCCAGGGCCAAAGGTCTTGCCCAAAAGACTTGTTCTTCGTGGCCGGCTTCATAGAATTCCTCTGATCGTCCGGCTGCCGGTCTAGGGTTCGGGGCTGTTCTCTCCTTGGACCTTCTCTATTTCCGCTTGGGCCTTCTTCTTTAAGCGTAGGCATCCAAGTAGCTCCTGATGTAGCTCTCCGGGGGTTGGGTCGGTCTAAGTGTCACGCCTCGGGGCCAAGGACTCCATTTCTCCTCATGGCTCGGCTCAGGGTCATTCCTTGGAAGCTCTCCTCTCCAGGCCAAGTATTATCGGGCTCTTTTTCTCCTATACTCCAGAAATGCTTCCAGAGGGTCACTCAAAGGTTCGACTTCTTCTTCAAGGCTTCTGGAGGTCAGTCTAGGAGCAGGTTGAGGTTTTTCTTCCTTGCTAGGGTTTATACCCTTGGCTAGCAGCATGGCCTGGAATAGCATTCCATCTCGTGGGGCCTTTCTACCTGCAATGGAAGGACTTAGTCGATATTTCAGGGCGTACCTTGGCTTTAGGGCTTGAAGATGGCCTGCCCTAGGCTCTATATGCCTCTTGTGAGGTCCTAGGGTCTTATCTCGACCAGGTGACCCTGGTGGGGTGTAGGAATACCGATTGGCATCAGGGCAGCATTGTGGGATCATATCATCTTGTGTTGTCACCGTGGTGGAGATTGTGGTCGAAATGCAAACCTATGACATAATTCAGTTTGAGAAGTGAATGAGAGCATAAACATGTCCCTAAACACAGAGTGTGAGAGTCCCCTATATACCAAATATTTATGTGTGAGGAAGTCTAGTCAGCTCGGTTGCCAGTGTGCATGATAGGTGTTTGCTACTTGCTACATGCAAATGATAGTGAGACTTGGTTTTGTTTGGTTGATATTCTTGCATGTGAAGCTAACATTTTTAAGTGTGACAGTGTAAGTTGAATTGTTAGACATTGAACTTCGATTTAACTAGTCTCGTCATATGTGAATTTGAGTGTGTTTCTAAATTTGATTTGCTTGAAGACAAGCAAAAGCTTAATTGTGGGGTGATTTGGTGACACTAAATATATAGTGTTTATCTTCCCATATTAAACTACATTTTACACCCATATATGCAATTATGATAAGTATTTGGTGTAAATGTGTTAACTATGTGATTCTCGGCTCCAAGTGCATACATTGTCCATATTTTGTCTATTTTACCTTGTTTGTGAGTTTTTTTATTGAGCCTCCAGTTTACCACATTGTAAGGGACTCTCTCACGAGTCCAGCGCTTCAAACGAGAACCAATTCAGAGTTTGGACGAAGCGGGAATTACCAAAATAAGAAGCTGAAATTACTTTTTCCTAGTTTTCCGGATTTGGACGGATTTTGGGTATTTAAACCCCAAAAGAGGCATTATTCATTCATTATTCAACTGGAAGTTTTTTCACGACCTAAAGAGAGTTAAGAGCTTATTTCGGAGCAATCAAAGAGATCCTGACGCCATTAATCCATCCCGGAAGACGCTCGGAGCTAGGAGTTGAAGATTTTCCATGCTTCACGGAATCATCCGAAATTAGGTTTTTCAGATTCCTTCTATTCTTCCCTAGTTTTAAGATGAATTTTTCTGTAGTTTTCGAATCGTGTTTTTCAGAAATGAGTAGCTAAACTCTTATAGCTTAGACTAGATGAACCCTAAGTGACCCGAGGCTTTAAAGCGGTCACGGATCGGCGGCAATTAGATTTTAATTCAGACAGTTTCTTATTCATAATTGGTTTGTTCTTAATTTGTGTTTCTTTTCTAGCTTGATAACCTAGATTAGATTCTTGTTAAAATAAAGATAGTTGGCGAACGTCCGCTTTATTTTAGAACCTCAAATCAATTAATTAACCTATTAAATGAATTATGCCTTTCGTAGGAACCATTTAGGGTTAATCCGTTTCTAGAGCAGCTCATTAAAATCAATCAGGTGCACCAGTTAGTTATCCGTTGCAGATATGAACGCACGGTCCGTTAATTAATCTTGGTAGTTAGTTCCGATAGAGCGAATGTTTGCGGACTTAGACCTAAGGGTAAGGAGCTGTGACGGTGTCTAAGAACTGAATGAAGTAGAATTGAAAGTTGCCAGTTTTGTGATCGCCAATGCCTTAGTAATCTTAGGGGGATTCGAGTCTAAGTTATCGTCTCTTTAATTGAATAAACTCAATCAATCAATCTGCTTCTTAAATTCAATTTCATTTTTTCTTGCATAATAGTTTAGAAGTCGTGCAACTCACACCGCACAACTTGATTTAAACCTGAATAATTGCAAACTTCTTTGAGTAAACGATTGGAAGAAAACCTATGGAATACTCTACCTTACTCTTGTTTGGTAGTAGGCGGCCCCTATGGTTGTTGATCTCTCTCCTTAAGATTCGAATTCACATCCTATGCGGCGAATGTTGGAAGTGACAGAGGCGACTCCTTAGGGCTTGACGGCTTCCCTTTTGTCCGAGTGAGGTTAGGACCTTAACTGCCCCACCTCCGCCTAGTTTGCACGAGTTCCTTCTTCTCATTTTCCTTTGTTTTATGGATGGTCTATTTATTTGAAATTTTCGGGGAGCTGGAAACAACTCTTTTCTTGTTGCTTTTAACTATTACATGCAGGTTCATAAACCTAAGGTGGATGCGTTGTTAGAACCTCGTGTGAGTGGAGATGTTGGGCAGGCGGTACGCCGTAAGCTGCGGTTTAGCTCTTCTTTCATTGTGGAAGCCCATGACTTTAGTGGAGGCATTTGGATGCTGTGGAACGAGTCAAATATCACCATTAAAATCCTCGGCTCGTCCAATCAGTTCATTCATACGTTGATCGAGTGGGAGTCGGGCAAGTCAATGATGTCAACTTCCATTTACGCTTCCCCCTCTCTTATTGGTCGACGCTCGCTTTGGAACGATCTTCGCACGCTCTCAGGTTATATCACTCATGCGTGGGTGCTCCTTGGCGATTTGAATGCCATGATTGACTCAACAGAGAAGTGGGGATGTGAAAAATTCAACCAAAGACAGGCTGCGGAGTTTTGGGACTGTGTTAGTGATTGCAATCCGATCGATACGGGGTTTGTGGGGCCCAATTTTACCTGGTTTCGCCAGAATCTTAATGAACGGCTTGACCGTTGTCTTGGCAACACCGATTGATTCAACCTCTTCCCAGACTTAGACACCTACCACGTTGAGAGACTGAAGTCCGATCATCGACCGATCCTGGTACATACCCTGAAACACGCAAGGCATAACTTAAGTAGTCGTCCTTTCTGTTTTAATGCTGCTTGGTTTGGCCATGAGAATTTCACTGACTTCCTTAAAGTTGGAAGCGAGGAAGGGATTTGTTTGTTTCCTTGTGTGATTTCAAAGAGCGATGTGTTATATGGAATACAGAGGTTTTTGGCCACATTTTCAAGTGCAAACGCTTTCTCGAAAAGCGCCTTCAGAGATTGGAGCTCAGAACCCAGAACTACGACTCTGCAAGATTGGCAAAAGTAGAGGAGACTGTTCAGCTAGAGCTTGAGAAGACTCTTTGGCAGGAGGACATGCACTGGTTGCAAAAATTCAGAATGCAATTGATCAAGGACGGCGACCGCAACACCAAGTTCTTTCATCTTTCTATAATCCGCCGCAGGAAGGCCAACCAGATTCAAAATCATGGACGGATCGTGGATGTTCGATGATGTTGCGATGAAAGAGGTTGCTATCAACCACTTCCAGGATCTGTTTCGTGCCGGATAATGTACACCTTTGGAGCTAGACACAACGATCTTTGTGAACCCGTTGTCCGACGAACAGGGACATCGCCTCGCCTCCACCCCGTCTGCAAAAGAGTGCTTCTCCATGATCAAAGCCATGGGGGGTCTTAAGGCGCAAGGGAAGGATGGTTTCCACCCGATCTTTTATCATAATTGTTGGGATGTGGTGGGTAGTGACACTGATGATTTTATCATCCATTGTTTCAGACACCTAGAGATCGTCAAGAGAGTGAATGAGACGATCATCATCTTCATCCCCAAGGTATCGAAATCGGAGTTTATTTCTCAGTTCCGCCCAATCAGCCTCTGTAACGTGTCCTTCAAGGAGGTGACAGAGTGCATTGCGGATCGCCTGAGGAAGCATATGAGCAAACTCATTGGGGCTAACCAAATGAGCTTTGTTCTCAGTCGCCAGATCTCTGAAAACATCATCGTCCTGCAAGAGGTGATCCATACCATGCGATCAGCAACGAGAAAGATCAACTCTATGGTGATCAAACTTGACTTGGCTAAAGCTTATTATGACCTCCTGGAGTGGAGCTTTGTCAAGGAAACCCTCACCCTCGCCAACTTCCCTAGGAGTCTCACCTTGCTGATCATGTCCTGCATCTCTATAGCTTCCACGTAGATCTCCTGGAATGTAAGTCTCACACCCAGCTTTAAGCTGGTCGCGGTTTACGTCAGGGATGTCCCCTCTCCTCTCCCCTTTCCTTTTCACTTTATGCATTGAGAGGCTTAGTATCTTTATCAATCACTTTGTTTGTGCCAATGTCTGGAAGCCGATCCATCTTATGAAGGATGAACCAGCTTTATCTCAGGTTTTTTACGTTGACGACCTGGTGCTCTATGGAGTGGAGGATCAGAGGCAAAGTAGAGTTATTGGTCATTTGTTAAACTCTTTCCGTGCCACGTCCGGGCAGGTCGTTAGTGCAGATAAGTCTTGCATCTTTTTTCTAAGAACTCGAGCTCCACCACCCACCACCGACCTCTCGGGGTTCAGAGAGACACAAGATCTTGGGAGGTACCTTGGGGTTCCTGTCCTGTACAGTAGAATCTCCAAGGACACCTACAGCTACATCCTTGAGCGTATGAGGAGGAAACTAGATGGGTAACATTTTTAACACGCTCTCCTTGGCGGGTCGGGTTACACTTGAACTCTCAATTATCAACTCAATTCCCTCTTATGTGATGCCGACGTCAGTCCTCCCGGTTTCTGTCACTAACTAAGTTGATGACAACATCCGTAATTTTGTGTGGGGAGGTTCCCTGGTCAAGTCTTAAGTGGACTTACTTGCTTGGGATCGCATTTGCAGGCCTAAAGATCAAGGTGGATTGGGGCTTAGGAAGGCGAGGGAACTTAATCAGGCCTACCTCATGAAGCTTGGATGGGAAATTCATAATCATCCTAATAAGATCTAGGTGAGGGTTGTCACAAGAAAGTATGTGAAGAAGATCGCCTAAGGACAACATCTTCGCACGAAGTCCGGAGGATCCTCGCTATGGAGAGGAATCCGAGCTGTTTGGCACGAGATGAGAGGTGCTTGCCAGCAGAATGTTTGAAATGGGAAGGATACTCTCTTTTGGTCATCCCGCTGGTTGGACTCTGATGTTTGTCTTGCTGATCACGCAATTGTTAAGCTTTTAGGTGATGACCTTCAGCTCTTCGTTGTAGATGTGAAGGGCGCCGGCGACAACTAGAACTGGGAGCTTTTGAGGTGTTTACCCCCGCCACATAATTGGCATCATTGCTGGCATGGATCCGCCATGTGACACCCACATCGAGGATGGTCTTATATAAGTACCAAACCCACGCAAAAAGATTCACTCTGAAGTCAGCCTATGCTATTCTGTTTAGTACAGGAGACCGCACCGAGTAGTACATTTGAAAGATAGTTTGGCGTTCGAGACGACTGAGTCAGATCAGGCATTTCCGCTGGCTGATTGCCCATGATAGGATTTTGATGAACGTAGAGCACCACATGAGACATATGGCAGCTGACGTTGATTGCCAAAGATGTAGGGGATTCATTGAGGATACGGTTCATGTCGTCTGGGAATATCGAGCTGCGAGGGAGGTTTGGCCCTCTTTCGCCCCTCTGAGATCGCTCCACACTTATTTTGTGTCAGCTTGCAGTTTTGGCTCCAGAAGGGCCTCCATCATACTGATTTTGGACTCTCGTTTGGCATCATCATTGGGATTTTTTGGAAGGCGTGCAATGAGGAAATCTTTGAGAATAAACTTGCGACATGCGATCATCTCCACCTATGAGTCCTTCACTAGATCACCGGGGTTCGAGAGACAATGAGAGATCTCAAAGGAGGTCCTTAGGCGCATTGAATTTCATATCGGCTGGAAGGCGGGGCCGAGTGACTATATTACGATTAACACAGATGGTTCTGTTCTACGACCTCACTTCCAAGCGGCGGCAGGTGGAATTCTGCGCACTTCCCTGGGTCACCCGGTGAGCACTTTTGCAACTAACCTTGGTCGTTGTTCCAGTATGAGAGTGAGGTCCGCGCTGCTGAGATTGGCCTTATGATCGCTTGGGAGAGGGGCTACAAAGAGGTCCACCTATAACTTAATTCTCTGACGGACTTTACAACAATCTTAGGGGACCAAGAGGAGGACTCCAGACATAGTCGGAAGCTCGAGAATATTGAAGAGCTCTGGAGGAGAAACTGGGAAGTAACCATCTCCCACATCTTTTGAGAAGGCAACAGAGTTGCTGATCTGCTTGCCCACCATAGACACACCCTTGATTTTGGTTTTCATGTTATATTTCCTCCCGAGATTGATATAGCTATCTAGAGTGACCATGTAGGGACTTGTTTTCCTAGAACTATATTCTGTTGAATGAGTAAGGGTGCTCTACACCCGTCTTTCTACCAAAAAATGTAATCATCATAATACAGTATTGAAAATTAAACTGAACTATGAAGGTTAACCAAAACAAGGTATAACATGAGAAGAAAATGACTCACTTTCAAATCTTGCCCTGGTGGAATTCATTAAATAGTCAACATCGGTACTGAGTTTGTAGTGAATAGGAAAGAAAATCAAAGAGATAATTTCTACAACTATCCAAGGTGACAACTATCAACAATAAGAAAATGAGATAATTACATAAATAAAACAAATTAAATCGTATCCTAATTAATAGCAACCTCTACCAATAGTAGTCCTCAAGAATATACTTGTTGAGGAAAACATAACACATAAATGAATTGCAAGATAGAGCAATCTCCAAATACATATAAAAATAAAAAGGATAGACGATGGATCCAACGATCATCTTGTATCTAGATAACAACGACAAACTAGCAAGAACACAACCTCTAACTCCTCCTCTAGCTTCCCTCTAGGGTGGCATGATGTTCGGGAGAAAAATAAAGGTGAATGCATATAAGAATCAATGCTAACCACTAAGTCTAGAAGTTATAACACAAGCTCAACACAAGCCAATAAATGCATAAACAAGAGCAAGTACAAGTCATAGATCAAGACTGGTTAGTAGATTAGAACAAGTTCTTTGTAGCTCATTAAAAAAAAAGGGGTTCCACCCTTGTCCGTTACTAGAATAATATACATCATAGTACATGAATATTGTGACATGATAACAAGAGAATGTGTAAGATTTTGGCTCTCTTATAGCACTGGTGATGATTCTTTATTAACATCATTTATCCCCTATAATTTATATATTCTCATATGATTTTTTTAGTGTTTATGTAATCTCTTAGTGTCTTTGTACTTAATTTTGTTAATTAGTCATAAATAGCCTATTGGGACCCTTGTGGTCCAGTTTGACTTCTCTCAGAGTATTTTTTATTAGTTTTCAGTTCATGTCATAATAGACATCAGAAACTCGAAGCCATGAGTTCATGGTTCATATGGTGAAAATTTTGGACTATGAATGCTCCAGATTTCAAGGAATTATACACCTAGCTCAACCGGCGCACTAGAGCTAATGAGCACGACGCACCACGCCATAGGAGCACGACGCACAACGCCACCATCGCACCTTTTCCCCGTTTTTCTAAGTACCTAATAACTCCATCGAGGAGCTAGCGGTGATGAGGATGGTGCGCCACACCATCACCCAACGGCGCACCACCAACAATTCTATATAAGGTCCAAACTTGGCAAGTTTTGGGGATCATCTTGCTCGTTTCCCAAAACCATTTTTGTAACACCCATCTCTAGTTTCCATGGTTGAACCCATGAGCAAACCAGAAATGGGTAACTACTAAAGAGTTAATCAATTTAAAGAAAATAATCAAACAAAACAATAACCATAAATCTTCGATAACTGAAATAAGTGAACACAATCTCGAGATGAAGTCAAAATAGACCACAAACCGGTCAAACCAAATCCTGAAAATTCAAATACATCAAAATAAACCCTAAATTCCACTATAGTCAACTAAACAAAATAAACGAAAAGTGGAAAGATTCTAGCACAGTAGGAGAAGCTCCAGTACCTCATTCAACAGTTGCTGCAGAGAAACCTCAACCTCGACTGCACCAACTACTTAAAGCGATCTGAAAGGGGGGAATTATTGGGGGGATTAGTTTCCTAATAAAACTGAGCAAACTCACTGGGTTTAATTATGCATCTAAAAACCTAGGGAGCATCCCAAACTCCCACACTGTAATACAATGACACAACCTTTCTAGGGGGTTAAAATCAAATGTCCTACTCCACGAGGGTTCTCTCAAATGGCTAGTACTCATGTCTCTCGGTCTAATCTTTAGAAATTGGATTTTGATTCATTCAAGTACTAATCAACTACTAGGCAAAACAAACTATTTAAAGAAATAAAGCAAAGCATGAGAGAAGATTGAATCAAACCAAAGACAAGGAAGGTTCACTTGGCAGGTAGATTCATCATGCTCAAGAGGTTTATGTAACATCCCGTTTCCGAGTCTCCAGTTAGAATTTAAAATTCTTGGTTACACCTCGTTGGTTAAAACTTTGAGAATTTTAATTCAAATTTAATTAATTAATTTGCGAGTGTAAATTATTCCGTTGGCGGAATAATTCATTTTCGTGTTAATTGTTGAGTTCAAGTTTTAAATCATTGAGCCGAATCAGTTGATCCGACCCATGTGTTGGCTTGGAGCGGGCTGTGAATTAAAGGAGAGAGGAGGCTGGGTTCAAGCCCCAACCATCCTTGTTATTTAGCAGCAATGAAAGAATTAGCCAGGGGAGAAAGGGGGGCCACATTTGGACAAAATCCTAGTAGAGGCTGGTCGTTCGGCCGAAGGAGAAAGAAGAAGAAATTTGGGCCTTCGGCTCGTTCGGTTGAGAGAAGTAAAGGTAGGGGCTTGCCCATCGTGTTTCGGCTGAAGGAGTTAAGGGGCAAGAGGGTTTAAGGGTTTGTTTAATATTCGACAGACACAGAAATTGAGGAAGGGCAGACGGCGTCAATCGAGAAGGAGAGAGAGAGAGTTCGGACGTGGGGAAACTCTTTTTTTTATAAGTAACAAAGCTTTCATTGACGAGCCCCAAAGGGGTTTGAAGTTGCATGGACAGAGGCCATGCCCTCATACAAAATCAAGTTTCTCCAATCTGGATGAAGGGAATCAGTACGCGTAGCTCTAGCTAGCCAATCAGCTAACTTATTAGATGAACGAGGAATGAAGCTAATAGAGTTACTCGGGGATGAAGCAAGAGCTTCGCAGATAAAACCCAAATAACCGAAGCAGTCCCAGGGCCATTTTTCTTTGGGGCCGTGAATGGCATCAACTAGAGTTTTGCAATCTGAGAAGAACGAGCATCTGATCGGGAAGGAGGAAGCGAAGATAATGCTTCTTTAATCGCGCGCGCTTCAGCAGCCAAAGGGGAAAGGCAATGAAAAGTACCAGAGCTCCCGTCACACACTTGTCCATTGGTATTAGAAATGATAACACCAAAAGCTGCCTGCTGTGTGTCAGTCAAGAACGACTCATCACAGTAAACCTGAAGAGTCGAGGTATTTGGCGGTGGGCAAGGGTTTGAGCGGGGATGAGGATTCTGGTTAGGGGTGTAATGAGAAGTAGGACGGTGGAGGGGGTTCTGGATCCAGTTCTGAGCTTCCTCAATTGTCTTGGCCGCAGTAGTAGGTGGGTGAGGACGTTTGTTTCTAAAGACCATCTCATTACGGCACTTCCAAATATTCCAACAGGTGGCTATCCAGTAGATGAGGCGGGGGTCACCCTGATAAACCTGTAAGGCAAAGAACCAAGAAGCAAAAGAATCAGACTGAGCAGGTGGGTTAGGCTTAGAGATCCCTGCCCTCCAAGTCGAGTAGGCTTGGGGGCAAAAGAAAAGGATATGGGTAAGTGATTCTTCCTGATAGTTGCAAGTAGGGCATCTCTCGGTATTCGAGCATCCTCTATGGGAAAGATTAATGTTGGTGGCAAGGATGTCGTGGCAGCATCTCTATAAGAAAAATTTAATCTTTGGAGGGATTGAGATACTCCAAAGCCATTTCCATTGGTCTGTCGATACGCCTCTAAGATGGTTAGGAAGGGGACGATGAGATCCGAAAGCTCTGTGAGTAGCATGATAGGCCGTTTTGACGGAGAAAGAACCATCTTTTGTGTAGGTCCATTTCCACTCATCTTCCTGATGTTCCGGGCCAATAGGGATTTTTAGGATGGCCTCGTGTTGAGCCGGGGAACACCAAAAGGAAATGAGCTGATCGTTCCACCTACGGGGTGAAGGGAGGATCCAATCGGATACATGGCTGGATTGAAGAGGGAGAGAGTCGACACACGGGGAGGAATAAGCTGGGATCCACGGATCTGTCGCGATTCTAGTAGAGGCTCCATTACCAATAATCTTGAGAGTGCCTAGGTCAAGAGAGTTTCTGGCGTCGCATAAGCTGGACCATATCCAAGAAGGGCGAGCGCCTTTCTTTGCCTCGAGGAATGTGGTCTTTGGGAAGTATCGACTTTTCAAAATCCTAGCCCAGAGGGTGTCGGGGAGAGTAAGGAGACGCCAAGCTTGTTTGGCAATGAGGGCTTTGTTGAAAGAGCTAAAATCTCGAAAGCCAAGACCTCCTTCGGATTTTGGGGAGCAAATGGTTTCGGCGTTCCACCAATGGATGGATTTTTTAGTAAGGTTGCCCGCCCAGAAAAAATTTCGGAGCATAGAGTTCATCTTATTCGTAGTGGATTTAGGAAGAAGGAAAAGGCTCATAATGTAGGTGGGAATAGCTTGAATAACGGCCTTAATAAGAGTTTTCTTGCCTGCCGGAGAAAGAATGGAGCTTTTCCACGTATGAGCCACTTTAATCATTCGTTCCAAAAGAAAGGAGAACGTCTCTTTTTTAGATCGTCCCCATTCCGTGGGGATGCCAAGATACTTGGAGTGACCAGTCGTGCAACCAAAGAGGTTAGTAATGGAGGAACGAGTGCTTGCACTCACGTTCTTACTGAAGTGGATCGTGGATTTGGTAGGGTTGATCTCTTGGCCAGTGATGTTCCCATAGTCATTAATCGTGGTCAGAATGTTTGTTACTTCTTCATGAGTAGCTTTGCCAAAAATAATAGTATCATCCGCAAAGAGGCAGTGGGTGAGTAACGGTCCTCTATGAGTGAGGCGGATCCCATGAAGCAAGCCTCTAGAAACACCAGCCTTAACCAGATGGGAGAAGGCATTAGTCATCAGAATAAAGAGGAAAGGGGACATGGGATCACCTTGCCGAATGCCTCTGGAGGGGTTGAAAAAGTCAGTGCAATGGCCATTGAATAGGATCGAGAATCTGACTGTAGTGATGCAACTCTTAATCCAATTCCTCCATTTATCGTTAAAGCCTTGGGCTCTTAGTAGTAAGTCGAGGCATTCCCAGTCAACCAAATCATAAGCCTTCCTCATATCCAGTTTAAGGCATAAATCCTGTTTCTTGTTGTTTCTGATTTTGAAAGAATGGAGGACCTCATGCACAATAATAATATTATCTTGAATCATTCTACCTCCTGTGAAAGCCGCTTGTGTGTCCGGAATCAAATCAGAAATCCAAACTTTTAACCGGGTTGCCATAATTTTAGATATAATTTTATATCTAAAATTACAACAACTAATTGGCCGAAAATCCGACATCGTTGTGGGTGACGGGACTTTGGGGATAAGGGTAAGGTGGGTATCATTCCATTGAGTAGGCATCTCATTGGTGGTGAAAAATTCTTTGATCTCTTCACAAAGACGATGGCCTATAACACTCCAGTAGCGTCTATAGAAGTGACCTGGGAATCCATCCGGTCCCGATGCTTGCTTAGCTCCCAGTTCAAACACAGGATCTCTAATCTCTTCTTCTGTGACATCTTTTGTAAGTGTCATATTCATCTCATCGGTCACAATCTTGGGAACTGAGTTAATGTCGTCCTGGATGTCGCCTTGTGCTCTATTAGTAAAAAGCTTGATAAAATAGTCATTGGCCATGGATTTGAGGTTTGCCTCTGATGTGATCCAGTTTCCTCCTTCATCCTTGAGACTAGCAATTCTATTTCTTTGTCGCCTATAGATCACGGAGGAATGGAAGAAGTTTGTGTTGCGATCTCCTTCCGCTAGCCATTTAATATCCGATCGTTGACTCCATTTGAGCTCTTCGCTTGCCCACAGCTCGTCCAGTTCAAGGATAAGGTCTTTTTCTTCCTCAATAGCTGCCGTGGACATGAATTGAGTGGAGATGAATTCCAAACGGGCCTTAATAACTCCAATACGGGTGGATTGATCAGACCTTAGAGATTTAGACCATGTATTTAATTCTTTGGAGCAATTAATAAGTCGTTCATTGTATGAACCTCCTGTTTGCAAGCCAAAATTCTGGTAGATGATCTCGTCACAATTTGGGTCGCTAATCCATCGAGCATCGAAGCGAAAAGGACTTGCGACATAATTTCTTTTGCCAAAGAGGTCAAGTCTAAGCGGTCGATGGTCGGAGCCGATTCTATTTTCGT
The DNA here is from genome assembly GCA_034768395.1 of Linum lewisii. Lineage (NCBI taxonomy): Eukaryota > Viridiplantae > Streptophyta > Magnoliopsida > Malpighiales > Linaceae > Linum > Linum lewisii. The sequence continues at coordinate 35,329,790 of CM068300.1, forward strand.
GGAAAATAGTGGCGCGATCGTAAGCAATCCTCCACGCTTGGTTTGCGTGAGCTTTGTCGATACGTTCGTTGATCCGGTGATTACCATGCCGACAGTTGGTCCATGTAAATGGGTCGCCATGGAAGCCCAAATCAAGGAGGAAGTTGTTATTGAGGAAGGTATTGAAAGCATGCAAGGAGGCAGGAGAGGGGTCGTTGCCTCCCTCTTTCTCGTAGTTAAAAGCATATGCATTAAAGTCACCAACTACGAGCCATGGCTCATTACAACCTGCTTGGAGTTGCCTGATCTCCAGCCAAAATACCTCTCTTTCCACTATAGTACAAGGGGCGTGGATGAAAGTACAGAAATATTCACGATCAAGGCATATCGCCGCATGAATATAGGTTTTCTTGGAATCTAAAATATGAATATTGAGATTACTGACCCACCACAATGCTAAGCCACCAGCAGAGTTGATAGGGTCTACATAGAAGCTATTACCGAAATTCAGAAGTACCCTCTTCCCTTCGAGAAAGGATGATGGCTGCTTGGTCTCCATTAAAAAGACAATGGAGGGGCTTAGAGTGCGTACCAAGTTACGCAAATGCTGAACTGTCCGGCGTTGCCCAATACCGCGACAGTTCCAGAAAAGCTGACTCATTTCTTTTTTGGTGATCCAGCGATCACCGCTTTGTCTGAGTGCTGAGGATCCGCTTCATCGGGAGGTAATATTTCCGGACGGCTAGGAGGTTTTCCCGTGTGGGCTTTCTGGCGGTAGCGCTTCAGTAGTCCTTTACCTTTGCTCCTTGTTATCCTGGGGGAAGCTCCTGTCGATGATTGGGTGGAGTTGGATGAAGGGCAGATGGACAGACCATCATTCGACTTCCTCTTCTTTGGGAAACTTGGTTGGAGACACAGAGATAGATTAGAGCCACTTAGGTGTTCCTCTGGATAGAACTGCTCAAAGGAGATGGAGTGCAGGTTGTCTTCCTGATTAAGATTGAGAGGGATGGGGTTGAGCTGAAAAGTTTTCAGTTAGAGGCATAGTCGTTGGCTCGGTGATTGGTGACCGTATAGGACTGAATTGGAAGTTGGGTGACCAGGAGTGTGGTGGGTTTTGGATCGAGAACCAGTCGGTGGCTTGCAGTTGAGATAGGGTTAAGTGTGGGTGATTAGGGTTGATGTTGGACGGGGAAGCCTCGGTGGGGATCATGTTATGGGTAGTGGTGATTGGGCCTTGGTGGGTTGGATTGAAGAAGTGATTTGGGTTGCGAGGGGTGGGTATGAAGTTCATTTGGGTCTGGTTGTTAATTTCTTGTCTGTTGGGTAGATGCAAGGGGAGTGGGCTAAATCCGGGTTGAGTGGTTGGTGTCATGGGGCTATGGGTTGGGTTCATGTTAAAGTTGGCGGTAGGATTTGGATTTTTTCCAAAAATAGGCTTGGGCCAAAATTCAATTCCCAAAATAGGCTCGTTCTACGGTCAATTCCCAAAGTAGGCTTGTGTGTGCTGACTGGACGCGTACATCGCCAAATTAAGTGGCGATTAGCATAAAATCGGCAGAATGTTTGGCGACCATGAGCTCAGCCCCAAAATCGCCACTTATAGTGGCGATTTTACTCTGAAAATCGCCACTGTAAGTGGCGATTTGGGCCTGACAAAAGCAGCCCAAAATCGCCACTTATACTGGCAATTTCAGCATGAAAATCGCCATTATAAGTGGCGATTTTGGGGCTGCTTTTGTCAGGCCAAAAATCGCTACTTATAGTGGCGATTTTCACAACACTTTGTCTGACACTTTTATTTCAAATATAGTAAAATAGCATTTTGGTCTTTCTACTTTGTCAACTTAACAAATAGCCCTTATTGTATAAACCGCTATTTTTATCTCTCATACTTATAGTTGATCCTTCTTATAGTTGAAATGGAAGGATCCAAAATACAAATTGGTCAACGTATGAGAGATAAAAATGGCGGTTTATACAATAGGGGCTATTTGTTAAGTTCATAAAGTAGAAAGGCCAAAATGCTATTTTACTATATTTAAATAAAAGTGTCAGACACTTTGATTTCAAATATACTAAAATAGCATTTTGGTCTTTCTACTCTGTTAACTTAATAAATAGCCCCTATTGTATAAATCGTCATTTTTATCTTTCATACTTATAGTGGATCCTTCTTATAGTTGAAATGGAAGGATCCAAAATACAAATTGGTCAAAGGATGAGAGATAAAAATAGCGGTTTATACAATAAGGGGCTATTTGTTAAGTTGACAAAGTAGAAAGACCAAAATGCTATTTTAGTATATTTGAAATCAAAGTGTACACTTTTATTTAAATATAGTAAAATAGCATTTTGGCCTTTCTACTTTATGAACTTAACAAATAGCCCCTATTGTATAAACCACCATTTTTATCTCTCATACGTTGACCAATTTGTATTTTGGATCCTTCCATTTCAACTATAAGAAGGATCAACTATAAGTATGAGAGATAAAAATAGCGGTTTATACAATAAGGGGCTATTTGTTAAGTTGACAAAGTAGAAAGACCAAAATGCTATTTTACTATATTTGAAATAAAAGTGTCAGACAAAGTGTTGTGAAAATGCCACTATAAGTGGCGATTTTTGGCCTGACAAAAGCAGCCCCAAAATCGCCACTTATAATGGCGATTTTCATGCTGAAATCGCCAGTATAAGTGGCGATTTTGGGGCTGCTTTTGTCAGGCCCAAAATCGCCACTTACAGTGGCGATTTTCAGAGTAAAATCGCCACTATAAGTGGCGATTTTGGGGCTGAGCTCATGGTCGCCAAACATTCTGCCGATTTTATGCTAATCGCCACTTAATTTGGCGATGTACGCGTCCAGTCAGCACACACAAGCCTACTTTGGGAATTGACCGTAGAACGAGCCTATTTTGGGAATTGAATTTTGGCCCAAGCCTATTTTTGGAAAAAATCCGTAGGATTTTCATTGAGGTCAAAATTTAGGTTTCTAGCCGTTAGGGGGGAGTTGGAGGAGTTTTGAAAGATGGAGGAATGATTCGGGAAAAAGTCAGCATAGGTTGGGGTGATAGATCCGTTAGGAGACGGGGAGTTGAAGCTTTGTTGGGTAGTGGAAATGTATCCGTTGGAGACAAGATGCGGAGCTAGTGTGGCCCATGGTTGGTTGACTCGGTTGGGAACCAACCTAGCGTTAGGGCGAGTCTGGTTGGTTGCGGGTCGGTTCGTTCCTGACATCGCCAGGGAGCTCCCAGTGTGGGACCTGGTCGATCCAGATGGGGAGTGGAAGTTCCTCAGTTCTCCGTTGGTGCCGTAGTTCTCCGATCCGCTCTCCAGTTCCGCTTCGGCTTCATACCCCACTTTAATGGCGTAGTTGTATTTGCCAGAAGGGATCCCGTCACCGCCTTCCGCCATCCTTAGCTCTCTCTTTCTACAAGTCTCCACTGTGTGCGCGATGGTTCCGCAAAATAGGCAGTACTCTTGTATTTTGTCATACTTGACGCGGATCTCGTGCTTTTCCTCACTTTCTTCCTCGTCATCTCCCTCCGAGACTTCAATGGTATCCTTGAAAGGTTCAGCTATGTTGACCAAAGCAAAAACCCGGACAGATCTTCTCCATGTTTCCGGGTTTATCCCGTTGTGGTCCACATTGATGAATGTGGCAAAAGAGTTGATGATGGTACGGATATCCGGTTCTGCCTTGTATCGGAGTGGAACGTTGAGGAGGTGGATCCAGAGTGGGATCGAGTTGAAGTCCAACAATTCTGGTTCGCAGATCCCATCCCACATTTTGAGGCTCAGCAGGGACCCCGAAATGACGATTGGTTGTTGACTCCATGCTAGGCTTCTCTGATTGAAGTTGGTGAAAGTGAGTATGAATACTGAGGGGTCAAGTTCACTCATCCGGACGTTGAAGGCACCATGCTTCTGCCAGGCTCTGCGAGTCACTCCTATGACCGCTCCAAGCCCAATCACATGGGTTCCGATGCTCTTGCCCACCATTCTGAAAGATGGTTTGAGGCTCCTGCTGGTTGATGGGCGAATCTTGAGTTTCACCTTGTTGGTGTTGTCAATCATCAGGTTCTCAGCTTGGTTCACGAGGGCGTGCATCTCCATGTTTGAGTACTTAGTTATTTTACTTTGCTTGTTCAGGTGTATTCGTGGGTTAAGTTTGAGATTTCCAGGCGAGTGCAGTATTTGTACATATGAGCTTTCCTTTGAAAACTTCCCTTGTACTGTATATTCATAAATGGAAGTGACCCAGGTAGTTGAGGTGCAGACTGCAATCTTAAATGCTCTGTTCGCATTGCAGCCCCCAAAAGTGGGTTTAATCCTGCCCCTTCGCCTCCAGATTTTGGACATGTAGCTTATGCATGCTGGCGGCTTGATAAGGGAAGAAAGCGTGTGAAAGTAGATGTATTTGAGCCTTAAATGCAGGGGGTATTTCTCTGCATTTGTGGATCTGCAAATCTTCTGCAGGAGGGTGCATTTAAGGAAGGTGATGATTATTCTCACTGCACTCTCAGTTGCATTAATGGAGGAAAAAGTCTTCTGCGATGGAAGCGAGAGAAATTTAATTGATTTGTTTTGAGCTGAGTGGAATTTTGGTCTTATGCCCCAAGGGGATATGTTATGCTCCGGTGAGGAGGGGATATGAGAATGTTGAGAGCATTCTAGGTAGAGATAGAGAGAGAGAGACATTGGAGCTATATTAATGACGTGGGGAAACTCAGGAGAAGATTAAACATAGAATGGCGGCTGGAGGCTCTTTGATTCAACGAAGGAAAGGGAGAAGCGAGACGCTTGGCTGTGTTGGTTCGTCGAGCAATAATCATCAGAGGAGGTAGGGGGTCGATAGAAGGTTATTGTGAGAGAGAGAGAGAGGTCGGGTCCGAGACTGTCGGCCGTCGAAGTTGGGAAATCATAGGAGAGAGGGAAATGAGTCCTCCTCCGATCAGTGGTGACGTGCGAAGGAAGGAGTGAAGAAGGAGGGGCTAGTGACGGATAGCCGATGAGTTCCAAGAAAGTAGGAACGTCGGCGGCGGGCGGAAGGTTCATTGGCGGTGATGAGTTCATCGGAGAAGAAGGAGCAGATTGGGAATTTCCAGAAGTTGGATGATCAAACAACATTTTTGTAAAGTTAAGTGATCAGTATGTCATTATTGAAAATCTGGGGTTTATTTGGAAGTTTGGTTCTAAGGGACTGTTTGGGTAGGTTGGTTTTTGGCAAATCAGAAATTCGGGCACAACTCCTTCGTTAGAGCTCCGATCGCGCACCGTGAAGACCGGTGGAATCAGGACAACGAGATGGACGTTCTAGGACATATTTCAAAGTCTTATTTTAGGCTAAGTTGAGGGCTAAGCATCAATAGGTAGAGATGTGAGGAATTACAATCCGACTTAGTGATTAATAGGGATGCATGAATTGGAGAGTCGAAAATGGTTAATTATATGTCTTGGTTATTGATTGCTGATGTGCTATTGTGTGGCTTGATTTGGTTGGGTGCTTGGTAGACTAGGTGACTAGAATGAGAGTTTAATTCATGTTTGTGCAATATATATATGGAAATGCCCACAGGGTACCGGTACCCTTGCAACGTGGCATCGTTTAATTGACTAATTAAATTAATCAATACCCAATTAAACACCAATAAACCATAAAAATATTAAAATACTTTGAGGTCGTTTTCCTGCTTAATAGGTAAATTCCATCGCAATTATGCATTTCGGCGGAATTTGATTCAAGTAGGATTCCGATCACCAATTCCTTGTTTTCCTGCGAAATAGTTAATGTGGAACTGAAAATTAACCCCATTTGAAATTACTAAGATACCCCTAGTCCTTATCCATTCACCTTCTTCTTCCCTACCATATTTTCGCCGACTGAGTCGGAGGTGGTGGCAATGGTTGGCGGCGGTGGGGGAAAGGAGCGGATAGTGAAGTTGAGAGTCGAAGGAGAGCTAAGATTCGCGAGAGAGAGCGGAGGAGTATGGAACGAAGGGTTTCACACCCTGAATTCAATGGCGGTGGCGGCGCACAGCTTCAAGGCGGTGGAAGAAAGATGATGGCGGCGGTGGGGGAAAGAGAAGTCGGCGGTGGGGGAAAGAGGAGGCGACGGTGGGGAAAGAGGAGGCGACGGTGGGGGAAAGATGACGGCGGCGGTGGGGGAAAAGGGAGTCGGCGGTGGGGGAAAGAGGAGGCGACGGTGGGGGAACAGGGAGTCGGTGGTGGGGGAAAGAGGAGGCGACGGTGGGGGAAAGAGGAGATGGCGGTGGGGGAAAAAGGAGGCGACGTTGGGGGAAATAGGAGATGGCGGTAGGGAGAAAGAGGAGATGGTGGTGGGGGGAAAGAGGAGGCGGTAGTGGCGGCTTGGTCGGCAGCGAGTCAACGGCGGTGGTTAGGTCGACGGTGGTGGTTAGGTCGCCGGAGTAGGGTGTCGGCGGTGATTAGTTGTGAGGAAGAAGGAGAGAGTGTTGAGGAAGATGGAGGGCATTATTGTGATTCCGGTGGAAAAATGTTAATTCCTTTTGTTTTAGAATGGAATTAAATTCCTTCACAGATCTGGAATTTTGCAAGGAATTGGAATTAAATTTCGTTGCTAATTAGAAGAGGAAAACAAGGAATCGAAGCTTTCCGCTGGAATCAATGAATTCCGGCACTTAATTCCTGGGAAGAAAACGACCTGTTTATACATTCTTTAACCCAAAATTGTAACCCCTTTTGCTTCCTCCCCAACATACTTTTAACTTGTGAAGAAAAATCTCCACAAACCCAATTCACAGCAGCTCAACAATGGCGGCTGCTTCAACTTCTTCCGCACTCTCCCTCCTCTCCCTCATCTCCCGCTCAATCCCTAACACCCACCACCACAGTTCACCCCTCCATTCCTCCCACTCCTTCTCTTTCCCAATAAGAGCCGCCGTCGCCCACCGCTGATCGTCACGGTGGTGATCGAGCTCCTCCATTGTAGTTCGTGTTGCGGCGATTGAGACCCTGCAAAAGGCTGACACAGAACTGGTGGACAAGTCGGTGAACACGATTAAGTTCCTAGCGATATCGATGCCGCCAAAAATGCCAAACTTAGGTCACCCGGGTCTGCCCATGGTTGCGACCCAATGGGTCATGTTCTTTATGACGATGTTATGAGGTATAACCCCAAGAACCCTTATTGGTTCAACAAATATAGGTTTGTGTCTTTCTGCTGGACATGGCTGCATAGTGCAGTATACACTTCTCCACCTCGCTGGCTATCACAGTATCTAAGTAATTTGAGCTTTGAATCTGTTCATAGGAATTTGTAAAGGTTCTTAATCATTAGCCCCAACAATTCTGAGTTATTGGAATGTCAGATTCTTGATATGATTAGTATCAAATTCAGATTGATTAATGAGCCATCTCCCAAGAATTCTGAGTTACTGGGATGAGATGTGACAAGTTCTTGATATAATGGAAGATTGATTGCATGAGAGTAGAGACTAATTTCGATTGTTGTCTAGAAAATTGATGAATGAATATAGAATCAGATTCTTAAAACAAAATGAAAATGGGAATATTTAACAAAACAAACTGTATATTAGATGAAAGTTAAATTAACTTTTTGAATGATTGAATCACCTGATAATAGTGTCTTTCAAATTTGGATATCAAAAGTGAATTTTTGTGAATGATATATATATATATATATAATATATATATATAATATATATATATATATATATATATATATATGGGTGTGAACCGACATGCAATGTGAGGTGTGGAGGTGTGGAGGTATGGAGGTGGTATTTAGGCTGAGCGACTTCATCCTTAGTTTTTATTATATTAACTAATGATTCTGATCTAGAATCAGAAACACTTAACCTAGATTTATCAACAGAGAATCTAGGTCGTTCCATGTAAGAATTTGATCGATCTATACTAATACGAGCTTTTCGAGAGGAACTAAAAATAAGTTCTACGTTACCATCATCAAATTCTATAATCTCTTCAATTTTAGATGGTTCTTCTTTTAATGGTGGGTTGGCCGCTTCAAGCAACCGTTTGTCTGGAAAAGTAATATTCTCCCAAGCAATAGGTTTGGGAACTATTAGATTATTGGTCATGTTTGTTATAAACAAAGTGGTTTGACCCTTTTGAGCAGCAAGACTTTGTGGTATAGGTTTCATATTAGGGATAGTGCTAGTCATGACCTTATAATGAATCCTATAAATTAAGATCACATTTTGAGAACCAGGAAGCATGTCAAATCCATGGGTTTGAATATCTAAAACAGCAGCTTGATGAATATTAGGGTCTGAGAGAGATAAGACAGTATTAGGGATGCAAGTAAAGAATATGGGTCCTTCCCTTAAGCTAGATTCAACAACTCCAAATAAAGAGTCCAAAAACTTCATATGTCTTTTATCTCGAACACATATTATTGAAGAAGTATTTAATCCTAATCTAGTAGTAGGCTTTAAGGCTACTTGAACCATCCCAATATGAAGAAAGTTAAAGTTTTGTTTATCTCGGGATATTAGATTTTGAGAAAGTAAATGAAAATGACCATATCCTTCGGATAAAGGAACCGCTTCTTCAATAGTTTTTGTTATATAATCAGACTTAGTAGTGAAACTAACCGAAGATTTATAAATTTTTGAAGGACTTGAAGACGGGAGTTTCCAATTTTTAAGATTATTATCAATACTCTCATAAGAAACAAATTCTTTATTTTTCTTTTTATTATTATTATTTCTACTACTATCACTACCACTACTCAAAAGTAAGGACTTTAACTTATTCATCTTGCATGTTCATTATAGAGGCGTATTTGGACAAGGAGATCACTGTCAACGATTTATGCTTTTCCCACAAATGCCTACCTGGCTTGTTAGGATCGCCTGCCACCAACAGGCCCACACTAGTATGATATTGTCCGCTTTGGGCCAAGCCCGCACGGATTTGCTCTTGGGTTCCTTCCCAAAAGGCCTCATACTAGTGCAGTTGGTGGACTCTTTTATGCTAGGCAAACTTCTCCTAGTTTGCCGATGTGATACTTGGGTTGTTATCCCAACAATCCCTCCCTCAGACCAAGGACCACCCAACCCGGTGTCCTTTGCTCCAGCGATACACCTTTCTGTGGACATCTTGGCCGCCGTTAACTCCAACGGACCCGCTATCCTGACCTCCACCAGCCAGGAAGACATTCGGCATAAGGAACCACCACAGAACCAATCGCGAGCACCTTGAGAGTTTCCACATCTTAGCTTCCGCGATCAATCTCCCTTGCCTTCCAACCAAGGCTCTGAGACCACTTGTTAGGATCGCCCGCCACCAACAGGCCCACACTAGTATGATATTGTCCGCTTTGGGCCAAGCCCGCACGGATTTGCTCTTGGGTTCCCTCCCAAAAGGCCTCATACTAGTGTAGTTGGTGGACTCTTTTATGCTAGGCAAACTTCTCCTAGTTTACCGATGTGGTACTTGGGTTGTTATCCCAACCATCCCTCCCTCAGACCAAGGACCACCCAACCAGGTGTCCTTTGCTCCAGCGATACACCTTTCTGTGGACATCTTGGCCGCCATTAACTCCAACGGACCCGCTATCCTGACCTCCACCAGCCAGGAAGACATTCGGCACAAGGAACCACCACAAAACCCTTTCGCTAGCAACTTGAGGGTCTCCACATATCCAGCTTCTATGATCCATCTAGCCTCCTGGAATTATGTGGCAGAAGTTAATCTCGATCTTCACAGCCCAGCTCTGATACCACTTGTTAGGATCGCCCGCCACCAACAGGCCCACACTAGTATGATATTGTCCGCTTTGGGCCAAGCCCGCACGGATTTGCTTTTGGGTTCCTTCCCAAAAGGCCTCAGACTAGTGTAGTTGGTGCACTCTTTTATGCTAGGCAAACTTCTCCTAGTTTGCCGATGTGGTACTTGGTTTGTTATCCCAACAATCCCTCCCTCAGACCAAGGACCACCCAACCCGGTGTCCTTTGCTCCAGCGATACACCTTTCTGTGGACATCTTGGCCGCCGTTAACTCCAACGGACCCGCTATCCTGACCTCCACCAGCCAGGAAGACATTCGGCACAAGGAACCACCATAGAACCTTTTGCGAGCACCTTGAGAGTCTCCACATCTTAGCTTCCGCGATCCATCTCCCTTGCCTTCCAACCAAGACTCTGATACCACTTGTTAGGATCGCCCGCCACCAACAGGCCCACACTAGTATGATATTGTCCGCTTTGGGCCAAGCCCGCACGGATTTGCTCTTGGGTTCCCTCCCAAAAGGCCTCATACTAGTGTAGTTGGTGGACTCTTTTATGCTAGGCAAACTTCTCCTAGTTTGCCGATGTGGTACTTGGGTTGTTATCCCAACAATCCCTCCCTCAGACCAAGGACCACCCAACCCGATGTCCTTTGCTCCAGCGATACACCTTTCTGTGGACATCTTGGCCGCCGTTAACTCCAACGGACCCGCTATCCTGACCTCCACCAGCCAGGAAGACATTCGGCACAAGGAACCACCACAGAACCCTTTCGCTAGCAACTTGAGGGTCTCCACATATCCAGCTTCTGCGATCCATCTAGCCTCCTGGAATTCTGTGGCAGAAGTTAATCTCGATCTTCACAGCCCAGCTCTGATACCACTTGTTAGGATCGCCCGCCACCAACAGGCCCACACTAGTATGATATTGTCCGCTTTGGGCCAAGCCCGCACGGATTTGCTTTTGGGTTCCTTCCCAAAAGGCCTCATACTAGTGTAGTTGGTGGACTCTTTTATGCTAGGCAAACTTCTCCTAGTTTGCCGATGTGATACTTGGGTTGTTATCCCAACAATCCCTCCCTCAAACCAAGGACCACCCAACCCAGTGTCCTTTGCTCCATCAATACACCTTTCTGTGGACATCTTGGCCGTCGTTAACTCCAACAGACCTGCTATCCTGACCTCCACCAGCCAGGAAGACATTCGGCACAAGGAACCACCACAGAACCTTTCGCGAGCACCTTGAGAGTCTCCACATCTTAGCTTCCGCGATCTATCTCCCTTGCCTTCCAACCAAGGCTCTGATACCACTTGTTAGGATCGCCTGCCACCAACAGGCCCACACTAGTATGATATTGTCCGCTTTGGGCCAAGCCCGCACGGATTTGCTCTTGGGTTCCTTCCCAAAAGGCCTCATACTAGTGTAGTTGGTGAACTCTTTTATGCTAGGCAAACTTCTCCTAGTTTGCCGATGTGGTACTTGGGTTGTTATCCCAACAATCCCTCCCTCAGACCAAGGACCACCCAACCCGGTGTCCTTTGTGTAACATCCCCACCCAACCAAACGGTTTGGAACTCGAGTTCGGGTGATTGAGGCATTGGAAACAGTGTTCTTGAGGTCCCATCGAAGTTCGGGACGTCCGAATTTGAGTTGGGTCGAGTTAAAACACTTTGGGGGTGCTATTGATGACACGTGAGCCATGTGTCATGTTTTGAGTGCATGTGTCATGCTTTGAGTGCATGTGTCATGCTTGAGTGTTAAAAACTCAGATTTGAGGAGTTCTTCACTCTTCCACTTTTTCCATCTTTCCCCAAACCTCTTCACTTTGCCATTTTCTCCAACTTTCTCCAAACCCGTACTTGAAGGAAACCAAAAACCCATTTGGGTCAATCCTTGATTCCGGGATTGTAGAGCTCCGATTGACGATCCATTTCTTGCTACGCGTTCGTGTCGGCGAGAGGAAGAGATCGCTGTCGTAGTTCTGGCTGGGTCGGAGTAGGCTGCTGTCAGTGAGGAGGAGAGGAGCTACGACTTTGGAGTTGTAGAACTTGGCCGTTCGGGTTTCGCGAGTCATTTTAGAGTCTCGTCATCTTCTCCAGGTGAGGGCTTAGCGTTGTGTAGGTAGTTTGGATGATGTGAGGAGTTTCAATTTTGACTTAGATGGGATTAGGTTATTGCATGAATTGGAAGAGAGTAAAAGGGGATTTTGTTATGTGATTAATTGTTGTACATTTGTGAAAGTTGGTCGTTGTTGTATGCTTGTCGATATGATGGATTGCGTGATGATAGCGGGCTGTTTGTTATGTGCCATGAATGGGGGAGATATTAACCTTGATGCTTAATGGATTGGAGGTAGTAACGAGTGTAGGAGGGTTGGGATATGATGTTGTAACTGTGTTCTGCCCGAGTTGATAGTTGTGGATTGCAGGAGGGTGGTCCTGCCAATGTGGGATCGCCCTTACACGATGGATAGGTGGACGGTTCCGCCAATATGGGGCTGTCCAATGAAGGATGTACAGGAGGGTAACCCTACGACTCATGACATGGCTTCCCCTGTACTTGCAGGTGGGGGTGGCCGGTGAGCTAGCCGTTTACCCTTGAACTGTTTGTGCCGTGGGAGGCGTTGAATGATTTGGATTGTGTTGGAATTATGTGATGATGAGATGGTGTGGATGGATTGATTAGTAATCTGAATTGTATGAGTTGTGATACGAATATGAATATAGAACTGGAAGGAGCCCACACTACCCCACCCGAAATACTGGTTGTGATTGAGTCCGATTCACTGGGGTGAATCCCTTGGCTGGGTTGCCAAGGTTGGTTGATTTCTCCTTCGTGGAAGGATCCTATATGGATGCGTCGGAATGTATTCTCCTTCGTGGAAGGATCCCTAGTGGATGCGTCTGGTTGATGTGATGGCCGGCGGTGGTGGTGTGGATAACTCCTTGGCGCCTAATAACTCACCTAGATAATATGAATGTGAATGTTTGTGTGCTTGTGGTTGTGGTAGTGACTTGGTTGATGGATGTGATGTGATGATGCTGTGTGTGCCGTGGATTGATGTATTAATTCTGTGTGATTCTATTGTTATGAATTGTGCTTGAGAACAAGAACTGACCAACGTGATCACCTAGACTGTATTAGGGAATTAAAATATGGAAAGGGGGGTTGGGTTTGGTTCCATTGCTGGATGTCTTGTGCGGAGTTGGGACCGCTCCATAGAGTAGGACAACGTGTAGGTAGGCCCAGTGGGTTCACTCAATTTCAATAGGAAATTGATCCCTTCTCCCCTTTCAGGATCTCGTGGCTAGTAGAGGTGGCTGAGGAGTTGAGTTCGAGGTTGATTTCGGAAGTTCTGGACGGAAGCCATGAGGTGAAGACTGGGATTACGCGGAGTTGACTTTTCTGTTCATTTCAGTTGACTATGGGATTTTGGGGGTTTTCATGTACTTTCTGTTTATGTTGGATTGGAGGATTTATGATGGTTTGGATTGTACTCGGATTTCAGTTTCGCGTTTCTTTGGAGGCCTTCCATGTTTTTACCGTCTTTTGATCACCGCCAATTTCCCTGTTTTACCCTTGTTTTTACTCGGTAGTACCTAGGACCGGCTCAACCACGGGTTTACTCGGGTTGATTCGGAACGGGTGTTACAAATGGTATCAGAGCCTGGTTAGTTGCTGCTGTGTGGGTGAATTGTCTCTTCTTCTAGAGGAGTAATTAACCTCATAGGGAGAAGAGATGAGCATCGGCACGGGACCAACTTTCTAGGGGTATTTGCAATCGTTTTAATCGGGTTGGGGAATGGTTTTGAAAGAAAACTGTTTGGAAAAATTTGATTATGAGCAGTCAACTGAAATGTTTAATGTCCTCTGTAGTGAATCCAGTCAAGCAAGGGAAGTAGGTCCACCGGGAACTCAGGGTTTAGAGAAGGAGCCCTCAGATTCCAACCGAGTCTGTTGAAGGGGTGGAACTTTGGAGAGTTTAATGGGGAAGTGGCCGATCCTGAGGTGGCCGAGCAGTGGCTTCAGGAATGTGAGTACAAGTTCCTACAGATGGGACTTGGGGAGGGGCTGAAGGTGCAGGCAATGACCTTTCTGTTTAAAGGTCATGCTCTGAATTGGTGGAAGTCGATGCCGCAGAGTCGGGTAGTTCCGCCAGAGATGGAGCTGGATGAGTTTGTTGAGGTATTTCGCGATCAGTTCTGTCCTGACCTTTGGCGCGAGGAGAAGGCCAAGGAATTCATGAGCTTGGAGCAAGGTGAGAAGTCTGTTCTCGCATACTACATAGAGTTTACCTCTCTCTCTAAGTGGTATGACGAGTGGACTAACCGAGAAAAGAAGCTCATCAGTAAGTTCATGAATGGGTTGAGGGCGGAGATTCAGGAGGGAGTCACCACCGCTGATATGGGGAGTTTGGTGGCCGTTAAGGCGGCGGCACTCCAGAGGGAGAGGTTGGAGAACAAGAAGAAGGAAGAGAAGAAGAGAAAGGCGTCGGCTCAGCCTTCTCCTTCAGTCACTAATAGTCATCCGGCTAAGAGGGCCCAACATCTTATTCTGGATTCCGAGGTGCGCAGTCTGCCCCACCGAGGGGTGTGAAAGTTTGCTATACCTGTGGGCTCCCGGGTCACGTGAGTGCTACCTGCCGTAGGTCGGGACTGGTGAGTAGGAGCGGAGCATCGGGAGGGTTGCCGATGTGTGGTATCTGTAAGAAGCCACATGTCGGGGAGTGTCTTATGCTAAGGTCAGCCCCGGTGACCTGCTACACTTGTGGACAGCCGGGCCATAAGAGTAACGTCTGCCCGAGGAGGGGTACTGCACCAACTCAGTCTGTGGGATCGGTGCAGGGGCCTAGAGCTCCGTCTAGGAGCTATGGAGGCGGAGGTGGCGGCAGTATGGGACGAGGGGCTGCGAGTGCTGGCCGAGGAACGGGTGCTAATGCCATGCCTGTGGGAACTGGGGGAGACCAAGGGCGGCTGTATGCTCTCACCAGGGGTGCGGCAGAGAATGCTAATGACGTGGTAACCGGTATGATCTCTATCTCAGATCTTTCCGCTTACGCTTTGTTTGATTCGGGTTCTACCCATTCCTTTGTGTCTGAGAAATGTTTGAGTAGCTTGGGTGTCGTAGCTGGTAGTCTAGGCGGTAGTTGGGGTGTCAGAACTCCTTTGGGGACGTCGGTCCGGGTAGATCGTGTGTGTAGGGGTTGTAAGGTGTTAGTGGGAGGTGTAGAGTTTTTGGCGGAGTTGGTGGTGCTCCCTTTCAACGAATTCGACGTTATCCTAGGAATGGATTGGTTGGCTAGACATGGGGCGTTGCTTGATTGTCGGAAGAAGGAAGTGTTGCTTCAGGTGGAAGGTGTTGGCCAGGTGGTGTTCAAGGGTGTTAGAAAGAGGGAGACAGCACCTATGGGATTAATTTCAGCAATGCAAGCTTTCTCTTTGGTCCGAGAGGGGTGTGAGGCTCTGTTGGTTCAGGTATCGGTTGAGCAGAAGGAGGAGTTGGGAAAGGTGCCGGTAGCTCGGGAGTTTGCTGATGTGTTTGAGGAATTACCTGGGGCACCGATCGAGCGTGAGGTGGAGTTCAATATAGAGTTGGTCCCTGGGACTGCTCCAATCTCTATTCCACCTTATCGCATGGCACCGGCGGAGTTAAAGGAGTTGAAGGAGCAATTGCAGGAACTCTTGGATAAGGGGTTCATCCGCCCAAGTGTATCACCGTGGGGGGCACCGGTGTTGTTTGTGAAGAAGAAGGATGGGTCGATGCGGATGTGTATTGACTATAGGCGGTTGAACAAGGCGACGATCAAGAATCGTTACCCACTTCCAAGGATAGACGATCTCTTCGATCAATTGCAAGGGGCTGAAGTGTTCTCGAAGATAGACTTGAGGTCGGGTTATCACCAGTTGAAGGTGGAGGAAAGATCGGTGCCAATGACAGCCTTTAGGACCCGCTATGGACACTATGAGTTTCTGGTGATGCCGTTTGGTCTCACCAATGCTCCCGCCGCGTTCATGGCTCTCATGAACAAGGTCTTCCACGAATATTTGGATAAGTTCGTGATAGTGTTCATCGATGATATTCTCATCTATTCCAAGAATGAGAAGGAGCATGCGGAGCATTTGAGGATTGTTTTCCACAAGTTGAGGGAGCAGCAACTTTTTGCCAAGTTCTCGAAGTGTGCCTTTTGGTTGGAAGAGGTGTTGTTTCTTGGACATGTGGTCTCTAAGAGAGGTGTGGAGGTTGACCCGAAGAAGATTGAAGCGGTGGTTAACTGGTCCCCACCTAAGGATGTGTCGCAACTAAGGAGCTTCTTGGGTTTGGCTGGTTATTATCGAAGGTTTGTCGAGGGATTCTCCACTATAGCCTCCCCTTTACATAAGTTGTTGAGGAAGGAGTCAAAGTATGAGTGGAGTGAGGCGTGCCAGAAAAGCTTCGAGGAGTTGAAGAAGCGGTTGACTTCAGCTCCGGTGTTGACCCTGCCGGTGGAAGGTGGCGAATATGTGGTATTTAGTGATGCTTCACTGCAAGGGTTGGGGTGTGTGCTGATGCAGAATGGGAAGGTTGTTGCTTATGCCTCACGTCAGCTTAGAGTGCATGAGGTGAACTATCCGACCCACGACTTGGAGTTAGCCGCAGTGGTGTTCGCCTTGAAGTTGTGGAGGCACTATCTGTATGGTGAGACGTTTAAGATCATGACCGACCATAAGAGCCTTAAGCACCTTATGGATCAGAAGGAACTGAATGGTAGGCAACGGCGTTGGATGGAGCTCTTGAAGGACTATGACTGCACCATTGACTACCACCCCGGTAAGGCTAATGTGGTTGCAGATGCATTGAGTCGGAAAGAGTTAGTTGATCTTAGGGCGTTGAGAGTGAAAATGCAGATGAATGATGTGGGAAGTTTGCTTGCTAAGCTTAGTATCCGACCCATGCTGAATGATAGGATTGGTGAGGAGCAACTCAAGGATGCTACTTTAGTGGCTATTCGAGGGGAAGTTGAAAAGGGCTTGGATAATGGGTTTGAGGTAGTTGGCGGGTTATTGAGGTGCAAGGGACGAGTGTGTGTGCCGGAGGTGGAGGAGTTGAGGCAGGGGATTTTAGAGGAGGCTCACTCTTCGATGTATGCTATGCACCCCGGAATGACTAAGATGTACAATGACCTGAAGTTGAGTTTTTGGTGGCCGGGGATGAAGAAGGACGTGGCACGTTTTGTGGCGACTTGTCTGGTTTGTCAGAAGACGAAGGCGGAGCATAGAGCTCCGGGTGGGTTACTCCAGTCTCTACCAATTCCGGAGTGGAAGTTCGTGGACATCACCATGGACTTCGTGTCGGGTTTTCCGCCAACCAAAGAGGGGAAGGATGCCGTGTGGGTAATAGTCGATCGTTTGACAAAAGTTGCTCATTTCATACCCATTCGGTTTAAGCCAAATGTGGAGAGTTGGCCAAGCTGTATATAAAGGAAGTAGTAAGGTTGCATGGGGTTCCTCAGTCCATCGTCTCTGATCGTGATCCGAGTTTCACATCTCACTTTTGGGAGGGGCTGCATACGGCGTTGGGAACTAAGCTGAAATTCTCAACGGCATATCATCCCCAGACGGATGGGCAATCGGAGAGGACGATTCTGACTTTGGAGGAATTACTGAGGAGTTGTGCGATGGAATTCCAAACTCCATGGACGGAATTGTTACCTTTGGTTGAGTTCGCCTACAATAACTCATATCATAGTAGTTTGAAGTCCGCCCCTTTTGAGGCTTTGTATGGGAGGAAGTGTAGGATGCCTTTGTGTTGGGATGAAGAAGGTGCGAGAGTGTTGTCGGGTCCTCAAGTTGTACAAGAGACGGCTGATCGTATTAAGGTAATTAAGGATAGGTTGAGAGCGGCCCAGGATAGGCAAAAGGCGTATGCAGATGGTCGAACAAGAGAGCTGAGTTTTGATGTTGGGGAGAAGGTATTTTTGAAGGTGTCGCCATGGAAGGGGCTGATGCGTTTTGGTAGGAAAGGAAAGTTGGCACCTTGATACATTGGTCCTTATGAGATTCTAGCTAAGTCGGGTCCGGTGGCGTATGTGCTGGCACTGCCGAAGGAGTTAGAAAGGATGCACAACGTGTTTCATGTGAGTATGCTTAAGCAGTATCATGGAGACCCTGCACATGTGATTCAGCCGGAGGAAGTGGAGATCGAGCGAGATTTGACTTATGAGGAGAAGCCGGTTGCTATAGTGGATAGGCAAGTTCGGGTTTTGAGGAATAAGCAGATTCCGCAGCTCAAGGTGGTATGGAGGAACCACGAGAGTGAGTCGGCTACTTGGGAGACCGAGGAGGATATGAGGCGGCGGTATCCGGAATTAGTGGAAGCTTATGCTTCAGGTATTTACGTCCCTTGATGTGTGTTCTGGTGTTTGCTCGTTGTGGTGAGAGTCTCGAGGGGTCTAGGGTGTGTTGGGTGATGGCCTGGTGTGGGGAGTTGGTGTAGGAATGTTGGGTGGTTGAAGGAGGGCTGTTAGATCGTCGTTAGGGATTTTGGGGGTTAATAGGATGCTTGGATTGCTGCAATCCGTGCTGTACTTTCCGAATCGTGTCGCTAGGAGGAGTTGGGGATGATTTCGGGGACGAAATCCTTGAAGTTGTGGAGACTTGTAACATCCCCGCCCAACCAAACGGTTTGGAACTCGAGTTCGGGTGATTGAGGCATTGGAAACAGTGTTCTTGAGGTCCCATCGAAGTTCGGGACGTCCGAATTTGAGTTGGGTCGAGTTAAAAACACTTTGGGGGTGCTATTGATGACACGTGAGCCATGTGTCATGTTTTGAGTGCATGTGTCATGCTTTGAGTGCATGTGTCATGCTTGAGTGTTAAAAACTCAGATTTGAGGAGTTCTTCACTCTTCCACTTTTTCCATCTTTCCCCAAACCTCTTCACTTTGCCATTTTCTCCAACTTTCTCCAAACCCGTACTTGAAGGAAACCAAAAACCCATTTGGGTCAATCCTTGATTCCGGGAGTTGTAGAGCTCCGATTGACGATCCGTTTCTTGCTACGCGTTCGTGTCGGCGAGAGGAAGAGATCGCTGGTCGTAGTTCTGGCAGGGTCGGAGTAGGCTGCTGTCAGTGAGGAGGAGAGGAGCTACGACTTTGGAGTTGTAGAACTTGGCCGTTCGGGTTTCGGGAGTCATTTTAGAGTCTCGTCATCTTCTCCAGGTGAGGGCTTAGCGTTGTGTAGGTAGTTTGGATGATGTGAGGAGTTTCAATTTTGACTTAGATGGGATTAGGTTATTGCATGAATTGGAAGAGAGTAAAAGGGGATTTTGTTATGTGATTAATTGTTGTACATTTGTGAAAGTTGGTCGTTGTTGTATGCTTGTCGATATGATGGATTGCGTGATGATAGCGGGCTGTTTGTTATGTGCCATGAATGGGGGAGATATTAACCTTGATGCTTAATGGATTGGAGGTAGTAACGAGTGTAGGAGAGTTGGGATATGATGTTGTAACTGTGTTCTGCCCGAGTTGATAGTTGTGGATTGCAGGAGGGTGGTCCTGCCAATGTGGGATCGCCCTTACACGATGGATAGGTGGACGGTTCCGCCAATATGGGGCTGTCCAATGAAGGATGTACAGGAGGGTAACCCTACGACTCATGACATGGCTTCCCCTGTACTTGCAGGTGGGGGTGGCCGGTGAGCTAGCCGTTTACCCTTGAACTGTTTGTGCCGTGGGAGGCGTTGAATGATTTGGATTGTGTTGGAATTATGTGATGATGAGATGGTGTGGATGGATTGATTAGTAATCTGAATTGTATGAGTTGTGATACGAATATGAATATAGAACTGGAAGGAGCCCACACTACCCCACCCGAAATACTGGTTGTGATTGAGTCCGATTCACTGGGGTGAATCCCTTGGCTGGGTTGCCAAGGTTGGTTGATTTCTCCTTCGTGGAAGGATCCTATATGGATGCGTCGAAATGTATTCTCCTTCGTGGAAGGATCCCTAGTGGATGCGTCTGGTTGATGTGATGGCCGGCGGTGGTGGTGTGGATAACTCCTTGGCGCCTAATAACTCACCTAGATAATATGAATGTGAATGTTTGTGTGCTTGTGGTTGTGGTAGTGACTTGGTTGATGGATGTGATGTGATGATGCTGTGTGTGCCGTGGATTGATGTATTAATTCTGTGTGATTCTATTGTTATGAATTGTGCTTGAGAACAAGAACTGACCAACGTGATCACCTAGACTGTATTAGGGAATTAAAATATGGAAAGGGGGGTTGGGTTTGGTTCCATTGCTGGATGTCTTGTGCGGAGTTGGGACCGCTCCATAGAGTAGGACAACGTGTAGGTAGGCTCAGTGGGTTCACTCAATTTCAATAGGAAATTGATCCCTTCTCCCCTTTCAGGATCTCGTGGCTAGTAGAGGTGGCTGAGGAGTTGAGTTCGAGGTTGATTTCGCGAAGTTCCGGACGGAAGCCATGAGGTGAAGACTGGGATTACGCGGAGTTGACTTTTCTGTTCATTTCAGTTGACTATGGGATTTTGGGGGTTTTCATGTACTTTCTGTTTTATGTTGGATTGGAGGATTTATGATGGTTTGGATTGTACTCGGATTTCAGTTTCGCGTTTCTTTGGAGGCCTTCCATGTTTTTACCGTCTTTTGATCACCGCCAATTTCCCTGTTTTACCCTTGTTTTTACTCGGTAGTACCTAGGACCGGCTCAACCACGAGTTTACTCGGGTTGATTCGGAACGGGTGTTACACTTTGCTCCAGCGATACACCTTTCTGTGGACATCTTGGCCGCCATTAACTCCAACGGACCCGCTATCCTGACCTCCACCAGCCAGGAAGACATTCGGCACAAGGAACCACCACAGAACCCTTTCGCTAGCAACTTGAGGGTCTCCACATATCCAGCTTCTGCGATCCATCTAGCCTCCTGGAATTCTATGGCAGAAGTTAATCTCGATCTTCACAGCCCAGCTCTGATACC
This sequence comes from Linum lewisii, assembly GCA_034768395.1. NCBI lineage: Eukaryota > Viridiplantae > Streptophyta > Magnoliopsida > Malpighiales > Linaceae > Linum > Linum lewisii. The sequence goes on from CM068300.1 coordinate 35,350,509, forward strand.
ACTTGTTAGGATCGCCCGCCACCAACAGGCCCACACTAGTATGATATTGTCCGCTTTGGGCCAAGCCCGCACGGATTTGCTTTTGGGTTCCTTCCCAAAAGGCCTCATACTAGTGTAGTTGGTGGACTCTTTTATGCTAGGCAAACTTCTCCTAGTTTGCCGATGTGATACTTGGGTTGTTATCCCAACAATCCCTCCCTCAAACCAAGGACCACCCAACCCAGTGTCCTTTGCTCCAGCGATACACCTTTCTGTGGACATCTTGGCCGCCGTTAACTCCAACGGACCTGCTATCCTGACCTCCACCAGCCAGGAAGACATTCGGCACAAGGAACCACCACAGAACCTTTCGCGAGCACCTTGAGAGTCTCCACATCTTAGCTTCCGCGATCTATCTCCCTTGCCTTCCAACCAAGGCTCTGATACCACTTGTTAGGATCGCCTGCCACCAACAGGCCCACACTAGTATGATATTGTCCGCTTTGGGCCAAGCCCGCACGGATTTGCTCTTGGGTTCCTTCCCAAAAGGCCTCATACTAGTGTAGTTGGTGGACTCTTTTATGCTAGGCAAACTTCTCCTAGTTTGCCGATGTGGTACTTGGTTTGTTATCCCAACAATCCCTCCCTCAGACCAAGGACCACCCAACCGGTGTCCTTTGCTCCAACTATACACCTTTTGTGGACACTTGGCCGCCGTTAATCCCGGTTCAATCGGACCCGCCCAACTATATCAATGCGCTTTCGTGTGATTCTTTGGGTTCTTCCAAGGCCTCCAGTTGTTGGACTCTATGCAGGCAAACTCTCCTATTTTGAGGGATATTGTTCAACTTTGAGGCACCAAGCCCGCTCAGATACTTTCTTGTTTGGGTTCCTTCCAGACGACGCCTCACACCTAGTGTAGTTGGTGGACTCTTTATGGCTAGAGCAAACTTCTCCTAGTTTGCCGATGTGGTACTTGGGTTGTTATCCCAAAAATCCCTCCCTCAGACCAAGGACCACCCAACCCGTGTCCTTTGCTCAGCGATACACCTTTCTGTGACATCTTGGCCGCGTTAACTCCACGGACCGCTATCCTGACCTCCACCAGCCAGGAAGACATTCGGCACAAGGAACCACCACAGACCTTCGCGAGCACCTTGAGAGTCCACATCTTAGCTTCCGTGATCCATCTCCCTTGCCTTCCAACAAGGCTTACCTGTAGGCTAACAAGTGGTATCAGAGCCTTGGTTGGAAGGCAAGGGAGATGGATCACGGAAGCTAAGATGTGGAGACTCTCAAGGTGCTCGCGAAAGGTTCTGTGGTGGTTCCTTGTGCCGAATGTCTTCCTGGCTGGTGGAGGTCAGGATAGCGGGTCCGTTGGAGTTAACGGCGGCCAAGATGTCCACAGAAAGGTGTATCGCTGGAGCAAAGGACACCGGGTTGGGTGGTCCTTGGTCTGAGGGAGGGATTGTTGGGATAACAACCCAAGTACCACATCGGCAAACTAGGAGAAGTTTTCTTAGCATAAAAGAGTCCACCAACTACATTAGTATGAGGCCTTTTGGGAAGGAACCCAAAAGCAAATCCGTGCGGGCTTGGCCCAAAGCGGACAATATCATACTAGTGTGGGCCTGTTGGTGGCGGGCGATCCTAACACGGTTAACAAGGGAAATGAGCTACGCGACTATGGGTAATCCCGTTTCACCCCTACCCAAATCACCTATATAGAAAATATGCAAGATTAACAAATTAAATCCTACCTCTTAAACAATAATAGTGAACACTAGTTATTACTAGTAGAAGCAAAATTACAATCTAACTTAGTTTTTATATTTTGTAAACAAGAAATTATACAAATTATTAGGTCAATTTTTAGGATAGTTTCATGCAAAGTCTCAGGAATGCCAACTACAATTTGTTCGGTCTGGACACTAGACGCAAGATTAGAAAGTTCATTAATCAGACGATTAACTCGAGAAATACTAGAAAGATCTAAAGTAGCTAAGCTATCAACAAACTTATAACCATAAAATGAACTCATAACATACACTCATAATAACACTTATCTACATAATTACATAACATAAACTTATAACCATAAAATGAACTCATAACATACACTCATAATAACACTTATCTACATAATTACATAACATATATACCTTCTCTGTTAGGCTCTGATACCAATCCTGGGGTGTGAACCGACATGCAATGTGAGGTGTGGAGGTATGGAGATGGTTATGGTGATGTATAAGTGGGATAATGTGGGAGAATTAAGATGCAGTAGGTTGTGGAGAGGAGGAGGTCAAAGACTAATATCAACTTAGTTATTTTATTAATAAGTGGATAATATACAAAGAGTAGTAGTGCAGGTTTATTACCAAGGAAAGCGTAGTATTCTTTCCTCTCTTATTTTTCTAGTTGTACGTACAAAGAAATCCCTCCTCCTTCATATAGAGGTAAAGGGGACCAAAAGACAACACTCTCAATCAAACTAAAAGACAAGGGAGACAAACTCTTACAACACCACTCCAAAACATGACAAACATTCTAACAACACAAGTTACTAGAACAAAAGATGACAAACATTCAAATTAGTACAAGAAATGACACTTGGAAAATTGAAAGAAACATAGGTGTCCTTCATTTAGGTTTAGAATAAGCAAAGTGTCTTTTTCCTGATCATAAGCCATGACTAAGCATCTCCTCCATTGTTGTTGGTCTCCATGTCATCACAAGTCTCATCTTCATCCAACAAATCATCATTTAATGATCCATCTTCATCATCCTTATTGACAGAGTTTTCTGAATGATCATCATCCATGCTTCCATCTTCAAGAGCTTTTATAAGTTCACTTTTAAGAACATCTTTGGGAACATCCTTTAAGAGATTTTTTATAAGATCTGGAAGTGAAGGTTTCTCCTCATTAGGAGGTAATTGCTTTTTGGGTGGTACCACTCTAATCAATCACCTTTTAGCATAAGTAGATTCCTTGTTAAAGAAATCACAATTATTCCACCAACGAAGTAGAATTCTTCGTCCCAACCATGGAATTGCTGAACTTTGTTCACCAAATTTTTCCGCATTTACCTTTGGGGTCTTCACATAGTCCTAACGAACCACCCATGGTACATGGTAAATTTTTGCAAAGATGAACCATGGGTGTTGAAGTCCTGGATTAGCTTCTACAAATTGTTCATAAACAGTACGAACCTTGTTTGGCATACAGATAGGGAATATCCCCCAATCCCAAAACCACTGAAGAAACCAACTCAGTATAACCGATGTTTCCTCGGATAAATTCAGTTGTATCCACCAACTAAATTTATGATGCTTACTTTCATAGTATAAAGCACCATTCCAAGCTTGAATATAATCTGCATAACAATAGGTTCGGGCTTTTGGATTTGAAGGATACTTCAATTCTCTTGGGGTATACATATCTCCCCATTGTTCAAGAGTAATAATCTTCTCGATTTGGAATTTGGCATATGCCCATTAATTACTAGATCTCTGTCTCTTTGATAAGATTGAATTTCCACTGAACCAGTCTCAATTAGAATTTCTTCATAATAATGAAAGTCTTTTGGATACATTCCAAAATTAGAATTCTCCTTTATATATAAGGATGTGATTTCATGAGCTTGTAGTGCCGCATACCTTGGTTCAATTACCGTCATACACTGATAAGTGATTGGAATATATGGAAATTGGTATTCTGGTGAAGAGGATCCCTCAATTGCGAGCTTATAAGCATCATCCCTCATTTTATCGACCTCTTCTGCGGCAATAGCCAGCTTTTTCGATGTTGTGGCAATAGCCAGCTTTTTCGATGTTGTGGCAATAGCCTTTCCCTTCTCTTTATTTGGTGGTCTCATGGCCCTGCAAAAATTCTCTTGTTAAGAAATCTGGAAGCGAATTAGCTTGTCCTTTTATAATTTCAATATCAAAATCAAATACAGAAAGAATAGCTTGCCAACGAGCAAATATCTGTTTAGAAGCTAAGTTTTTTACATCCTTTTCAAGAATGCCCTTAGCTGCTTGACAGTCAACTCTAATAAGAAATTTTTGATTTATTAAATCACTTTCAAATTTTTGAACACAGAGGACAATTGCTAAAACCTCTTTTTTCACAGTTGAATAATTTATTCGAGGACCTTGCCATACACCCAAAGTGTATCGCACTAATTGCTCTTTATTATTATGAATCTGTTTTAAGATTCCTCCATAACCTAAATTTGATGCATCAGTTTCTACAATCTTAAAAGCATTAGGTGAGGAATAGAAAGACAAGGGAGTTCTTTAACTCACATTTTAATCTTCTTCACCGCTTCAGTGTGGATCGAAGTCCACTCTGGAGGGTTACTCCTTAATCTATCAACTAAAGGTTTAGCATCATAAGCTAAGTTTTTATAAAATTCTGCAATATAATTTAAACTTCCTAAGAATATCTGTAATTGAGTTTTATCCTTAATTTCATTAGGAAATTTATCTGCAAATTGGATAGCTCTATCTATTGGAATAATACAACCTTGATAAATATTTTGTCCAAGAAATCTAATCTTGGTTTGGCAAAGTTTTAACTTTTTTGCTGATACAGCAAGACTTGCCTGAGTAGTGACCTTTAGAAATATTCTAAGATGTTTAAAATGTTGATCTATAGTCTTAGAAAATATTAAAACATCATCAATATAGACTATAGTAAAATTGCTATAAGCATTGGAAATATCATTCATTATTCTTTGAAATTCAGAGGGGCATTTTTAAGCCCAAAAGGCATAACATTCCATTCATAATGCCCAAAAGGCACCGTGAATGCAGTTTTATACCTATCTATTTCAACAATTTGAATTTGCCAATATCCTGATTTCATATCAAACTTAGAAAAAATTGTTGCATCATAAAGACTATTTAGTAAATCCCTTTTATTAGGGAGAGGGTACCTAATCAATCTTAATGCTTTATTCAAAGGTTTACAGTTTATGACTAGTCTTGGAACTCCTCTTTCTAATTCGACATTGCCTTCCACATAGAAAGCGGGACAACTCCAAGGACTAGAACTTGATCTAATTAGATCTCTTTTTAAAAGCTCTGAAATTTCAGTTTACAAAGTTGTAAATACCTCGGACCCATAGCTATGGGTTGAGCTTTTGTAGGAATCATCCTTTCATCAAAGTCTGGTTCATAAGGTAAGGTAACAATATGCCTTTTTCTTTCCCAAAATGCGGTTGGAATTTCCGCACAAATGTGAATTTCCATTTGCTTCTGAAAATATTGAATTTTCTCTTTTATATCATTTCTCTCAAGATTTTTCTCTATTTGTTTATAAATAATTTCTTGAGCTAAAGAGTTCATAAACTTTTCCTTAGCTTCTATTTGTTTCTTAATTTGTTTAATATTATGGTATTGAGGTGGTTCCAAAAATCAAATTTAACCTCATAACCTTTTTTTTTATGAATTGAGCTTTGGTTTATATTCATCAAATCGAGGAATGACAGTACTAAGACGGAAGGAGAGACTACTACTCTATACTACCCTTACTATACTACTTTCATCTTTTTTACCTAAAGCAAAACTAACTAACCTCATAACCTTCTATAGAAGCAATTATGCCATTTCTGTCAATATATTTGATAGGATATAACATTGCAAGAAAAGTTGTTCCTAAGATCACCTCATTAGATAATCCTTTGACCATTATAAATGGTACTGTAAAGCAAGTACCATTGTTGCAAACAGCGGCGTCAGATAATTTATAATGAACTATAAGTTTACTATTGTCAGCCGTATATAAAACTTGAGTAGTTTTACTAAAATATTTAGAAGGAACAAGACCTTCATTTATGCAATTTAATTATGCTCCTGAGTTAATTAGTGCAATAGCAGTAAAAATATATTCTTTATTAACAACTACTGTAATTTTTGTGTGCCATTTTTGGGTAATAACCCTATCAATAACATCTACGTATTTCAGGGATTTTAGCTGCAAAGATTTAGTTGTAGTCTCATCATTAAGATGCAAGATTGGGTCATCATCTTCACCATCATCTCCTTCATCATCCTCTCTCCAATCGGAAGTCGGATCAATAGGAGGGTGCGATGTGCTTGGGTTATTTATGGACACAGTTTCAAGAATTAATAACTTATCTTTTAGATCTTTAATTTCTATTTTTAACTCATTAATTTGGCCTTTAAGCTCAGATATAGTGGGCTCCTTTTCCTGATTATGCCTAACTCTATTAAGAACCTCATGAAGACTATATTGATTCGCATTATGCCTTTTAGTAATTTGTTTACTTAATTTAGTATGACTAGTACAATTTTCTAAATATTTTTCGAGCATTGCTCTCTTCTTATTAGGATCTTGTAATTTATCAATAAGATCTAATATTAGACTTTCCTCACTAGTTAAGGTAGATAAACCATACATTTTGCATAAAGCCTTATATTGATCGCACTCACAAGAAGACTTAGAGGAATTTCCAGATTGAGAACTAGACTCAGATGAAGATTCTGAAGTATAATCATTTAATTCCATATCCTCTTTTTCAGAGTCAGTTTCAGATAAAAACATTTTCTTTAAAGAACTTTTAAGGTCTTCACTAATACCTAACTCATTAATCTTTCTCTTCATTGGACATCAGTTTGAATAATGTCCCAGTTTTCCACACTTATAGCAAATAACTATCTTATTAGATTTTGGCTTATCACCTTTAAATTTACTAGGTCTTTTTCCCCTATGGTCTTTATGTCGATTATCTCTATAGGGTCTTCTTTTATGGTACCTATAGGGTTTATTAGATCTAGAATAATATGGTTCCCTAAATTTATTTCTTTTCTTAGGGTAAGGAGAAATATTAGAAGGATAACCAATTTGCTCACAGAAATCTCCTAAAGCCCTTTTACCTGACATTTTGTCCATTTTAGCTTGTTTATGAAGTTTTAATTCATTACAAAGATTAATTCCTTCGGCAACTACCTTCGAAGCAAGTTCACCATAAGTAAATTAAGAGTAAGGAATTATTCCTTCATGTCTAAGTTTGATCCTATTTTTAATTCTTTCAGCAAATAATGATGGTAACCCTGATAAGAATTTTTCCTTCCAAAAATCGTGTTGACAATCTTCACGAAGAAAAACTTTTGAGAAAAATACATCTCTATACCATTGAAAATGAGATAAAGTAGGACATCTTAAATTTATTAATTGTTCATAAGTCCTATCCATATTTATAGTGGTAGCACCTATAAAGTGTGTGGTTATAGTAAAAAGAAGTGTATGAACACTATCAGGCACATGGCGAGGTTGATTCGTACTAGAGTCAACTTCTTGCTTAACAACAGTTAAGACATGATTCCTAGCCTCACTTGTAAGATAAAAATCCCACCAACCTTTAAGTTGGCCAGAAAATCCACAAACTAAGGCTTGAACAATTTGTAATTCATTGTTTCCTTTCGCCTTAGCCGCTATGGCAAACATAAGCATATATTGAAGGACATTTTTTATTTGATATTCAGATAATCCATCAATATTCCATTCAACTTTGGAAGTTCCATCAAATTGAGCAGCATTATATTTTGCATATCTTCAAATTGAAGATCTACCGGAGTAGGCCTAGGATAATAGGCTTTAGTGGGGGCCGTATGGGTAGTCTTTTTAAAAGATGTCTTATATATATATGGCGATTATTGGAATTGTAGAATAGTCCTTGCAGGAGGATGGCCCTACCAATGCGGGGTTGTCCTATGAACGACGAATAGGAGGGTGGCCCTAGACCTTACGACATGATCACCCCTTGTTTTTACTATTACAGGTGGGGTGGTCGGTAAGGCTAGCAGTCCGCCCGTAATAAGTGTGGATTTGTGATGTGAATTTGGGAAATGGAATTGGTTGAAATAGAATTTGTGCATGGAATTGGGAAGTGGAATTGGAAAGTGGAATTGGGACATGGAATTGGGAAGTGAATTGTGAAATGGAATTGGGAAGTGAATTGTGAAATGGAATTGTCTGGTTGATGTGTGGTAATTGCTAGTGGTTGTGTGTCATGAAATGGAAACGATAGAACTGGAAGGAGTCAACGTTACCCCATAGAAATGTGATGTTATCGAGTCTGGTCTACATGGGGTAGATCACCTTGGTCGGATACCAAGGATTAGTTGCTTTCCTCCCAAGGGAGAAGATCCTACTTTAAGATATTGTGTATTGTTTCTATGGGAAGGGATCCGTTGAGGATGCGTCTGGATGTGATGGCTGGTGGGGTAGCAGGGGAACAACTCCTTATGGTGCCTAATTAACTCACCTAGTTAAATGAAATGTGAATTGTCGTGTGGGTCGTGTTAGATGTGATTGTGAGATGATATGTGATGAGTTGTTGGGTTGTGTTTACATTGGTTTCATTTATGATGATGTTGATGTTGTGGATGTTCGATTGTGTATGATTACTAGATGATTTTGTTGGGGTGATGAATGATGGGAATAGGGGTAAAGCGAAATGTTTGATCACTTAGAACTACTATACTAGGATGTTGAAATGGAATATAAGCGAGGTTCGATTTTTGTATTCCAATGTGGGAGTCTAGGATGCTCCCTCGGTAGTTCAAAGCATAGTTAAGCCCAGTGGGTTCACTCAGTTTCATTAGGAAACTGATTCCCCCTTAGTCTCCCTTTTCAGTTCGAAGTAGTAGCTGAGCTTGGAGCAGCAGTCGTTGGTTGTTGGCAGAGGAGTTGAGCTAGAAGGATGAAGGATGGTGACCGAGGACGAGGAAGTCATTTTTATGTATTTTCTTTTCAGTTGACAGTTTGGGGAATTTCAAATGTGATTTGTCGTTGATGTTGTTTAAGAGGTTTTTCGCTATTTGTGGTTTAAAAAGTATTTAAGTGGGGATCCCCGTTTTTTGGTTTAAAGTTTTTATTTTATCGATTTTATTTCCGCTGATTTTATTTTGGTTATTTCAGTTCAATTTATTACTAGTGATGCTCATAACCGGTTCAACCACAGGTTTACTTGGATTGATTCAGGATGGGTGTTACAGTTTAAATGCAAGAACAAGCCAATCAAGATCCAGTTTGCATTCAGATGACCATTCATTTCACATATATATACTCAATACACTCTCGTAGTATTGACTTATCCCTATACCACTCAACCTAGGCTCTCGCACTCAAATCAAGTGAAAAGGGATGCACTCTAGGTGTTCTATGAAATGCAAAGACACAATAACCTCTCTTAGGACTCTATGACCACAAGGCTAGGTGCACAACACTCTCATATCAATGCCATAACACTAGGAAATCAACCAATTGGCCTTTCGATACTCAATTGAATAAAACTAACATGCACGCCAAGTGTTTCGATAAAATTCCTAGGTAAGAATTCAAGTTGAAATGGTTGAATCAATGGCATCCAATCTCTTAAAACACAATCAATTCAATCCCTAGACCTACAATCCATGCAATCCAAGCACTCCCATGCATCAAATCACATTCAATGAACAACAATAAGCAAACATGGCATAAAATGGCAATAAGCACAAGTCTAGGAATCATCCTCATACAACCAAGATCAATCATAGCAAGTCTATACAATCATTCCTCTATCATGGCATAACTACTCTACCCATCCAAGATGAACCTTAAGAAATCAGCCTACAGATGACCAAGGTAGTAAAGAAAAGAGAGGGAAGATTGGTCACCAAGAACACCATGGATTTATCCTTGTGATGATCTTCACTTCTTCAGTTGTAAGCACTTCACCCAAGGTAAGTAGACTTCAATCCAAGCTTCAATCAGCTCCAAATTAGGGTTCTAGCGTTTGGGTGTTTGTCAAAATGTGTTTGGGGCTCCAAGGAACAAAGAGAAGTCCACAAAACACTAAAAATAGTGTATTCATTAGTGTATGGGGATGGTGCACGCCGTTTGTGGCGACGAGAGGAAGAAATCGCATATCTCGATTCTGGATACTTCGGAGTTAGGTGCTATCAGTAGTATAAAGAAGAAGCTATGTTTTTGGAGCTGTAGAGCTTGGCTGTTTGATTTCTAGAAGTTGCTTAGAGCCTCGTCTTCTTGTCAAGTGAGGGTTTAGCGTACAATAGGTAGTTATGGTCGATGTGAGGAGTTGAAATTCTGACCTAGATGAATATAGGTATTGCATGAAATTGAATGAGAGTAAAATCTGTTAACTACTCGGTTATCGATTGGGGTTTGATTTGTGATTATTGTCGTTTGATGGATGTTGTGATTTGATGATTTGGTTGCTGATTGAATGTTGATTGTTATGTGTTGGGATTGGGATGATTAATTAACGATGATGATAAACGGTTTGGCTCTAGTAATGAGTGATAGGAGGGACGGGTTTATGATCTGGGTAATTATAAATAGGTATACTCGTTTGTGATGGTTGTGGTTGTAGGAGGGTGGTCCTGCCAATGTGGGGTTGCCCTATTTATGATGAACAGGAGGGTAACCCTAGACTTGCGACACGGATATGCCTATACTTGCAGGTGGGGGTAGCCGGCAAGCTTGTCGTTACCCTTGATGTGATTATGAAATGATGTCAGTTGTGGTTGCAGGAGGATGACCCTGCCAATATGGGGTCGTCCTATGAAGGATGAACAAGAGGGTAGCCCTAAGACTCACGACATGGCTATCCCTGTACTTGCAGGAGGGGGTGGCCTATGAGCTAGCCGTTAACCCTTGTTATGGTTTTGAAGTGTGAATTGTAGGTGTAATTGAATGAAGTGGAAAAGGTGTCGTTACATGAATTGGATGAAATGATGTTGTGTGATTGTGTTGAGTGAAATTGATGTTATGATGAATTGATGTCATGTGATTGATTTGAGTGTAATTGATGCTATGTGTGATGATGGTTGATAATGAGATTTGTGGTGTAGCTTAATGTCATGGAATTGGGTAATAAAATTGGTACATGGAATTGGGTAATAAAATCTATAAATGGAATTGGGTAATAGAATTGGTACATGGAATTGGGTAATAGAATTGGTATATGGAACTGGGTAATAGAATTGGTACATGGAATTGGGTAATAGAATTGGTATATGGAATCAGGTAGTTGAATTGGGACTTGGAATTGGTTGAATGAAATTGCATTGTTGTGTGTGTGTAATTGATTTAGTTGTGATCTATGAAATGTGGTTTGGAATTGGATTAATGATGGAATTGTTGATGGAATTGATGATTCGAATTGGATGGTTTTGAGGAGGAAATTGTGAGATGGATTGATAGATGAATTGATGGTCAAATTAGTTGATTGATGTGTTTATGATTAAATGAAGTGTTAGAAACTGGTTGGAGCCTGCACTGCCCCAAATTGTCACCTCTCCTGGAAGAGTGAGGTGTGGTCACACCTCCTGGAAGAGTGGCGTGATCTATTGTTGTTGTTGTTGATGTGTCAATGTAAGTTTGGGCCCTAGATCCTTTTGGAAGATAGGATGCGTCTTGGACCCTCCTAGAAGAGTGGGTGCATCTGGCCGATAGGGGTGGTGTATGGGTAACCTCCAATTGCGCCTAATGAACTCACCTAGCGAATTTAATGAGATGTGTGTCTGATTTTTGTATGATGTGTGTATTGGACGTGCTTGTGAAATGCTTTGTGATATGTTGTGAACTATGGGATTGATATGTGAATTGTATTGTGTGGTTGTGTTGAGCTGTGGGGTTGATGTCGAATGATTGATAATTATGTGATGTTAGGAATTGTGAATTGTCAGTTTGGAGAACTACACTTGGGTGATGACCTAGATCACTTAATGATGTCTAATAAACTCACATAGATAATTGAAATGAGCAGTATGTGTATGTGGTGTATGTGTATGTGTATTTGAATGTGTGTGAGTGTGTGATCTATGCGTTTGTGTGAGTACTAGATGGATTGTTGAACTGTATGCATGATGTTCCTAAGGTTGAACTGTATGCATGATGTATCTGATGTTGAACTGTGTGTATGACGATGCCTGTAGCATCCCCGCCCAACCGAATGATTTGGAACTCGAGTTTGGATGGTTGAGACATTGGAAACAATGTTCTTGAGCCCCATTGAAGTTTGGGACGTTCATAATTGAGTCGGGTCGAAGTTACAAGCGAGTACATGAAAATTCGTCGAAGTTGGCAGATCATGATACATGGCCGTGTATCTATGATACACGCCGTGTATCATGATACATGTCCATTTATCATGGCCTGACTATAAAAAATGGGGTTTTGACGGAAATCCTCAACTTCTCTCTCTCTCTTTCCTCCCGAAAACCCCTTTGACGAACCAAAAACCCCCAAAATTCAAACCTTAATTTCGGGAGCTACAAAGGTCCGATTGGCAATCCGTTTCTTGCTACGTGTTCGTGGAGACGAGAGGAAGAGATTACCTATCTTGGTTCTGGATATTTTGGAGTTAGGAGCTGTCAGTGGCAGAAGGAAGAAGCTACTTTTTGGTGTTGTAGAGCTTGTCTGTTCTGGTGTCTAGAAGTTGTTTAGAGCCTCGTCTTCTTGTCAGGTGAGGGTTTAGCGTACGATAGGTAGTGATGGTCGATATGAGGAGTTGAAATTTTGACCTAGATGAATATAGGTATTGCATGAAATTGAATGAGAGTAAAAGCTAACCACTCTGTAACTGATTGTGGTCTGATTTGTGATGACTGTCGTTTGATGGATGTTGTGATTTCATGATGTGGTTGTTGATTAAATTCTGATTGTTATGTGTTGGGATTGGGGTGATTAATTAATGATGATGATAAATGGTTTGGCTCTAGTAATGCGTGATAGGAGGGACGAGTTTATGATCTGGTTAATTATATATATGTATGCTCGTTTGTGACAGTTGTGGTTGCAGGAGGGTGGTCCTACCAATGTGGGGTCATCCTATTAATGACGAACAGGAGGGTAACCCTAGACTTGTGACATGGCTATCACTGTACTTGCAGGTGGGGGTAGCCGACAAGCTTGCAGTTACCCTTGATGTGATTATGAAATGATGTCAGTTGTGGTGGCAAGAGGATGACCCTGCCAATGTGGGGTCGTCCTATGAAGGATGAACAAGAGGGTGGCCCTAAGACTCACGACATGGCTATCCCTATACTTGCAGGTAGGGGTGGTCGGTGAGCTAGCCGTTTACCCTTGTTATGGTTTTGAAGTGTGAATTATAGGTGTAATTGAATGAAGTGGAAAATGTGTGGTTACATGAATTGGATGAAATGATGTTGTGTGATTGTGTTGAGTGAAATTGATGTTATGATGAGTTGATGTCGTGTGATTGATTTGAATGTAATTGATGCTATGTGTTATTACGAGTGATAATGTGATTTGTGGTGTAGCTTAATGTCATGGAATTGGGTAATAGAATTGGTACATGGAATTGGGTAATAGAATTGGGTAATAGAATTGGTACATGGAATTGGGGTGATAGAATGGGTACATCGAATTGGGTAGTAGAATCGGTACATGGAATCGGGCAATGAAATTAGCACTTGGAATTGGTTGAATTGAATTGCATTGCTGATGTATGTAATTGATTTGGTTGTGATGTATGGAAGGTGGATTGGAATTGGATTAGCGATGGAATTATTGATGGTCTTGATAATTTGAATTGGATGGAATTGATCAGGAATTGATGAATGGAATTGGTAGATGAATTGATTGATGTGATTGAATGAAATGTTAGAATTGGAAAGAGTTTGTACTGCCCCCTAATTGTCACTTCTCCTGGAAGAGAGGGGTGCGGTCACGCCCCCTGGAAGAGTGGCGCGATGGAATGTGATGTGATTGTGAGTTTGGCCATGAATCCTTGTGCTGCGGTCTTGGATGCGTCTTTGGGACCCCCTACTGCGGTTCGGGTGCGTATTGGACCCTCCTGGAAGAGGGGGTGCGTCTGTGAGCCGGCTGGGGTGGTAGGGATAACTCCTTACGGCGCCTAATGAAATCACCTAGCGAATTTAATGAGATGTGTGTGTGGTTTGTGTATGTTGTGTGTATCGGATGTGCTTGTGAGATGCCTTATAATATGTTGTGAACTGTGTTGGATTGATATGTGAACTGAAATATGTGGTTGTACTGAGCTGTGGGATTGATGTTGAGTGGTGATGACACTCGATTTGACGTGCTTATCAGCCTCATTTAAGCGACATTTCTTTGCTTAAGACATGGTTTTTAGGGTAGAATAACGAATATTCAATCAATTGCCCTATCTCGTGCCATTTGTGTTACCTTGGCCCTTTTCGGGTCTATTTGATGGTTTTCTAGTGTTTTTATGTTAGCACAGGTTTTTGCCGTCAAATAAAGTAGCCATGGACGTGTCTAAGGCATAGGAACATCGAGGAACTGAACCGAAATCGATCAAAGGAGCCAATCAAAGTCAAACCGAAAATCTGCCCATTCACACTTACACATTCGGCGAAACAAGCTCACATCTTCGGCGAAAATAACAGTGTAAACCAACTGATGTCAAGAGAAGAACATCTTCGGCGAAAAGAGCCCAGGGTTTTCGGCGAAGATGCAAGGGAAAATCACTGGCGCCAACAGAAGGTATTTTCGGTGAAGTTGATTAACTCTTCGATCCGAAAATAGAGTACAGAGAAATCAGCCGGCGGTGTTTTCAATTGCAAGAATATTTTGGCGAAAATACTTCATTATTTTCGGCGAAAATCCCTTCCAAATCCGGCGCTGTATTAAAAACCCTAAAACGTACCTATTTAAAGAAGCAGCCGACAGCCAAAGGGAGAGACGGATAAATTATTACTCATATTTCACGAATCAGACTTTTGAGAGTCAGCCGACTCTAGGGTCGATAGATAGAGTTTAGAGAGTTCGAAGATCCGTGGAGAGATCGTGACGCCATCCTTCACCTCGGAGAACTCGGAGCTTAAAGTTGAAGATCCAGGAGACTGAAGCTTCGTGGGAGTCGTCAGAATTAGGTTTTTCAGTTCTTATCTGTTCTTCCTCTGTATGATGATCTTCATTGTTGCCTTTGATTCTCTTGTTTCTGATATGAGTAACTGAACTCGTTAGAGCTTAGACTAGATGAACCCTAAGTGACCCAGGGCTTTAAAGCGGTCACGGATCGGCGGTGATTAGATTCGAAATTCAATCAGTTCTTTTTCATGTTTGATTCGTTCTTCATTGTTCATGTTTCTTGTCTGGATTGATCCCCTAGATTAGATTCTTGTTAAGCTAAGGATAGAAGCGAACGCTCGCCTTACTTTAGAACATCGAATTAACCAATTAACCTATAATTGGAGTGTGCCTTTCGTAGGAACCGGTTAGGGTTAATTCACTGCAAGAGTAACTCATTAATCACTAGTAATTACACAAATTAATTAAGTCATTGCGAGAGGCGACCGTACCCGGGCGGCTAATTAATCGTGGTAGCTAGATCGGATAGAGCGAACGTTCGCCAGTCTTAAACCTAAGGGTAAGGAGTTATGGTGGTGTCATAGAAATTGATTGAATTAGAATTGAAAACCGCTGATCTGTTGATTGCCAATGCTCTGGTGAACGAAGGGGGATTCGAAATCTAAGCTCGTCTATCTTCCTGTTAGTCAACCGTTTTAATCTTTCTGTCGTTTGTTTTCCTTTGCTTAATAGATTAGAAGTCGTGGAACTCACACCACGCACAACGTGTTTTAACCTGAGTAATTTGCCAGCTTCTTCAAAGTAGTCGATTAGAAGAAACCTCGAGTCGAATACGATCTGCTATACGCTTTTTCTTAGCATTAGTAGTTATTTGGTTGAACGCATCACAACGACACGTTCACCAAATTGGCGCCGTTGCCGGGGACTCTTCTAATTGTTTGAAAGAAGAGTTGGCAAATTATTCTTCTACCTTTCCGCCTGACCATTTATTTTCCTCCATATTTTCATGATTTACCTGGGTAGTGTTTTTGAGTTTTAATTATGCAGGATTACAGGTGGGATGACAGTACCAAGAGTGGTATGTCGATGAAGCACCGTATATTGATGATAACCAAGAGATGTATATACTAGCTCATCAGCATCGACAACAGACGACGAGAATAGAATCCTTCTTGGAGAGTATCTCCACAGAGCTACAAGCTCACAGAGAGATAAACTCACAGGTTCATCAAAATCGACAACAGACGGCAAGAGTAGAATCCGCCTTGGATGATCTCATTTCGAAGCCGCAAGCTCGTAACGTAGTGGATATCGAGCTCGAGCAACCAAATCCACTAATGGAAGAAGATGCTCAAGAGCTGTATGAAGATGAACATGACAATCTCACCGATGACTATTGCGAGCAAGAAGCATCTGATGAAGAATCCTTGGCGGTGGCGGTTGATGAAGACAAAGAGCCAATCCATCTTGAAGTTGAAGCCGAAAAGGAGCACGAAGAAATCGAGGAGATATCCTCAATCGAGCTTCCGCCAAGCCAACCTATAGATCAAGCCAGAGACGAGCACGTGGGGATCGAAGACGTCAAGGGTTTGGAAGTATACACACTCGATCCCGAGAGACATCTGGATGATCATCAGGTTGAGAAGATGGAGCTCATTGAACATGCCGCGCCGTACTACCTCTTTCCTCCTCCAGAAGGAGAATTCAAGAAGAACTGGTCATCCAACCAGAACCACGATCTACTGGAGCACTACTGGTTACATCACCCTGCTGGAGTGCTACATGGCACTCAACCGCTATCCTTGAAGAAGACGATTGACTTCAAGGAACTTCTGAGTTGGGGTCCCTAACAGGTACCGTCCGGCTCAAGGACGTTAAAAGAGAGCGCTTCGTGGGAGGCAACCCACGGCTGGAGTCCGTTTTTGAATTATTGAGTCAGTCTTTTTTCGTCGTTCGAGTCGGTTTCGGGAAGCCAAAAGTGTCAGTTTGTTTGATTTCATATTTTTCGTGAGTTGTTTGCATGTCATAGTCAGTAGCAAGTTGATTGAGGTCGTTCCGATTTTTGTGGATTTAACTGTGATTTTCTGAAGTTGGCCGGATTTGCGAAAATTTTTTAAACCCGAACAGTTCAAAATTTTCGTCGAAATCACCATTCATTTTCGGCGAATTCGCCTTTTGGTTTTCACTGATTCTCCCTGTTCAATATTTTCGGTCCGAAGTGTATAATGTTTTCGCCGAAATTGATTTTGAAAACCAAGCAGTGATTTGAACTAAAGTTTTCAGCGAAACCATATGGTTATTTTCGGCGAAAACGCCTTCGAAATTCTGGCAGTGCATTTGAACTAAAATTTTCGGCGAAACCACCCTTTTAATTTCGCCGAAAATAATTTTGAAAATCACCCAACTATTCCTTTAAAATCCGGATTCACCCTCTCTCTTCCTTCTTTCAGTTTCTCATTCAATCGTCAAAATATTTTTAAAAAATTTCCCTTAACCTTCTTTGTTCGACTTTTATTCTGTGTGGATCCGGGACACTTGTCCCGGTATCCTTTTGATCTTTTTGTTGTTTTTGTTTTGTAGAATCTTGAGTAGCTACTCCGCTCCGCTCCGGACTCTCCGTGTTCATCCCCTACACCGACCATCACCTTCCAGGTTCTTCGTATCTCTCTACTCTAGTTTAGTTCTGTGAGGACACAAAACCGTTTAAGTGTGGGGTAGGATTCTAGGATTATACATGATCTTGCTTGCTATCTATGATTCTGTGGTTCAAATTTGAAATTTCTCTTGCATAGAATTGCTCAATTCTTGACGTGTGATGTTGAATTGACTTTAATTTTGAACAATGACATCTAGACTGTTCCACTTAGAACCTGTAACCAACGTGTCAGAACTGATATTAAATGAGTCTAGGTCAGAACAGATCATAAATCACTCTTGTAGTTGAAATTTGAATCAATTAAACAGTTTTGTCTGTTAATAACAAAGCTCGATAACACCGTTCTAAGATGATAGATGCTAGCTTCTCCCATGTTTTTCACTCCATATTTGTTCACCTGTGATTGTGGCTAGAGATTAGACGGAAATCCAATTCGAAATCTTGTGTAAAAAGTTATAACTAGCTAGGATTAAGTGGATAAATTGTTAAATCAAGTAATCAAGTTGTGCTAATCAATGCTAAGTTCTTAAAAGTGCTAAAAATAAAGCTAGGCAAGCCTGACACCTAAGTGAAGTGTTCGGGTTGAGCACTAGCAAAGGCACAAATACTGTGAGCTAGGCAGGTCCAACACCTAAGTGAAGTGTTTGGTATCGAGCACTAGTATGCAGTAAATAAATTGAAGGAAGAAATTGAACTTGAAATTAATTGTTGTTTAAATCGGTCTTAGCTAGAACATGTAATGCACAGATCTAGAAACGGATGAAGTTGAGTCGATAGCCACGTCATTTTTCCTACCTCCGCGTCCACATCATGGCTAGAGCTTAAAGTCTTTTTGATTAGAATTGGTGTTATCGTAGTCGGTTAATCATAATTAATGCCAAGAAACGAGCTTTGTTAAAACCACTACTTGAAGTGCGCAGAAATTAGTGAGATCGAAAACTTGTTTGGTTGATGTTCTTGCATGTGTAGGTCACTTTTTCTACGTGGAACAGTCTAAACCAAATTGTTAGAATTGAATCTCGGTTTAATCTCGTGTCATTTGTGAATTTGAGTGTGTTCTAGTTCAGTTTGCTTGAGGACAAGCAAAAGCTTAAGTGTGGGGTATTGATGACACTCGATTTGACGTGATTATCAGCCTCATTTAAGCGACATTTCTTTGCTTAAGACATGGATTTTAGGGTAGAATAACGAATATTCAATCAATTGCCCTATCTTGTGCCATTTGTGTTACCTTGGCCCTTTTCGGGTCTATTTGATGGTTTTCTAGTGTTTTTATGTTAGCACAGGTTTTTTGCCATCAAATAAAGTAGCCATGGACGTGTCTAAGGCATAGGAACATCGAGGAACTGAACCGGAATCGATCAAAGGAGCCAATCAAAGTCAAACCGAAAATCTGCCCATTCACACTTACACATTCGGCGAAAACAAGCTCACATCTTCGGCGAAAATAACAGTGTAAACAAACTGATGTCAAGAGAAGAACATCTTCGGCGAAAAGAGCCTAGGGTTTTCGGCGAAGATGCAAGGGAAAATCACTGGCGCCAACAGAAGGTATTTTCGGCGAAGTTGATTAACTCTTCGATCCGAAAATAGAGTACAGAGAAATCAGCCGGCGGTGTTTTCAATTGCAAGAATATTTTCGGCGAAAATACTTCATTATTTTCGGCGAAAATCCCTTCCAAATCCGGCGCTGTATTGGAAACCCTAAAACGTACCTATTTAAAGAAGCAGCCGACAGCCAAAGGGAGAGACGGATAAATTATTACTCATATTTCACGAATCAGACTTTTGAGAGTCAGCCGACTCTAGGGTCGATAGATAGAGTTTAGAGAGTTTGAAGATCCGTGGAGAGATCGTGACGCCATCCTTCACCTCGGAGAACTCGGAGCTTAAAGTTGAAGATCCAGGAGACTGAAGCTTCGTGGGAGTCGTCAAAATTAGGTTTTTCAGTTCTTATCTGTTCTTCCTCTGTATGATGATCTTCATTGTTGCCTTTGATTCTCTTGTTTCTGATATGAGTAACTGAACTCGTTAGAGCTTAGACTAGATGAACCCTAAGTGACCCAGGGCTTTAAAGCGGTCACGGATCGGCGGTGATTAGATTCGAAATTCAATCAGTTCTCTTTCATGTTTGATTCGTTCTTCATTGTTCATGTTTCTTGTCTAGATTGATCCCCTAGATTAGATTCTTGTTAAGCTAAGGATAGAAGCGAACGATGCCTTACTTTAGAACATCGAATTAAACAATTAACCTTATAATTGGAGTGTGCCTTTCGTAGGAACCGGTTAGGGTTAATTCACTGCAAGAGTAACTCATTAATCACTAGTAATTACACCAATTAATTAAGTCGTTGCGAGAGGCGACCGTACCCGGGCGGCTAATTAATCGTGGTAGCTAGATCGGATAGAGCGAACGTTCGCCAGTCTTAAACCTAAGGGTAAGGAGTTATGGTGGTGTCATAGAAATTGATTGAATTAGAATTGAAAACCGCTGATCTGTTGATTGCCAATGCTCTGGTGAACGAAGGGGGATTCGAAATCTAAGCTCGTCTATCTTCCTGTTAGTCAACCGTTTTAATCTTTCTATCTTTTGTTTTCCTTTCTTAATAGATTAGAGGTCGTGGAACTCACACCACGCACAACGTGTTTTAACCTGAGTAATTTGCCAGCTTCTTCAAAGTAGTCGATTAGAAGAAACCTCGAGTCGAATACGATCTGCTATACGCTTTTTCTTAGCATTTGTAGTTATTTGGTTGAACGCATCACAACGACACGTTCACCAAGTGGTTTATGATTGTGATGATGTTATGAATTGTGAATTATTAGTATGGAGAACTACGCTTGAGTGATAAACTAGACTGCTTAAGGATACCTAATAACTCACTTAGTAATTGAAATAAGAAGTGTGACATATGTGAATGTGTGTGGGTGTGTGTGTTGATGGTAATTGATGAACGTTGTAATGCTTGCAATCAAAAAACTGTCAAGCACAGAGCAGGACAGATCGTATTCCACGGGCCTCTTCTACTTGCTTACTCAAGTATGTTGACAATTTTTATTCAGGAAAGAGCAACTTGTGCGTGGTGTGAGTTCCACGACTTCTATACTAAAATGCAAGGTAAACTGAAATGAAATTAAAATGCAGAATGATTGGTTGTTTGACTTAGACAGACGACAGGCAAGCTTAGACTTTGAATCCCCCTTTGATCACCAGAGCAACAGCAATCAATAGACCAACGATTTTCAATTCTAGTTCATTCAGTTCACAGACATCATCATAACTCCTTACCCTTAGGTTTAAGACTAGCGAACGTTCGCTCTATCCGATCTAACTACCAAGATTAATTAGTCGCCCGAGTACGGTCGCTTCTTGCGACGACAAAACTAACTGGTGCAATTACTAGCGATTAATGAGTTACTCTTGCAATGGATTAACCCTAACTGGTTCCTACGAAAGGTACACTCCAATGAATAGGTTAACTGCTTGATTTGGTGTTTTAAAGTGAGGCGAACATTCGCGACTATCCTCGACTTAACAAGAATCTAATCTATGTGGCCAAACCAGACAAGAAACACAGAGAACAAATGAAACATGAAGGAGAAACTGAATGAACTTCGAATCTAATCATCGCTGATCCGTGACCACTTTAAAGCCCTGGGTCACTTATGGTTCATCTAATCTAAGCTCTACGAGTTTAGCTACTCATATTCAACAAAGAAGAATCAAAGGTGAACAAGGAATACATCTCAGGCAGAAAAGACAAAGAAGAACTATAAAACCTAATTTTGACGAATCCTTGAAGCTTCGATCTGCTGGATCTTCAACTCCTAGCACTGGTTCTCCGAGATGGAAGGATGGCGTCACGATCCTTTCCTGGCTCCTCGAACTCTTTTCACTCTTTCTCTGTCTGATCTCAGTCTTGGAATTTTCGTCCAAAGTGTAAAAATTATCCAGCCCTTTTGTTTAGCCGGTATTTTCCTTTTTATATCGTCTGCGGGTAGCTTGGAAACGGCTTGATTTTTCGCCGAAAACTTAGGAAGTTTTCGGCGAAAACTCCCTTTAAAAACTTGGCTTGCTTCGTCTGTTTCTTCTGTTCAAAATTACTTGGAGTTTTTGGCGAGAACTTTGGAGTTTTGGCCGAAAACTTCTTCTTATAATGATCTGCCGATTTCTTCTTGAGTTTTCAGCGAAAACTCTAGGTCTTTTCGTCGAAAACTTCTGTGTTGACTTGATTGACTCCTTGGTTGATTCTAGTGAGGTTCCTTGAGGTTCCAATGCCTTAGACACGTCCCTGGTTACATTATTTGACGGCAAAAACCTGTGCTATCATGGAAACACTAGAAAACCATCAAATAGACCCGAAAAGGGCCAAGGTAACACAAATGGCACGAGATAGAGCAGTAGAGTGAATATTCGCTATTCTACCCTAAAAACCATGTCTTAAGCCAATAAATGTCTCTTAAATGAGGCTGATAATCACGTCAAATCGAGTGTCATCAAAATACCCCACACTTAAGCTTTTGCTTGTCCTCAAGCAAACTGAATAGAACACGCTCACGTTCACAAATGATAAGATCGGTTAAATTGAAGTTCAAGCTCACACAATGAATTATTTAACGTCCAACAGTGGGTTTAAAAGAAACAACTCGAAATGAAAACAAACTGACTCCAGCAGTGGGTTGCCTCCCATGAAGCGCTCTTATTTAACGTCCGTGAGCTGGATGATACCTGGATCCACGTTATGGGTCTAACGCAAAGTAGTGTACGTCGATGAGAAAAATACCTAATCTCTACCGATACCTCTTAAGCCTATGACCGGTCACCATAAATGGTTCTTGACCGTGGCCTTTAATTAGGACGCTGCCCAAGGATGTTTGCCAAACCACGGTATAGGGCCGGACCATCGGGATTTTAGTTTACCCGGGAAGAGCTTCAACCGAGAGTTATATAAGAGGACTTCATCTCCGGGGTAGAACTGCTTGACTGTTTTCAATTGGGAGTCATGAATTCTCTTGGTGCGTTCCTTATAAAGCTTCGTGCTCTCGTACGCGTGGAGACAGTGCTCTTCAAGCTCAGCGATCTGGTCGTGGCGCATATTACCTGCTACTGCATAACTCATATTCAACTCTTTAGTAGCCCAAAACGCCTTGTGCTCAAGCTCAATTGGCAAATGGCATGCCTTGCCATAAACCAGCTGATACGGTGAGGTACCGATGGGAGTCTTGTAGGCAGTTCGATAAGCCCATAAGGCATCATTGAGCTTAGACGACCAGTCCTTGTGGGACCGGCCAACTATCCTAGCGTGGAGACGGTGCTCTTCAAGCTCAGCGATCTGGTCGTGGCGCATATTACCTGCTACTACATAACTCATATTCAACTCTTTAGTAGCCCAAAACGCCTTGTGCTCAAGCTCAATTGGCAAATGGCATGCCTTGCCATAAACCAGCTGATACGGTGAGGTACCGATGGGAGTCTTGTAGGCAGTTCGATAAGCCCATAGGGCATCATTGAGCTTAAACGACCAGTCCTTGCGGGACCGGCCAACTATCCTATCAAGAATCCGCTTGAGCTCACGGTTCGTCACTTACGCTTGACCATTAGCTTGAGGATGGTAAGCTGTGGACATTCGGTGGGTGACGCCAAAGCGTTTGCACACCCGGTCGAAATGTCCATGGAAGTGGGTACCCCTATCGCTTATGATGAAGCGTGGTGAACCAAAACGCGTGAAAAGACGTGTAAGGAACCGACCCACCACTCTTGAATCGTTAGTGGGTAAAGCTTCAGCTTCAACCCACTTAGAAACATAATCAACGGCCACAAGAATGTACTTGTTTCCGTTGGAGGGTGTGAAATAAAATCAATTCCCCAAACATCAAAGATTTCAACTTTTAAAGAAACAATTTGGGGCATCTCATTACGGTTAGAGATGCAACCTGATCGTTGGCATGCATCAGAATGACGAGCAAAAGCGTCGCAATCACTAAAGATTGAAGGCCAGTAAAATCCAGTTTCAAGTACCTTTCTTGCAGTGGGGTTGCCGCCGAAGTGTCCTCCAAACTGGCCTTCATGGCACTTACGCATGATGTCAGCCGCTTTGATGTAAGAGACACATCTTCGGATCATCCCGTCAGTACTAATACGGTATAAGAAGGGCTCATCCCAGAAGTATGACTTGGCCTCTTTAAAGAGCTTCTTGCGTGCATTATAGTCCAGCCCAGGAGGTATTATGCCGCGCGAGATATAATTAGCTAAGGTGGCATACCAGGGCTCATCTGAATCGGTTGCATTACTTAGCTCTTGAGCGTGAGGCTCGATGGCTATGCTATTGACCTGTTCACAGATTTCAACATGCAACAATTCGTCAGGGAAAGAATCGTTGATAGGGGTAGTAGTAGACTTACTTGTATGTGATTCATTGGGTCGAGAAAGATGGTCGGCTGCTAAGTTCTTAGCTCCCTTCTTGTCTTTAATCTCTATGTCGAACTCTTGGAGAAGTAGGATCCACCGGATGAGCCTTGGCTTCGAATCCTGCTTGGCTAACAGATGGCGTAGAGTAGCATGATCAGTATATACGATGGTGTGTGAAAGAACCATGTACTGTCTGAACTTATCAAAGGAGAAGACGATAGCTAGGAGCTCTTTCACTATAGTAGTGTAGTTCCTCTGAGCATCGTTAAGCGTCTTGCTAGCAAAATAGATGGGATAAAACCTCTTTTCTCTGACCAAGAACTGCGCCAACGGCAAAGTCGCTAGCATCGCACATAACTCGAATGGAAGATTCCAATCTGGTGCTGTAAGGATTGGTGCGGTGGTGAGTCTAGTCTTCAGGATCTCAAAAGCTGCAAGACAGGCTTTGTCAAAAACAAATTGAACTTCTTTCTCTAGAAGCTTGGTCATTGGAAGAGTGATCTTGGAGAAGTCTTTGATGAACCGCCGGTAGAATCCAGCATGACCGAGGAAGCTTCGAACTGTCTTGACCGAAGTTGGCGACGACAGACTGGCGATGGTTTCGAGCTTGGCACGATCTACTTTTATACCGAGCTTAGAGATCCTATGGCCAAGAACAATGCCTTCGGTAACCATAAAGTGACATTTCTCCCAACTAAGAGCCAAGTTGGTTTCCTCACAACGAGCTAACACCTTGTCCAGGTTGGCTAGGCACTTAGAAAATGAGTCTCCATAGACGGAGAAGTCGTCCATGAATACTTCCACCACATTCTCTACTAGATCTCCTAATATAGCAAGCATGCATCTCTGAAAAGTAGGGGAGCATTGCATAAACCAAAAGGAATACGACGATAAGCAAACGTACCAAACAGGCAGGTGAAGGTCGTCTTCTCTTGATCATCGAGCTCGATGGGGATATGGAAGTAGCCAGACATCCCATCTAAGAAACAATAGTAGTCGTGGCCAGCCAACCGTTCTAGCATCTGATCAATAAACAGCAGTGGGAAGTGATCCTTCTTTGTGGCGTCATTAAGTCGTCGATAATCGATGCATACTCTCCACCCGGTAACCGTGCGAGTGGGAATGAGCTCACTCTTTGGATTGGGGATGACTGTGATTCCTCCTTTCTTCGGAACAACATGAGTTGGACTGACCCAAGGACTGTCAGCAATAGGATAAATGATACCGCATCCAAGAGCTTAAGGACTTCTTTCTTCACAACTTCCTGCATCAGAGGATTTGATCGGCGTTGTGGTTGTCTGACCGGTTTGAACTCTTCATCTACAACTATCTGATGCTTGCAGAAGGTTTCAAGATGCCCCTGATGTCGGCCAACTGCCAGGCAATGGCTCGGACATGCTTCTTGAGTAGCCTGATCAGTTGCTCTTTCTGCTCGGGAGATAAACTCGAATTGATGATGACTGGTAGCTGGCATTCCTTCCCCAGGAATGCATATTCAAGATGGTCAGACAGCTCCTTTAAGGCGAGTTCTGGTGGGTTCTCATATGAGGTAGTGATCCGACTTGATGCTGGTTCGATGTGTGGAGATGCAGAAATGGCTGTGGATGTCGCTTTGCGATCGTCTAACTCGTTCTGCCACAGGCGCTGCTCTGGATCTTCTAGTGCATTGTCAATTCCTGAAATCAAGCACAACTCTAGTGGATCACTAGATAAGGCATTAGTGATGAAGTTGGCCGAGGCCAACTCCATAGAATCAATAGTATAACAATTATCATCTTGAGCAACATAATATCTCATGCTATCCTTAATGCGGAATGTAACACTATCCTGTCCTACACTTAAAGTCAACAGGCCTTGTTTGCAGTTGATATTTGCACCAACAGTTGTTAAGAAAGGTCGGCCTAAGATAAGCGTTCCGTCTAACTCACGGGTGTCCAGAACAACGAAATCTGCAATTATGGTAAAAGGACCACAGCAAACAGCTACATCTTCTATTATACCCCTAGGCAGTTTGACAGACCTATCGGCTAGCACGAGATGCAAAGTAAGCGGTTTTAATTTCCCTAGGTTTAACTTTTCATAAAGATAAGCAGGCATACACTGCAAGAAACTGTGTCTGTTGTAGGGGTTATGGATTGACACCGATAGGGGTTATAACCCCTACAACGGTCATTGTAGCGGTTATTTGAAACCGCTGCTAAATCATCCTGTTTAAATCATCGATTGTAGCGGTTTTAACCCCTACTATCGTTAGTTTATCAACGGTGCATATTTAACACCGTAAAGTGAATATTGAATTAATTTATTGTATTTCTAGGGGTTCAGGGTTTCTGAAAACCGCTACAACCGCATTAACAATTAATAAAAATTAATTTTAATCCCAAATATAGCTTATTAATTCAGCATTATATATCTATGCTAGTTATTTTTAGTTCAAAATTTCAACCTCTCTGTTTTTACTCCTCACGCAATTATCTTCATTAAACCAATGAAATTATTTCAATAATTTTTGTAACTTAATCTGTTAAGGCCACATCTTTGTTTTCTCATTTACCAACAACAGACGATAATTAAAGGAACGTTTTGAAAGTTTCCTCTTCCAGATTCACCAACAATAGACAAATAATGAATTAATTAAATACAAATATCTTTGTCAGATTCACCATCTTCATAGGGAACTAGTCACCGTCCCAACCTTCGCAAATCTAATTTAAATAAAAAGGCAGTGACTGGGAAACGCTCCCTAACAAACTCGAGGAGAACGTCGACCCTATTCGGGATCCAATTCGTGGCCGTCCTGATAACCAGAGTAATCCTCGCCACCATTTTCTAGCACCTCGACATCTCCGAATGAGGAGCACAGGCGAGAGTCAGATTCTTTGCGTTCTTCATGGTGATGACCTCTGATGAGCTGCAGAACAGTGATCAAATACTACCAAGCTAGAAAGCTAAGCAGATCATATTCCACAGGGTTTCTTCTAATTGACTACTCAAAGAAGCTGGCAATTTATCCAAGTTTGAACACGTTGTGCGTGGTGTGAGTTCCACGACTTCTAGACTAAGATGCAGGAAATTTAAAATGAAATTAAAAGACAGAATGATTGGTTGGTTTGAACAGACGACAGACAAGCTTAGATTTCGAATCCCCCTTAGATCACCAAAGCAACAGCAATCAACAGATCATCGGATTTCAATTCTCGTTCAGTCAATTTCTATACACCACCATAACTCCTGACCCTTAGGTTTAAGACTGGCGAACGTTCGCTCTATCCGATCTAACTACCAAGATTAACTAGCCACCTCTCGCAATGACTTAATTAACTGGTGCAATTACTAATGATTTATGAGTTACTCTTGAAGCGGAGTAACCCTAATCGGTTCCTACGAAAGGCACACTCCAATTATAAGGTTAACTGGTTGAATTGATGTTCTAAAGTGAGGCGAGCGTTCGCTTCTATCCTCAGCTTAACAAGAATCTAAACTAGGTGATCAAGGAAGACAAGTTTATGGGCCAAAGCAGGGAAGCTGTCTGGCGACTAACCCTAGCTTGCAAAAACCTAAACTAGGCGATCAATCAGAAAAGAAACATAAACAATCAAGAACAAAACAACCATGCAAAGAGAAACTGATTGAACTTTGAATCTAGTTACCGCCGATCCGTGACCGCTTTAAAGCCCTGTGTCACTTAGGTTCATATAATCTAAGCTCTACAAGTTTAGCTACTCATATCAGAAACAAGAGAATCGAAAACAAACAAGGAATACAACTCAGGTAGGAAGAACAGAGAAGAGCTGTAAAACCTAATTTGACGAATCCGTGAAGCTTCAATCTCCGGTAATCTTCAATCCAAGCTCCGAGTCTCCGAGGTGAAGGGATGGCGTCACGATCTCTCCACGATTCTTTGAACTCTCTAAACTCTCTCTCGAACTTCTAGGTCTGGAAATTATGATTGATATTATGAGGTATGAAAAGTATATATTTGATTTTGGGCCGCCGGTTAAGTATTTTGATGACACTCGATTTTACGTGATTATCAGCCTCATTTAAGCGACATTTCTTTGCTTAAGACATGGTTTTTAGGGTAGAATAACGAATATTCAATCGATTGCCCTATTTCGTGCCATTTGTGTTACCTTGGCCCGTTTCGGGTCTATTTGATGATTTTCTAGTGTTTTTATGTAAGCACAGGTTTTTGCCATCGAATACGGTAGCCAAGAACGTGTCTTAGACGTTGTAACCCCGAAGAATCACACATAAATCAACCGGAGAAATCGCTCAAGTCAAAGAAAACGCCTGCCCCATTTACACATGTATTTTCGGCGAAAACACCATTGGGTTTTCGCCGAAAACGAAAGAAGGAATCCACTGCCCCGAGTAGGAAGAAGTTTTCGCCGAAATTCCTCTACTATTTTCGGCGAAAATCCCAGTTGAAATCAGAAAATTTCGGGTTGATATAAATACAGAACTTGGCGGCTAATGTAAGAGGGGGGACGGACACTTTTGTCAATCACTTAACACACACACAAAAACCAAGACGGAGAGAGAGACAGGGCGAGTAGATAGAGTTCAAAGAGCCAGGAACGGATCGTGACGCCATCCATCCATCTCGGAGAGCCAGTGCTAGGAGTTGAAGACTCAGCAGATTGAAGCTGCCAGGAAGCATCGAAATTAGGTTTTACAGTTCTTCTCTGTCTTCCTACCTGAGATGTATTCATTGTCTGTCCTCGATTCTGCTGTATCGAATATGAGTAGCTAAACTTGTGTAGCTTAGATTAGATGAACCCTAAGTGACCCAGGGTTTAAAGCGGTCACGGATCGGCGGTGATTAGATTCGAAGTTCATTCAGTTTCATCTTTCATGTTTGATTTGTTCTTCGTTTTCTGCGTTTCTTGTCTGGTTTGGCCACCTAGATTAGATTCTTGTTAAGCTAAGGATAGAAGCGAACGCTCGCCTTACTTTAAAACACCAAATCGAACAATCAACCTTATAATTCGAGCGTGCCTTTCGTAGGAACCGATTAGGGTTGATCCATTGCTAAAGTAACTCATCAATCACTAGTATTTGCACCAGTTAAGTTAAGTCGTTGCGAGAGGTGACCATACCCGGGCAGCTAATTAATCGTGGTAGCTAGATCGGATAGAGCGAACGTTCGCCAGTCTTAAACCTAAGGGTCAGGAGTTATGATGGTGCCTGTGAACTGAATGAACTAGAATCGAAAATCGTTGGTCTGTTGAATGCTGCTGCTCTGGTAATCTAAGGGAAATTCGAAGTCTAAGCATGTCTGTCATCTTTTTCGTCAATAAATCAATCTTTACTTTTTCTTCGTTCTAATTTCATTTCAATTTATCTTTGCAACTTTTAGTATAGAAGTCGTGGAACTCACACCACGCATAACCTGTGTTTAAACTTGAATTAAATTGCCAACACCTTTGAGTAAGGAAGTAGAGGAAACCCCTGGAATACGATCTACCCTAGCTTCACAGCTTGGTAGTTATTTGATTGACCGCTATCCTGCAGCCCATCAAATTGGCGCCGTTACCGGGGACTCTTCTATTTCGTTGAAAGAAGAATTGGCATTTTAATTCTTCTACCCTTTCCATCTTTCATTTTCCATTACACTTCGATTTTACACCGGTTGTGTTTGTTTTTGTCTCTAGCAGATCATAGCAGGTACAGAAGCAGATCACTTCCGTTCCATCTTCCTTTACCGCAATGGCTACTTTCAAAAGTGTTGCGGACTACAGTAAGCCGAGCGCATCTAACCTCCGATCACCCATCACCGTGCTCTCTAATGACAATGATCCTGACTATGAGATTCAGATTCTTCTCCTGGAACTAATCTCCCGGGACGTACAATTCGAGGGAAGACCAGATGATAATCCCTGCACACACATAACCAACTTGTTGGCTGTCTGCGACACCTCCAAGTCTGGGAATCTCAACAAGAATGTGTTATATCTCCGAGTTTTCCCATTTTCTCTCAGAGGTGCAGCTAAACAATGGCTTAGCAGCAAACCGCCAGGTCACTCCACTGACTGGGAACCATTAGCTCAAGATTTTGTTGAGGAATACTTTCCTCCTGCAAGAACAACTGCTTATAAAGACCGCATTTCCAGATTCACTCAGAGAGAGGATGCAAGCCTGTACGACACTTGGAATGAATTCCAGTCTCTTCTCTTCGACTGCCCTCACCATGGGTATGAACAAAGACAGCTGGCTGAATTCTTTGCTCGTGGTATGCGCAAAGAATCTGCAAACTGGGTCAACACCCTAGCTGGCGGAGATTACACCGCTCTCACTCCTCAGGATGCTCTTCTGCATTTTGCTGACTGTGCTTCAAAATCTAGAAACTGGGAGAGGCAAATAGAAGGAACCAAGAGTCAGAGCCAGAGTCAGATAAGTGTTGCAGAGCAGATCAAGGCAGAAGTTCAGAAGCATCTACAAGCAGCTGGTATTCCTCTCGAATCTCCGTCAACTACCGTCTTTTCGGTTGACTGTGGATGGTGTGGATCCTGTGCTCACAACGGTGGAAGCTGCCTCAATTTCGGTATAGCAGAAGTCTGGTCTACAGAAGAGATAAACTTCATCGATCAGGGCTTCGCTAATAATCAGAAAGGCTACGCCAGTTACAAAAACTACGTGCCACGGAAGCAGAGCAACCGGTTAGTAGATCCTTATTATAGACCTCCGGGATTCATTGGAGGACAACACCAGTTTCAGGCAAAGCCGTACTACAATAGGGACATGGACTATGAGAGGAAGTTTGATCAGATCATGAGCCGACTTGACGACCATGACGTTCAGTTAAAAGCTCAAGCGACACTTAATCAAGGACAAAGAGCTCAAAGTCAAAGAATAGAGGACGCTATAAGCACCATGGCTAAACTTTTTACTAACAATCCTCTCCTTAATCCAGAAGCATTTCAAGCAGATTCCGATACAAGGAGCGGCAAGCAAACAACTGATCCAAAAGCTCTGGAACCTGACATGATACCAGATACTAGTGCTGCCATGGATATGCCAGAAATATAAGATATCACAGAAGAGGAAGAAGAAGCACCTGTTGCTCCTCCTTCGCCGCCCAAGACAACTCCTGAACCCGTCTTGGCGCCGTATGTACCTAGGATTCCTTTTCCAAAAGCTGCAAGGAGCAAGGCTAAGGATCACGACACTCAGTACAAGAAATGGTATAATGTTCTTAAGACTGCAGAAATTAAGATACCAGTGACAGAAGCTGTAGAGATTATACCACCACTTGGGAAGTTCTTTAAAGACCTAGTGAAGAAAGTGAAGAGCGGAGAGGTGTACTCTGTTACGCTCACTAATGAATGTGCTTCTATTCTCGGTGCACCATCTCCCATGCGACAGCCGCCACCACCCCCAGCTAAGTGTTCTGATCCGGGTTCTTTTACATTACCGTGCGTTATTAACGGCATTCAAATTGATCGCAGTCTGGTTGATTCTGGTGCTTCTATTAATGTTATGCCTGTTTATTTATATGAAAAACTGAATCTAGGACAATTAAAACCGATCACTCTGCATCTCGTGTTAGCCGATAGGTCTGTCAAACTACCTAGAGGAATAATAGAAGATGTAACTGTTTGCTGTGGTCCGTTTACTATAGTTGCAGATTTTGTTGTTCTAGATACTCGTGAGTTAGACGAAACACTCATCCTAGGTCGACCTTTCTTAGCAACTGCAGGTGTGAATATAAACTGCAAACAAGGCCTGTTAACTTTAAGTGTAGGTCAAGAGAGTGTTGCATTCTGCATTAAAGATAGCATGAGATATTCTGTTGCTCAAGATGATAAATGTTATGCTGTTGATCCCTTAGAGT
The DNA here is from genome assembly GCA_034768395.1 of Linum lewisii. NCBI lineage: Eukaryota > Viridiplantae > Streptophyta > Magnoliopsida > Malpighiales > Linaceae > Linum > Linum lewisii. The sequence continues at coordinate 35,382,245 of CM068300.1, forward strand.
TGGCCTCGGCCAACTCCTTTACTAACGCTTTATCTAGTGATCCGCTAGAGTTGTGTTTGATTTCAGGGATTGATAATGTGATGTGATTATATTTAGTGCATTTTAAGTCCTCGATTGACCTATGAAATGCTCGTGTTTGATCCTTAAATGCCATGCTTAATATGATTTTATTGATGTTTTGTGCTAAGTGTCCATTTGTTGTCCGGTTGCTACTTTGAGGCCAATTCCATGTCTATTGGAGGTTTTTTCTTTGTATTTTCAGGTCTTGGCATTGTAGTACTGGTGGCAAGGAGCACGTAGGATCAAACGGGAGGTCAATCGGAGCTAGGACGGAGGAGATACGGCCGATGCAAAATCAAGAAAAACATACCTTGAAGCTGAAGAAATTTTCGGCCGAAAACATTCAAAGTTTTCGGCCGAAAACCTTATGCACTTTCAAACAGAAGGAAGTAGAAGATCAACTTTCGATTCTTGAGGAAATTTTCGGCAAAAACATTCAAAGTTTTCGCCGAAAATATTAGAACAAATGCAGCAGCGGTCGGTGTTTTCAAAGAAGTTTTCGGCGAAAATGTTGCACAATTTTCGCCGAAAATATCAGGCAAATCCGGCGTGCTATTTAAATGTGGAAGAGGCGAGAATTAGAGGCATCAATTTCATTCTAATTTTTACACAATCGTCGTTCACACCACTCTCTCTCAATTCCTCATCATCGCCAATCTCCCCTCCTCTCTCAATCAACCATCATTCACCCTCAATTGTTGATCAACTTGAAGATCTAAGTGAAGCCTTCCACCCTTGGATAGGAGCTTGAAGAGCCAAGTGAGAAGATCCTCCATGAAAGCAAGGATGGCCTTCTCTACCCAAATTCAGGTTTCTTCCATGGTTAAGCTAGGCTAAGCTTAGGTTTAGTTTAGTGAGGGATGGATCAAGCTAGGATAGGTGATTGAGTGTATGGATTGAGTTTCTCATAGCCATTTGTGTAAGATGATGATCCTAGACCTTGTGCTTTGTAGCCATTAGAGCTTGTGTTGTTCTTTTGGTTTTGCTATGTCTTTCAATACATGAGAATGATTGATTGATGTTGATCTAAGGTTGTAGGATTGTAATTGGATGATTTGAGAGATTGGATTATCAAGTTACAACCATTTTGAGCTTGTTTTTCCTTGTTGACATTTTATCAAACACTTGGTGTGCATTGAGTTTTCTTTCATTTGAAGGTTGAAAGACCCTTGTGATTGCTAGACTAGTGTTATATGATTGACATGAGAGTGTCTTGCATCATTTACCTTGTGCTAGATGATTGTTGACATAGAATTCAAGTTCCAAGCATTTCATTGAGCTAGTTTAAAGCATTCCATTCCTTTTGTTCACATAGCGAGAGCATGGTGCATTTGGTCTAGGAATAGAGAGTCAATTGTGCGAGAGTTCGTTGATTCTACTTGAGTGAGATGCATGGTCATTAATTACACATCGTTGCTTGAGATTCAATTCAGCTTTCATGAACCTTGAGCTTGAAGAAATCCCTTGCTAGACTAAACTCCTTTCTCTCTTGTTTGATCCTCAATTCCATTTGTCAATTTTGCCTTGTTTGCTTATGCTTTTAATTTGTTCTCTTTCAAAACCAAACTTCAATTCAAATGTTTAGACCGTTCATGAATTTTGTGAGTATTGGCCTATGAGAGGACCTCGAGGAATACGACCTTGATAAAATCCTCTTATCAAGTTTTTGGCGCCGTTGCCGGGGACTCTCATTCCTAAGAAAGCAAGTATTAGTGAACCGATCTTTACACTTCCTTCCATTTTCCTTTTTGCTTCCTTGTTGCTCTTTGTTTACTTTGTTATCCCACATTGTTATATTACTCGGGTGTGTTTGTTGTGCTTGTTTGCAGGAGATTTGGGTTAGTGCATGAGGCGTTCAGCTCGTCTTCAAGCACGACTCCAAGGATTAGAACAAGTGCTCGAACCACGGACTACTTCCCCACCTCCTACAGTTGAAAAACAAGAAGCTGAACGCATTTCACACCACAATATGTCTCAACACGGAGATGACGATGACCAATCGGTACATTCACATCACACTAATGAAGATGATCAATCGCAAAGATGTGCGAGGCGCACACTAGCCGATTATGCTCGCCCAACCCTCGAAGGGGCAGCCTCGAGTATTGTGCGAAGGTCGGTAAATGCAAGAAACTTCGAGTTGAAGCCTAATATGATTCAGATGGTGCAGAATGGAGTGGTGTTCAATGGTATTGATGGAGAATGTCCGTCTAGACACTTGAAGGACTTCTTAGAGATTTGCGATACGGTGAAGAACGATCAAGTTCATCCGGATTGTGTGTGACTCCGACCTTTTCCCTTCTCACTCAAAGGTAGAGCTATGTCTTGGTTGGAGAACCAACCTAGTAGAGCATTCACTACATGGGAGGGATTAGCCGAAGCTTTCCTCGAGGAGTTCTTTCCTCCCTATATGACGGATGCATTCCGAGATCGTATCAACCACTTCACACAACACAAGGGAGAGCTTTTCCATGAGACTTGGAATAGGTTCCAAGCCCTTCTTCGGGCTTGCCCTCATCACAACTTCGCCGAATGGAGCTTGGCGGATATCTTTGCTAGGTCCCTCGATTTTGAGAATACAAGGATGATCAATCAAGCCGCCGAAGGTGATCTAAGGATGCTCACTCCCGAAGATGCTTTAGAACTCTTTGCGGAGATGGCCAACAAGACAAGGAGTTGGTCTCGACAACAACCTCCAAGGTCCAAGTATGGGAGCGACACTCACTACGACTCTAGAGCTATAAGTGTTGATGCACCAAAGGATTCATCTAGCTATGGTAAGAAGCCTAAGTTACCGGGGCATCGAGATGAAGATGACCCTATGATTGCGCTCCTCATGTCTAAAATCGACGCTATGGCATCTCAAGTAAGCAATCTTAGTATGCCTAAGCCTCCTTCTAAGCCGTCTAAAGTGGGTAATCCACCGGTTGCTACGGTGTTGTGTTGTGAGTGTTGTGGAGGCCAAGGCCATGATGTTAGTATTTGCCCCTCCTCTACTTCCGAGCCTAACCAAGGTGAAAGCATTGAGGGAGTAAGCTTTGTGCAAGGCCAAGGGTTCTATGGAAACTTCAACCCTCAAGGGAACTATCAAGGTGGTAGCTACAACCGTCCTTGGAACCAAGGAGGGAATTACAACAAGCCTAATCAAGGTGGATTCCAAGGATACAAGGGGTACAATTGGTGAGACCTTCGGTCGTTGTTCGGACGTTCAGCCAAATAAAAACTACTAATGCTAAGAAAAAGCGTATAGCAGATCGTATTCCACGGGCCTTCGAATGATTGGCTACTTCAGAACTAACAAATTATTCAAGGAAAAACACGTTGTGCGTGGTGTGAGTTCCACGACTTCTACTTCTAAGAAATGCAGAAAAATTAAAAAGATTAAACTAAAGCAGATTGAGAATTAGGGTTTGGAAACAAGAATGACAGACGAACTTAGACTTTGAATCCCCCTTCGTTCCCCAGAGCATTGGCAATCAACAGATCAGTGGATTTCGATTCTCATTCAATCAATTACTAAGACACCACCATAACTCCTTACCCTTAGGTTTAAGACCGGCGAACGTTCGCTCTATCCGTTCTAACTACCAAGATTAACTAGCCGCCCGGGTACGGTCGCCTCTCGCAACGACTTAATTAATTGGTGTAATTACTAGTGATTAATGAGTTACTCTTGCAGTGAATTAACCCTAACCGGTTCCTACGAAAGGCACACTCCAATTATAAGGTTAATTGTTCAATTCGATGTTCTAAAGTAGGGCGAGCGTTCGCTTCTATCCTTAGCTTAACAAGAATCTAATCTAGGTGATCAGTCCAGACAAGAAACATGAACAATGAAGAACAAATCAAACATGAAAAAGAACTGATTGAATTTCGAATCTAATCACCGCCGATCCGTGACCGCTTTAAAGCCCTGGGTCACTTAGGGTTCATCTAGTCTAAGCTCTAAAGGGTTTAGCTACTCATGATCATTACAAAAGAAACAAAGACAAGGAAAGAGTTCATCATTCAAAGGAAGAACAGAAAAGGATCTGAAAAACCTAATTCAGACGACTCTCACAGACTCCGATCTTCGGTAAGTTGCACTCCTAGCTCCGGTTCTCCGAGGTGGAAGGGATGGCGTCACGATCTCTATCCGGCTCTTCGAACTCCAACTCTTCGCTCCAGAACTTCAGAGAATTCTGATCTCGAAAAGTTGTGTGTTTGTAAATTATGATCGTCCTCCTTTCCTCGGGCCGCCGGATTAAGTATAAATACTTAACCCTAGTTGGGCCGGGCTGAGCTGATGTTTTCGCCGAAACCATAGGGATAGTTTCGGCGAAACTGGCTTTGAGTTCAGGGCTCCGCCGGCTGTTCAATGTCTTCGGTCCGAGCAGTTGATTTATTTCGCCGAAACCATCCTTCTGTTGGTATCAGTTGATTTGAACTGCTGGTTTCGCCGAAATTGGAGCCCTGGTTTCGCCGAAACTGTAAGTGTGAATGGCAGATTTTCGGTTTAACTTGATTGGCTCCTTGGATCGATTCCGGTTTGATTCCTTGAGGTTCCTACGCCTTAGACACGTCCATGGATACTTTATTTGACGGCAAAAAACCTGTGCTAACGTAAAAACACTAGAAAACCATCAAATAGACCCGAAACGGGCCAAGGTAACACAAATGGCACGAGATAGGGCAATCGATTGAATATTCGTTATTCGACCCTAAAAACAATGTCTTAAGCAAAGAAATGTTGCTTAAATGAGGCTGATAATCACGTCAAATCGAGTGTCATCAAATACCCCACCTTAAGCTTTTGCTTGTCCTTAAGCAAACTGAATAGAAACGCTCATGTTCATAAATGATAAGATCGATTAAACTGGAGCTCAATCAAGCACAATGAATTATTAGACAGATCGATCCTAGAACAAGAAACCTAACATGCATACTGATCAGCCAAACTACCTGGTCTCACTAATAAACTGCACACGACAAGTAATTAGCAATCAATCATGCACGAATTTGACCTGACCGACCAGACTTCTCACACAGGATATATTTAGTACAATGGGGACTCTCACTCTCTGTGTTTAAGGACGTGTTTCTCCTCTCGATCATTCTCTATTACCGAATTCTGTCATAGGTTTTCATTTCGACCACATCTCCACCACTGTGACAACACGAGTATCTAGTCAAGAAGGACTTCCCTGCTAGGACCGTAATGAAATCTACACTACTCGGGTTTATAATGAGATGGATGATGGGAATGAATGATGATGGCTTTGTGCGGTGTAGCTTTCGACTGACTTCCCTCGAATCTAATCTATGGCTTTCTACCGTCTAACCAAACACGGGTGGAATGATGAACGCTCGTCCTATGATACCCTCAAGCAACCTAGCACTTATTCTTTTTCTTTTGCATACACATTTTTTTCTTTTCTTTTGCTTTCTTTTGATCTTTTCTTTTGACTTCGTTCTTCCATTTGTAGGGAGAAGAACGTTTTATTGAACAATACTTTGAAACTTTTCTTATTTTCTGATTTTTCTGCTTCTCTTTTTTTTTTCTGAAGCTTGCTTCTTTTCTTTCTTTCTATAATATTTTTTTTCTTTTTGTGCCGATTTTTCTTTAGTTGCTAGAGGGGTTTACACGTCTGGACATATTAGCTAAGACCACCTGTTTAATGGCTATAGGCAGGTTACCACAAACCGACTTCCGGCAGGTCAATCTAGAACTACAACCACAGGGGATCGACGGGGAATGAAAGAAATGGGAAATGGCTGTAATGTATTATCGAACCGAAAGAACAGGCCAAGCTCAAGGGTCTAAACCTAGTGGATTTATCGTTTGGTAGGCTATCTGGCTTAGTAGCTGAATCTAGGTGCCCCTATCCTTCTAGAACTCGTGTCATCGTGTGGTCTCGAGTAGGTCTCATGCAAATTCTAACTCATTCAAGTAAACAGAAAACCACTCAGAAAGAATTTAAATTGCAAGTTACGTGCAATGGATCAAAAGCTCACAGTTGGTTTGCTAGTCGGATTCGGTCATTTTCATGCAATCAAGGCTACAAACTACAAGTGTGATTTTAAAATTCTGTTCTGACCAGGCAATTTAGCATCAAAGCATACAAGTTGGTTCTCAAGTTCTAGGTTAAGCAGTCTAAGCATCATTATGAAAGTTTGAACAACAACTTAACATCAAAAATCAAGAACTGAGCCATTCTAATGCTAGAGAGACTGGAATGGAATCACGAGGCACACAAAACACAATCAAGGGCAATCAAGTTCATGCAAGGTTCTCTAGCATCCTACCCCACACTTAAATCGGACTGTGTCCTCACAGGACTAATTCTAGAGTTCAAAGTGGAATGGAAGAACCTGGAAGAGGACGGTTGATTTCAGAGGGTAAGCACGGATCCTGAGAGTGGAGGGAAGTGTAACAGAACCTGAAGCAAAGGGATCTCCCAACTGCCTACAAAACAAAAACAAATGAAACATAAAAAGGAAACCGGGACAAGTGCCCCGGATCCACACAGAAAAAAGTTGGACCGAAGTCCGAAAAGAATAAATAAAAAGAAAGGACAAGGAAAATGACACCACCTGATCATCACTGGTCAGAGGTGTCAGGGTGGGGGAAGTGGAAGTAATCGCCGAGCTGTCGCTGTCGCTCATATCGCCGGTCGGCGCGGCGCATATGTTGTTGCATAATAGTCCACCTAGCCTCTTGAGTGGCGGTGTCGGTGATGCGCCACTCCTGCAGTCGCTCGTACAACTCACCAATGTCCGCGGGGTGCGGTCGGGGCTGATGAGTATGCGCCGGAAATGGATTTGGAATGAGCGGCGGCGACTGGTGGATGTACCCTGCCTGATGGTGTGGCGAGGGTATAAAATCTTGAAACTCAGGCGGCGGCTGCGGCTGCTGCTCCCCAGCATCATCTTCGTCCTCCGACTCGACCGCAGGGTGGAGTGGAGGATCTGCTGTACATGGGGACTGAGGTCGAGTTCTAAGTCGTACTCGACCGCCAAGTCTCCTCCAACGGTCATAATTCGGTGTCGTGGAATGTTAGGGCCATATTCATGGCTGATGCTGAAGGAGAGGATGAGCTGACCTATGAAGTTGCCTCCCAAGAGTTTGCGTGGTAGCTTCTTCCTCTTGGTCCGCTGGCTGAAGATGTGAGCTAGCACCCAGCCGGGGTGGAGAGGGTAGCTCTCTCGGATGGCTCGGTGAAGCACGAGCTCGTCCTTGAGGATATGGTGGCGATCCTTGTCTCTGACATATAAAAGTGACCTCCGCCAAACCATATGAAGAAACTTATAGAGCGGGTGAGAGAGAGACTTAACTGAGTTGTTCTTCCCGAGGCGATTGCCAGGCACGCCTGTCATGTGGCTCCAGAGGGCGTGTAACTCCTCGTCGTCATCATCATCGCCCCAGCCGAGGTGGTGATCGTGATAGTGCTCGTAGGGGATGCCCAGATGAGCGGCAAACTCATCGTAGGTGAGCTGCATGTACACCCCACCAAGAAAGAAGGTGATCACCTTCTGGCCCCGTCTCCTCTTATGCTCGTCCAAGTCAAATGTCGCCCAGAACTCCTGGAGAGCAATGTCTGGGAACTCGGCGGCTATGGTGGTCAGCTCTAGGAGACCGGCCGGTGCTAGGGCGTCATGCACGTTCCGGTAGGAATCCTCGTCATGCTCTTGGAGTGACTCCATGGATAAAGGACGCACGTCAGCTCCACGATGTGTTCGATCTTCTGGAAGTTCTCAAAGTAGAAGTCCGGTAGACGGGCGATGGTGGGATGGTATCCACATGGCGAGGGAGTGCAGGTGGAGGACCCAGAATGGCGGGTGTGACGGGAGCGGCAGCTCCTGAGCTCGAGGCGCCATCGAGTCGCGCCTTAGTCCTGCGCTCAAAGGTGTTCCTAAACCAGAATGAAACCAAATTAGTCGACCAAAACCTTACCCCACACTTAGTAGAAAAACTCAATTTCACAAAGAAACGAGGGAAACTAAGTGGGGTAAGTAAAGCGGAGTAACCGGTAATCATAGACATTAAAATACATATTTCGGAACAGCCAGAATCGGATAATTACAATCAGAGTTCAAAAAAGTCAAACCGACATTTAGAAAGTCAACATTTAAACATATTGGACCCTAATCATGGCGAGACTGTCACAACTCGGAGAATGACGGTAAATATTATTTCAATTGGCAAGCACGATAATATGAACGAGAATGAACACATCAGACAGCCAAACGATCACAGCAGTTCAAAGTCAAACCAACATTTCTCACAAAAGTCAACATAACAAGAAATTAATCGTATGCATAGCAACACATGACCAAATGATATGGAGATTAAGCACGGAACTCCCTAAGCATCCTAGAACAGTTCTATAAGTTCAGTCAATCCTAGTTCACACGAAACAGTCGGCACGCAAAACGAGGCAAACCGAAAAGTCAACCGAAAGTCAACCTCGACAAAATTCAGCAATCTATATGTCAAAAGATTGGTATTGAAAAGTCAGACAACTTACCTTGAAGTCATGATTGCTAAAAATGAACGAGGTGAGAGGAATCGGTGAAAAACTTGAAAACTGGGGTTTCGGAGAACTGGAGCTGCAAAGCTCCGATTCGAACGGTCTAGGGCTTGTTGGGATCGGAATGAGGAGAGGGGAGGTGCGGCGGCGGTCGGCGACGGTGGCGGCGGCGGGTTTTGAAATGGGGCGGTCGGCGATATGAAAAGGATAGGGGGTGTTTCGGGTGGCTGAGCAAAAATGAGAGTGGATGAGAGAGGGGGTGGTCCGAAATTTTAAAGGGGATTTTTGGGTGATTTTTCAAATCAGTTTCGGCGAAAGTAGGGGGTGGTTTCGCCGAAACTACAAGTAAACATGGATTGACCGATTTGAAAAGGCGGTTTCGCCGAAAATGGAAGCTCGGTTTCGCCGAAAATTTAGTTGGGATGGTTTCGCCGAAATTAGAAAATTTTTGAACCGAAAATAAGGAACAGGAGAAACAGGTTCAAAATTTGAAAATCGGTTTCACCGAAAACAAGGGTGGTTTCGCCGAAAATTTTGAACATGTTCGGGTTTTAAATATTTTCGTAAATCTGGCCAACTTCAGAAAATCACAGTTAAATCCACAAAAATCGGAATGACCTCAATCAACTTGCAACTGACTCTACGGCATGCAGACTCTACACGAAAAATAATAAATCAAACAAACTGACACTTTTGGCTCTCCCGAACCGACTCTAAAATACCAAGGTTGAAACAAAACAAAACTGACTCCAGCCGTGGGTTGCCTCCCACGAAGCGCTCTTTTATTAACGTCCTTGAGCTGGACGATACCTGGACGGTATTAGGAGACATCCCAACTTAGATTCTCCTTCACGCTCGCGTCGGAGTTCATAAAGTACAGCTTCGGGACTTCTCCGGTAAGCGTGAATCTCTTCCCGTTTGCATGTAGTAGTTTGGTATGTCCGTCGGGAAGATGATCAACGAACTTGAATGGTCCGAACAGCTCTCTCGAGAGGTCATCCTTCTTTAGTGTGACGATGGAAGGAATGAGGACTGTCAGTTTCTCTTTTTCTTTCTTCTTCGGCTTGTTATCACCAGGATCGGTGATCATAAGTACTTCCTTAGGAGACGCTTTCGGCTTCTCCTTCCATACTTGTTCCGGCGCCGGTTTCTCGGAACGGATTGGTGGCGCAGCTGGCTCGGTGGAAGACGGCGAAATTTTTGGTCTCCAGACCATTTGGGTCTTCGTCATCTTGTTCTTTCCTCGAGGTCTGCTCGGTGGTTTAGAAGAGGCTTGCAGTTCCTTCTTCTTCTTAAGCGGCTTCTGAACCGAAATTTCTGGTGTTTTCGTAGTGACCTGTTTAATGCCTGTAGCATAACTGATCTAGAGACATTGGAAGAAGCATTAGTAACGGAGTTGACCGGAGTCAACTCCACAGTTTCAACAGCTAAGCAGTGAGATTCTTCATTCCTAGAGTCATATTTCATGCCGTCTTTAAGACGGAACGTTTTCGTTTCTTTACCAACTCTTAAAGTCAAAGAACCATTAGGAACGTTAATATTCATTCCAGTAGTAGCCATGAAAGGTCGACCTATGAGAATAGTAGCGTCATCTGTACTAGTATCCATAATCACATAATCAGCTAAGAACGTGAACGGACCACATTTAGTGACAACGTCTTTAATCTCTCCCTTAGGGGTTTTAAGCGATCTATCAGCAAGACGAGTTGCATACTAGGCGGTTCAAGTTCTCCTAGGTTTAACTTTTCATATAGACTCACAGGCATAACATTAACAGATGCTCCTAGATCCACTAAGCAACGTTCAATTTCAACATCATTGATGACCAAAGGCAAAGTAAAAGAACCAGGATCAGATAACTTAGCTGGATATGGAGAGACAGGTTTCTTAATACGAATGTCAGGATATCCTTCCTTGTTCCCCTTCATGCCAGTCTCGATCCTTGCGTTTGGAAGCAGTGCTCTAGGAAAAGGAGGCTTCACGACGTATGGTGCAAGAGGAGGATCATCCTTAGGCGCTGGTTTCTGTTCCTCTTCTTCCTCTTCTTCCGGAGTTTCAGCGATCCTGCGTAAAACAGAAAAGGCATCAGCAATTAAGTTCGGAAGTTTTCGAGCAGTTACCATTTTAGCCTGTTCTTTTCTCGGGTTTGGCTCTGTTTGGCTTGGAAGCTGGCCAAATGGTCGACCAGATGCTAGCATGCTCGAGATGTTGTTCACGACTTGCTCAATCCGTTGTCCAGATGCTATTTGTTCTTGATTGAGAAGAGCTTGAGCCTTGAACTGACTGTCATGATCATCGAGTCTTGTGATGATCTGGCTGAGCTTCTTATCCAGGTCACTGACATTATTATCTCTTTGATGCTGCTGTCCTGGATAGGTATTGTTAAGATATTGATTCTGGCGATTGCCAGGAGCAGTTCCATAATTACCCGGATTGCGATGCGGCGGCTGGTAGACACCTGTCGGCGGATGGTTAGGCTTCTGATCCTGAACTTGACCAGTCGGGCGGTTATTCTGGTTCTGGTTATGATTGGCGCCAGCATTATAGGGAGGTCTGTCGTGATAGTTCCCTTGCTGTCTGAAGTTACGATAACCGGCATAACCATTCTGATTATTAACGAAGCCTTGTTGGATGAAATTTACCTCTTCGGCAGACCAGACTTCTGCCTTACCAAAATTCTGACAACGGCCTCCGTTTGTGAGCAAGCTCCACACCACTCGCAATCGGCAACATAGACAGAAGCTGCCGGTGGCTTGATTGGTGTGGTAGACTTCTTCAAATGCTTCTCTATCTCTGCCTTGATAGCTGCTTCGAAATCTAGCTTGCTCCTCGATCCTTCATATTGTCGCTCCCAGTTCCTTGACTTGGAGGCACAGTTTGCGAAGTGCAGAAAAGCAGCTTCAGGAGTGAGTGTAGTGCAATCCCCTTCAGCTAGAGAATTGACCCACTTGGCAGATTCTTCTCGAAGTCCTCGAGAGAAGATTTCAGCTAACTGCCTCTGCTCGAATCCATGATGAGGGCAGGTGTAGAGAAGTTCTTGGAATCGATTCCAAGTATCATATAAACTTTCTCCTTCTTTCTGGGAGAATCTGGCGATGCTGTCCTTGATGGCGGTTGTTCTGGCCGGAGGGAAGTATTCTTCAACAAAGTCCTGAGCCAGAGTATCCTAGTTAGTGTAGTAGCCAGGTGGTTTGCCAGTAAGCCACCTCTTAGCAGCGCCTTTCAAAGAGAACGGGAACGCCCTCAGACAAAGAGTGTTTTTGTCAAGGTTTCCGTTTTTAAAAGTATTGCAGAGATCAAGGAAGTCTGCAAGATGAGTGCACGGATTGTCTAGGGGCCTGCCTTCAAACTGTAAATCCCTAGAGATCATGGTCAAGAATGGAATCTTGATCTCATAGTCAGGATCTCCTTCAATGCGCGGAACGGCAATGGCAGATCGAACGCTAGTCGCGCTCGGCTTGTTATAGTCTGCTAGACTCTTCTGTGCAGGTGGGGGTGGCGGCGGTTGATCGCCATTTGGTGGTAATCTATCGGTCATGGTGGGAGATGGAGGGGGTGAAAGTGACTCGGTGTATGAAGCGGATGAAGAGTGCGGTGAAGACGGAGATGAGGAACTCTCCTTCGGTTCCTCGATCTTGATCGGAGTGATGAATGGATTGGATCTGCCTTCCTTTAGAATCTGTGATCGTAGAGGTGTAGCAGAACTGCCTGGATTCCCTGCAATCTTAGCCTGTTCGGTCTGAGAGCGAGTCCAAGGACGGTGAGGCATACACCTGTAAACCTACAGATAACAAAGACAAACAAAACCAGTGTAAAATCGAAGTAGATGGAAAAATGAAAGATGGAAAATAGAAGAATAAATTGCCAGATCTTCTTTCAACAATCAAAAGAAGTCCCCGGCAACGGCGCCAATTTGGTGAGACCTCCGGTCGTTGTTCGGACGTTCAGCCAAATAAAAACTACTAATGCTAAGAAAAAGCGTATAGCAGATCGTATTCCACGGGCCTTCGAATGATTGGCTACTTCAGAACTAACAAATTATTCAAGGAAAAACACGTTGTGCGTGGTGTGAGTTCCACGACTTCTACTTCTAAGAAATGCAGAAAAATTAAAAAGATTAAACTAAAGCAGATTGAGAATTAGGGTTTGGAAACAAGAATGACAGACGAACTTAGACTTTGAATCCCCCTTCGTTCCCCAGAGCATTGGCAATCAACAGATCAGCGGATTTCGATTCTCATTCAATCAATTACTAAGACACCACCATAACTCCTTACCCTTAGGTTTAAGACCGGCGAACGTTCGCTCTATCCGTTCTAACTACCAAGATTAACTAGCCGTCCGGGTACGGTCGCCTCTCGCAACGACTTAATTAATTGGTGTAATTACTAGTGATTAATGAGTTACTCTTGCAGTGAATTAACCCTAACCGGTTACTACGAAAGGCACACTCCAATTATAAGGTTAATTGTTCAATTCGATGTTCTAAAGTAGGGCGAGCGTTCGCTTCTATCCTTAGCTTAACAAGAATCTAATCTAGGTGATCAGTCCAGACAAGAAACATGAACAATGAAGAACAAATCAAACATGAAAAAGAACTGATTGAATTTCGAATCTAATCACCGCCGATCCGTGACCGCTTTAAAGCCCTGGGTCACTTAGGGTTCATCTAGTCTAAGCTCTAAAGGGTTTAGCTACTCATGATCATTACAAAAGAAACAAAGACAAGGAAAGAGTTCATCATTCAAAGGAAGAACAGAAAAGGATCTGAAAAACCTAATTCAGACGACTCTCACAGACTCCGATCTTCGGTAAGTTGCACTCCTAGCTCCGGTTCTCCGAGGTGGAAGGGATGGCGTCACGATCTCTATCCGGCTCTTCGAACTCCAACTCTTCGCTCCAGAACTTCAGAGAATTCTGATCTCGAAAAGTTGTGTGCTTGTAAATTATGATCGTCCTCCTTTCCTCGGGCCGCCGGATTAAGTATAAATACTTAACCCTAGTTGGGCCGGGCTGAGCTGATGTTTTCGCCGAAACCATAGGGATAGTTTCGGCGAAACTGGCTTTGAGTTCAGGGCTCCGCCGGCTGTTCAATGTCTTCGGTCCGAGCAGTTGATTTATTTTGCCGAAACCATCCTTCTGTTGGCATCAGTTGATTTGAACTGCTGGTTTTGCCGAAATTGGAGCCCTGGTTTCGCCGAAACTGTAAGTGTGAATGGCAGATTTTCGGTTTGACTTGATTGGCTCCTTGGATCGATTCCGGTTTGATTCCTTGAGGTTCCTACGCCTTAGACACGTCCATGGATACTTTATTTGACGGCAAAAAACCTGTGCTAACGTAAAAACACTAGAAAACCATCAAATAGACCCGAAACGGGCCAAGGTAACACAAATGGCACGAGATAGGGCAATCGATTGAATATTCGTTATTCGACCCTAAAAACAATGTCTTAAGCAAAGAAATGTTGCTTAAATGAGGCTGATAATCACGTCAAATCGAGTGTCATCAACAATCAAGGCTCCACATGGAATCAAGGTGGAAATCAAAACCAAGGCAACCAAGGAGGAAACCAATGGAACCAAGGTGCTATCCAAAATCAAGGTAACCAAGGTGGTGAGCAAGGTTCTAATCCACCGGAGATGTATAACCATAAGGGTAATGGACCCCCCGGTTTCAACAAACCTCCTCCAAACAAAGAAGGTGGATCTTAAATCTCCCAAGAAGACACCAATGCGGCAATTCTTCAACTTATCATGAATTAACAAGCGTCAATTACCAATTTGAATACTCAATTGGGCCAAATATCTAAGGCGCTCTCAGAGAGACCAAAGGGTAGCCTTCCCTCCAACACCGAGGTCAACCCCAAGGCTTCCGAGGAGCTTATGACGATAACATTGAGGAGTGGTAAGCAAGCTCAAGACCGAACACCTAAAGCGGTAAGAACTCAAGATGATGACTATGTTTTGGTTGAAGATGCTGACTCCGATGATGACACAGATAAGATTGAGGTCAAAGATAGAGGAGTCAAGGCTAAAGAAGCTTCTAAGATGACCGATAAGGTTGGTTCTCAAGAGGCTACGACGAGTGCTACTCCGGTCTCTCCTCCCGCACCGGTTGTGCCTCCGTACAAGCCTAAACCACCTTATCCTTCTCGCTTGAAGTCGGATTCCATGGAGAAAGATTTCAAGAGGTTTGTTGAGATTCTTAACAAAGTGCAATTCACAATGCCTTTTGGAGAAGCAATCACCAAGATGCCTCAATATGCGAAGTTCATGAAAGAGATCTTCACCAACAAACGCAAGCTTAAGGATGTAACTTCGGCAAAGCTTAACGAACAATGCTCCGCCATTCTCTCTAAGCAACCACCGGAGAAGCTTAAGGATCCAGGTAGCTTTACTATTCCTTGCACTATTGGTGAGCATTCTATAAGTAGAGGCTTAGCCGATTTGGGTGCTAGTATCAATGTTATGCCATATTGCATGTTTAAGAAGCTAGGCCTAGGGACTCTAAAACCAACCCTCATGAATGTTCAATTAGCGGATAAGTCCATGAAATCCCCTCGTGGTATTGTTGAAGATGTGTTGGTTAAGGTCGGTGTTTTGAATTTCTGGTGGATTTTGTTATTCTAGATGCTTTGGGTAGTACCGATGTGCCTTTGATTTTAGGACGACCTTTCTTAGCAACCTCTCGTGCTTTGATTGATGTCTATGGTGGTAGACTTACCCTTAGGGTCGACAATGAATGCATGATTTTTGACCGCTCAAATGGCATGGAATTTACTTTGTCTTATGCTAGTCACCATGATCCTAAGAATCCGCATGAGATTACTTCGGCTACTAATAGCACTAACCTTGTCCGTCATAGTCTTGCGGAGTTGTTTGCTATTAGTGATGTGCAGGAAAAGACGGATGAAGTAAAGGAGACTCCACCTTTCATACTCCCAAAGACACCACATAAGGCTAAGAAGAAAGGTGTAAAGAAGTCACCTGAGAAGGGCAAGGAAGCTGCACCAATGGGTGAGACTAGCAAGACTAAGAAGCCACCCGATGAAAGGCTCAACTCCAAGTGGTTTGGTCCCTTCTCCATTGCTTCCACTTCACCATCCGGGAAACCCATGCTCATTCCTCCCGAAGTTGGTAAGGTTCAATTTAAGTTCCGTGTGCCATGCGAAGGTAATGATATTGACTTCAAGGAGGTAATGAGTTGGGATGGTTTTACTTAGCTTATTCCTTGTGCTTTCGTCTAGCTAGAGACGTTAAAGAAGCGCTTCATGGGAGGCACCCCATGTTATCCTTACCTTTTCGCTTTCATGTTTTTGTGTTGTTTTAGTTCGTTGAATAAAATTTTGGCAAGCACTTAGGCGGATCACTCTTCACAACGCGCGCTATGGGACTCTTTCACTCCTTTGTTCCTCAGTTTTTCTCTACCAATGCGGTAACTTCGTTCTGCCTTACCCTCTCTCTCTCGATCATTGAGGACAATGCTCGTGATTAGTCGTAGGGGAGTTTGAGGTTTGGTGTGATTATTTGTTGGTAGAAGTCTAATGTGTTGTTTGGTTGAATTGTTTGATCTTAATTCAATGTCGATTCCCTCTACTCAAGAATCATTCGGTTCTTGACTTTTGGTGTTTAATTGACTTCAAGCTTTCATAATGACGTTTAGACTGTTCCACTTAGAACCTATAACCAGCATGTTAGCGCTAATGTCAAATTGAGTCTAGGCCAGAACATATATTTTATCACTCTCGTATGTTGGTTGATTGGTTTGATAACACCGGTCTAAGATGATGAAGGCAGTCAGTATTTTCACCCCTTTTCCATGTTTTTCTTCAACGTGATCGTGGCTTGAGATTAGATGGAATCCAATTCGAAATCTTGTGTTGAAGTTGTAAGGGGCTAAGGATCAAGTGGCTAATTTGAAAAAAAAAATGTTCAAAAGAAAAGAAAAGCTAAGCTAGGCAAGCTCGGCACCTAAGTGAAGTGTCGGGTTGAGCACTAGCAAAGGCAAAGCTGTGAGCTAGGCAGGTTCAACACCTAAGTGAAGTGTTGGATCGAGCACTAGTATGCAGTAAGAAAAAAAGAAAAAGAAAAAAAATGAAGAAGAAAAGAGAAAGAAAAGGAAAAAAGAGTTCTCAAAATGTAGCCCTTGATCCTAGCCCGAGTTTGCAAAGTGTGGATCTAGAAGCGGATGAGGTCGAGTCGATAGCCACGTCATGATCACTCACCACTTACAATCCATTTCCCGATTTCAAGTCCTTTTGATTAGAGTTGGTGTTGTCGTGGTCGGTTTTGCTGTGTCCCAATCAACCACTACTTGAAGTGTGCAAAAAATAGTGAGGTCTAGACTTGTTTGGTTGACGTTCTTGCATGTGTAGGTTTAGTTTGTTCGTGGAACAGTTTAAATCGAATTGTTACTGCTTGAATCTCCATGGAGTCGATCTTGTCATTTGTGAACTTGGATGTTTTCTAATTCATTTGCTTGAGGACAAGCAAAGCTTAGTCGTAGGGGAATTTGATGTGATTATATTTAGTGCATTTTAAGTCCTCGATTGACCTATGAAATGCTCGTGTTTGATCCTTAAATGCCATGCTTAATATGATTTTATTGATGTTTTGTGCTAAGTGTCCATTTGTTGTCCGGTTGCTACTTTGAGGCCAATTCCATGTCTATTGGAGGTGTTTTCTTTGTATTTTCAGGTCTTGGCATTGTAGTACTGGTGACAAGGAGCACGTAGGATCAAACAGGAGGTCAATCGGAGCTAGGACGGAGGAGATACGGCCGATGCAAAATCAAGAAAAACATACCTTGAAGCTGAAGAAATTTTCGGCCGAAAACATTCAAAATTTTCGGCCGAAAACCTTATGCACTTTCAAACAGAAGGAAGCAGAAGATCAACTTTCGATTCTTGATGAAATTTTCGGTGAAAACATTCAAAGTTTTCGCCGAAAATATTAGAACAAATGCAGCAGCGGTCGGTGTTTTCAAAGAAGTTTTCGGCGAAAATGTTGCACATCTTTCGCCGAAAATATCAGGCAAATCCGGCGTGCTATTTAAAGGTGGAAGAGGCGAGAATTGGAGGCATCAATTCCATTCTAATTTTACACCATCGCCGACTCCTCTCTCTCTCTCAATTGTTCATCATCAACTCCATCATCTCCTCTCCCTCAACCACACACCATCCTCCCTCAATTGTTGATCAACTTGAAGATCTAAGTGAAGCCTTCCACCCTTGGATTGGAGCTTGAAGAGCCAAGTGAGAAGATCCTCCATGGAAGCAAGGATGGTCTCCTCTCCTCATTTTCAGGTTTCTTCCATGGTTAAGCTAGGCTAAGCTTAGGTTTAGTTTAGTGAGGGATGGATCAAGCTAGGATAGGTGATTGATTGTATGGATTGAGTTTCTCATAGCCATTTGTGTAAGATGATGATCCTAGACCTTGTGCTGTGTAGCCATTAGAGCTTGATTTACTCTTTTGGTATTGTTATGTCTTTCAATACATGAGAATGATTGATTGATGTTGATCTAAGGTTGTAGGATTGTAATTGGATGATTTGAGAGATTGGATTATCAAGTTACAACCATTTTTGAGCTTATTTAATGGGGGGCGCGGCCCCCTACAATAATGCCCCTGACTATTTTAGTCGGGGGCTTTATTGTCGGGGGCCACGCCCCCGACAAAAAATAGTATTCCTCCTTAAATTTTCTCATTATCCCCATTCTCTTCATTTCTCCTCTCAATTTCTCAACCCTCTGAAGCCGTCGTCGCCGTCTGCCATCCGCCACCGTCCGCCGCTGTCCGCCGCCATCCGCCGCCGTCCGCCACCTTCTGTCCGCCGTCCGTCGGCGTCCGCCGCCGCCACCATCATCGTCTTCTTCGTCGTCCACCACCACCTTCCACCGCCGCCACCACCACCACTACTACCACTAAAACCACACCGTCGCCATTGTCGTCCGCCGTCCACCACCACCGTCGCCGTCGCCCCTGACAAAAAATAGGGGGGAGCCATTTAGTCGGGGGCCACGCCCCCGACTATTTTTTGTCGGATTCCTTCGCCCCCACAAAATATCCCTAGTCAGGGACACTTTAGTGGGTTGCAAGGGTGAATTTAGGGGGAGGCAACGCCCCCGACTAAATTAATTAGGGGGGCTTGCTCCCCTCTATTTTCAGTTTTGCCCCCCTATTTGATGTGTTTGTTGTAGTGATGGAATAGACTAGGATTGATCCTACTGTTAATTATGTTGTGTGGAGTGTTGGGATAGCTCCTTGAGGCATAGTTCAACGCATAGTTAAGCCTAGTGGGTTCACTCAGTTTCATTAGGAAACTGATCCCCCCTTCCCTTTTAGGTTCTCGTGGCTAGTGTGAGGTGTTGGAGTTTCAGGTGTTTCGCTTCAGTTCGAGGAGGTTGTTGGTTGAACCTATGAGGTGAAAATTGGCAAACAACTTGGAGTTGAATTTGTTCTTTTTTTTCATGCTAGTTGACTAATTATGTATTTGGGGATTTTGTACTCATTTGAGGATTGATTTTGGATTTTTCGTTTATCGGTTTGTATTTCAAATTTCATTTATTGGAGGCCTTCTTCAGATTGTTCATTTAATTACTGATTTTCCACTTCATTTTATTGTACTGTACTGTTAGTGATGCTCATAACTGGTTCAACCATGGGATTTAATCGGGTTGATTCGGGATGGGTGTTACAAACACCACCATGCTAATGGAGAACTTTCAAATCAGCCTTTGTCGGATCAACTACATCGACGAACCCAATCAGACTTGTGTTGGAGATGTTGTTGCGAAGAAGAACCTGCACACTGATTGATACGTGATCTTAATCGTTGGAGAGAGGATTCATCGGCGAGAGCGTGCGACGATAGTAGTTGGGTTGTGGAGGATGTGCGACGTAGGCGACTATGTCGTAGAGACCTTCTGATGGCAATGACTGGTTCGTGGAGTACATATGGCGGCGGCGACTAGGCCGTGGAGGAAGTGCGATGGCGACAGTTGGACCGTGGAGGAAGTGCGACGACTGGATCGGAGGATCAGCGACGGCCGACTTGGTTCCGAGATGAGAGCGCCGATTTTTTGTTTGGGTTATTATATTTTTTTAGGGTTTGAAGTGAAACCCTAATGTTATTTACTATATAGACTAGTTCTCAAATGACTTTTTTGTCCATTTTAATATAATCCATTAAATCTAGTTCCTAATCTAACAGTTCTTAGTAGTGTCCTCAGGAGGACACTAATATGTGTCGTGATGGTGAGAAAAAGGTTGGAAAACACCATAAGAGAGATTTGCATGTTAGCTTGAGTAGTTAGGTCTCAACCATATTTGAATCTGATTCCAGTTGAATGAGAAAGATAATTTGAGTTGATGGATGGAGAAAAGGAGAAGGAAGAGTCGGAAGTTAATAAATGTTGAATGAAGAATGATGGTTTGAGTTTGAGGAGCAGATGAATGTTGATCTTGCGATTGAGCTGAAGGAGAAGAAACAGTTTCTTTAAATTTGCAAAATAAAAAATAAAATGATTAAAAAAAAAGAGAAGGACGAAATTGCTCCCAATTAAGTAAATGTGATCTTAGCCGTTGTTGTAAGCATATGTGATCTGACGATCCAAAAAAGGTTCGAACAACGTGTAGAAAAATTGAATGTCTTTCCTCGAAAGACCACATAATCGTCACAATAATATTTTTGTTGAAGGATGAATTTTGATAAAGATGTGTCAAAACTTGTAATTAAAGTTGGCTTTCTTAACTCTTGGCGTTTCTATTAGCCGTCGGCTGCCCCTCGGCACCGGCGGCAGCCCCTTCATTGCTATCAAACTTGTTTTCTTTTCTGTTTATTTTCCTTGCTGTTCTGCCTCTTTTTTCATTGCTCCTTCGTGAGCTTGTCTTCCTCCTTGCTTGGAGTTTCTTTTTCCCTTTGTGGGCATCTTTTTCTCCTTCTATGGAGCCTTCGTTCCAGATCTGATTTTCGGATTCTGATGGTTTGTTGGCTTGGATTCAAAGGGAGCTATTTTTTCAGTTTGCATCTACTCTTTCTGTAATATCATCTACCTCCTTGCTTTACCCATTGTGTTGGTATTTCGGAGATGTTGTGGTTTCTCATATGAGCCCGGATGCTTTTAGACGAGTTTGGTGCAGGGACGGTCTTCCAAGAACTCTTCGGGCTATCCTCCTCAGATTTCGGCGTCTTCTATCTTCTCCGGCGAGGTATCGGCGGTTTGGTTGACTCGGCGGCAGATTGGAGATGAAGATGGCGGCTGCTGCATTCTTGGTTGATCGGGTGTTTTAGGGTTTTGATAGGTTTGGGCTTAAATTGTATTTAAGTTGTTTACGCCTATCTTACTTTATTACACTCTTGTCTTTCTTTGGGCTTCGGCCCAACTTTGTATCCTTTGAGTTTTATAATGAAACTAGCCTTTTGTCAAAAAAAAAAAAAAAAATTAACTGCTGGGAAATATTAATGGGTGTGTGAAGTGACTCCTGTAAAACATTGGTGACGTAGAGAGTAATTTTTAAGTTTAGTTCCCAGCTCCCACTTGGAGGTTTTGCTTTTTTAATTTTTATTTTGATTTTGTGGCCTTAAACCCTACTCAGTTCAGCTTAGCTGTGTGTATCGCTTCTTGATCCCATGAACTTCCTCATTCGATCCCTCTTCGGTAACTCTCTTCCGTACAGTCTTCGATATTCAATTCAATTGCCTAGAGTATTGAGTTCTATGTTTGCTTGCCTACAGGTCCTCGGCCGACGCTTCTCCGAACTTTGGGCCACCGTTACTGCGCCGCCGCCGCCTCCACCTCGCCGGAGGAATACGCCAAGCGGAATTACGCAAACAATGTGTCTGAGTATAACACCGTCATTGGTTCCCTCACTGCTCAACGCAGGTTAATTCCCTCTTCTTTTCCCTACCTTGTCTGTGTTTTGTGGAAATCGAAATTGATAGTGTGATTACAAATTTGGTAGGGGTTATTTGTTGAGAGATGCTTATGATGATATGGTGCTCGATGGAGTTCAGCCGGGTCGAGATGTTTTCCATTCGTTGATTGTTGGAACCATGAAAGGCTCCCGCTTGCAGGATGCTTTCTATTTCAGAGATGAAATGAAAGCTACGGGCTTGGTTCCTGATGTAGGTTTTCCTCTTTTCCACCGTTAGTCTTTCTTCTTCTTCTTCGTTTTTCTGTTTTCATTTGGTTTAGTTTTGTGCCCTTCCTGGTAATAGTGATATATGGATTTTCAGTCTGATCTCATGATCAGAAACCTCGGTTTGCATTTCTTGGCTGTGTTTTAGAGGGTTTATTTTGTTGATTAATATTGTAGCAGCTTTCAATTGGCAGTTTTCGTGTTACTGTTTGAGCAGAGTTGCTCTTCCCCTTCAATATAGAACTTGAATTAGTTCTGAATTTTCTGAAGATCTGTGTTAGCTTTACATGATCCGGTGGAGAAGTTCGTGGTGTTCTTGTTGTTTCTGGGTTTCCTTTTATATCTGATTGGCTGTTTCTGTTTTTATGGTTTAGGTTGCATTGTACAATTTCTTAATTTCAACTTGTGGGAAGTGCAAGAATTCCGACCAAGCGGTACAGGTTGGTTGCTTCTTTTGCCACTTGTGATATAGTGTGCTCTTTAGATGATCAGTAGCCATGCTTGGCCATATCTGAGTTCAAAATCATTTTGCGCTTCTGTGAAGATATTGGAAGAAATGAAGCGGTATGAAGTGAAGCCAAATGGACAAACATATGTGTGTCTGCTTAATGCATGTGCAGCAGATGGTCGGTTAGACCGAGTGTATGTAATTTCTTCATTTCCACAGCTTGGATTTTAATTGGCATTTTCCATTGTCAGTAATACTTATTTCTCTTACGTTAGTGATCTACTTGGTGCTTCTTTGCCACACTTTTTGAATCTGAGCACCTGCTAGTAGCAACCTTAATGAGATTTATTTTGATGGCCAGGATAGTTGAATCACACAGTTTTCAGTTATAGAGTACGCATGCACCCTTTTGTGCATGCTTAACTTATTGCTTGCGATGATTTAATTATCAATGCTGTCAACTAAAAATATTGAAATGGAGTTGATATTTAACTCATGGCATGAGTTTTTGTTCCCCTAATTTGTTTGATAAAGCAGTTATTTAACTTGTAGGAAGGGACTGCTTCATAAATAACAAGTCTTTTATTTGACATGTGATAGGTATGCAATCGTCCGTGATATGACTGCTGCTGCTGCTGGATTGAACAAATTCTGCTATGCAGGACTGATAACTGCCCATCTGAACAAGACACCTCTTGGAGATGATACAGCCAGCAAAGTATTTCTCATCATGTTTTTTCATTCTATCCTATCCTCCCTCTGCCACTTTTCTACAATCTGATGGATGCATCTATGTTAATCATTTTCTTCTCGTTGACAGATAATTGAATTAGTTGAGCAGTCAAAGGGGTGGTCATCTGTTGATGGAGCTACTTATGCTGCTGAAAATGTTATGAGGGGTGTATCTGAGGAGGAGTTGTATAATTTACCAACAGCTGAATATGTTCATAGACGTGGAGGTTTCTTGAATAAGAAACTCACTGTATATCACGTTGCACTTCATGCCTGTGCAGAACTAAAAAATGTAGAGGTATATCCCATGTCTGCAAAGGTATCATAATAGGCCATTAGTAAGTGAGCCAACTTCTACCAGCTTCTTTGACACTATTTGCACTTTGGTTGGTCATAGGCAATGGAAACTTTGCTGGGGATGCTTCAGAAGGATGGGGAGTCTCCGGATGTGTTCATTCTGATGCAAACAATGAGGTACATTATTGGTAATACTTGTCGTTCAGATCAAATACTGCTTAACGGATTTCTGCATAGGGCATGTAATCTGAATGACCAACCTAGGGTTTTCATATTTAGGTGTTGGGCACATTCTCGTAATGTATATATAGGCCTGTTCAATCAGAACACACTTTGACTTATGGTTTACTGTAGTGCAACTCATAAGACAGCCTTCGTATATTCATTTCCGGACTCGATTGTTAAATACATCATGCAATATTTTTGTTATTTGGATGATAAATGTTCTCATATGTTTTGCCTCCTTTCCCTTTGAAATCTATTAAATTTATGTTAATGACGAGTGAGGGAAAATCATAATTTTCTCGAAATATCTAAATCAAGACCTCTGGAAACATGAGCAAGCTGCTTTTCTTGTTGACTTAGTAATTTGCAATGATGTTTGGTATCAGAGATGTTCATGAACTAGGATATAGAGATGCAAGTTCTAGTTTCAGTTACTTGCACTTGTAAGGTCTTCTCCATATCAGTGGGACGATAAAATAAGTGGCTGGAACAATACCAACTCCATAGGAGTTGCTTGGAACATGTGATTCTCGATGACGTATTTTGAAAATACATGCATTTTGGAGAGTGAATTGTCTTCCGGCACTAAATTTCTTACTGTATGCATCTGTAGTGAATGTAAATTTCAATTATCATTCTCAGCTAACATAAAGAAATAATTGGGTTTTCTGATGTTTTTCTTCCTCTTATTTCCTTTTTCTTTTTTTTTCATTATTCCAATTTTACGTACCAAAAAATTTGGCCAGTGACCCCAAAATATCAAAGCTTATAATCCACAATCTGAATCTTAACTTTATATTGCTACAAATACAATCAACCCTTTTCAAAGAGTGGATTCTTAAAGTACTCATATTCTAATAATCATGGATTCGATGCCTATCACTGAAGGAAGTATTTAGCTAGCTCATTGTTCTTGGTTTCTTATTTTCCCCCTAAACTATTAACTTTGCTTTCTATTACTTTCAGGTGCCATCTACAATCTGGTGACATGGATCGTGGTCTTAGCGTCTTTGAAGATTACATGAATTCTGGAAAGCCTCCAATGATTGAGCTCTACGTGGTAAGTTAAGATATCTATTGTGCTTTAAACAAACAGGCATTTTTGTCTTTTCTTCCATCACATGGATCTTCAGTTATTCATAACACACAGCAGACTCTTGTGGAACAATAGATACACAATTAAGAACAATGTCTGTGGGGTTGGTGCCCTTTGATGATAAGCTTCTGTTTTGGTTGAAATAAGAGAGGTAGGAACTATAGCAATTGGAAAGAAATGCTAGAACATCTGGCCATGTTGCTCATGTCCGTTGTTATTTTCGGGATGTTTCACCTTCTTAGTTCTCCGTTTTCAGCTGTTCTTTTCCCTGTGTAATTTTCTAGTAACAGCTAATATTATTTGTGTTCTGTTTAGTGTTTCCTGTCTTCTGAGTATTTTGTTTTCTCTTCCGTCTCTTTCTTCTCTGTGCTCACTGCCTTTTGTTAAACTTTTTTCTGCAAACCAGTGAACCAACATGAATGGGTTGTTTTGGAAGTATGAACTCTGTGCATATCCAATTGTTTTTTGCCATTGCACTAGTATCATTAACCTTGGTTTTTTCTGGATGTCAAATGTTTCAGACACTAATTGAGGGAGCCATGGTAGGGTACACTCCCAAGGGAATGCAACTTGCACAAGACACTTTGGTACAGTTATAGCATTTTTTAATTTGCAGGGTTTTGTTGGTTTTGTGAAGTTTCACTCACGCCGTGGTTGTGTGGAGAATGCAGGTGAAAATGACTGACAGGAACTTTTTCTTGAATCCCAAAATCGGAAATGATCTCCTCCTTTTAGCAGCTGGTGAAAAGGTAAAAGAGATCCTTTACTTACAACCCAATGCATATGATATAGGGTTTTGATTTATGAATGGAACGGGAGTGGTTTACATTGAATGCATTTCTCTGGCAGACTGGTGGGTACACAACTGCAAATTACATATGGGACTTGATGCAATCTCGTAATATAACACCCTCATTCCCTGCGGTGGAAACATACTACAATGGGTTGAAAGTGAGTCATCTTACTTAATTCTTGAGCCCTATTTAATGCATTTAGTAAGTTATATGTTGGTATACATAGAAATGGATTAATACATTGTTAAGTCTGGAATATTTTGCCCAATGTTTTTGCCTGTGATGCAAGATCTTTTGTCGTCTCTTAAAATCTCAGGGTCGTGAGGTACCCAAAGATGATCCAAGGCTGTTGCTAGTTTCTCGTGTTTATGACAAAGCGCGTGCCAGATTTGGGCCAAGAGGATGATGAGAACAGCTGACGGAGAATCGTATTATTATTATTTCTTTCCGGTAACACCTGCGTATTGCCTCCCTTCTTGAAGCAGATGGTTTGCAGTTGTTTTCTAAGAGGCCACCGTAAGAATAATTGTAAGCTCGTCATTTTTCTATAGATTTGAGAAGTTAACAGAACTGTGCGTCTCCTCATAGCTAAGTTGTGATGGCGTGATTCCAGTAACATGTTTCACTCGCTCACTTCTTTTTTTGTGTTAAACATAACCTTCACTTCCAACCAGATGAGATTCGAAGATTTCAATCAAATAAATAATTAGTCAACTACAATAATGGTAGATATCTTTCCCATAAAAGTCACTGGAATGATATATAAACAACCTTCCAGTTCCTATGGATGCAGCTTTGAGGAACTGGAGGAGGAGGTGTGCCGTATGGATTCAATCTAAATCCAGCTTTGGTGATGTAACAAACCCACAGGTAGGTAAACGCCAAATACTATTAGACAACACCCTTTGTAATTTTGGAGTTAGTCTTATATTGCATCTCCGATTTCTAGAATAACAGAGACTCTATAGTTGAGGTAACTCACTAAATCGGGGTTGGTTTTCCATGGGATAAACACCTCTCTTCGAGTACGCTGACTAAGAATGTCCTAATCATACTTCAAGGACCCATCAACCACTTCAAGCTTGAATCCGATGTGCTATGGCTATAGGAAAACATGCGTAGCCTACTGAACAATCTCATTGCGGGTCATCCATGTAACACTCCATCCTAAAAGAACCGATTCAACTCATGCAATTACTACAGAAGTTGTTTTCCCGAACAACGAAAGAATCCCTAGAACTAGACAACAATAATTTTGTTCGTCATCCCGTACCTTGATTGTGCCACCGAACTGGCCTGTTGACCACTATGAGCTCCTCCTCTAGTGCCTCATCGCCTCATAGGCGACATGATGTTTTGGATAAAAGAAACGTGTATGCAAGCAGAAGGATCAACGCTAATTGACAAGTGAACAACCAAGTCCAAGTGCTAAAAAAACAATGTGTACAAAAAAAAAAAATTAATCATGAGCTAGGACTGGACTAGTTTATTAACTAGTAGATCATGTTACATGCAACCAATTGTGGCTAAAAAGGGATCCATGATGCCAGTTCTAACAGGCGTGATGTCCATCATGATACATGCATGTCATAGCAAGAAACAGACATGCATAGCATGAACAACATACATGACAACATGCATGCCAAGCACGAACAAGAGGCGTGTCAAGCATGAACACAACTATCATATTACTAAGTTATATGAAAATATCCCCGCAGATCTCCCCACTAGTGACAAAAAAAATAAAAAACCAGGAAATTTCATAAACAATAACATGAAAGTCTAGCCAATTGAGTGGGGAGAACCCTCACAATTAGCTGGGAGCCAGTGTCCTGACATGCTGATTGCTATGCTATGAAAACCCAACATTGAGAGAGGGAGACAGGGGCATTCTTGAACGCATTGGGTATTTAAACCCACATACGCGTAACAACCGTTGGACAGAGGCAACACCTGTTGTATGTCTTCTGCCATGCCTGTGACCGCACATGCTAGCTATAACCGTGAGTGGAACGATCATTGCTCTTGCCTGGCTGCAATTCCATGGTTTGATTAGTCTAACTTGTCGCATTAATTACAGGGCTTAATGACTAGACCCCCCCAGAACAAATCTCGGTCCAGTGTGGGATGTTACAACTATCTCTCCCTTAAATAGGTTTCATCCGCCTAACTCAGTACTATCAAGGATGATTGTAAGGTAGAACCCACTCAAGCCAAAAATAGGACCAACACAACAAAAAGCTCATGCTAAGCTAACAAACAGAGTTTCGAAATGGTTAGCTGCAAAGTATGCAATTAACAACTATGGATACATCTCCCGCATGCTAGCCTCTATTTCTTAGGTAGCCACCTCAAAGACTCCTGATTCTTAGCTCCATGTGTTTTTTTTACCATGGAAATGTGCTTGTTTGTCAACTGACAAATTGGTGATCTATGATCTGGACAAAGATTCCTGACAGGTAAGGTCCTTTGAGATCTCCAACTCATCTAGACGAACCACATGATCTGGCTTCGCCACATACTTGTAGCATAATGACACAGAAAATGTTATGGATCCTATCCATCTCCCTTGGTAAGACCAACTCATATGTCGTGCTAAACCGATTACCCCAAGTACAACTGATGGACGCGTTTTCACACGCGTGTAGTCAAATAACTATCAAACACAAAGCAAGATAGATCGTATTCCACAGGTCTTCTAATAGTTGTCTACTCAAATGTAAAGGCAGATTACTCAGGTTTAAACACGTTATGCGTGGTGTGAGTTCCACGACTTCTATTCTAGAAATGCAGGTAAATTAAAAAAACAAATTGAAAGATTGGTTGACTTAACAAAGACGACAGACAAGCTTAGACTTCGAATCCCACTTAGTTCACCAGAGCATTGGCAATCAACAGACCAGCGGATTTCAATTCTCGTTCAATCAATTCTAAGACACCACCATAACTCCTTACCCTTAGGTTTAAGACTGACGAACGTTCGCTCTCCGGTAATCTTCACTCCTAGCTCCGAGTCTCTGAGGTGAAGGGATGGCGTCACGATCTCTTCCTGGCTCTTCGAACTCTTCAACTCTGTTCTCTCGGACTTTTTAGGTCTGGAACTCGTGATAAGTTCTATTTGGAAAAGTGTCTGGTGATTTTGAGCCGCCGGTTTTATATTTATACTTAACCCTAGCCAGATTAGGTTAAGGTTGTCGGCGAAAACTTGAGAAGTTTTCGCCGAAAACTTCTTTGAAAAATGCTGACCCGGTCGACTGATCCTCCTGTGATGATTTCGTTAAGAGTTTTCGGCGAGAACTTTGACTTCTCGCCGAAAACTTCTTCTTGTAAGCTCTGACGATTTCTTCTTGAGTTTTCGGCGAAAACTCATGGACTTTTCGCCGAAAACTCCTTTGTAAAGCAGGGCAGGATTTGTGTTGACTTGATTGACTCCTTGGATCGATTTTGGTGCGGTTCCTCGAGGTTCCAATGCCTTAGACACGTCCTTGGTTACATTATTTGACGGCAAAAACCTGTGCTATCACGAAAACACTAGAAAACCATCAAATAGACCCGAAATGGGCCAAAGTAACCAAAATGGCACGAGATAGGGCAGTTGAGTGATTATTCGTTATTCTACCCTAAAAACTATGTCTTAAGCTAAGAAATGTCACTTAAATGAGGCTGATAATCACGTTAAATCGAGTGTCATCAACAACCTTATCCCTTTCCTTGAAGCTCAATTCATGATCCCTTCCATATGCATATTGCTTCTAACGGTTCTGAGCGATTCTCAACCATGCTCAAATCATCTTGACTTAATCCCCTGTCTCGTCGACCAACTGAGGTCCTGATAAATGTTTAGCGCCCTCCTCGTCCCAATATCAAACATGAATGCACCATCAGGGAGTGTTAGTGCAGTTGATGATCATAGCCAGCAATAAGGAAGTAGCAGAGATGAGCAAAAGGAGAAAGAGTGTTGAAGCTGTGGATCGAAGAAGGGAACAAGTGGGCTACGCAGCGTTTCATTTAAATGAAGTCTATCTCAGACTATTTACCTCAGCCACGTGTTAGGCTTTTATTGTTACAGTTATTTTGTTATCTGAACAATAAAAACGGAAACCCTACCGTTAGAGTATAAATATAAGAAATGGAAAGGAAGCAGATACTTTTTGCTAGAGCTGGCAAACGGGCGGGTTGGGCGGCCCACGGGTCGGGTTAGTCGGGTTGCGGGTCAGTCGGGTCGCGGGTCCATCGGGTCACGGGTTCATCGGGCCACGGGTTAGTCGGGTCACGGGTCAGTCGGGTAGCGGGTCAGTCGGGTTGCGGTTAGTCGAGTCGTGGGTTTATCGGGTTGCGGGTTGGGCGGGTCTCGGGTTGGGTCGGGTTGCCCATCTAGTCACAAGTCTCGACTACAATTTTCAAAACTTAATATAAATTTTTTTATGTGATAAGTAATTCTAAATAAAATTTAATAAATTTTTATTCACTTGTAGCCGCGTGTATATTAGAAATCATTTATTATTTAAATTAAATATACTTATAATAAATAAAATAAAATTGAATATAATTTAACTTTTAAGGTTTATTGTTTAAGATTGGACTTATTTATAAATTTAGTCAAACCTTTCAAAAAAATGGTAAATCTAGTCACTTTATTTTTATGACATTTTTAGGCCAAATGTTTTGCTTTTATGTCAAATGACAAATATAGTCAATGTTCTTTGGATTTTTAACACTGTTATTGATGGTGTTAAGTGCTTAGTGCTAACAGAGTTGATATGACATCTATTTCACTAGTCAAATAGATACCACGTAACTTTTAAATTACAAATAATATTTAATTATGAGAAAAATGAAATTATATTCAAAATTAATAAACATAACTATAATCTTAAACAAAAATTAAACATGCATCAACATCCCCTCTCTAATTGATTTTTTAAATTAGGGTTTCATAGGAGAGTAGTGTTGTGACTTGTGAGAGTGGTGGTGGACTAGTGGTGGTGGTGTTGTGCAACCACTAATTCCTGATATCTCATTCCCTCTACGATTCGTCATTCCTTGTTGTATATTTCTTCATTGTTTATTTCACATCGGGATGGAGCTATTTATCAACTTACTTTCTTCTGGATTGATGTGTTGATGTTGAGTGGTGTTCATGATGTTGAATTGTTGGTAATAAGTATTAGACAAATTGGTGAGGTTTTGTATTGAAAGTAAGACCAATAAAAGTGTATAACCAAATAGAACAATGATTAAACCTTATAACCATTGAACCTTTAATTTTAATCTGTTTTATGATTGGTCTGACCCAGATACATTAGTTTAGAGTGTAGAGTATAAAGTTTATCATTTATCGTTTATGGTTTTAACATACTAGTCAATATGATGAGTTATATATGTTTATTGATCATATACTAATTATTAGTTTATTATTTAAACCTGTTATAATTTTAGAGTATGATTATAATGCTCAATTAGATTAAATAAAATTTGAATAATAATAAGTAAAAAGGTGTAAAGAAATGAGAAGGGGAAAAAGTGGTTGGAAGTAGAAAATAGAAGAAAAAAGAAAGGGAAAATGAGTGAAATAAAAAGGCTCATAAAAACATGAAGAGGGAGAAAATAGAGGGAAAGGGAAAAGAGTGGGAAATAAAAGAGAAAGAGGGGAAAAAGTGTGAGAAATAGAAAAGAAGAGGGGAAAAAGTGTGGGAAATAGAAAAGAAGAGGGAAAAAAGAGAAGGGAAATATAAAAAATGAATATGTGATTTTTTGTTAAATATTTCTTTACATATGATGATAATCATATGATAAATGTATGATACAATCATATATTTGTTAAATATATTATAAAATAAGTTAAAATTTTACATTTTAATTAAAATTTTCATACAAGTTTCGTAAAAATGTGTGTATTTAATAAGGTCAATCGGGTTAGTTGGGCGGGTCGGGCCGGTCACGGGTTAGTCGGGTCACGGGTTCGTCGGGTCGCGGGTTCATCGGGTCGCGGGCTCGTCGGGTCGCGGGTTCAGCGGGTCGCGGGTTCGTCGGGTCACGGGTTGGGCGGGTTACGGGTTGTTGACTTTTTAGTCAATCGGGTCACGGGTCGGGCTGGGTTGGGCGGGCTGGGCGGGTTTATCGGGTCGGGCCAGCATTTTGCCAGCTCTACTTTTTGCTACTGTCCTAATTCTTCTGCAGCTTTATCCTTCTTTTCTGTTATGGTATCAGAGCAGCTAACGATCCACCGTCAATCCTGACTCGATGAATTCGTCGGGAGGTCGTTCAAATACTCCCAGGGGTGATGGTTCAGACAATCCTTCTGGTGTAATGTTTGGCAACTTCAACAACAACAACAACAATGGACAAGGGAAATCAAAACTCAGACACAAGCTTTTTTAATCCCTTCTACCTAAACCCGAATGAAAATCTAACACAATCGATTGTGAATATAGTGCTGGATGGAAACAATTATCAAGTATGTAATAGATCGGTGCGTTTTGCTCTCAAAACCAAGCACAAGCTTGGGTTTACAGATGGTTCTATTCAGATTCCTGCTGCTACTAGTGATAAGTATGTTCTTTGGGATGCTTGTAATACGATGGTTCTCTGTTGGATCATCAACTCTCTACACCCAGAGATTCGTCAAAGTGTCATGAATCATGAAGTAGCACAATCATTATGGGAAGAATTGAAGCAGAGGTTTGGCCAGGCAAATGCTATTAAAATAGCTAACTTACAGGACGAGATTCACACTTGCAAACAAGGATCCATGACTGTTACTCAGTACTGTACGTTGATTAAGGGATTATGGGAGGAGTATAGCCAATTCTCACCCATAGTACCTTGCAATTGTGCTCCAGGAACGGTGAACATTTGTCCTGCTGTCAAGGCTTTTAAACTAAGTAGGACACTGACTATTTGATTCGATTCCTCAGAGGATTGAATGTTGAGTATGATGTGGTCAAAACTCAAATCCTGATGATGAAACCCTTACCTTCAGTCACATCAGCTTATGATGATGCTTTGCAACATGAGGAGAAGTTGAAAGGAGGTGTAGCAATTGGCCAAGATTCCACTCAGCCAGTTGTCTTTGCTGCAGCCAAGGGTTCTTCTCTAGGACGTGATAGCATCAGTGTTCAAGCTGTATCTACTGATGCAGGAAAGCTATTCTGCAGATACTGTAAGAAGGACACACATGTTATTGAGGACTGCCGCCGTTTGAAATGGAAAAGGGAACAAGAGCATAAATGAAAGGGGCCAAGTGCTCCATCTGGATACAATCGTTTTGCTGCAGCAGTTACTCAAGATGGTCAAGACAACAAATCTGTAAGTAGTGATGGTATTGCTGCAGCAGTTACTCAAGATGGTCAAGAAAACAAATCTGTAAGCAGTAATGGTATTGCTGCAGGCTCTATCGGTTTGACACCTGAGGAATTGCATCAATTGAAGTCTTTCCTTAAATCATCTGTTTCACCTATTCACATGGCCTTCAGTGTGAGCCAAGATTCTCCAGCTCCACCTACTCATTCAGGTAAATACATTCTATCTTCATATAAACATAAGGATTTGGCTGCAGTCTGGATTTTAGATACTAGTGCCTCATATCATATCTGTTGCACTTTCGAATGTTTTCTTAATCCTAAACCTGTCGTTGGTGTCTATGTTTATCTTCCAAATTCTTCTAGAGTGTCAGTCAGCCACATAGGATCTGTCCAACTCCCTATTGGTCTCACTCTCCATAATGTTTTGTTTGTTCCAAGTTTCGGGTTCAACCTTGTTTCAATAAGCAAGTTAACTCACGATCTCCATGTTTCCTTGCTTTTCAATCCCATATTTGTCATATTCAGGACCTTACCAACATCAAGACGACTGGTTTGGCCACAGAGATTAGAGGTCTGTACCAGCTCAATGATCAGCCTCATATTTCCAAATCCACTTCTCATGTCGTAGCTACCACTTACAACTTCCAGCCTCAACAAATCAACCTATGGCATTGGCATTTAGGTCATGCTAGTAATGATAGAGTCAAATTACTTGAATCGTGTAATCCCACAATAGAGAGTGAGAAGATTTACACTGTCAAGTTTGTCACTTAGCCAAGCAGAAACGTCTTTCCTTCTCTATAAGTGACAACATTGCTGCTCACTCTTTTGACCTAATCCATGTAGACATTTGGGGACCATTAGCTACAGAATCTTATGACAAATTCTCTTATTTCTTGACCATCGTTGATGATTTCTCTAGTGGAGTTTGGGTATATCTCATGAAACACAAATCTGAGTCCAGAGGTCACCTTGAATCTTTCTGTCATATGGTTAATAATCAATTTGATCGAATCGTTAAAGTTGTTAGGAGTGATCAAGGCAAAGAATTCAATATGACCAAGTTCTTTAATGATCATGGCATTTTACACCAGATGTCCTGTGTTGAAACCCCTCAGCAAAATGCTAGAGTCGAGAGAAAACACCAACATATCCTAAATGTGGCAAGGGCTTTACAGTTCCAAGCAAGCTTACCCTTATCCTTTTGGAGTGACTGTATTCTTCATGCAGTTCACTTGATCAATCAAATGCCAACACTAGTTCTCCAAAATCATTCACCTTATGAAAAACTTCATGGCTCTCCTGCCATCTTAGACAACCTAAAGGTCTTTGGATGTCTATGTTATGCTTCTACCCTCTCACACCATAGAACAAAATTTCAAACCAGAGCTAGACCGTGTATTTTCCTAGGTATTCCTTCTGGAATTAAAGGTTACAAGGTCATGGATCTTCATACCAACCAACACTTCATTTCACATGATGTTATTTTCTATGAGTCCATCTTTCCTTTCAAAAATGTCTCAAGTTTAGGCTTACCACAAAGTCAGTTTGATCCTCCTGTGATCTCCTAAGAATCAGATCACAGGTTGCCTCCTGCAGAATTGAGTCAGTCTGTCAATCAATCAAGCCCTCCTTCTAGTTGTCCAGATGTGCCAAGTTCTTTGTGTTTTCCACAGGATGCATTGACTGATGATGAAGTGGAGATGGAGGCTGCCACTCATACTGAGGCCCCGTATGATGGTGTTCCAGATGATCAATCTCTTCAAAGGTCTACCAGGATGAGACATATACTTGTTCATCTCAAGGATTATCACCTTGATTGCAATGTCACCGGGCATTCTCTTGCCTCTGTTGTTTCCTATGATCATTTGTCAGATTGTTACAGGGATTATGCTTGGGCTGTCATCACTACTCAGGAACCAAATTCATACTTTGAGGCTACTAAAGAACTCTGTTGGAGGAAAGCTATGGAGGAGGAGCTTTCTGCTTTGGATGCTAATCAAACTTGGCACATTGTACCGTTGCCCTCTGGTAAGAAACCTGTTGGTTGCAGATGGGTTTACAAGGTCAAATTGAGATCAGATGGCACTATTGAGAGACACAAGGCTAGACTGGTAGCCAAAGGTTTCACTCAGGTCTATGGTGTGGACTTCCTTGATACTTTTTCTCCTGTTGCTAAGATCAACTCTGTTAAATCAATATTGGTTGTTGCTTCTGTTAAGCAATGGCATCTTCAGCAGATGGATGTGTCCAATGCATTTCTCCATGGTGATCTTGAGGAGGAGGTTTACATGCAGATTCCTCCTGGTCTATCAGCACAACATGGCATGTGTTGTAAGCTCAAGAAATCTTTTTATGGTCTCAA
Organism: Linum lewisii; assembly: GCA_034768395.1. Lineage (NCBI taxonomy): Eukaryota > Viridiplantae > Streptophyta > Magnoliopsida > Malpighiales > Linaceae > Linum > Linum lewisii. The sequence continues at coordinate 35,417,216 of CM068300.1, forward strand.
ACAAGCAAGTCGACAGTGGTTTGCCAAACTCACTCACTCTCTCTTCGATCATGGTTTTAGGCAGTCTAGTGCAGATTACTCTTTATTCATTAAAGGAGAAGGCGATGATCAATTGGTTATTCTTTTAGTATATGTGGGTGACATCATACTGGCAGGTGCATCTCAAGAAGAAATTAACATGGTCAAAATTCACTTACAATCCAGTTTCAAGATCAAGGATCTAGGTGATCTTAAGTTCTTCTTAGGCTTGGAAATTACCAGATCACAATCAGGGATTGTAGTGAATCAACGAAAGTATTGTATTGAATTGTTAAATGAAGCAGGTTTCCTGGAATGTAAAAGCACCAAATCACCAATGGATCCTACTGTGAGGTTAAGTGCCAAGGAAGGAGATAAGTTAGAAAATCCTGGCTTATATAGACAGCTAGTTGGGAAGCTACATTATCTTACAATCACTAGACCTGATATAGCCTTTGCAGTTCAGCATCTCAGCCATGTTACAAGAGAAAGGATCATATTAGGGCTTATCAAGCTTCACCATGTTTCAACTGAAAATGAATTGGCAGACCTGTTCATTAAAGGTTTTCATCGTTGAAGGTTGCAGTTCTTATTGAGCAAGTTAGGAGTTATTGATATACACTCTCCAACTTGTGGGAGGGTATTAAACATGATTGCACCATCAGGGAGTGTTAATGCAGTTGATGATCATAGCCAGCAAGAAGGAAGTAGCAGAGATGAGCAAAAGGAGAAAGAGTGTTGAAGCTGTGGATCGAAGAAGGGAACAAGTGGGCTACGCAGCGTTTCATTTAAATGAAGCCTATCTCAGACTATTTACCTCAGCCACATGTTAGGCTTTTATTGTTACAGTTATTTTGTTATCTGAACAGTAAAAACGGAAACCCTACCGTTAGAGTATAAATATAAGAAATGGAAAGGAAGCAGATACTTTTTGCTACTGTCTTAATTCTTCTGCAGCTTTATCCTTCTTTTCTGTTACTCAACACAAGTTCAGTTCTATGTGATCACCCAAGTTCAGTTCTCTGTTCTAGCATCATCAATTCTCATAACTTGCAGCACAACATCAAAAACGACATAACCATATACAATTCAAAACCGAACACAAGCATAAACATCAACCATACCAGCACACCACATGCAATCAGTCACAGTTCACAATTCACAATTAAACTATATGTGTGTTATTTAAGGTGCCTAAGTGTTGCGCCACACCACCACTGCCGACCATCCAAGACGCATCCTCAACGGATCCCTTCCCATGGAAGAAAAACACAATATCCTAATATAGGATCTTCTCCCTCGGGAGGAAATCAACAATGATTGATTATCCAACCAAGGTGATCTACCCCATATAGACCAGACTCAATAACATCACATTTCATGGTGGGCAGTGTGGACTGCTATTGATGTGACTTTATTTCATGCATTTTAATCCTACGATCTACCCATGTATGCCCCGTGTTTGATCCCTCTATGTCTTGTTTTGTATGCTTTTCGAGTCATTTTGCACAGTTTGCATTATTGCTACCCGGCGGTCACTTGTGCCCACATTTTATGTGTTTTATAGTTTCTTCTATGCACTTTTCAAACCAAGACGTGATATTAGAGGTGACAAGGAGTCCATAGAATCAAACAGGAGCTTAATCAAAGTTCATACGCGGGTGATAGGGCTATTGCAAGTTCGAGATTTCTGTAGGGTGTAGGGGTGCACACCGTGCAGGAGTGCACGTCGTGCACTGTCCCCTGCACTATAAAAACCCACAATTTTACTCTTTTTGGGCATTCTTTGATCTCCCTTGAACCCCAAACACATACCCACGAACCCTCAATTCCTAGAACCTAATTTTGGAGCAAATTGGAGCCATTGGAGTTAGGATTGAAGCCAACAAACCTTGGGAGAAGTTCTTACAAGTGGAGAAGTGAAGATCATCACAAGGAATCATCCATGGTGTTCTTGGTGACCAATCTTCTTTCTCTTCTCTTTACTCCCTTGTCCATGTGTGGCTAAGTTTCTAGGGTTCATCTTGGATGGGTAGAGTAGTATGCCATGATAGAGGCATGATTGTATAGACTTTCCATGATTGATCTTGGTTGTATGAGGATGATTTCTAGACTTGTTCTTAATGCCATTTTATGCCATGTTTGTTTGATTTGGTCCATTCAATGTGATTTGATGCATGAGAGTGCTTGGATTGCATAGATTGTAGGTCTAGGGATTGAAGTGAGTGTGTTCTAAGAGATTAGATCATCTTATTTCAACCATATTTACATTATTTCTCTCTAGGGCATTTTATCGAACACTTGGTGTGCATGTGGATTTTCATTCAAATGAGTTTCAAAAGGCTGATTGGTGAATCTTCTAGTGTTAGGGCATTGATATGAGAGTGTTGTGCCTAGCCTTGTGGTCTTATAGTCCTAAGAGAGAGTCTTGTGTCTTGGCATTTCATCAAACACCTAGAATGCATCCTTTTGCACTTAGCTTGAGAGCGAGAGCCTAAGTTGAGTGGTTTTAGGAAAGGGATTTGATTCTACGAGAGTGTATTGAGTCTATAGAAGTGAAATGCGTGGTCATCCGTATGAAAACTCGATCTTGATTGGCTTGTTTGTTCATTTAGTCCTCTTGAGCATGATGAAACTATCCACCAAGTGAACCCCCTTTGTATTTGCTTTGAATCTTTTTCACCACAACAAAAAAAGGGATTGGTGGCGGATACAACAGTGGCGGTTGTGCAACCGCCACATTTGTTTATTAATAGTGGCGGTTGTGTACTGGAGGTTATAACCGCCACAATGTGTTCTATTCATTGTGGCGGTTATAACCGCCAATATACAATTTCGTCGGTAAAGCTGAAATCAATTTCAGCCACAACTCCTCTCAGCAGCTCTCTCTCTCTCTCGACGAACACGATGAAAAGTATCTCTCTCGACGAAAAGTATCTCTCTCTCGAGTCCAGCCTCGACGACGGCGGCCAGCTTCTCCTCCTCCGATGGAGCCCCTAACTCCGATGCCTCTCACCCTCCTTCGATCGCGGCTCATCCTCCGTCGATCGCGACTCCTCCTCCTCCGTCGAGGTAGATCTCACGTTAGCTCCTCTTACTCCGCCGTCCGCCGCCGCCTCCTCTTCCAGAGGTAAGAATCAAATCAAATCAACCATCGCTCTTCCTTACTCCGCCGTCCGACTAAATCCTCGTTTTCATTCTTGTTTTTTTTCAAAGGAATTGGAGCAAAGAGCCTGAAACCTCCTCACGTCCTCTGCTGTTTTGTAAAGGCTTGATGATGACGAAGGACGTTGGGCACCGATTGAGAGAGAGAGAGAGAGAGGAAGAGAACGGTGGAGGAACAAAATCTAGGAATGTACTCGCCGGAATCTGAGTTTTGCACCGGCGAGTTTTTTTTTGGGAAAGTTGACATCAACATTGGCGGTTATAACCTCCAATGTGTAACCGCCAATGTTGATTATTAGTGGCGGTTGCTGACCGCCAATAAAGTTCATTTGTGACGGACGTATTCGTGGCGGTTTCTGCTTGCAACAGTGGCGGTTGTACAACCGCCACTATGTTTACAACAGTGGAGGTTATAACCGCCACTGTTGTTAAAAAAAACCGCCACAAATCCTTCATTTTGTTGTAGTGTTTGCTCTCAAGTTTACTTATTATCTCTCTTGCTTAGTTTATTGCTTATGCTTTTGAACTATTTGATCAAACCAAAACTCTTTCCAAATGTTTAGACCATCTACCAATTGTGTGAGTATTAGCTTTTGAGAGAGCCTCGAGGAATACGACCTTGAGTGTGTAAGTAGTCTACCTTTTAGGTTGGTTATTTGCACGTTAAGTTTTTGGTGCCGTTGCCGGGGACTTTCTCAATCCTAAGAAAGCATATAGTAGTGAACCGATCTAGTCATTCACTCTTCTTTCATTTTTGCTACATGTGTATAGTCTACTTCTCTTCCTCTTTATTTCTTTGCTTTTGCTAGTTTCACCCAGGTTGTTTTGTTTGAGTTTATGATATAGGATTCCAAGTGGGATGGACCCGTGGCATGAAACTCATGGTGATGGTACCCTATCAAGGATGGAATCCTTCTCCCAACCCATACTCTGATCATCATACCTCATCCAACTACTACCAAGAGACTTGTGATGGGGATCTCCAAGCATGGGGCCAAGATGAACATATACTTCAACACCAATTTGGAATGAGCAATGTCCTTCTTCACCTCCACTCTACCATCAAATCTTGTCGGGGTATTCTCATGAGGAGTTCATAAGCCATAAACGACATTCTCCACCTCTTTCTATGATAGAGGAAATCTTGAAGATTGTGAAAGATAATGCGATCCGGGTTAATCGCTTAGCTCAAAGTGTGAAGCTCATCAAGGAAGTTATTGAAAATGAAAGTTACCCCATAATTTGGAGCATGCGAATGGTGATGATACTCGTGAGTTGGAAGTGACCAATAGGGGAAAATGTTTGGTAGTGGAGGAGATTGAAGAAAATAGTTTTCCTAAGGACATACCAAATGACTATGGTGTTTGGGTAGAAGAATCAAGGAGATTTGAAGATGATGACACTTTAGAAGTGGTGAAGTATGATTTGAAGACCCTCCATAAGAGGTTTCACCTAAAGTGGAGCACTTGAGTATACAACATCACCCTGCGATTGTGGTGCCACCAATCAAGACTAAGAGTACTCTTCAAACTTCTTGCTTGATCATGAAGTACTTGTTCCAAGAGGCTAAGTACACATGCTTCTCGACCCCTCCTAAAGAAGTCATGAGAGTGAAGCCGCATTTACTTGACTCGAAGGACTCCATGAATGGCATTTTCGACTTGGAGGTAATGGAGCTCAATTGTGATACCCCACCATACTACCCCTTCCTTCCTCATGTTTCTAAATTCAAGGGTAGGAAGCCATTTCAAGGCAACAAATGGTATTTAAGCATTGTTCATTGGGTAATTTACCATTCACTCAAGGTGTTACTAGGCACTCGATTTTCATCTTGGAAGAAACTAATGGACTTCAATGAGGTGCTAAGTTGGATAGCATAACACATGTATCGTCTAGCTAGAGACGTTAAAGAAACGCTTTATGGGAGGCACCCCATGCTATCTTTACTTTATCACTTTTATTTGCTTTTGAACTTTGGGGTTATTTTGTTCTTTTAGCTTTTTAAATAATGATTGGCATGCACTTGAGAATCACTCATCATCAATGATCTTCATGTGGCTCTCTCACCGCTCTTGCCTCCTATATTCTTCACCGCGCGGTATTCTTGTTCTACCTTACTCTCTCTCTCTCTCATCCATTGAAGGGCAATGCTCGTTTTAGTCGTAGGGGGATTTGAGGTTTGGTATGATTGTTTGCCGGTAGGAGTATAATCTTGTGCTATGATAGTGGATGTCTTGTGCTAGGTAGCATGCTTAATATTGTCTCTCTTTTCATCTACCTTAGCATGTTCTTTTCATTTTGGATGCTCCGCTATCACCTCTTTTTCTTGTTGAATATTTAACTCGCTTAAATTATATTCGTTTGACTTGCCAATTGATTGTATGGTGAGAATATGCATGATAGCCAGAGTTTTTCAATATAAAGTATGAACTGGTTTTATTCCAAATGGACTTAAATACATCGGATACCACTAAACTTTTAAAATCAGTCACCCTGACCACTCATCTTTTTTTCGTCCGTCGGATGCCACTTAACTTAATTTAATATTCATGAAATACCATTCTGTCAAAAAAATGGATGGAAAAATGATGTGGACATAACTGGCGCTATCCTAATAAGCACAGACAGTTGATGTGGCCGCCAACTGATAACAATTTCATTTTAAATATTTAAGCCACGGATCTGGGATTTTGTAAATAACAACTTCACCTGTTTGGCCTTAATTTTTTAAAATGAAATTGTTACAGTTGGCGGCCACATCAGTTGTATGTGTTTATTAGGATAACGTCAGTTATGTCCACATCAGTTTTCCATCCGTCTTTTGGACGGAATGGTATTTCGTAAACATTAAATTAAGTTAAGTGGCATTTGACGGATGAAAAAAAAAGATGAGTGGTTAGAGTGACTGATTTTCAAAAGTTTAGTGGTATCTGATGTATTTAAGTCTTCCAAATGCCTTTTAAACCTTTTTACAACAATACTGAAATTAGTTTTTATCAAGTATGAGGTCTGGTGCCTTGGCAGAGTGTTCTTATCTTTGATAGGTGCCAGTATTGTGTAGTGTTCAGTGTCGGTCGAAGTTTCCTGGAGTCTAGGACATAGGGTAGGAAAGCGAGGTTCCCAATGTGTGAGTAAGATGACCTTTGAGTCCACCTGAGCGATAGACGTGCGTAGGAGCCGCTTGGTTTTGAGATCCGCCACAAGCTGGCAATGCTTTGCCCGCCCATTGCTTAGTCCCCAAAGGGGAAGTCTCAATGTGACATTCTCCTTCTCAACCCCTCCCGGCGTGGGTAGGGTTTAGGATAACGCGGTCCCCAATGGGGCTGGCTGCTCCATACCTGCAGGGGTCTCAGCCAATGCTCCTATTGGTAATATAAAATAGTCTAGTAAAAAACATTTTTAGAAGTCGCTATTATAATAGAAAGACCAAAAGCGAAGAACAAGTGAGATGTGGGAAGAAAAAGAGGGGGGTAGAATTTGAAATAGCCTAGAGTCTTTTCGCAAAAGCCGCAAAATCTCAAAAGGTAAGGATGAGTGTACTACCCCCTCGACACAGGTTGAGTAATGTCGACCGGGCTCTCTCTTTCCCTCCGTTTATGTCTAGGTGACTCCGGGAATAAGTGAACCGTCCAGTAACCGACACTTTCTGTCAAGTTGTTTGGCCTTATGTCTAGTAAGAACTAGTTTGGTTTTTGTTGTAAAAATGTTTTAAGGGTTGTTTGGTGAGATTTTGGGATCCTTTATCTTGTTAAAACCCGGGCTATCAAAACGTGGTTCAACGAACTTAGAGATCTTTTAGCTAGTTTCAATTGGTTAGTGCGTTAGTGTAAGTATTTGCTTGCTTGAGAACAAGCTTCGGGTTATTCGTAGGGGACTTTGATGTGACTTTATTTCATGCATTTTAATCCTACGATCTACCCATGTATGCCCCGTGTTTGATCCCTCTACGTCTTGGTTTGTATGCTTTTCGAGTCATTTTGCACAGTTTGCATTATTGCTGCCTGGGGGGTCACTTGTGGCCCCATTTTATGTGCTTTCTAGTTTTTTTTTTTGTGAACTTTTCAGACCAGGACATGATAGTAGATGTGACAAGAAGTCCATAGGATCAAACAGGAGCTTAATCGGAGTTCATACGCGGGAGATAGGGCCATTGCAAGTTCGAGACTTCTGCATAGTGCAAGGGTGGACGCCGTGCACTGTCCCCTGCACTATAAAAACCAACGATTTTGATTCTTTTTGGGCATTCTTTGATCTCCCTTGAACCCCAAACACATACCCACGAACCTCAAATCCTAGAACTCAATTTTGGAGCAAGTTGGAGCCATTGGAGTTAGGATTGAAGCCAATAAACCTTGGGAGAAGTGCTTACAAGTGGAGAAGTGAAGATCATCACAAGGAATCATCCATGGTGTTCTTGGTGACCAATCTTCTTTCTCTTCTCTTTACTCCCTTGGCCATAAATTAGCCACCACTGAGTTTTACAAGTTAATTAACCCTCCTTATAAAGGCAAGGGGCTCGGCCAAGGGCCTCTACAATCGTAAGCGAAATCCTACTCTAAAACTAATATCAAATTATATTACCAACTAGTAAAAAAATTTAAAAATAATAAATAAATGATATTAGGCGAGTCCTAAAAGTGATAGGATCAATGGCCAAGGAACCCTAATCTTGATAGGGATTAGGGTTTGTAGCGGCGACACGAGCGTATCTCGTAATCTGACAAAAAAAAAAAAAAGGTGTCTGCACCTAAACACGCACTGGCGTCCGTGCGATCCCCAATGAAATTACTCCATATCAAAAGGTGAGTCCATGAACATTACGTTACTGTATACATATATTGTGGGCTTCGAAACGTGAGGGTTAAGAAAGCAGCAGCAACTACAAATGAATAACAGTTTAATGGTCTGGAAACAAGTGTTCGTACTGTTTCAAAAGAAAAACAGCAAGAGTGGGTAATGATTTGTACTAATTGCTAATATTTTTTCTGGGTAACTAAGTGAAAAATTGACTAGGCAAAGCTAAGGGAACAAAATAGGCATTTTCCCTCCAAATTCTCTATCTGACATGTTACAGTTAAATCTATAAATTGCAACACAACAAGCCGGCTAAGTCTGCTCCTACTTTAGCCAAGAATGTCCTTGATCTTTGTCTTCTGCTCCTGCGTCAATGAACTAGGGAAAAGTACCTCAAATGTCACGTAAAGGTCGCCTTTCTTTGTGCTTGTATACAACGGCATCCCTTCCCCTTTGAACTTCCTTACTTCTTTCGGCTTTGTGATTCCCTGCAACCATTCCCACACATTTGTTAACTTTACTACCTCTTGAAACCCTCCACATTTCCATATTCAATCTATAAGATATCATAATTTTGCTACCACATCAGGGTTACCTGAGTACTAATGTCAACTAGATGCTCGTCAAGGTGCTTCATCTTCTTCTCAAAGCCAACAAGCGCTTGAACCTGACAGAATAAAGTTCTCGTCATTGTCTCCACTAAAGATTATCTAGGATGGATAAAAAAAATAAGGGAAAGCGAGTGTATCCTCTCGTGTTCAAGTGCAGTAGAGACTGTACCAGTGTGATGGTGACTGTTGTGTGCAAGTCATTGCCTTTCCTTGTGAATACGTCATGAGCTGAAGTCCGAATGCGGAACTGCCACGGTATGGGGGTGGGTTAACAAATCGAAATTTGAGCAGCAGCAGCTGTAGTAAAGAAGACAGTTGGAAATACTAACCTTCAAATCTCCAGGTTCCCCATCAACCTTTGGTTCACCATCTTCGTAGAAAACTACCTCCTGCAACAGTCATCCACATATTATATCAAACCCAATCAAAAGGTTGATGCAAATCCAGTGACATAGAAAGACGCACAAGAGCAGCAACAACCATATTCAGTAAGATATTAGTAGGCACAATGACATATCATTTCAGGGAAATCATGAAAGTCTTCTAGTCGACTAGCCCTAACCAGTAAGAGTTCCAGTATATGAAAAAACACCACTTCCGGGGCTGAATCTATATGGTTTTCAAATCCTACATTAATTCTCTAACTTCAAGACACTTTGTGCACAAGTATTATAATTCATATCATATGCCATAAGATACATTGAAACTTCATTCGATCAAAGAAACAGCCAAAAAACGAGTGACACAGTGCTCTTCCACAAACCTAACAAGGGAAACCCCAAAAGTTAAACCAGACTACAGTGCAATAGTCAACAACCGTTGAAAGTAGAAAAGTGGATCCAACAATCTACATAATTGAGGAAATACGGACAGATTAGTCATGTTTCTTTTATTATTTTCTTTCCTATTCTAGTAATTGTATTAAGAGTAGGATATCTTTTAGAGTTAAAGCTAATCTCCTAAATATGGTAGGACTCTATGTACTCTTCTATATTAAGAGGTTAGCTCTAATAATCAATAAGAATTAACGAGGTAGAGAATTCCCTCTAGTTTGATATGGTATCAGAGCCTGGTTGGACTAAACCCTAGCCAACCAGCCGTACCTCTCTTCTCCTCTTTTCTTCGTCTTCTTCCCAACCATGATGGGAATTAGGTTTGGCAATGTTGGTGAAGTCGTTACCACAAAAGAAACCGGTGAAAACTCGCGTGATCTAGGAGAAAATAATGCTCCTGCTGCTGCATCTGAGTATGGAGGATTCATCACTGGTCACAAGCTCACAGGGGACAATTATCTTGACTGGTCACAGTCGGTCCTCATGTTCATATCTGGTCGAGGAAAGGAAGAATACCTCACTGGCGAGGTTGAAGTTCCTGCTACAACTGATCCGAGGTACAAGACCTGGAAGATCAATGACAATCTTGTCAAGACGTGGTTGATCAACTCAATGCAAACTGCAATTGGAAAGAATTATCTCCTTCACAAGACTGCACAAGATATTTGGGAGGGAGCCCAAGATGCTTACTCTAACACGGAGAACACTGCTGAAATTATGGACATTGAGACACGTTTATATAACCTTAAACAAGGTAATATGACTGTCTCAGAGTACTATAACAGCCTTGGAAGTTTGTGGATGCAGCTGGACATGTACAGGACTCCAGCCTGGACTTGTGCTACTGATGCTGCCCTGTACAAGACTCTGGTGGAGGAAACCAGAACTGTGAGATTCCTCCTTGGGCTGAATCCAGAATTGGATGAAGCTAGAAGCCGTGTTATGAGCATAAAGCCTCTTCCAACTCTGAGGAAGGCCTTTGCTGAAATTCGACGAGAATCTAGTCGTCGAAGGGTCATGATTCCTGAGGAGGTTCAGTCAAAAGGGATGGAAGACGGATCAGCCCTTGTAGCCTATGATAGTTCTAAGAACTCGAAAAACACTCTCTTCTGTGAACACTGCAAGAAAAATTACCATACTAAGGCCACTTGCTGGGAAATCTAAGGGAGACCTGCAGGATGGAAATCTCGTGGAAAGCGAGAGGGTCGGGCTCACATGGCAGAAAAGAGTGAAGAGTCGAAACCACAAGGTGCTTTCTCTAAGGAACAAGTGGACGCGCTTGAGAAAATTTTCTCAAAGTTTTCAGGCAATAAGGCATCGACATCTGAGCAACACACAGGACTGTACACTAATGGAGGTAAACTGTCCTATTCATATATCACTCAATGTAATCAATCTCGAGTGTGGATTCTGGATTCTGGATGCTCTGACAATATGACAGGAGACAAAAGTATTATTCAGAACCTGCAGCCTTATCCTAAGAATGCAGGAGTTCGTATTGCTGATGGGTCAATGGCAAGGATAGAAGGGGTTGGACGAGTTCAAGTCACCCCATCCATTACTCTGTTTCCTGTTCTATATGTGCCTAAGCTGAATTGTAATCTTCTGTCTGTGAGTCAGCTGACCAACGACCTGAACTGTGAAGTAATTTTTGGTGCTGGTATATGTGAGTTTAAGGAAGTATCTTCGGGGAAGATGATTGGCAGCGCTAAGATGGAGAGTGGTCTGTACATGCTTCAAGAGGCACCAACAGTTTCAGCTCACATAGCAAATTCTGGAATTTCACCTATTGCTTTGCAGTCTAGTTCAGATAGAATAAAGAGTCAAATAATGTTGTGGCATTATCGCCTCGGACATCCAAGTTTTGGTTATTTAGAGAAGTTGTTTCCAGAGTTGTTTGCTAATAAAAGACTCGATCAATTTCATTGCGAAGTATGTCAACTTGCAAAGCATACACGTTCAGTGTATCCATCTGTTCATTATAAATCAACTACTCCTTTTGCTGTTATCCATAGCGACATTTGGGGTCCGTCTCGGGTATCCACTCAAAGTGGTAAGAGGTGGTTTATCTTGTTCATTGACGAACACACTCGTATGACCTGGGCATTTCTAATGAAAGATAAATCTGAAACTGCTCGAATATTTCAGAACTTCTACGAGATGGTTCAGACTCAATTTCAGACTCGAATAAAGGTCTTGAAAACAGACAATGCTCGTGACTACTTCAACTCGATTTTAGGGTCATTTCTCACTTCTCATGGGATTATTCACAGCAGCTCATGTGTTGACACGCCAGAACAGAATGGTATCGTTGAGCGCAAAAATCGGCATCTTCTTGAAATTGCTAGGGCGCTTATGTTTGCCACCCATGTACCAAAGTATTTATGGGGGGAGGCTCTCTTGACTGCAACGTATCTCATTAATCGACTACCAAGTCGAATTCTGCAGTTTCAGACTCCCAGGAAGCTGCTGCTCCAAAGTTATCCTCACATTCATTCTTTCTCATCTGAACTTCCAGTGAAAGTATTCGGATGTGTGTGCTTTGTCCATTTATATGCCCATCAGCGGTCAAAGCTTGATCCCAGATCTGTGAAGTGTGTAATGGTGGGGTACTCGGCTAACAAAAAGGCCTACAAATTCTACCACACAATGGATGTGACATTTTTCGAATCGGAGCCTTATTTTTCAAATTCTGGGATTCAGGGGGAGTCAATGTGGAATGAATCCCAACTTTGGGAATTTTCTACAACAACAGATGAATACACAGCAGCAGATGAATACACAGCAGCAGGGATTTCTGGCAGTGAGAAAGCAGAAACAGTCAAAATTGACATACCAACAAATGCGGGTGGCTCGGCTGGGGCAGATTCCACTATGAACACTAATAATATTGTTCTGAAAACATACTCAAGGAGGAATGGAAAGCAGAACAACCAACCTGTGGAAGTTGATAACGTTCAAACCTCTACTCATGTTGAGGAAGTTGAGAAAACTGAAGCAGTCGTAGAGGATGACTTGTCTCTTCCCATTGCTTTCAGAAAGGGAGTTAGAGAGTGTACTAAACATCCCATTAGCAAGAGGGTGAACTACAGCAGATTGGGTGCCACTTATAAGGCGTTTGTTGCGAATCTTGATGTTGAACAGATTCCTAAAAACATATATGAAGCTATGAAACTTCCAGAATGGAGGGAGGCAGTAAATGATGAAATTACTGCTCTTGAAAGAAACGACACATGGAGTATAGTGCCATTACCGTAAGGGAAAAAGGCTGTTGATTGTAAATGGATATTTACAGTAAAGTACAAGGCTGATGGGAGCATTGAAAGATACAAGGCTAGGCTGGTTGCGAGAGGATTCACACAATCATACGGCATCGATTATGAGGAAACCTTTGCACCAGTAGCAAAGCTAAGCACAGTAAGAGTCCTATTATCCTTGGCAGTAAACTTAGATTGGCCATTATTCCAGCTAGACGTTAAGAATGCTTTCTTAAACGGTGATCTAGCCGAAGAAGTCTACATGAATATACCATCAGGCATGCAGGAGAGACCTGGATCGGTATGCAAACTGAAGAAGGCCTTGTATGGCCTAAAGCAGTCACCGAGGGCATGGTTTGAGCGTTTTACCACTGCTGTGAAGATGGGAGGGTACAATCAGTGTCAAACTGATCATACTCTGTTCGTCAAACATGGGAAAGAAGGGAAAATGGCCATTCTCATAGTGTATGTGGATGACATCATCATCACCGGAGATGATTATCCTGAAATCCAGCTACTAAAGAATAAGCTGGCCTCGGAGTTTGAGATTAAAGACTTAGGCAACCTCCGGTATTTCCTTGGTATGGAGGTGGCCAGGTCGTCAGAAGGTATTGTGGTGTCTCAGCGTAAGTATGTTCTAGACTTACTCACTGAGACTGGAATGTTAGGATGTAAACCCATTGATACTCCAATGGAAGCAAACAAAAGATGGACCCGAGAAGGGACTGTGAAATTGGTGGACAAAGGTAAATATCAGCAGCTTGTTGGAAAGCTGATATATCTCTCACATACGAGACCTGACATTGCATATTCTGTGGGAATAGTAAGTCAGCAGATGCAAGAACCTAATGAGGAGCATATGGAGGCAGTCATGAGGATCTTAAGATATCTAAAGGGAGCTCCCGGACTCGGACTCAAGTTCCAAAAGCATTCTGAGAGAGGAATAGCTGTGTTTACTGATGCGAGTTGGGCTGGTGAGCTTACCAACAGAAGATCAACTAGTGGTTATTGCACGTATGTGTGGGGAAATTTGGTTACTTGGAGAAGTAAAAAACAACCGGTGGTGGCCAGAAGTAGTGCTGAAGCTGAATATCGAGCCTTAGCTTTGGGCATCTATGAAGGAATCTGGCTTGGAAGAGTTCTAAAGGAGCTGAGAGTTACTGCTGATGGACCTATTAAGCTTCTTACTGACAGTCAATCGACCATCAGCATTGTTAAGAATCCAGTTCATCATGATCGGACGAAACATGTTGAGATTGATCGTCACTTTATCTCAGAGAAGGCTACAGATGGAACTATATTAGTGAGCTATGTACCATCTGCTCAACAAACAGCTGATATATTCACTAAAGCTATATCACGGGAGTTGCTGGAATTTTTCAAGTCCAAGCTTGGTCTTTACAATGTCTACACCAAGCTTGAGGGGGAGTGAGGAAATACGGACAGATTAGTCATGTTTCTTTTATTATTTTCTTTCCTATTCTAGTAATTGTATTAAGATTAGGATATCTTTTAGAGTTAAAGCTAATCTCCTAAATATGGTAGGACTCTATGTACTCTTCTATATTAAGAGGTTAGCTCTAATAATCAATAAGAATTAACGAGGTAGAGAATTCCCTCTAGTTTGATAATAATAGTGGAACTTACTTGTCCATCTTGCATTCCTTTTTCAATATCAACTGTGAGGGAATAACCTTCCCTTTCATGTTTGATATTTTGGCATTGATCACAGACCTGCAATGACATGGGCAGAGATGCATATGATGCTTGAACTAGCATACACAAAAATAAAAGAAACACTACAAATTGCAGAAACTGTTTCAGATGGAGCTGAAATGAAAATGGCGGACACTATGAACAGCTTTTGGCATTGAATCTCTGACTGACCCTAGTTGCTGCTTAAATCAGTAATAAGCAATGTAACAAAATATACCAATATGGTCTCCAGTAATTGATTACCTGCTCTGTCATCTGCTGGAACATACCAGGACCAATTTGCCTATGATAGACCTCATTTCTGCAGTTACAGCGTCTTTTTCCTGGGGCTGGTTTTATAACATTCTTCTCTCTCCAGACCTGATGAGTTATGTCAGGTGATGAGTAGGAAAAAAAAAAAAGAATTCGAAACTACAGCAATCACAAAATACACAAGAAAGTTCTTCCCTAGCATCGTTTACCTCGAGGAAATAAACATTGTAAGACAAGTTATGATAAAACAAGTAGAGCAGCAAAATGTATGTTACAAGAAAGTTCTTTCCTAGCATCGTTTACCTCAAGGAAATAAACACTGTAAGACAAGTTATGATAGAACAAGTAGAGCAGCAAAAATGTATGTTACAAGAAAGTTCTTCCCTAGCATCGTTTACCTCAAGGAAATAAACACTGTAAGACAAGTTATGATAGAACAAGTAGAGCAGTAAAATGTATGTTACAAGAAAGTTCTTCCATAGCATCGTTTACCTCAAGGAAATAAACACTGTAAGACAAGTTATGATAGAACAAGTAGAGCAGCAACATGTATGTTCAAAACTTGAATACATCATATGCAAGGGAAACCTCATTTAAACATAGAAGGACCCAGCAGCTTTAGGAGCCAGCCAGGGCTAACCATGTAATCGAAGACTTGAAAATTTGCAGGGAAACTCCATATAAAATCACAGCAGCAGAGACTAGCAATACATGACGTACAGGTCTGGACTCTTTTAGTCTTTTTATGGTTGTCCAAACTTGCAAATAATCGGCTCTCAAGTATGATTAGAAAGAATTGTTACATTGACAAAAAACGAATTGAAAAGTGTAAATCTAATCATCTAACCTTCACTGAACCGCCCATGTACAAATCCTCCAGTGTCGCATCAAGATCCACAATGACATCATCGCCTTTGGGAATTCTCTCTTCCTCTTCTTCCTGAGGGCCTCCTCTGCCAAAGAATCTACATGTAAAACAAAAAAAAAAACAGTGAGGATTACAGAACAAAAGCAAATGCACCTAGTAATGTGAAACCAAAAAGATGAGATAGCTAGTGAAGAGATGGAGAAGAAAACGCACTGTTCAAAAATGTTTTGAATGTCCATTCCTCCGCCGCCACCACCACCAGTCATATGCTGTTTAAGCCCTTCCTCTCCATAAGCATCGTAAATCTTCCTCTTTTCGCTATCGGACAATACCTCGTACGCTAAATAAGAAAACAATGTCAGCAAGAAAAGCAATTAATCAATACGAAAACAACCGAACTTCAATCAACAAGCAGGAGGGTGTGATATTCAATCCAGTAATCTACCGTTGCTAATCTCAGCAAAACGCTTATTAGCTTCCTCGTTTCCCGGATTCTTATCTGGATGATACTTCAATGCCAGCTTCCTATAAGCTCGCTTGATCTGATCATCGGAAGCACCTTTCGCCACTTGCAATATATCGTAGTAGCTCTTCCTGAGACCAAAACGAAAACCACTTTCAACCGTCAAAAAAACAAATCCACAAAAACACAATTGGTGCAAATGGAACTAACAGTGAAGGGGAACGCGCATACCCGGCAATGGTGATGAGAGCGTACGAGAAAGCACATAGTAAGAAGAACAGCTTTGCTCCTTGATGCGCCATGACGACGAGTAGTAGTGCCAAAGGGAGAGAGTCGGATCTCCCCGACCGCCGCGGAGAAAGACGGTAACGATTTTCGTAACAGATCTCCTTCTCCTTCTCTAGTGATGATAGCCGATTGACAAAGAAGTTTTGCAAATGCAGGGAGAGAAGAGGGGGAAGAACGGCGAGCTTGGAGCTGGAGCTTCAGTACTGCCAATGGTAACACAGTCGGTTTGTTCGTCCTCAAAACGGAAGGCAACAACGGAGGGAGAAGACTTAACGGGGAAGCGGGACCCGATTGAAGTTGCGTTTCCTTTTTCGGTGATACGTGTACCTGTTAAAGCTAGCCAATGAGATGGAACGATTTGGGTGTTCCACCCAATGAAAATTCTACACGGCAGATATCGCTTTTCATCTAGTTGGCACCTGTTTAGAAGTTTGTATGAGGAAATATTTTATAAGTCAAATACTTAATACCTCCTAAAACTTTGGGTCAGGTTATAAAATGATTTTGAAACTTCAAAATATTACAGACTAATTCTAAAACTTTAAATTGTGTTATGATATAGTTATTGACTGTAGCATATTTCGACCATTTTGTTATTTAATAATGAATCTAACGATGTAGGCCAAGCGATGATTAAAGTTAATATAATTATTTTATTCTAAATCGAGTTTTAATAATTTAAACGCCAAAAATTTTGTTATTTAACAATTAATCTAACAATATCACTCTTACTACAATCTAATAAATATAATTATTTTATGGTATAAGTATGACGGCGTATGAATAAACATAGTCAGAATACATATGACGTATGAATAAATCAATCACAATCTATACGACGCGTAACACCACACCCTATAAGACCCGGTTGAACCACTCTTTCAACCCAAGCATGGTAGCTGGAGGTTACTGACTCACATTCAATGCATCCATACACGTCATCACATTAAACAAGCAATAATCCGATAAATGAATCATTCACAGCACCGAGAAACACATTAATTACTCTTATTAAATCTCATACACATAACCAGTACATGTATACTTTACATTGAATACTTAAATAGATACAAGAAGTGAAACCGTAAATATGACTCAACATATCCCCGCCAACTCACTATCTAGCTCCAGCTCCGGTACCTGAAGACTCATCTAGAAGAACAAAGAAGAAAATAGAAAGATGAAAGAGGGTTAGTGCTAATCATTGAGTGCTTAACCGTGAGCAAGTCACGCCGCCAAAACATACGTACCAATATGTACTCAATTCTCATAACCAATACCAAGGATACCATGTGGTACCCTTTATAACTGTTAGTTCTTCATATGAAGAACATAACCTCTACCAGTAAATTGTTAGAAGTGCTAGCAGCCCCTAAGAATATTTATCGAGTATGGTCACCAGGACCTCCAATATGGTCACAAGGACTCCATTACAAATACCAGTACACCTAGGGGATTGCGCAATTCTTGGGTGGGCCACCAACACTAAAATCATGTACTAGCCTACTAATGGTCGAGGCAATAATCCTCATAACTATATAAACCACAACCACTAGTCTTAACCAATATTGATACCCATATCTAGTAACTTAGTCTCCCGTAATTACCCATACAGGTCTAGCAACTACTGTGTCTAGTACCACTAACAATACATAACAAAAAAAAAACCAGTGATGCCATCAAAGCATTGAACCAATACTGAACCATACTTTGAACTAAAAATCAAAACTACTATCGTATGAAACCAAAACAAGTAAACCCCTCACCTCTGAATTAATGTAACACCTCATATTTCTGTATGACGTGAACCGTCTCGTTATCTTGCTTCAACCATTTCTGATGGTTCGTCAATCGGAGCTCTAACAAAGGAGTTATGCTTGAATTACTGATTGCGAACTAAAGCTCCCAAACTGATATGCCAAACAACCCCTTAGAGCCAAACTTCCAAATAAACCTTAGATTAACATAAAATACATAATTTCCACTCAAATTTCGGTAAATGCAAAATGGTTGTTGAACTTCTGATAAAGGACAGTCCAGACCTTTTTCTTCTCTGGTGATCGCTGTCGTCGCCGGTGAGGATCTGCCGTCGGCCGGCACTCCCACTTCCTTGGTATGCCAGCTTCTGACAGCCGCCACCTTCGTTTAGACGCCGTCGGCGTTCCCTCTTTCGATCAGACGTTGGCGATCCTATATGATTTGAACTACCGCAACCATGGGCAGACGACCCTTGAACACCGCAAGTCGATCTCCTAGCAACAAGCATAACCTATGAAACCGGGACTGAAAAGGACTTTGACCCACTAGCTATAAAGAGCTAGGAACCAGAAGTATCAAGTCGAAGGCGCCACTTAAAGGGGTGAATACCCTAGACGATAAGCCAATACCTTAAGCAATGGTCCTCACATAAGCTTGAAGGGAAAAGAACAAAAGTTCTGAAATTTGTTTGTATTAATTCAAGGGGGGTTGGTTCTTACAGTGAGGCCAAAGGCCTTTATTTATAGGTGAGGGTGGAGAAGAGGCTCTCCAATTCCTCCTAAGAAACTAACTCCTAAACTAATAAAGAAATAGAAGAGTCCCAATTAAACTACTAAAAAGGACTCAAAATAATCCTAAAATAGTCTAAGAAGGAAGAAAAATTCAGACTCATTGTCCTACAAGGGAAAGACTCCTTCCTAAACAAGAACTCTAAAAAGAAAGTTAGAAAATTCCAAAAAAACAGCTAAACGGGTTCTGGAAGATTCAGCCATATAAATACCAAATAAATTCGTAAAATTAAGCCCTTTGGCAGATCACTAGTAGACGTCATGAGCTTCAACTTTCATGTTGGACATCAGCCCAAAATCTGTCTCCAAGTAGCCCATACTTGTCAATCTTTGTCAGACTATGAATCTGTCCAAAACTGGGAAATCCTAGCTTGATTAGGATTTCTTGTTCGGATGTACTTGGCAGCTTCTCTTCGTGTCCCGAATCATTGATGGTCAGCCATCCTTCCTTGGATTAGGATCAGGTGGTGGCCTGGTCGTGGCTCCTAGAATTGGCAGATCACTAGTAAAATTAAGCCCTTTGGCAGATCACTAGTAGACGTCATGAGCTTCAACTTTCATTTTGGACATCAGCCCAAAATCTGTCTCCAGGTAGCCCATATTTGTCAATCTTTGTCAGACTAGAAATTTGTCCAAAACCGGGAAATCCTAGCTTGATTAGGATTTCTTGTTCGGATGTACTTGGCATCTTCTCTTCGTGTCCCGAATCATTGATGGTCAGCCATCCTTCCTTGGATTAGGATCAAGTGGTGGCCTGTGTTACACCCCGAATCTCTAAACCTAAATTTTTTTTGAATTTTATTCCATACGTTTGAGAAATGACCGCAAATTGACGTTTAAATGATTTCGAGGCAAGTTAAGTTCACTCATGGAAGGCGGAGTGAGAGGTTAAGCGACCGACTCGACTCTTGCGGACCTGGGTACGACTCGGATTGGATACCTTCCCGTTAAATTTTGTTATCAACACCTCAATTTATTTAACCCCGAATAGCGTGAAGTGTTCGATGCGGTAGTTCTCGATAATCAAATGGTTTCATAATTTGGTTAAGCATGGATTTTGAAGGAAGGCGGGTAAGGAGTTAATGGAACATGGTTGCAAGGAAGTCAAGTATTCCACTTGGCCGAGTTGGTTAAGGAACTAAACCAGCAACTCATGGTCACCAGTTCGATTTCTTGCCCAAGCAGTTTTTATTTTTATTTTCCAGACATCAAAACGACGTAGTTTCGCTGAAGGATGACATCATGGTGACGTCACCACTAGGTCAGCATCATCTTCCATGAACCAAGGCCGCCGTCACATCTTTGATTTCCTCTATAGTTCCGGTGAGGGCCCAATCCTCCACATTATTGATGTTTGTCGGGTTTTGATGATTGTAAATCATCACCACGTGAATTCCGACCCCTCCAGCTCCATTATTGGCTTGAATATCGCCAAAACAAAGCTACCTTGTCGGATTCGTCACGCTACGTCGACCACTCAAATAAACGACCTACCACTCCTTTCCTTTTCATGACCTTGGCTTTTGGGGTACTCCAGAGAGCATCGAGAGGCTTCTGAGTCGGCTATAAAAGCCAACAAGCCTTCGACTTCGAGTCACGGAACCTCACCGTCGTAGCTCCGACGAGAGTTGCGTCGGAGTGTTCCAAGCATGCCCAACCCTTGAAAAATACAAATCCGACATCGTCTTAAGCATGAAAATCTTTTCCAACCTTCAAAAGGTAGTTTCATGCGAGAAATAGGGGAATCCGAGCTTCACCGGAGCTTCAACAAAAGGAGGGCATTGTCTCCTGCAAATTGGAGAAGATGATGACAGAGTTGCATTTTGGTCACCCAAATTCTATAGGTGATAGTCAGTCCTCCAATTTAATTTAATTACTATCGTGGTCCAAGCCTATTAGTTTTTGACAGTTTGGCCCCTCAGATGTTCTATTCTCTTAGTTTAATCCTAAACTCTAAATGGTGATACATTTGGCCCAACTAACTTTTCAGTTAGTACAATTTGGCCCGGAAGTTACGAAAGTCCGTTAAGTTCTTATTTCGAACCGATTCGAGCTACGGAATTGATCGTCAAGTCAACCGGCTCGTGTTATAGGTGGGTTGGTTTAAGGGGGTAAATTCCTTGGATTAATTAATTCCTCAATTTAAATAGCTATTTGGTTAAACTTTGTCACTAACCAAATATTGTGATTATTTCGAATTAATCGTTTGACGGGAACCGGATCAACGAGTGAGGTACTCGGGCCTTATTTTGGACTCGTGCATGCTTAAATTAAGGTCCTTATAATTCTCGTGGTGATTTACTGCTAACCGAGTACTAACACATCTGAGTTAGTTTTCCCGATAGGTTAGATTATTCAAGGTAATGAGTGACGCGGATCCTCATTAATTCCGGTTATAAAGTTATGATGCCTAAGGTTAGAGGGACTTAAGTAGTCCGAGTGACTCCCCTACTTACCTGGAAATTAAGACGGAAAGTCTTGGTTTTGACAACAAGGTGTCGTTTCTACGGAAAGTTCTATCTTCCCGGAACCGTCGGTTTTATACCTAATTATGTTTGATTCGACTATGGTTAAATCGTGATGTTATCTGATGATGTTTGGCACCTTGTGTATGCAGGTGGAAAGTAGACCCTCGCTAGCTAGTCCTCCACCGGGAACATCGATGGATACGGGTTCCTACCGGGTGATGGGAGTTGGGTATTGTTAGCCCCAATTGATTCACGGTAGATGGGTACGGATAGCCCCAACCGGATGATAAGAGTTGGGTGGAATTAGCCTCGACCGGATGATGGGAGTTGGGTATTGATAGCCCCAATTGATTCATGGTAGTCGGGAAGAATAGCGACTCTTGTGAAGTCCCTATTACATGCACAGGAGTAAGCCTTATCGATGATGGCGTAGAGGTTAGCTAGGCGGGAAGTGGGGACGCCCTATTGTTTGATAAAAGTTGTTCGAGTTTGATCTCGATATTGTGTGGTACTATTATAATAGTTAATGTGATGTCTTATTGACTTGTGATTATGTGTGTTAATGTTTCACATATAGGTCATGATTGGAATATTGGATTAATATTCCTTGTGACAAGTCATTCGATAGATGGTAATGGTGCTCTTCGTTATGGAAGAGGGATTATGGAATTACTGGTTTGCGTCGTTAATTCCATTAAATAAGTTCACTCACGTTATTCGGAGTAATCACTGATAATGGACTGACCCTGAGCCACCCACTAGTTTTGCAGGAAT
Source organism: Linum lewisii (assembly GCA_034768395.1). Taxonomy (NCBI): domain Eukaryota; kingdom Viridiplantae; phylum Streptophyta; class Magnoliopsida; order Malpighiales; family Linaceae; genus Linum; species Linum lewisii. Next base: position 35,439,269 of record CM068300.1, read on the forward strand.
TTCCTGGACAAGCAACGGGCCACCGGAGTTTCTTAAGGCGTGCCGGAGCAGTGGATCATGAGACGGTGTAATGGCGACTTGGAGAATTGCTCTCAAGTCGTTGGGCCCAATTCCGCTTTAAATGTTTTGACGGTTAATACCCTAGTTTTATGGTTGGTTTGAAAGTAGTATGTCAAAGTTGTATTTTTTTCAACCTTTGAGTCATCGTCTGTCCCAGGACACGTTGTCGATTTACGTTTCATGAAATTGGGGTGTTACATTTTGGTATCAGATCCGGCTTCCTCCTGTTTCTCGGGTTACTAGGAAACACTGGAAGATCGGTCTGGTGCGGGAGTTATTCTAGTGATTTTAAAAGAAAAAGGGTATTAAGTTTTGACGGATTTTAACCAAGGTTTAAAAGTGAAAGGTTTTTCACAGGCACCGGTCTCAGATCCCTGCATCATGGCACCGACACAGAAACCTCGGTGAGACGTTCTTGAGTTCTATAACTAACCTTGTTGAAATAATCCGTTATTATGACAAATGGTGGGTGTGGCTGATATAGATGTTACAGGATTAAAGTGAGAATTTATTTGCTTATCACGCGAATGATAAGGGTTCCGACAAGGAAACTAACAAAGGCAAGGACTGCTAAGGAAGTTTTGTAGGTAACTTCTATGTTTCCATTACGAAAACCACTGTTAGCCTTGTTCCTGACGGAAGATGTAGATGACGCATCAGTATCGGGAATAGTCTCTCCTGAAATTGCTTGTCTTTCACTTCCGAAGGTACGCTCTTAGATGTTTAATTTTCGTAAGAGACCGTTGATCACGACTTTGGCTCGATGTTGCATCGGGGGATCTAACCATGCAAAGTAACTACAATGGTTGTTCATCCTCTGCCACAGACCAAGGGGATAGATGAGTTTCTCTCTGGTTAGTTTTAAATGATAGTCAAAACTCGTAAAGCACTTTTGACTTACCGAGCGACGTCTTTTGCAGCTAAAGAACCTTCGCCCTGGATTTTCTTCCGTCCAGGATGTTGTTATAATCGTGGCTTCCCCGCACTAGCAAATGGGAATCGTAGCCATTTCATTGATATAAAAGTGATGAATGAGGTATTTCTTTTCCAACCTCTGTTGTGTTATCCAAAGCGTTCCGTTACCGTCTATTTAAAGGGACGAACCATATCCACCTAGCCCTTTACTCCCTGGCCACCTCTTTTTTTCCTTGCGTGCCGACATGAAATGAGTGGTGTCACAATTATTGTGACCACTCCCTTCTCGAATTTGGCTCCCATAAAAACCGGGTTTCAAAAACTTGACAACCATCACCATCTCTTTCGTTTTCCCTCCCTTGCTTAGTAAACTCTCTCAATTCCGAGAATATGCTATCGAGAGGATGTCAGTGTGTGTGATGTGGGATTGGTAATCTTTGCCTTGATCATTTTGTGTGGTCAAATTTTCGTCATCTGGAAGCTGACGTTGGAGACAACTGAGGAACGACGTCGGGAACTCGATCGCAAGAACTTGCATGATGAGTAGACCACTTTAATTTTGCACTAAATTTTGTTGTGGTAATTCATGTTTCAAGTTGTGATCTTGCGTTTCCGAGTTAGCATTTAGGCATTTAGAAATAGGAATAACTGGGTTGAATACTTAAAGGTGGAAGAGAAATAGAAATTATTATTAAGAAGGAACTGGGTACATAAACTGGTAGTACAAAACGGCTATTCGGGCCGTGTTTTTTTAGAACTAACTCCGTGAGAGATCCACTAACTCGATCGGACGCTCTCGCTTCTTTCCCTTGTCAGCCTCCAGTATCTTACTTGCCGTTTCTTGAATCCCGTCCCTAGACCGTTTCTTTCCACAACAAATCTTGATTGTTCCCGCTTGGTCCGGTCTTCCTCTGATGGCAACTCCTGTCTGCGCAATATGAGCCATGTTAAGTGGAAAGCACCTGCCTACTTTTGGTACAGAAAGAAAAGGGTTTCCGAGCTGATAAAAAATGGTACATCACCCTCCCTTAAAATGGAAGGAAAAATTCAGTTCCATAAGCTGGCTCATGCTAATGAAACTACCGGCAATGTTAGAGATCAGTAACACGTCTGGTATGATCAAGGGACCCAACCTAACGAAATCCTTCCCTTTGGACTTTGCCTTGGAACCCCTTCTAAAGGAAACGAGTTGATTAAAGCTACGATCTAGAGAAATGAAGGAGTTTTCATTGGGAGTCATGTGATTAGGGCAGCTGCTATCTAGCGTCCATTCTATTTTGATAGAATCACAAAAGGGACAGAAATCGGTCAAGTAAGGATTACCAAGAGGGACTGGCAGACTCTCAGTGGTGGGAAAAAAGTTGAGGAATGGAGTCGCTCCTGCATTTTTACTTCCTTCACCGAAAACTTCCATTCGAACCTCCCGTAAGTATTGACGGAATCCCTTCAGAGCACCATGCGGGTGACACTTGGAATCGAGCTTCATCTGGGTTAAATACCCAAGTGAAGGAAACGTTGATCTCCGACACAAGATCTACGTAAATCTCTCGCTTTCTGCGAAGACACGTGAACGGTTGAGAATCGTCCACCGCATCAGCTCTACTTTTGAGGCTCCGTTAAAGCCTGAACCTGTGTTGTCATGTCGTTCTTTTTGCTTTTGACTTTCGAGTTCGATCAATGGCTTTTTGGGCAAGCTAACCGTAACCTTTTCTTCTTTAAATCTACCCCCTCCCTCTAAGTCATTCTTTAAAGAAAAATGACTTGCTCTGATGAAACGAAAACCTTGAGTGGCTATCACCTTCATCTTAAAATTATGCAAACACATATAGACCGACGAAGGCGTCAAGAAAATCCTCCGGAAGGAACAGTTCGGCGGAGTCGAACAGAAGTCCCATCCCGCATGCCTTAGTATTTCTTCGAATTCATGTGGTAACCTTATTCTCTTTCTTGTGGTTTTTGTCTGGGACATAAGAATGTATTGTCTCAGATGGTGCATACGTTCTTTAATCACTGGCTAGTTGGTAAGAATTCTGTTTCCCAGAATACCTGCGGATGACATGTGAACCAAGAGATGCCAATAGTTTGTATCGATACTTTAACTAGCGAATTTAAGACGATCTCGTAATTCACACTTGTTTACCCGTACTTGTCGACACTCGCAAGTGGGCGAGGCTCAATGATGACACCTCCCCTTCCTCCTTTTCTTTAAGAACCCCCTCTATTCTCTTCTTTCTCTCGACAGCCGAATCACCAGTGGAAATCTTGAAGTCCTCCATCGTAGTCGCTTCAAGAATGGAAAGGGTTTACGACGAGGACTACGCCATGAACAAGGCTATCATCCTCGGGACAGGATGCCTCCTTCTGATCGTCTCCTTCTTTTATTTTGTATGTATAGGTTATCGTAGAGGTGTCTTCGATGGACCTGTGGAAGCATTCGAGAAAACGACGATCATCATCTGTTTAGTGATCTTGTTTCTGGCTTGCCTTCCTTTTAGTTTTCTCGAATGAAAAATTAAGTTTTCTCACGTTTGTGAGTTGCTCTGGTTTGGCACCGTTAAAGTTAATTGTCGTCTGATTTCGAGGATGAAATCTTTTTAAGGAGGGGATAAATGTTACACCCCAAATCTCTGAACCATAATTTTTTTTGAATTTTATTCCATACGTTTGAGAAATGACCGCAAATTGACGTTTAAATGATTTCGAGGCAAGTTAAGTTCACTCATGAAAGGCGGAGTGAGAGGTTAAGCGACCGACTCGACTCTTGCGGACCTGGGTACGACTCGGATTGGACGCAATACCTTCCCGCTAAATTTTGTTATCAACACCTCAATTTATTTAGCCCCGAATAGCGTGAAGTGTTCGATACGGTAGTTCTCGTTAATCAAATGGTTTCATAATTTGGTTAAGCATGGATTTTGAAGGAAGGCGGGTAAGGAGTTAATGGAACATGGTTGCAAGGAAGTCAAGTATTCCACTTGGCCGAGTTGGTTAAGGAACTAAACCAGCAACTCATGGTCACCAGTTCGATTTCTTGCCCAAGCAGTTTTTATTTTTATTTTGCAGACATCAAAACGACGTAGTTTCGCTGAAGGATGACATCATGGTGACGTCACCACTAGGTCAGCATCATCTTCCATGAACCAAGGCCGCCGTCGTATCTTTGTTTTCCTCTATAGTTCCGGTGAGGGCCCAATCCTCCACATTATTGATGTTTGTCGGGTTTTGATGATTGTAAATCATCACCACGTGAATTTCGACTCCTCCAGCTCCATTATTGGCTTGAATATCGCCAAAACAAAGCTACCTTGTCGGATTCGTCACGCTACGTCGACCACTCAAATAAACGACCTACCACTCCTTTCCTTTTCATGACCTTGGCTTTTGGGGTACTCCAAAGGGCATCGAGAGGCTTCTGAGTCGGCTATAAAAGCCAACAAGCCTTCGACTTCGAGTCATGGAACCTCACCGTCGTAGCTCCGACGAGAGTTGCGTCGGAGTGTTCCAAGCATGCCCAACCCTTGAAAAATACAAATCCGACATCGTCTTAAGCATGAAAATCTTTTCCAACCTTCAAAAGGTAGTTTCATGTGAGAAATAGGGGAATCCGAGCTTCACCGGAGCTTCAACAAAAGGAGGACATTGTCTCCTGCAAATTGGAGAAGATGATGACAGAGTTGCATTTTGGTCACCCAAATTCAATAGGTGACAGTCAGTCCTCCAATTTAATTTAATTACTATCGTGTTCCAAGCCTATTAGTTTTTGACAGTTTGGCCCCTCAGATGTTCTATTCTCTTAGTTTAATCCTAAACTCTAAATGGTGACAGATTTGGCCCAACTAACTTTTCAGTTAGTACAATTTGGCCCGGAAGTTACGGAAGTCCGTTAAGTTCTTATTTCGAACCGATTCGAGCTACGAAATTGATCTTCAAGTCAACCGGCTCATGTTATAGGTGGGTTGGTTTAAGGGGGTAAATTCCTTGGATTAATTAATTCCTCAATTTAAATAGCTATTTGGTTAAACTTTGTCACTAACCAAATATTGTGATTATTTCGAATTTATCATTTGACGGGAACCGGATCAATGAGTGAGGTACTCGGGCCTTATTTTGGACTCGTGCATGCTTAAATTAAGGTCCTTATAATTCTCGTGGTGATTTACTGCTAACCGAGTACTAACACATCTGAGTTGGTTTTCCCGATAGGTTAGATTATTCAAGGTAATGAGTGACGCGGATCCTCATTAATTCCGGTTATAAAGTTATGATGCCTAAGGTTAGAGGGACTTAAGTAGTCCGAGTGACTCCCCTACTTACCTGGAAATTAAGACGGAAAGTCTTGGTTTTGACAACAAGGTGTCGTTTCTACGGAAAGTTCTATCTTCCCGGAACCGTCAGTTTTATACCTAATTATGTTTGATTCGACTATGGTTAAATTGTGATGTTATCTGATGATGTTTATCACCTTGTGTATACAGGTGGAAAGTAGAGCCTCGCTAGCTAGTCCTCCGCCGGGAACATCGATGGATACGGGTTCCTACCGGTTGATGGCAGTTGGGTATTGTTAGCCCCAATCGATTCATGGTAGATGGGTACGGATAGCCCCAACCGGATGATAAGAGTTGGGTGGAATTAGCCTCGACCGGATGATGGGAGTTGGGTATTGATAGCCCCAATCGGTTCATGGTAGTCGGGAAGAATAGCGACTCTTGTGAAGTCCCTATTACAGGCTCAGGAGTAAGCCTTATCGATGATGGCGTAGAGGTTAGGTAGACGGGAAGAGGGGACACCCTATTGTTTGATAAAAGTTGTTCGAGTTTGATCTCGATATTGTGTGGTACTATTAGAATAGTTAATGTGATGTCTTATTGACTTGTGATTATGTGTGTTAATGTTTCATATATAGGTCATGATTGGAATATTGGATTAATATTCCTTGTGACAAGTCATTCGATAGATGGTAACGGTGCTCTCCGTTACGGAAGAGGGATTATGGAATTACTGGTTTGCGTTGTTAATTCCATTAAATGAGTTCACTCTTGTTATTCGGAGTAATCACTAATAATGGACTGACCCCGAGCCACCCACCAGTTTTGCAGGAATTTCTTGGACAAGCAATGGGCCACCGGAGTTTCTTAAGGCGTGCCGGAGCAGTGGATCATGAGACGGTGTAATGGCGACTTGGAGAATTGCTCTCAAGTCGTTGGGCCCAATTCCGCTGTAAATGTTTTGACGGTTAATACCCTAGTTTTGTGGTTGGTTTGAAAGTAGTTGGTCAAAGTTTTATTTTTTTCAATCTTTGAGTCATCGTCTGCCCCGAGACACGTTGCCGATTTACGTTTCATGAAATTGGGGTGTTACAGCCTGGTCGTGGCTCCTAGAATTGGCTTCCTCGGATCAGCACCCGAGCTCCATTCTTTGATGCTTAGGCCATGCATCATTCTGGCTCGGTCCAACTTCATCTTCCTTGTGCCATTCTTATGTCCTCCTCCGAATATGACTTAGGGGTCGTTTGGTTAGATGATATCTACATATCATGATATGTGATATATATTGATATGTTAGTATATTGATATTGGTAAAAGTGATTCTTTGATATCACTGTATGGGATAGTGATATTTAAATGAGTGGTGAATTGTGAGTGCATGGATGAATGTACCAAAATACCATCATTTGCTTGAACAAAATATAAAAGTAGTCCTAACATTTAATTAAAAAGCGTGTGTGTTTACAAATTAAAATTTGTAATCTCTCTTTTTTAATTCGTGAATGTATTTATAAATTAATTACTCGAGTTAATTATACTTTTAGAATAATAAATACTCATTCATTAAGAAAATAATTAGTATTATATTTACCGGTAACACATCTCCCTTTTCTACAAAAATAAAATAAAAAGTTAAAATAATTTTCTTAATGAATTCTAAGTCTAACTAAAAACATTCTAATTAAGTAATTAAAAACTAAATCATAATTATTTATTTTAATTAATAAATAAATATAAAAATACATAAACACGAGACAATATAAAATGAGAACAAATAAATTGGGGTAGTGGAGTTGATGACATTATAATTGTGAAGGTTGAGTGAGGATAGAATTGTCCAAGAACTTTGATATCAATATCACTCTGAAGATATTCACCTACCCACATGAATATCTGTAGAGTGATATTGATATCACTTTTGGCCCCAGATATCATGATATTCAGGAGAGAAAAAATGATGATATCCTGAATATCATGATATCTGCAGTTATCAATATCAATATCATTGCAACCAAACAACCCCTTAGAATGGTAGAGGTTTATCCGTGGGAACTAGGGAATCCTTAGGGATGAAGGATTCCTGAAAGGCACGACTGGATCTTTGGCTCGGCCCTATGTGCTCTTCATATGGGCCTTGAGCATGTGTTTGGCCCAGCTTAGGGCCTCCAAGTTTTCTGGCCAGGCCTTCCATCCTTCCTCTCTGGCGGGCTTCTAAGAACTCCTTAAGAGGGTCTTTGGACAGGTGCTTGGCCTCTGGGCCCATAGGAGTCAATCTGGGGCCTAGACTTGGTGCTAGGCTCAGCCCGGGGCCCGGGTATGGGCTTGGTGTTAGCATCAGCTTGTGGCGGGTGATGTGATCTTGGCCACCAAGCCCGACTTGGACACAAATAATGCCGATCCGGCCCCGGCACTGATGTCGGGTCAAGAGTACACCGGCCCTAGGCCTACGCCAGCACCACCCCTGGAGCCTAAGAGAGGCAAAGCCCCGGAGCTGGAAGACACCCCTGGGAGGATGTTGATCCTCAGTCGGGCACTAATGCCATCTCCTACGCCCACCATAGTTAGATTGATGACCCTCCAGGAGCTGATGCTGATACCAAGCCCCGACCCGGACCCCGGGCCGAGCCTAGCACCAAGTCTAGGCCCCAGACCGAATCCTTTGAGCTCCAGATCCCAACTAGCACTTAAAGACACTCAGGAGACATCCTTGAGAGCCTGGCCCAGACAGAAGACAAAAGGCCTGGACAGATTTGAAGAAGGCCCCAAGCTAAGCCTGGCATAGGGCCCATGTCAGCGCCCGTACGAGGAGCTATTTTGGGCCCATCCAACAATTGGCCCGTACAACACGGATGCTGATCCGAGGAAGCCCATCCTAGGAGCTATGATAAGGCCACCACCTGAGCCTGATCCAAGAGGAGAGAAAGGAGGAGAATCCAGCCATGGATAATGACCAAGAGGACAGCCCATGGCCAAGCAGCTACGGGCTAAAGCTAAATTAATAAAAGGCCAAAGCTGGATTTCTGGACAGATTCGTAGCCCAACAAAGATTGACGAATATGGGCTACCTGGAGACAGAATTTGGGCTGATGTCCAACATAAAAGTTGTAGCCCATGGAGTCTAATAATGATCTGCAAAAGGGCTTAAGTTTACAAATTTGTTTGATATTTATTTGGCTAATATTTCCAGAACCCGTTTCAGCTGTTTTTGGGAAAACTTGGCTTCCAAGTTTAGAGTTCTTGTATAGGAAGAATACTTTCCTTTGTAAGATTGTAAGTCCGAATTTTGCTTCCCTTTTATGATAGATTATGATTAGTTTAAGTCCTCTTTATTATTCTAATTAGGACTCCTTTTATTATTTCTTTATTAGTTTAGGAAGTAGCTATTTAGGAGGAATATGATAGCTTGTTTCCTACTCCTCCACCTATATATAGAGGCCTTCGACTCTCTTGTAAGACACGCCTTGAATTAATCTTTAAACTTTGGTTTTCTTCTTGCATTATATGCAATTCTCTTTTCGACTTTCATGGAATTGACTATCGTCTGGATCGGCTTACCGTCTAGGGTATTCACCCCTTGAAGTGGCGCCTTCGACTTGATACTTCTGGTTCCTAGCTCTTTATAGCTAGTGGGTCAAAGTCCGATTCCATCCTGGTTCCGAAGGTTTCTACTCATTGCTAGGAGGATCAGCTTGCGGTGGTTAGGGTCGGCTGCCCACGATTGCGGCGGTTCACATCAGCGGGTCATTAATATTTCTCTAGTTTACGTAGGGGCTAGCATTAGTTCCTGGCTGAGGATCAGCATCCTCTAGGGGGTGTCTTGAAGTTATCCGGCTAACCAGCTGGGTCGAGAATGCTTATTCTTATACCTCATCGGGGTCACTGACGAGAGGGAGGAGTTTAGGGCCATACAAGAAGCGTCTGGAGCTTTGACGCACCCACAACCAGGCCATGAAGAGGTTTGTTAAGCCTAAACATGTGACCAGATTCAAGTACAGCCCGCCCCCAAGAGCTAGGCACGCTAGGATAAGCGTAAGGCCTCAACAGGCCCTATTCCTGGCCAGAGCTCTAGCACCCGAAGCTACACCGAGTCATAAGCCGGAGCCGGGCTCAACCTTGAGCCCTAGAGCATTCTCTAAGGATTCCGAGGACACATGACAACTCTGGGATCCCTGGAGGCCTTCTTGGAAGAACGCCAGAGAGGGAAGAAAGAAGTCATAGCCGAAATGCAAGGGAGCCAGAAGACCGGCCCCGCCCCGGGCGCCACGTCGGCCCTAGTACCAAGACGAGGCCCTCATGAGCTTAAACCGAGCAGAGAGCGTGTGTCAGCACTTGGAGAACCTCTGAGGACCTTCCTAGAGAACTGGGTCAAACAGGAACTGAAAGGCTCGAAGGAAAATGAAGAAAGCTTGAAGAAGAACCTACTACGGGCGCCAGCCCCGGGCCTGGAGGGCATCGAGCAGCCCCTGGAGCGAAAACCAGCAAAGCACTCAGGTGTTTGGAGGTTTTCCACTGGCCTTAGAGGCTTTATGGCACCAGGAGCACCCCCTAGCTGAAGTCACACCCGACGGAGCTGAGGAACAAGAGGAAATGCAGGAAATGACAAAGGAAGGTGCCGGAGGCCGGATGAGCAAGAGCCCCAGAGCTCGACCGAGGTCAGCCACAGACCTAGAAGAAGCCCCAACATCGGGAGATCAAGCAGACCCAACAGCCGCACCGGAGCCGCCGCCAAATAGTTGTCCGACACAAAGACGACACCGGCTTTCCTAATCCGAAACACGTGACGTGCAAGTAATTACACTCACACTATCAAGGTCGTATTTCCATACGGTTCTCTCAATTGCTACTACTCACACTTCTCATGGACGGTCTAAACATTTGATTTGAGATTTGGTTTGCTAGGTGACTTGAAAAACATAAACTAAATAAACTAGAAAAACAATAACTAATTAACAAGGGGAGATGAGGGTCAAACAAGAGGGGAAGGTCAACTTAGCAAGGGAATTTCTCAAGCTCAAGAGCAATGAAAGACGAATTGAGTCACAAGCATCGATATGTAATTCCTTGGCCACGCAAAACACTCAAATAGAATCAACGAACTCTCGCACCGATGACTCACTACTCCTAGACCACATGAACTATGCTCTCGCTATATGAACAAAGGAATGGAGTGCTTTAATCAAGCTCAATGTAATGATAATTCACCTAAAATCCTAAGCAACAAACTTCCAACAGAAGACAATGATGCAAGACACTCTCATGTCAATCATAGAACATAAGGTTAACAATCAATACGTCTTTCAACTACTAGATGAATGAAAACCAAATGCATGCCAAGTGTTTGAAGAAATGCCAATAAGGAAATCACATGAAACATGGTTGTAATGGCATAATCGAATCTCTCAAATCATTCAATCACAATCCCTACACCTTAGATCAACATCATACAACAATTCTCATATATCAAATGACATTAAAAAGTACCATAGAAACAAATCAAGCTCACATGGCAATCAAGCACAAGGTTAGGGAACCAATTCATTACACAATGACTATGGAAGACTCAATTAAATCAATCATCTCTCTATCCTAGCTTGATCATCCCTCACTAAGCTAAACCCTATAAGTCTAGCCTAGGTGATCTCCGCATCTCGCAAATGTACACACTTGACCAGTTTGTTGACATCTTCACCAATCCCTTGTCCAAGGATCGGGTAGCTACTCTGTGACACAAGCTTCAGGTTTGGCCACACCATCAGCTTGTCGGGGGGTTACAATCAACAATATCCTGACCCAAGACTCAGTCATACACTTTCAAATTGTCCACTATCTGCAGCTCCTTTTAAATATGAATTAGTTACCTTTCTTCTTTGTATTTATATACCAGTTGAACCGTAAATCAATAATCATCAGTTTCAGTTTCTCACAAACTTTATACGAACAAACTTATTAATGGGGATTCCAATCTGGCTAGCAAGCCAACTAATTCCATAAGGAGTTATAAGCGATAGAGGAACAAACTTCAGAACAACCCAAACACGTACTTAAGGAGGAAAATATAAGGGTTCATTAATACCTTCTTCGCACCAGTTGAGGACGAGAGCTGAATGGTGGATATGCCAAGATCGACCGAAAACCCAATCAACATGATTCTCAGAATGGAATTCAAGAAGGAAAAATCCCTCAGAAATCCAAAATACTTGAACAGGTCCTTCATCACCCGTAAACGATTTTCCATAGAAGCAAAAATACAACATAGAGGGATTGAGGAATGTGTAGGACACCACTTACAACTGAAGTTACAAATTCTTTCACAAACTTCCAGGTAGAAGATAGATATGAAACAATTGATGACCAAGAATGTGGTGCGGGGAGGGAGGAGAAGAGGAAGCAATTGAACTTTTATCAACCATGGATAACAGAGATCAATAAAATAGTATCACTAGTGGCGCAAGAGCAAGAAAAAGAAATACCCTACACTGAGAGTATTTGATGCGCTAGAAACAAAACACAAGTTCCCTCCAACATAATTTTCTATTTTTTAATATTTTGTTCTTTCGAATTTGACTATATCAGCATTTTAATAAAATAATATTTTGTGAAATATTTTTTTCTCAATTCTATGTGTTGGTGAACCAACAACAAGATATTTTCAAGCGTAATTGAAGTTTCTAATTAATTAAATAAAAAATCATCAAAATTTGTGCACATTACACCTATATAAATACAGAGAAAATTAAAATTTACAACTGAAACTAAACAAAACCCACATGAAACAGACCATACAAATATTACTTAAGAAAAAGCCCCAAAGATGGAATAAGAAGCTAGACTATTAGGATAGATTAGTAAGGAAATCTTCCTTAATCCATGACTCTCCATTTATAATTTTTTTTACAAACTAGATACCAATAAATCTAAAATATTTTAATTAAACTACTCTAAAGCTTGGTACAAATAATATTCCTAATAAATATTAGTATCCGTACACATTTAAACACGAAACGAAGAAGGCTCAATCTCGAGGACAAGACCATTTCGAAACTCAACAAATGGATGAGCTATGGGGTGATCATCTTCTTTAACTTTCCACCTGAAAAAATCTATTAACTATTAACTAATGGGAACACCATGAACAATACACACTTATTGTGTATATAAGTAGTAGTAGAAAAAATTAAAGAGATAAAATGATTAAGTGGGGAATTAAGAGTGATTAATTAGTAGGTAGGTTACCTACCTATAGGAGAGGACAAGATGATGAAGGAAGAATGCGACAATTACTTTAGCTAGGTCGGCTCCTGGACACACTCTTGGTCCACCTCCATACCCCATTACTTTCTTCTTTATTTCTTTGTCCTCCTGCATGCATGCGTATCTATATGTGTTATATATTTTTGTTTAATTCAATTCAATAAAAAACATGAAAGCATGCACATACCATCCATCTCCAAGGATTAAAGCGAAGGTGTTCATGGTGAAGAGATGAATCAAGATTAGCTCCTGTTAATACTGGGAGAACCTTCCATCCCGCTGGTATAAAATACCCTTTGAATTCCACGTCTTGAACTGCCTTTCTATGTAAGAACTTTACAAGATTCCCACATCTCACCGCTTCTTTTGTCACCTATATAATATATACAATAATTTATTAATTTATTACCACACAAAAACAAACAAACAAGTATAATTATAATCATAGGTGCATGGGAAAGTAACGTACACAGTGTGTGAAGTTCATGGACTGGTAATCATCCCAATCCAAAGGGACACCATCTCCTTTGAACCTACGGAGTGATTGGTGCTCTTCCTTGAGAGTAAGAAAAGCAGCTGGTGGTGCTCTGTGTAGGAAGTAGATAACAAGTGAAATGAGTGTAGATGTTGTCTCGTAACCACCCAACATTATATCCAAAACACTGCTCACTATCTCTTCATCATTCATATTCCACCTGCTGCTATGCTTTGACAATATCTCGTCTAGGAAGTCTCCTCCAATGTCTTCTAATTCCACTTCTTCTTCTTCATTACTACTACTACTACTACTACTTCCACTGCTACCCTGATTTCTCATGCTTTCCCTTTGCTTTATTATCCCCTTCACCACCCTCGACAGCCTTCCTCTAGCCTACATTATTTTTAATAATTAATTCAATATAATGCATTACAATTGATAAACATTATTAATTAATTTGTGATTATTCATGTTCTAGAAGAGTATATTCCCATTCCTGGATTATTTTGCCACAACTGGATTATTTTCTTGTGGTTTTCCGCAAATAATGTACCTCTTTACTACTTGGTATCCGGATGATAGTTAATTAATGCCTAATTTTGGATGATTATTATAGAAATCTTTGGATAAGATAGACATTGATTCCAAATTACTAAAATTAGAAAAATTCTTTGAACAAATCTCGCATCATTTTCCACCATTTCTGTACAATATTATTGATACCTTGACAGCTTTGGCATAAGGTAATCCTGGGATGTTCAACGGCGACGAGATAAACCCTTTCATGTACGTTCTGAATTCCTTCAATATCATCTTAGATGTTTCTTCTTCCGGATCGATACTCAACACCGTTTTCACCATCAAACTCAACGTAAACTGCAACAACATTTTTAAACAAAAATGTGGAATCATTCACAACATTAACAATAATTTGAATAATCGAATAAAAGAAATTCAAATAGAAGATCATGAATTTAATTATTTATATGTATAGTTACCTTCTTCATCTCCTCAAGAAAGGCAATTTCTTTTTCCCCTTTCCATGATTCCATAAGGGAGAGAGCAAGCTTCTCTATATGGTGGTGAAACTTTGGACAAGACTTGGACCTTGCGGCGAAGGTAACTGATACACTCCTCAGCCTCTTGTGGAGCTCACCGGATGCTATTAGGAGAGAAAAATTTCCAAGGATTCCATGCATGGCCTTTGGATAGCTTGCCTGGAACAGCTTCCCTTCGTTTAGTAGAACGAACATGTTGAACTCGAAGTCGCACGACACTATGGCTGGGGATCCAAATAGATGTGACCTAAACACTTTCCCATATCTAGCAACAATAATGTGGATTATATATAGAATTTTTTTTATGGCTTGTTGGAATCAATAAATGAAGGAATGAATGACTACATACGTACCTAGCGCAGTTATGTTCAAGGTAGGAGCCGATGGAGTTGGAAGGATGAGGCTTGAGGAAGGCAAGGGTATCCCCGATGAAAGGCCAACCCATGGAGCCATTAGGGATAGACTTGTGTTTGAGGTTATAATGATTAGTATAATTGTGTCGGAGAAGAAGTAGAGCTCCGAGGAACAATGCTAAAAGGAGGCTAAATGTTGAAACAAGAAGAAGAAGAAGATGATAAGCCATAATATCGATCTCTTAGCTTTTTGTTTTCTTTCTTACTCAGCTTGTAATAACTAATTATAAGTGACTTTGTGTGTGTTTGCAGAGGGGGGGATGGGGTGGAAGATTTATATATAATTTCCAAGATTTCAATGAAAGATAATTGGATTAGTATTATAATAAAAAGAGTGGATAATTAATTAATTAATTCTGTGATTCCTCTATCCGTTTTTGTCTGTCGTCGAATGACCCGGGATCTTTGTTTTTTTAGTACACAGGGACACTTGGACCATGCATTTTTTCTGGTTATTTTGGTTCCCTTTTTAGGAGTAAAAGTAACAAAACTTGTCTACATACCTAGTACCTAACTAATTACAATTACAAAGATTAATGTTTCTGAATGAGTCCTGTTTTTTGCAGTTCAGAGGTTGGCAACTGTTAAGTCATACCGACTACCTTTCTTTTATCACTATATTGAATTTTTTCGTCTATACCGTCTGTACAGACTCCATACAAAGTGTATGCCATACACAAGATATACAATGTCATACAAAGTGTACGAATTTCATACAAAGTGTATACAGTTTGTATGAACTATTTATAGCCTTACTGTATGAAAAAAACAAATTAATATGGTACAAAAATAAATATAGAATGTACCACTCCCATACATGATGTATATATATGTATACAAATCTCATAGAGACTGTATAAAAATATGTAGAAAGTGCACAATTCATGTACAAAATGTATATAGTTCCCGTACAAATTGTACAAAAATAAAGACAGAGTGTACAACTCTCGTACAAAATGTATATAGTTTGTATACAACTTATACAAACATTAGTAAGAAGTGTATATAATATGTAAAAACCGTATACAAACTATATAGGGTGGTCTAGGGGAAATTTGTCAAGAAACATATTTTTTTCTAGAATCGAGATCTAATGACGAAGATCGTGGGTGAAAAAAATTTCGTCAACGGAGACTCGTTTGATCAGGAAATTCGTTAAGAAAATTTTCGGTGATGGGAGATAGGAGGAAACTTCAACAATCTAAAATAAACTTAGAGTTATAAACATAGGACTAAGACCACAAGATTAAACTACTAAATCCTAACTCTAGACCATTATTGTTGTCACCGATGTAGGAAAAAAGCCTTTGTCACCGGAATCAGAGTCATCCTTTCGTGTTTAACATTGATGTTATATTTTCTTTAGTATATATTGGAAATTTCTATTATTGGTGAAGTTTTCTGAGTTATTATTAGTTGTTGAAAGGGCCTTTTCAACACCTTATAGTAGGGAGCTGAAGCTTACCCTGACAGTTAGAACCATTGCGCGAAGTAGATTGGGGCAAAGCCGCGAGGGGTAATTTTGAAAATGAAAATTCGTAATTTTCTGGTTCCCAATCTTCATTTGATATTCTTGAATGACAAGAGATGCAAATATCGACTATCTATGAATAAAAATCCTGGGCAACAATTAATTAAAACACAATTTTTAATTTTCTAGTTCATCTCTCTCTCCTCATTTTCTCAGCATTAATTTGTTCTTTCATTTCTCTCTCCTCAGTCCTAATAACTTTATAACAGTTGGAGGATCAAAATATGTGAGATTCACAGTCGAAGATCTGTGGAACAATAACAGAGATAGACAACACAATGTATTAAGCATATATGAGGGATCGATAATGCAAAGACAGTTTAGAGAAGAATTAGGAGTTGTGATAATCATAAAGTGGAGAAAGAGAGAAAATCCGAGATGATTGAGGGTTTCAGCCACTGCACCATTGGGAAACATATGTAAGAGAAAATTGAAGAATTAGCAAACATGAGAAATGAGGGCTAGGGTTCAGTTTTTGAGCTTATATATGAATACCAAAATGACATAGTACTAAGTCGGGTAACCATCAGATATGGGGTCGACTCAAATACTCCAAATACCAGCCCTGTTCTCCACCCGCTATGATCGGGTTACGGCCGTTCCTGGCCCAGTCAACAACCCGATCAAACCGGACAAAGCCCACCCACACAGGCTAGTAACTGAGCGAGCACCCAGTCGGGCATATAAATTTGCCGAGCCTGGTTTCTACTGTTCCTTGAGGAGTTCAGATATCTCAAGACTTGGTTCTCACTCTCACGACACTACTGAGAAGCAAAAGCGGTAAGGGTTAGTGTGTAATAGTGTTGGTATTTGAGTTTTGGTTTGGAATTTACAAGGTGTCCCTTGTTGTTAAAGAGTTGTTGATTTGGAATGTTGTTCACTTGTTTGGATAGAAACACAGTTGCATTGTTGGACTAAGACTTGCTTGGATTTCTTAAGTCTGAATTGGTTACTAAGCTCATTATGAAGACGTGTGAGCTCCCTACAGCTGAAACTGTTGATGTACCTTGTAATTATGTTATTAGTGTTTACAATGCATTGCATCACATACAAATTATTGTGTTGGTAATTAATCTGTGAGTTGTTTTCTTGTTAATTAAAACACCTCTCTAATTAGTTTATTACTGAGTCCGTGAAGTGATAAGTGATTAGTGACTATGAGTTATGTTACCTTGTTAATTATAACATCCCGACCCAAACAGACGGCTTGGAACTCCATTTCGGGTGATTGAGGCAATGGAATCAGTGTCCTTGAGGTCACATCAAAGTCCGGGACGTTTGGGTTTAAGTCAGGTTGAAGTTACAACAAGCATGTTGTACAGTGGGAACTACATGTCAGGTGTCTTCATGGTAAACGTCGTGTATCTATGATACACAGCCGTGCTGTAATTCCTGGAACCGTTGACCGAGGAATGCTTTCAAAACAACATGGTCGTGTAGTTGTATAACACGTAGTGTTTCTTCAAGATACACGTCATGTAATATACAACATGCTGTGCTGTTTGACCTGCATATGAAAGGACGGGTTTTGACATATTTCTGCAATTTCATTCTCTCTCGTTTTTTCCAAAAATTCATTTGACGAACCAAGCTCTGCCAAACTTTGAAGCTTTATTCCGGGAGCTATGGGTGTCCGATTAAGGCATCGTTTCTTCATGTTGATTCCTGGAGACGAAGAGAAGAGATTGCATTTCTTGAGTTCTACTGGTTTGGTGCTAAGTGCTGTTAATCAGAAGGAGGAAAATCCACCTTTTTTAGGAAGTAGAAATCGTTTATTCGAGAATCTAGAAGACGATTAGAGCCTAATCTTCTTTTCCAGATGAGGGCTTGGTGTCGATAGGACAAGATGAGTAATGTGAGGATTTGTAATTTGACTTAGACGAAGTTAGGGATTGGCATGAATTTTTTTTGATTGAAGGGTTTCATTTCATAAAAAATAGTGAAGAACCAACAAACTTTGACGAAGTTAGGGATTTGCAGGAAATTGAAAGAGAGTAAAATGTGAAAATTGTTCTGAGATTGCTAATTGTTCATTGTGATGAGTTGTTGGGTGAATTGGGATTGTAAGTGAATAAAAATATTAATGGATGGACATAGAAATGAGGGATAGGAGGGAATGTGGTTTACGTTCTGTTATAAATATTCTGCTGTTGTCAATTGTGGTTGCAAGAGGATGGTTCTCCCAATGTAGAATCATCCTATAAATGAGGAACAAGAGGGTCTCACTAGACCTTGTGACATGGCTATCTCTCCCCTTTCTGTTTATGTAGGTGGGGTGGCCGGCAAGGCAAGCTGTTTACCCTTGTTGTGGTTGTAAACTATGAAGTGTAATGGAATTGGTGGCATGATGTGATGGGTTGTGAAATGGACTGAATGATTGTGATGTGATATCTTGCTATGACTAAGTGAAATATGATAGAACCCAAGGAACCTACACTGCCGCACCTATGAACTGTGAAGTGAGTGAGTCTGAACCACTGGGTGGTTCACCATGACACGCATTCACGATTGGTTGTGATGTATTCTCCGTCGAGGAAGTATCTGTAAGGATGCGTATGATGGTATAATCCTTTGGGGAAGGATCCATTAAGGATGTGTCTGGATTGGTGGCCGGCAGGTGGTGGTGTAGGATAATCCCTTAATGCCTAATAAACTCACCTAGTTAACTGAAATGCATTTTGCTATGATTTCGTTGGGTTGATTTGGTGAACTAAATGTGATGTTTCATTGAACTATGGTTGATGTTGGCTTTATTTATGATGATGTTGGAGATGTGGATTATGAATATTGAATAGAGAACTGCACCTGTGTGATCATCTAGACTGCTTAGGATTAACAAACTGTTTTGACTTAAGATTGGTACCATTGTCAGTGTTGATTGTGGAGTGCAATGCCAGCTCCTTGTGGTTTAGTTCGACACATAGTTAAGCCCAGTGGGTTCACTCATTTTCATTAGGAAACTAATCCCCCCTCTTCCCCCCTTATAGGTTCTCATGGCTATTTTTGGTGTTGGAGTTCAACAATTGCAGTAGAGTTCGGGGAGGTGCTATTTGATTCCATGAGGTGATCAAGATTGGAGGCTCTCTTGGAGTTGACTACTTCGGTTTTTACATTTCAGTTGACTATTGTTATTTCGGGGATTTTACTCATTTTGTGAAGTGTATTGGATTCGTTGTTCATCGGTTTTGTACTCGAACTTCATTTGTTGAAGGCCTCATTTTGGATTATTCATTTTCGATGTTTATTTCTATTTTGTTATCTGCACTGTTTCTGTTAGTAATACTCGTAACTGGTTCAACCACGGCTGTGACCGGGTTGATTCGGGATGGGTGTTACATTAATGATACATCTTAACTGATATATTATATTCGATTGTTGATGAACTGCTATCTCTTTTTAATGCTTACTAATGACTATGAGTTTTGTTACTATTGTCTTGTTAATGCTACAGCTAAACTGATATGTAGTATTGGTTTCCTATTTCTATTTGGTTATTTGCATTGTTTTCGTTCGTAATACTCATAACTGGTTCAACCATGGCTGTGTTCGGGTTGATTTGGAATGGGTGTTACATTAATGATACATCTTTACTGATAGGTTATATTTGATTTGTTGATGAATTGCTATCTCTTTTTAATGGTTAGTAATGACTATGAGTTTTGTTACTGATGTCTTGTTAATGCTTCAGCTAAACTGATATGTTGCATTGGTTTTCTATTTCCACGCTTGTTGGCAGCTAGTTTTATCTGTTTGTGATCATTGTTTAATAGTCTACATAAATTGTTCTTATACAGTTGTTCTTTCAACTATTATGTCAACTGTAATTTAATCCTCTCTTCTACTCATAATTCGTAATCTCAATATCCATCTTCTATTCTTTCATAAATCGGAATTGAGCTTAGACTCTTTTGTCAACTATACTCTAAACACACGAACTAGTTTCTAATGTTCACTTATTTGTTTCATCTTCATTCTTTTCTCTATAGTACTCTTTGTCTTTTATAACTATTACTCAAATCTGAAATGAAACTAGGCACGCTTACATCTATACTCTTCAATCACAGGGTTTAACTTGCAGAAATAATAAATTCTTTGGGTAATCCGTAATAGTAATTAAGCATTTCCAACTTAATTCTTCTTAGTCTTCTTTTCTTAACCCACATTCTTAACTAGTTTACCTGTAAATTAATTTCCAACTTCTTCTCTTCCTAATCTTATGGTTTATAACCTGTAACTCAGAATTCCAGAAATAATAATCTTAATTATTAATTATTCTCATCTTCTCTTCTGAAGAAGAACAATTAACATGTAACCTTTCTTAATCTTGACTTACTCTTCAAAAAACAGCTCTCAGTGCAGATTCTAAGTTTCTAATAAGTTGAACATTCAATTCAATCCATTAATTTTTAATTTTCTCATTCTTAAAGAGATGGAAGGAGCTAATAATGATCCTGCTATTCAAGCATTGCCACACAAAAAGTCCTCAATCCAAACTTTCTCCCTAAGGGTAAAGCACAACTAGTGGAAACTTAATATAACTACGAGGCCTCCAAGAAAGAGTTGTGCTCAATGATCCTAATCCACGAATACCCTCTTAGTATCGTTGACCATTTAGGTTTCAAAAAGTTTTGTTGTGCCCTTCAACCACTGCTTCAAATATCCTACCACAACACCATTAAGAAGGAACTCTTGACCCTTTACGAATTGACCAAGAATAAATTCAAAGGGAAATATAGATTAGATCATGGAAGAGTAGCTATGACAACTGATATGTGGACTGCCACTAATGAGAAAAGTGGTTAATTGCAATAACTACCCACTATATCGACAATTCATGACATCTTCGAAGCATTTTGTTGAGGTAATCATCAAGAATTCTAAGATTTCGATTAGTCCTCTTCATTTCTTTGTACTCAATTCATGTAGAAGTGAACAACATTCATAAATTTTTTAGGTTTCTTTATGTTCTAGCTCCTGACCCAAGTGCGCGGTTGGCTAACTGCCTTTGTGATAGATTGTGATAGATTGATGGATTGGAACATTGATAATAAGTTGACAACTATTATGCTAGACAACTGTACTACGAATGACTCTATGGTCTCACTACTTCAAAACAAACTCGTACCATCTAATTTGCTAATGGGTGGTTCTCTGCTACACATGAGGTGCTTTGCTCACATTCCTAATTTAATTGTTAGAGACGGTTTGGTTGTGATTAAGGATGGTACTGATAAAATACGAGAGTCAGTAGCTTATTGCATTGCCACACCGAAGAGAGTCAAATTTTTCATTGAAGTAGCTAGACATGTTGAAGTTAATGTTAAGAGAAAGCTGGTTTTAGATTCTCTAACACGGTGGAACTCCACATACAAAATGCTTGTGGTTTCTATTTCGTAAAAGAATGTATTCTACTGTTTGAGACAAAGAGACTCTCAATATGACTAGGTCCCTAGTAGTGATCAATGGGAATTTTCTACTGCTATTGTAGAGAAACTGAAAATCTTTGCTGAAACCACTGAGTTGTTTTCCGGTAGGAACTGTTGAACTGCTAATTTGTTTTTCTCCAAAGTTTGTGATCTTAGGCTGGAATTAATGAATTGGTGTGTTGGTTCCAATCCTATCATTAGTGAAAATGGTTGGAAAAATGTGGCTTAAGTTTACAAAATATTGGGACGACATCCATTTGGTACTTGTTGTAGCTGTAGTGTTGGATCCGAGGTACAAACTTCACCTCGTTGAGTATTATGCTACAAAACTTGGAATTACTAATAGTGATTGGTGATTCGGTTAAGAAGATAGTTTGTGATTTCGTTTTAGCTTATCAAACAAAATCTAGTACTCAAGTTAGTTCTAGTTCTTCATCTACTACAACTCCTTTTGCTACTGATTTGGACATTGAGTTATTTATGAGACAAAAGAAAAGGTATAGGATCACATTATTAACTACTGAAATTGATCATTAGTTGACCGAACAAATCATTCATAGAACTCATGATTTTGATATACTTTTGTGTTGGAAACTCAATGGTGCCAAATATCCCACTTTGCAACAAATTGCAATGGATTTTTTGTCCATCCCAATCACCTCTGTCGCATCTGAATCTGCTTTCAGCACTTGTGGATGGCTATTAGATCCCCACAAGTGCAAACTACACCATTCAACTGTTGCTATGATGTGTGCTAGAAGTTGGGTGAAGGACAAAACTAGTAGAGGTGTTGTTGTATTTAACTCTGATCATTACTTGTTTATTGTAACTCATGTTGTTTTTAAATGGTCTAACTAATGATTACTTGCTCGTCTTTTGTTTTACTGTAGAGCCTAACACGAAACTTGTCGATGTGGATAGTGTTTTCTCGACAATGGTTGAGGAAGATCAAACTGTACCACACCAAGATGGTAATGCTAATGTTTCTGGCTGATTAATGATTCTTTTGGTATTTACTCATTTCTGATTATTGACTTATTGTCATTGTATGGGTGTGCTAACTATTACACTCTTCTTCTTATCAGTTTTATGGCTAGCTGAGGCAGCTCCACTCTGATCTTCTTGATACAAATTCCAGTTTTATTTTGATTAGGTATCGTTTTGTGTGTTCAAATATATGTTAATGTAGACTTTTGTGTATGTTTAATTTTCTACAGTTATGCTGCATTTGGGATGGTGTTATGGGTGCTGGAAAGCTGTTGGAGTGCTGCTATGCTGCTGCTGGTGTGCTAGAGGGCTGCTGTTGGAGAGCTTCTACTGAGTATTATCATGGGCATGCTGCTTTTATTCCAGAACTTTTTTCTACATGGGAATACGGTTTATGAATAGTATTATTGTTACTTTTGGTTATTATTGTAGACTTGCAGTAGCTCTTTCTTAATATTATTATTTACAATTAAGTTGTACCTTCTTTTTCTCATTTTATGTAATGCATGATCATCTGCACTTTTCATCAAATTGAATGCATCTGCAATGTGTTTTCTGTAATGCATTTGCACTTTTCTTTAAATGTGTGTTTTGTAATGCATTTACAATTTTCTCCATGAATGAGATAGAGTACAAAGTGGGTGGTGGTTTTGTCTGGTTAGACTGGACATTTGGTCAGAAAGTATTTGTAACATCCATACCGAACAGACCCGGTTAAACCAATGGTTGATTCGGTATGAGCATCACTCGAAAAGGAAACATAATTGATGGGCCCCTGCGCCACCGAACTTTGGGCCCCAAGACGGCACATGATTAGCCTCACTAAGACAAGCCGGTGATTCACAGACATGCCCATCATAGTGCAGTAGGCGGTCCAGGCGATTACCTTATGCCTGACCCAAATGATCAAGAAGCCCTTCATAGCGGCCTAGTAAGGCGATCTGTAGGGTTTCAAGAACGCATGAACACGTGTCAAACATCCTACGGAGCCATCAATAGACGGTCAAGATCTAGCCTTGGCGGTCAAGACAGGGGGACTATAAATACCCCGCTCACCTTCACAAACGGGAGGACAACACTTTTACCCAGCGGACAAACGCTCCGTGGTACGTCATACCCTTCCCTTCCCTTTCCTATTATATCCAATCGCCCCATAACCCCTTGAGCAGACTAATGCCCCTCTTACATTGCGAGGAAATTTGACGAGCTGAGGACCAATCTACTTGGGCTTCCATTTTCTATTGGGCCAGGCGACCAGTCTAGAACAATTGGCGTGCCAGATAAGGGAAGTAGCAGGCGATCACACATCAAACAGGCTAATGTATTCAGGAGCAATTCCCACCCAAACAGGAGAGGAAGGCGATGGAGTGACACCCATCAAACATGTGACTATGGGGACCCGGGCGATTCTAGAGCTCAACGGAAACCTAGATCTGGAAGGTGATTCTCAGTCCAGAAGCTCAGATCCCACAGAGAGAGATGCATACAACATGCTTGAACAGCGTTTCCAGGCTTTGGATAAGCACAACTTGGAGCTGACCCAGATCTTGATGACAATGATCGCCCAACAGGCCTAGAGCACTCAGACCGTAGAGGTTAGGCGACCCCAACAAGGCACTAACCTCAAAATATTGCAGCAGTTCATGCTCGCATCTCAGGTCACTCCCACCTAGTTATTAGTTCGGCAGCCACTCGCAAGGACGATCCTCGCTGAACCGCTACCAAAGGGACTGGTACCACCCAATCTGGACAGGTTACATAGGGGCTGGCGATCCAAATGAGCACCTTCAAGCTTTTCAAATCGCCATGCAAATGCAACAGGCTAGCGATGCTACATACTACAGGGCATTCCCAGCTACCCTGGGGGGACGAGCACGAGAATGGTATATGAATCTCCCAGAGGGAATCATTACTCCATGGGAGGGTTTTGCCCTAATATTTTCACAAAAATATGAGTGCAAGAAGACCAGAACTGTCCCGCTACAGGCTCTGGTGGGTTTAAGACAAGGTGCAAACCAATCGCTCAAAGATTTCTTTGATGAATGGACTGGGGTTGTTCAATCCATTCGAAGAGTAGATCATGAGATTGCTGTGGCGAGTCTATTCCAGTAGGTACACAATGACAGATTGCGTGAGTCATTGCTATAAGTGGCACCGAAGTCATTGTCCGACTTGGAAACTAGAGTACATAAAATTATACTGATTGAGGAGGAATTAGCGGAGCCCTTATCAAGGAGAGCGAAGAAAGAAGAATAGCCGGAGGGGAGCAAGCCAGGGAACAAGCAGGCTAGGTGGCGACGTTCAGAAAGATCGCCCGATCGTGGAAATCGCCTGGAGGAAAGACGAGGTTATAGAGGAGATTATCAAGCAGAAAGGTCAGAGTAAACTCCCCTCTCGGAGTCACGAAAGAAAATCCTTCTATACATACAACACAAGGGCCATGCCATAAAATGGCCAGAGCCCTTATTTACTCCGGCAGATCAGAGAAGTCACCAGAAGTTCTGTGACTTCCATGATTCCCACGAGCACACAACTAAAGAATGTAGGGAGCTGAAGAATGAAATCAAAAGATGGATAAGTGAAGGACGACTGAGAGACTTCATTGTAAGTACTAAGCGGAAAGACAAGGTGCAATAAGAGGATCGCCCAGACAAAGGTGAAACTCAAGACAGGAATGGAGGAGTCTTCGCCTGACTGCAAGAGCTGCAAGGCGAGGACGGAGCCAAGAAGAAATCGCAACCAGAGGTCAAACAGGTCTACCAAACCATTTTTGGAGGTGAAAGCTACCCAACAAAGAAGGTAAAAAAGGAGGAAGTACAAGAGTTAATGATAATTGACTGGGTCAATCGCCCAGTGTTGGGGTTTACTAAAGAAGACATGGCTCGCGTCGGAGGGCCTAGTCTCGAGGCGATGGTGATTCAAGTAGTCACATGGAATAGCCGAGTCGAGCGGGTCCTGGTTGATGAAGGCAGCTCGGCAGATATCATTTTCTGGGATCTATACAAGAAAATGAATTTACCAGGAAGTTTGTTAAGACAAACAAAGACAACCATTTTGGGATTCTCAAGACATATTGTACCAATCAAGGGTATCGCAACGATGTAGCTAACCATCGGAGATGGCGACATACAGACGACACGATCGGTAGATTTTCATGTCATGGACTGTAAATCCTCGTACAACATGATCCTTGGTCACCCAGCTCTGGCAGCATTTCAAGCTATCTCCTCTCCTGTGCATTAGGTGTTGAAGTTCGCCACAGAATAAGGAATAGGGTTTGCTTGGGGACATCCTGAGATCGCCAGGAAATGTTACAGAGTAGCGACTAAAAGCACTTGCCTCAACATTAGCTTGGAAGCTGATAACGGGGGAGAAAGGCTGAGTCCAGAACAGTCAGACGTCCCAATACCACTGTGGGAAGAAGATATCACAAAAATGGTTCAAATTTCATCATATCTGGAGGAAGAGGAGAGGCAAAAATGGATCCAGCTCAGAAGGGAATTTTCACACTTATTTGCATGGTCACCTAGCGACGTGCCGGGAATCGCCCTAGACATAATCAAGCATTCCCTGGCAATTGAACCGGGAAGTCGCCCCATCCAACAGAAGCGGCGAAACATTTGTAGGGATAGACAACAGGCGTGGCGATAGAGGTTGATAAACTTTTAAAAGCTGGTTTTATCAAAGAGGTCCGCTATCCAGAATGGTTAGCCAATGTGGTGCTGGTTAAAAAGTCATCGGGGGCATGGCGAATGTGTGTCGATTTCACCAGTCTAAATGATGCCTGCCCTAAGGATCCGTATCCTTTACCTAACATAGAGCAGCTGGTGGATGCAACAACTAACAATGAGATGCTGTCATTTTTGGATATGTTTCCAGGCTATCATCAAATCCCATTAAATGAAGAGTACCAGGAGAAGATGACATTCATGACACCTACGGCTAATTACTGCTATCGCGTGATGCCTTTTGGACTAAAAAATGCGGGTGCTACATATAAGAGGATGATCGACACGGTCTTCTCAAAACAAATTGGAAGAAACTTGGAGGTGTATGTAGACCACTTATTGGTGAAAAGCAAAAAGTCTGGCGATCACCTAAACGATCTGAGGGAAACCTTTGACACATTGCAGCAATGATCTCTCAGGCTTAACCCACTAAAGTGTGTATTTGGAGAAACATCAGGAAAATTCTTAGGGTACCTCATAACTAGAAGGGAGATAGAGGCTAACCCATCCCAGATAGCAGCAATCACCTCAATGGATCCTCTAAAGACTATGAAAGAAGTATAAGTTCTGTCTGGGCGACTCACAGCTATCAATCGCTTCGTTCCAAGAATTATAGATCGCTGTGCGCCATTCTTTGCAACGCTGAAAAACGTGTCCAAATTCGTCTGGGATGAAAAATGTAACAAAGCTTTTGAAGAGCTAAAGTAGTTTTTAATTACTCCTCCTGTACTTGCTTCACCGAAGTTAAATGAAGAACTATTTCTCTATATTGCAATCTCTCCTAAAGCGGTCAGTGCGGTCTTGGTCCACCGAGAAGAAAAAAATGAGTATCCCATCTTTTATACAAGTAAAACGTTAATCTACGCAGAAACAAGATATCCGGCGATTGAAAAAATGGCATATGCAGTGGTATGTGCAGCCAGAAAGTTGAGACCTTTGTTTTAGGCACACACTATTCATGTGCTTACTAACCTTCCGATCAAGTACGCCTTGAGATATATGAGTGTGGCAGGAAGATTAGCAAAGTGGGCACTCACATTAAGTGAATATGACATAAGGTATCAACCTCGGACAGCGATCAAAGCCCAGGTCCTAGCAGATTTTATAGTAGAAGGTGCAATACAGGAAGAAGTGGAAGAAGGGGAGGAATGGACGCTATTTACGGATGGTGCTTCCAGTAAAGGAGGAGCTGGAGCTAGAATAGTGTTAAAATCGCTAGGGGTGTGCTTTATGAGGTAGCCTTGCGGTTCGCAACTAGCAGAACGAACAATGCAGCAGAGTACGACGCCATGGAAGCAGGGTTAAGAATCGCCAAAAGTATGGGTCACCAATGTCAAGGTGTTCTCAGATTCGGCGATGGTGGTCAATCAAGTAAATGGGAGCTTTGAAATAAAAGTAGAATCACTTATTCCCTACTTCGACGAGGTAAAGCTGCTCATATCCGAATTTAAGAAAGTCAGCATCGAGTAGATCGCCAGAGAGGAAAACAGCCATGCAGATGCACTTTTGAAACTTGCCACAACAATAGACTTCGAAGAGGGGCGAATGGTCACAATGGAAAATGAGGTAAAAAAAAAGAAATTTTTACAAATTGATAAAAATGCGGTACAAGGCGATTGGAGGACGCCCATCATCCAATTCCTAGAAAATGACACAGTGCCAGATGACCCAATTGCAGTGACCAAATTGCTAAGGCGGGCATGAAGATGTGTCCTGTTGGGTGGCGAATTATACAGGAAATCAATAATGGGCCCCTACTTGAGATGTCTCAGTGAGGAGGACGCAGCTTGGGCACTGGAGGAAGTCCATGCTGGTGTCTGTGGTACCCATCTGGGAGAACGAAGCCTGGAAAAGAACTTGATCTATCAAGGCTTTTACTGGCCTACAATGAGGAAAGAAGTAGGGGACCTGGTAAAGAAGTGCCATAACTGTCAAGAGTCACAAACTATCATAAACTGCCGGCAGCGGCCCTCCAAGCGATAATCAGCCCATGGCCGTTCACAAGATGGGGGACAGACATTTTAGGGCCATTCCTAGAAGCATCAGGAAAGAGGAAATATCTGATAGTGGTAGTAGATTACTTCACCAAGTGAGTGGAAGCGGAGGCAGTCGCTAGTATCACAGCGAAACAAATTAAAAAATTCACATTCAAATACATCGTTACAAGGTTCGGGATTCCGCGAAGCATTATTTGTGATCATGTCACTCAGTTTGATTCGCAAACTTTCAAAGAATTTTGCGATGACTTAAAGATAAATTTAAGATTTGCGTCAGTCGCCTACCCACAAGCCAATGGTCAAGCGGAGGCGACCAATAAGCTAATACTTCAAGGATTAAAAAAGAGGGTAGATGGATGCAAAGGCACCTGGGTTGATGAGCTAGACCATGTATTATGGGCCCATAGGACAGCTTACAAGACAGCAACGGGAGAGACTACTTACACACTCACGTACAGAACGGAAGCCGTACTCTCGGTAGAGTATCCAAGAGTACAGGGACGAAGTAAATGAGCAAGAATTAATGCACAATGTAGACATGATCAAGGAGCGAAGAGAAAAGGCACAACTGAGGCTTATAACAGAAAAGGAACAGTTGGCTAGGCGATAAAACTTGAAGCTTCGTCCTTATAACATTACGATCAATGACCTGGTTTTGTGAAAAAAATCTTCAAACCGGCGATTGGTGCAGCTAAACTCAATCTGGGGTGGGAAGGCCCGTACAGGATTCGAAGAGTGGTAGGAGCTAATACTTTCAAACTGGCAGCGATGGATGGCACAAAGATACCAAAGACATAGAACTCCATGCACCTCAGGAGATATTATGAATAATAGAATTTATGATTGTAAGGTTTAAGATTGAATGAAATGATACATGTCTGAAAGTAATTTTCGCTGGAAAGAGTTTCCATAATACATTAAAATCTCCATGTAAGACCTACGGGCATTGAAACAATTAAGTATAATCTACGGGCATTAAAATCTCCATGTAATACCTACGGGCATTGAAATAGTTAAGTAAGACCTACAGGCATTAAAATTGCCATGTAAGACGTACAGGCATTAAACAATTAAGTAAGACCTACAGGCATTAAAATCACCATCTAAGACCTAAGAGCATTGAAATAGTTAAGTAAGACCTACGGGCATTAAAATCGCCATATAAAACCTAAGGGCATAGAAACAATTAAGACAGACCTACCGGCATTAAAATATCCATGTAAAACCTACGGGCGTTGAAACAATTAAGTAAGACTTACGGGCATTAAAATCGCCATGTAAGACCTAAGGGCATTGAAACAGTTAAGTAAAACCTATGGGAATTAAAATTGCCATATAAGAACTCAGGACATTAGGTTACCATGCAAGACCTATGGGCACTCCATCATTAAGGCGGAAAAGACAAAGCGATCATCAAAAGTGAAAAAACAAGGGGAACTTTAAGCCAGAAAGCATTGATAAAGCGTCATACGATTAAGAAAACATTAAAAAATAGCAAAATACTGTGCAATCAGTAAGATAAAGGATCAGTAAACAAGATCCAAAAAACAAGATTAATGAGTAGGATTGTGCAATCATTGAGGGGCAGTCTCTTTCCCGCGATCACCGGACTTCGGCGGAGCAGAGCCGGAACCAAAAGCCTTGCTGATAGGAGGAGGAGAAGGCTGGGCGTCTGGGGCGATAGGGTCTCCATCAGGCAATCCACGATTCTGACGCTTGGCTGCTACATAATCAGAATCTTCCGCAACTACCTCACGATTAAGTCGTTCAATGTCACGGAAAGCGTTGATCTCTTCAGAATCGGCCAATTCGGGCACCGCGGCGTTGTAACGATTGAGACCCACGAGCACAGCACGCAATAGCTTCCGGGTTGGCCAAGGCTTCGAAGGAAACAGCTTGTGGAACTCCTTCTTACAGCTACACATAACCACCCACATGCTATCACCCAGTGTCTAGTTGAAGTACGTCACAACATCAGTGTATTTTGTTTGGTAGGCGAACAGGTCGCAATTAGTTGCCTCTTGAGCGACCAGAGACTCGATCAACAACTGCTTAGTGCTATCCCGCTCACGGGTTATCACCTCCACATCAACAGCTTGGGATCGGGCCTGGGCTAATGATGTACTGCAGAATAGCGGTGCGTCAAATAACTACCAAGCTGTGAAGCTAGGGTAGATCGTATTCCACGGGTCTTCTAATATTGACTACTCAAATAAGCTGGCAAATCACTCAGGTTTAAACACTTCGTGCGTGGTGTGAGTTCCACGACTTCTAATCTATGAAAAAGCAAGGAAATTAAAAATTTAAACTAAGAAATAGATTGGAAATTGGGGTTGAAAACAGAGATGACAGACGAACTTAGACTTCGAATCCCCCTTCGTTCACCAGAGCATAGGCAATCAACAGATCAACGGATTTCAATTCTCATTCAATCAATTTCTAAGACACCACCATAACTCCTTACCCTTAGGTTTAAGACTGGCGAACGTTCGCTCTATCCGATCTAGCTACCAAGATTAATTAGCCGCCCGGGTACGGTCGCCTCTCGCAGCGACTTAACTTAACTGGTGCAATTACTAATGATTTATGAGTTACTCTTGCAGTGGATTAACCCTAATTGGTTCCTACGAAAGGCACACTCCAATGATTAGGTTAATTGTTCAATTTGATGTTTTAAAGTAAGGCGAGCGTTCGCTTCTATCCTTAGCTTAACAAGAATCTAATCTAGGTGATCAATCCAGACAAGAAACATGAACAAAGAAGAACAAATCAAACATGAAAGAGAAACTGATTGAACTTTGAATCTAATCACCGCCGATCTGTGACCGCTTTAAAACCCTGGGTCACTTAGGGTTCATCTAGTCTAAGCTCTAAGAGTTTAGCTACTCATGTTTTTTCACAAAAGAATCAAAGACATAAATAGAGTTCATCATACAGAGGAAGAACAGAAAAGGATCTGAAAAACCTAATTAAGACGACTCTAGCAGAACTTCGATCTTGTGGTGAACTGCAATCTTAGCTCCGAGCCTTCGAGATGGAAGGGATGGCGTCACGATCTCTTCTTGGCTCTTCGAACTCCAAACTCTCCTTCAGAACTCTTGAGAATTCTGAGAATTTCGATATTAGTTGGTAAATCTGATTCTGAAAAGTAGTCTCCCTTTATTTGGGCCGCCGGTTAAGTATTTATACTTAACCCTAATACCGCCGGTTTTCTTCTAGGATTTTCGCCGAAAATTTGAAGGGATTTTCGCCAAAAATTCCTTTGTAAAGTGAGTTGTCCGCCGGTTGTTTTCTCCTGTGTTTTTCGGACGCCGGGTTCTCGGTGAAAACTTCATGTTTTCGCCGAAAACTTTACTTGGTTGAGCTCAGTCGGATTGTGCTTGGATTTTCGCCGAAAACCTTAGGTATTTTCGGCGAAATCTTCAGTGTAAAGCGGGGCAGGAATTGGTTCAACTCGATTGGCTCCTTGGATCGATTCCGGTGCAATTCCTCGAGGTTCCAACGCCTTAGACACGTCCTTCGCTACTTTATTTGACGGCAAAAACCTGTGCTAACATAGAAACACTAGAAAACCATCAAATAGACCCGAAACGGGCCAAGGTAACACAAATGGCACGAGATAGGGCAATTGATTGAATATTCGCTATTCTACCCTAAAAACCATGTCTTAAGTAGGGAAATGTCGCTTAAATGAGGCTGATAATCACGTCAAATCGAGTGTCATCAAAATACCCCACACTTAAGCTTTTGCTTGTCCTCAATCAAACTGAATAGAAACACTCATGTTCACAAATGATAAGATCGATCAAATTGAGGCTCAATTAAACACAATGAATTATTAGACAGATAATTCCTAGAACAAGAAACCTAACATGCATACAGATCAGCCAAACAACCTGGTCTCACTAATAAACTGCACACGACAAGTAATCGTAACCAATTATGCACGAATTTGACCTGACCGACCAGACTCACACAGGGAAAATATAGTACAATGGGAACTCTCACTCTCTGTGTTTAAGGACGCGTTTATGCTCTCAATCATTTTCTGTTACTGAATTCTGTCATAAGTTTGCATTTCGACCACATCTCCACCACTGTGACAACACGAGGATCTAGTCAAGAAGGACTTCCCTGCTAGGACTGTGACGAATTCTACACTACAAGAGTTTATAATGAGATGGATGATGGGAATGTATGATAATGGCTTTGGTGCGGTGTAGCTTTCGACTAACTTCCCTCGAATCTAGCCTATGGCTTCCTACCATCTAACCAGACACGGGTGGAATAGTGAACGCTCGTCCTATGATACCCTCAAGCAACCTAGCACTTTATTTCTTTTCTTACACATTTTTCTTTTCTGACTTTGTTCTTCCATTTGTAGGGAGAAGAACGTTTTATTGAACTAAACTTGAAACTTTTCTGATTTTTCTCTTTTTCTTCTTTTTTCTTCTTCTTTTTCTTTTATTTCTCTTTTTTTCTTTGTGCCGATTCTTTCCTTTAGTTGCTAGAGGGGTTTACACGTCTGGACATAATAGCTAAGACCACCTGTTTAATGGCTATAGGCAGGTTACCACAAACCGACTTCCGGTAGGTCAATCTAGAACTACAACCACAGGGGATCAACGGGGAATGAAAGAATGGGAAATGGCTATAATGTATTATCGAACCGAAAGAACAGGCAAGCTCAAGGGTTTAAACCTAATGGATTTATCGTTTGGTAGGCTATCTGGCTTAGTAGCTGAATCTAGGTGCCCCTATCATTCTAGAACTCGTGTCATCGTGTGGTCTTGAGTAGGTCTCATGCAAATTCTAACTCATTCAAGCAAACAGAAAATCACTCAAAAAGAATTGAAATTGCAAGTTGCGTGCAATGGATCAAAAGCTCACAATTGGTTTGCTAGTCGGATTCGGTCATTTTCATGCAATCAAGGCTACAAACTACAAGTGTGATTTTAAAAATTCTGTTCTGACTAGGCAATTTAGCATCAAAGTAGACACGTCGGTTCTCAAGTTCTAGGTTAAGCAGTCTAAGCATCATTATGAAGGATTGAACAACAACTTAACATCAAAAATCAAGAACTGAGCCATTCTAATGCTAGAGATACTGGAAAAAAATCATGAGGCACACAAAAACACAATCAAGGGCAATCAAGTTCATGCAAGGTTCTCTAGCATCCTACCCCACACTTAAATCGGACTGTGTCCTCACAGGACTAAATCTAGAGTTCGGAGTGAAGTAGAAGAACCTGGACTGAGATGGTTGGCGTAGGGGATTAGCACGGATCCTCGGAGCAGAGGGAATCTACCGATTGCCTGCAAAACAAAAACAAATGAAAGATAAAAAGGAACCCAGGACAAGTGTCCCGATCCACACATAAAAAAGTTGGATCGAAATTCGAAAAGAAGAAATAAAAAGAAAGGACAAGGAAAAGGACACCACCCGATCATGGCTGGTCAGGGGCGTCGGGGGGCGGAAGGTGGAGGGTGTCGCCGACCTGACGTTGCCACGCCAGTTGTGCCTCATACCGCTCGTCAGCGCGGTGCATGTGTTGCTGCATAATAGTCCATCTCGCCTCTTGAGCGGCGTTGTCAGTGATGCGCCACTCCTGGAGACGCTCATACAGCTCCCCAACATCCATGGGGTGCGGTCGGTGCTGCTGGTGAGGCGCCTGGTGTGGCTCTGGAATGGGCGGCGGCGACTGGCGTGCATATCCTGCCTGATGATGTGGTGAGGGTATATGATCATGGTATCTAGCCTCTGGCTGGGGATGCTGCTCCTCAACATCATCTTCTTCCTCCGACTCTTCCATGTGCTGGAGGTGAGGATCTGCTGCTACCTGGGGACTGAGGTCCAGTTCGAGGCCGTACTCGACTGCCAAATCACCTCCGATGGTCCGTACTCTACGTCGTGGTATGTTCGGGCCATATTCTTGGCTGAGACCGAAGGAGATGATGAGTCGGCCGACAAAGTTGCCTCCCAGGAGTGAGCGAGGTGGCCTCGACCTCTGAGTCTTCTGGCGGAATAAGCGTGCAAGCACCCATCCGGGATGAAGAGGATAACTCTCCCAGATGGCGCGGTGAAGAAGAAGCTCCTCTCGGCTGATATGGTGGTGGTCCTTCTCTGGAGCATACAAAAGAGAACGACGCCAAACCATGTGAATGAATTTATAGAGAGGGTGAGAGAGAGACTTAACTGAATTATGCTTCGTGGTTTGATTTCCGGGCACTCCAGTTATGTGGCTCCAGAGCGCATCGTACTCCTCTCCGTCGCCATCGTTGTTCTCCCAACTGAGGTGATGACCCTCGTAGTGCTCGTGGGGAATCTCGAGACGAGCTGCAAACTCATCATATGTGAGTGTCCTGTACACCCCGCCCAGATAGAAGGTGACGACCTTCTTGTGCTGCCTGCTCTTGTGCTCGTCCAGATCGAACGTCGCCCAAAACTCCTAGAGAGCGGCTAATGTGGTCGCCCAGATAGGAGATGATGAGTCACCCAGATAGGAGATGATGAGTCGCCCAGATAGGAGATGATGAGTATGGGAAGTCAGTGGCTAATGTGGTCAGCTCCAGCAGTCCGACATGTGTCAGTGCATCGAGCACATTCTGGTGCCAGTCCTCATCGTGATCAAAGAGTGACTCCATAGATAGTGGGTGAACACCAGCTCCAGGAACATGCTCGAGCCGCTGGTAGCGCTCGAAGTAATAATGGGGTAGGCAAGCAACAGTGCGATGGTACCCCACTCGCCAGGGAAAGCTGGTGAAGGGCCCTGGACGGCGGGTGTGATGGGAGCGGGAACTCGGTTGCTGGAGGCGGTGTCAAGTCTCTTCTCGGTCCTGCGCTCATGAGTTACATTCCTAAGCCAGAAAACAAACCAGATTAGTCAAACTAAAACCCTACCCCACACTCAGTAGAAAAACTCAATTTCACAAAGAAACGAGGAAAACCGAGTGGGGGTAAGCATAGCAGATTAACCGGTAATCACAAACAATTAAAACACATGCTTAGGAACATCCAGGATGGAATCATCATAATCAAAGTTCGGAAGTCAAACCGACATTCAATAAGTCAAAGTAATAGAACATTGAACCCTAATCATGGCAATACTAGCATAAAGCGGGAAATGACGTCATAGTGAATAACTCAGATGGCAAGCACAATAATACAAACGTGAATGAACACATATGGTAGCCAAATGAACATAGACAAGTCAAGGTCAAACCGACATTTCTCATAAAGTCAACACCGCAAATAATAGGTCTTAAGCATAGCAACACACGAACAATTGGTATTATAATTCAGCACAATACTCCCTAAGCATGCTAGATCAGTCCAAACCATTCAGCTAACCTAGTTCACACGAAATTAGTCGGCACGCAAATCGAGGCAAACTAAAAAGTCAACCCCAACGAAATTCAGCATTCAACATGTCAAAAGATTCGGAATGAAAAGTTCTACAACTTACCTTGAAGCCATGGGTGCTGAAAATGAATGGAGAAAGAGAAATCGGCGAAAAACTTGAAAATCTAGGGTTTGGCTGAACGGGAGCTCTAGAGCTCCGATTCAGACGATCTACATCTTAAAATGATCGGAAGAGAGAGGGGAAGGGAGCGGTGGCAGTCGGCGACGGTGGCGGCGACTTGTCGGACGGCGGCGGTCGAAAATGGTATCGGCGGCGTCGAGTTCTTTTAAACAGGGGGAGTTTTTGGCTTTTTTTTGAAATTAGAAAGTGAAGGGAGAGAGAGGGTGACCGAGAATTTTAAAAGGGAAGGGTTGTCCGATTTTCACTCGAGTTTTTGGCAAAAATAAGTGCAAGTTTTCGCAGAAAACCCAAGGCAAAACAGTCTGCCAGTTTTCAAATACATTTTCGTCGAAAACTCAAGGAGTTTTCGCCAAAAAATTGAGTTAAAAACGTCTGGAAAACACAGTGGGATTTCAAAGGAAATTTCGCTGAAAATTTTGACCTGTACGATTGAAAATATTCTCGCAATCCCGCAAACTTCAGAAAATCACAGTTAAATCCACAAAAATCGGAACAACCTCAAACAACTTGCGATTGACACTATGACACACAGACTACACACGAAAAATAAGAAATCAAACAAACTAACACTTTTGGCTCCCCCAAACCGACTCTAAAACACTAAGGTTGACACAAATGAAAAATTGACTCCAACCGTGGGTTGCCTCCCACGAAGCGCTCTTTTATTAACTCCTTGAGCTGGACGATACCTGGACGGTATTAGGAGACATCCCAACTCAGGTTCTCCTAAACGCTAGCGTCAGAGTTCATGAAGTAGAGCTTCGGGGTATCTCCGTTAAGCACAAATTTCTTCTCGTTAGCATGAGTGAGCTTGGTACGCCCATCGGGAAGGTGATCGGTAACCTTGAATGGTCCGAATTGTTCTCTTGAGAGTTCATCCTTCTTGAGTGTTACGATGGAAGGAATGAGGACTGTCGGCTTCATCTTCGCCTTAACCTCCGGCTTCGCTTCACCGGGATCCATAGTCTTTGGAGTTTCTTTAGGAGATGCTTTCGGCTTCTCCTTCTTCTTCTGCTCATGCGCCGGTGGCCTGTCAGGAACTGGTGGCGTGGCTGGCTCGGAAGAAGATGATGGAACAACTAGTGTCCAGACCATTTGAGTCTTCTTCTTTCGATTCTTTCCTCGCGGCCTACCAGACTCCTTGCTTGGCGGTTTAGAAGAGGCTTGCAGTTCCTTCTTCTTTGGCGGCTTCTGAACCGAAATGTCAGGCTTCTTCTTCACAACCTGTTGAACATCTGTAGCAACAACTGATCTAGAAACACTGGAAGAGACATCAGTAACGGAGTTGACCAGAGTCAACTCCATAGTTTCAACAGCTAGACAGTGAGATTCTTCATTCTTAGGAGCATATTTCATGCCGTCCTTAAGATGGAATGTTATCGTTTCCCTACCAACCTTCAAAGTCAAAGAACCATTCAGAACATTAATTTGCATTCCGGATGTTGCCATGAAAGGTCGACCTATAAGAATGGTAGAATCCTCTTCACTAGTATCTATGATCACGAAGTCAACTAGGAAAGTGAAAGGACCACATTTAGTAACAACGTCTTTGATTTCTCCCCTAGGGGTTTTCAATGATCTATCAGCAAAGACAAGTTGATTGCTAGTCGGTTCAAGTTTCCCTAGATTCAATTTCTCATGTAGACTCATAGGCATAACGTTAACAGACGCTCCTAGATCAACCAAACAATGCTCTATCTCAACATCATCAATGACTAGAGGTAGAGTGAAAGAACCAGGATTAGAACACTTAGCTGGATATGGAGAGGAAGTTTTCTTGCTACGAATGTCAGGATATCCTTCTTTGCTCCCCTTCATGCCAGTCTCGATCCTCGCATTTGGCAACATTACTCTTGGAAAAGGAGGCTTCACATATATAGTACGGGGCAAAAGGAGGATCATACTCCTTAGGCGCCACTTTTTGTGCTTCCTTCTTCTTCGGAGTTTCAGGGATCCTGCATAAATCAGAGGAAACATTAGTAGGTGGATCAGTAAAATCTTGAACAGTTACCATCTTGGCTTGCTCTTTTCTCGGATTTGGCTCTGTCTGGCTTGGAAGTTGGCCAAATGGTCGACCAGATGCTAGCATGCTCGAGATGTGGTTCACAGCTTGCTCAATTCTTTGACCGGATGCGATCTATTCTTGATTGAGAAGAGCTTGAGCTTTGAACTGACTGTCATGATCATCAAGTCTGGTAATGATCTGACTGAGCTTCTTGTCCAGGTCACTGACGTTGTTCTCCTTCTGGTGCTGCTGACCTGTATAGGTGTTATCAGATATTGATTCTGGCGATTGCCAGGAACAGTTCCATAGTTACCCGGATTACGGTGTGGCGGCTGATAGACACCTCCCGGTGGATGGTTAGGCTTCTGATCCTGAGCTGGACCAGCAGGTCGATTATTCTGGTTCTGGTTATGGTTGGCGCCATTATTGTAGGGAGGTCTGTCTTGATAGTTCCCTTGCTGCCTGAAGTTGCGGTAGCCAACATAACCATTTTGATTGTTGTGGAAGCCCTGTTGAACGAAATTGACTTCCTCGGTGGACCAGACTTATGTCTTACCAAAATTCTGGCATCGGCCTCAATTGTGCGCACAAGCTCCACACACTCGCAGTCAGCAACATAGACAGAAGCTGCTGGCGATTTAATGGGTGTAGAAGACTTCTTTAGATGCTTCTCTACTTCTGCCTTTATAGTAGCTTCGAGATCGAGCTTGCTTCTTGATCCTTCTGATTGTCGCTCCCAGTTTGTTGACTTGGAGGCACAGTTTGCGAAATGAAGAAGAGTAGCTTCAGGTGTGAGTGTAGTGCAATCCCCTTCAACTAGAGAATTGACCCACTTGGCAGATTCTTCTCGAAGACCTCGAGCAAAGATTTCAGCTAACTGCCTCTGCTCGAAACCGTGATGAGGACAGTTGTAGAGAAGTTCTTGGAATTGATTCCAAGTATCATAAAGGCTTGCTCCTTCCTTCTGAGAGAATCTAGCGATGCTGTCCTTGAAGGCTGTTGTTCTGGCAGGAGGGAAGTACTCTTCGACGAAGTCTTGAGGAGAGTCTCCCAGTCAGTGTAATATCCAGGTGGTTTGCCAGTAAGCCACCTCTTAGCTGCATCTTTTAGAGAGAACGGGAAAGCTCTCAAGCAAAGAGTGTTCTTGTCGAGATTTCCGTTCTTAAAAGTGCTGCAGAGATCAAGGAAATCCGCCAGATGCGTGCACAGATTATCTAGTGGCCTGCCTTCAAACTGTAGATCCCTAGAGATCATAGTCAAGAATGGAATCTTGATCTCATAGTCAGGATCTCCTTCAATGCGCGGCACGACAATGGAAGATCGAACGCTAGCGCGCTCGGCTTGTTGTAGTCAGCTAGACTCTTCGGTGGTGGTGGTGGTGGTGGATTACCGGCTGGTGGTGGTAATTGATCAGTCATGGTAGGAGATGGAGGAGGTGAAAGTGACTCGGTGTATGAAGCGGATGAAGATGACGGTGAAGATGGAGATGAGGAATTCTCCTTCAGTTCCTCTATCTTAATCGGAGTAATGGATGGAGATGGATTGGTTCTGGCTCTCTTCAGAATCTGCGATTGTAGAGGTGGAGCAGAACTACCTGGTCTCCCTATACTCTTAGCCAAGTCGGTTTGAGAGCGAGTCCAAGGGCGGCGATGCATACACCTGTGAACAACCTACAAATAACAAAGAAAAAAACAAACAAAACCAGTGTAAAATCGAAGTGGATGGAAAAATGAAAGATGGAAAGTAGAAGAATAAAATGTCAATTCTTCTTTCAAACAATTAAAAGAATCCCCGGCAACGGTGCCAATTTGATGTACTACAGAATAGCGGTGCGTCAAATAACTACCAAGCTGTGAAGCTAGGGTAGATCGTATTCCACGGGTCTTCTAATATTGACTACTCAAAGAAGTTGGCAAATCACTCAGGTTTAAACACTTCGTGCGTGGTGTGAGTTCCACAACTTTTAATCTATGAAAAAGCAAGGAAATTAAAAATTTAAACTAAGGGGTCGTTCATTTGAGAGATTTGGATTTAGGGGATTTCAAATCTCTAGAGATTTGAAATAGCTAGAGATTTGAGATTCTCTATCTATTTCAAAAAGCTATGTTCACTTGGGTGATTTGGTGTAGAGAATTTTAAAAATATAAAAATAATAATAAATATACATATTATGAAAGACCAAAATGGCCTCATTCATCATCTCCGTTTTGATATTAGACAAGTTAGTTGAGGTTATTTTCGTAAAGTGAGCCCCAAATCTCTCAAATCCCCCTCAAATCTCTGGTCTTAGTAGAGATTTCAGAAAGCTCCCCAAATCTCTAGGGGCCCAC
This sequence comes from Linum lewisii, assembly GCA_034768395.1. Classification (NCBI taxonomy): domain Eukaryota; kingdom Viridiplantae; phylum Streptophyta; class Magnoliopsida; order Malpighiales; family Linaceae; genus Linum; species Linum lewisii. The sequence goes on from CM068300.1 coordinate 35,479,257, forward strand.
CTCGAAATCTCTAATTCTCCCCAAATCTCTATCTCCAATTGTGAAGTAAACAGGAGATTTCGTCCAAATCTCCAGAGCAGAGATTTGAGCCCCAAATCACCCCAAATCTCCACCCCAAATCTCTCAAGTAAACGACCCCTAAGAAACAGATTGGAAATTGTGGTTGAAAACAGAGATGACAGACGAACTTAGACTTCGAATCCCCCTTCGTTCACCAGAGCATAGGCAATCAACAGACCAGCGGATTTCAATTCTCATTCAATCGATTTCTAAGACACCACCATAACTCCTTACCCTTAGGTTTAAGACTGGCGAACGTTCGCTCTATCCGATCTAGCTACCAAGATTAATTAGCCGCCCGGGTACGGTCGCCTCTCGCAGTGACTTAACTTAACTGGTGCAATTACTAATGATTTATGAGTTACTCTTGCAGTGGATTAACCCTAATTGGTTCCTACGAAAGGCACACTCCAATGATTAGGTTAATTGTTCAATTTGATGTTTTAAAGTAAGGCGAGCGTTCGCTTCTATCCTTAGCTTAACAAGAATCTAATCTAGGTGATCAATCCAGACAAGAAACATGAACAAAGAAGAACAAATCAAACATGAAAGAGAAACTGATTGAACTTTGAATCTAATCACCGCCGATCCGTGACCGCTTTAAAACCCTGGGTCACTTAGGGTTCATCTAGTCTAAGCTCTAAGAGTTTAGCTACTCATGTTTTTCACAAAAGAATCAAAGACAGAAATAGAGTTCATCATACAGAGGAAGAACAAAAAAGGATCTGAAAAACCTAATTAAGACGACTCTGGCAGAACTTCGATCTTCCGATGAACTACAATCCTAGCTCCGAGCCTTCGAGATGGAAGGGATGGCGTCACAATCTCTTCTTGGCTCTTTGAACTCTAAACTCTCCTTCAGAACTCTTGAGAATTCTGAGAATTTCGGTATTAGTTGGTAAATCTAATTCTGAAAAGTAGTCTCCCTTTATTTAGGCCGCCGGTTAAGTATTTATACTTAACCCTAATACCGCCGGTTTTCTTCTAGGATTTTTGCCGAAAATTTGAAGGGATTTTCGCCGAGAATTCCTTTGTAAAGTGGGTTGTCCGCCGGCTGTTTTCTCCTTTGTTTTTCGGACGCCGGGTTCTCGGTGAAAACTTCATGTTTTCACCGAAAACTTTACTTGGTTGAGCTCAGTCGGATTGTGCTTGGATTTTCGCCGAAAACCTTAGGTATTTTCGGTGAAATCTTCAGTGTAAAGCGGGGCAGGAATTGGTTCGACTCGATTGGCTCCTCTGATCGATTCCGGTGCAATTCCTCGAGGTTCCAACGCCTTAGACACATCCTTGGCTACTTTATTTGACGGCAAAAATCTGTGCTAACATAGAAACACTAGAAAACCATCAAATAGACCCGAAACGGGCCAAGGTAACACAAATGGCACGAGATAGGGCAATTGATTGAATATTCGCTATTCTACCCTAAAACCATGTCTTAAGCTAGGAAATGTCGCTTAAATGAGGCTGATAATCACGTCAAATCGAGTGTCATCAGCTAACTTAGACTCAAACTGGGAAATACGCTCATTGGCAGTACCTAACTCCCCCCGCAAGCGATCAGACTCACTTTGGACAGCGGTCTGCAGGGTCTCCAGTCACAATACTTCACTGGTGGAATTATGAAGCTCCGATTGAAGATTGTCGGCCCTGATGATAGCTGCACCCGCTCGGCGCTGATACATACATAAAAGAGTACATATAAGAGATAATGGTTAGTAAGGGGCGACCATGGGTCACTTTCCAGCTGTAAGAAGTGGGAATATTTTCATATAAAAACAACAGAAGAGAGTAGTACTGTCTCCTCATTGACAAGACGAGTTAGATCGATGCGTAGTTTACGCTGGTCGTCCAGCTCAGTCCGGAGATGTCCATTCTCCTGTGTCAAATGCTTACAGGCAAATGACAAGTCGCCAAGCTCAGTAGCAGCCTAATAGGGGAGGAGACAAATAGAAATAAAAATATTAAAAAAAAATAGAACACGATTGACAAAGCGATTGAAGGAGTACGTACTTGAAGAAGCTAGAAGGAGGTGGTCCCATGGATCTCCATCACTTTGGAACTTGTCCCAGGAGCAGCAAGGCCTTCAAACACCCCACGAGAATACTCTGCTACTATATCGCTAGCCATCCCGGGCGATATATGAGCGAAGACGGGATGGGCTATGACGAAGTAATGAAGCCTGAAGGGACCCTCTCCTTCACGATCTGGAGGAGTTGGTACGAGTAGAGAATCATTTACCCACATACACAAGCGGGAATGGTGGAAGCGATCAGAAGAGGGAGATGGTGGAGGAGAGGAGTCGCGCGACGGATCCACAGGACGGAAGTTGATTTCCGGGGTAGGTTCTTGATGATCAGGGCTCACTTGGGATGCGGCATAGACTCAATGGTAGTGGGGATGTTGGCATGAGAAGCATTGGCACCATCTTGAGCAGCCTGATCAAGAAGCTCCTGAACAGACATGTTATCTTCATTCGTTTCCATGCTACGATGACGATCTCGGCGGAGCGGGGCCTCCTCCTCGTCCTCGTCCTCCTCATCATCAATATGAATGAGGGGTAGCGATTGAGGGATGGCAGAAGAAGTTTCACCCAAGTTCTTCTTCACTTTAGAGGACCCAACCTTCTTCTTTTTGGAGTGATCGTCGCCCTCGCCATCATTAAAGGTTTTCCTCTTGGACTTCCTCTTCTCGGAAGGAGAGGAGGGGGTCTGTCTAGCCTGATCACCCCATTCTTGAGTGTTTCTTCAGCTAGAAGGAACAAGGGGAGCGACTAGAATAGTGCCGTCAGACTGGGGGCAAGTCTCACCAACAGGCCCACGAGCGGTGGTGCTGATCAGACACCTAGAGAGGTTCACACAACATATAAGGGAAAGACCAAGACAAGTAGCGATAGTTAGAGGAAATAAAACAATAGCAATAAAATCAACAACTGTAACATAGGGCATATGCCCAAGGAGGCATGAAAGCAGTGGCAAAAGGGTAAGGCGGATACTAGGAAGCTTGAGGAGGGGATTTAAGGTAATACCTCCTTGGATTCCCTCTTGAGAGGCTTCTAGAGCATGACGGTTAGATAAATTGTGGCACTCAAGAAGAATCTGCTTATGTTAAGATTCTTCTTGAATAGTCGGTTCAAAGGACGCATTAAAGTGACTTACATCACCGGTGGACCAAGAAGCGGGGAGCTGAGAAGTCCACGGGAGATCCGAGTCGCTTGGTTGAAAATAGAAGAAAGAATGGTACTAGGTGGGATCAGGTTTGACTGAGTAGCGAATCCCCTTTTGGGCGTAATTGGTTTTTTGACAAAAGCTTAGGCCATTACTGGTCGCCTTGGTGTCATGAAGAAGGCGGAATAGCCACAGAGTAGGGGCAATTACCATTGTAGAGCAGGTACACTCAAACACAGCAACGGTAGACCAACATGCACAATTAAAAGCACCTAACGGCGCCAAAACACTCGAACAGCGAGCACACAAATGGAGAGGGTGGCAGACGAAGCCCATAGCTGAAGGACTCAGTCCACACACCGTGCCATCCGGGAGGGCAGTTCCTGATGGTAGACAACCTTGATGCCACAACAAATTTCCAAGAGGTGGGTAGCTGAGCGCGGGGTAGTACGCGAGTGATTCTCTTGGCTGTCCCAGAAGGAAAATAGCCAGGGCCAATTACCTCAAGTTCGTTGCATAGAGTTCCTTGCCACATATACCTCCAGTTGTTAACAATATATGGGCCATTAACATCAGTTGCTTCAGGGTCGATCTCGATGCCGTGAAGAGCTTTGATAAAGCCAGTTTGGTGAGAGCCCCAGAAAGGAAGAGTGGGGGAGCAGTCTAAGGGGTCTTCTCCGTCGAATGGTGGACGGGAAGTGGATGCGTCAGTTTTATTTCAAGAGGAGCGAGACATGGTTTCAAAAGAGGGAGAGTCAGATGAGGATGAAGGGGAGGACTCGGTCCCTAAAGGATATGAGTAGCTCTGGTTTGGGCTATCGTTGCTAGAGCTCATAACAAGTAAAAAGAAGACGAAGAGAGGAAAGAAGGAAAGAAATAGGCCAGTACAAGAGGAAAAATCTTACCACAAAATGAAAGGGAAATGTAAGAGAAATTACATACCCAAAGGACGACGGGGAGCTCCAGACATCTTCTAGCAATGTGACTGGATGAAAAAGGGCTAAAGGCGCGGAGGTAAGGTAGAAAGAAAAGTAAAGGACACCGGAGTAGCAAGAGCAAGGGAAATAGAGAAATTTTGGGGAGCGTAAAGAATGGAGAAGGAGAGGAAGAGGAGTTTATAAAGGAAGAAGAGAAAAATCTAGAAGGGGGAAGTGAACTGTCGCTCTGAATCGATTGGGGGAGAGAGCGGTTGAAGGGATGGGCTAGGCAGCCTAGGTAATGATGACTGATAGGAGTTTACGGTAATACCCCCATTTCCCCAGCTTCCTCAACAAGATAGAAGGAAAATTATGAAAGTACCCCAAAAGATAAAAAGGCGCACGGAGGAAAAAGTGCCACGCGGGATAGTAGCAGAAGTCGGTGGGTGAGTTAAAGTGAGGGATTTGAAGGTGATTGCTGAGAGGAACAAGAGGGCGATTGAATAATGAAATAATTAGAGAACGAGACTAGAACCTTACGGCGACTAAGAAGAAGCAGGCAAGGTGATCAAAAGCCCTTACCTAAGCAAAGCTTCGCTAAGGGGCTTGGGGGCAATTGATGGGCCCCAGCCTAAGAAAACACTAAAGCGAGCGATGAAAGACAGATGAGGCTATCATAAGCCCTTACCTAAGCAAAGCTTAGCTAAGGGGCTTAGGGGCAATTGATGGACCCCAGCCTGAGAAAACACAAAGGCGAGCGATGAAAGACAGATGAGGCGATCATAAGCCATTACCTAAGCAAAACTTAGCTAAGAGGCTTAGGGACAATTGATTGGGGGGGGGCAATTGATGGGCCCTTGCCCCAGCGACCTTTGTAACAAGTCTAGAGTTACCCACCTGTTCGCCTTATACAGGACAACCCCACATTAGCAAGGCCATCCTCCTACAACCACAATTGACAATAACAGAAAATTTAATCTCCACAACATCACACCCATCCATCCTAACACTCATTTCTAACTCAATTCATTTCATCACAATTTCCCATCACAACAACATACATCGATTTCAAGCAATAGGCAACCACAAAACACTTACAACTAAGTTTAGTCTCTTCATTTTCATGAAAATCCCTAATGTCAACTAAGTCAATTTACAACTAATCACGCTGTCCAATACTACCTGTCAATGCTAAGTCCTCACCTGAAATTGAAGACGAGGCTGTAAACGTCTTCTAGATTCCCAAAAGTATGAAATCCCCTTCTCCAAATTTGTAGCTTTTCCCCTTCCTCACTGACAACACTCTACTCGGAAATACCAGAATCCTACATATGCGATATCTTCCTCTCATCACCAGGAACGCACAAGAGAAAACGGATCTTCGATCGGACTCCCGTAGCTCCTGGAATCAACCTTCGAATATTGGCCGAAATTGGTTTGTCAAAAGGATTTTCGTGGAAAGAGAAAAAAGGTGAAAGTTGTCAAAACCCATCAAAACTCATCTTTTTATATTCAGGTCACAACACACGACGTGTTTAATAAAGAAATATGGTGTATTGTACTGACACACGGCCGTGTGGTTTCTACTGCCAATTCGATGAGCTTTTCTGGAAGTTAAACAACGGTTGTGTATATTGGATACACAACGTGTAATATGATACACGACATGTAGTTTGAACTACACGGCGTGTGTTCTTCAATATAGAGCATGCTCATTCGTAACCTTAACCCGACTTAACTACGAACGTTCCAAACTTCGAGGGGACCTCAAAGACACTAATTCTAGTGCCTCAATCACCCGAACTCGAGTTCCAAACCATCCGGTTAGGTGCGGATGTTACAATATCATTCATGGGCATGACCTGATAAGTTAGGTAAACCCGCTTACCCTACAGTGGGCGGGGATGGTTTGAAATATTTATCCAAATAGGTTGGGCAGTTGGGTTTGAGTAAAACTCACTACTTGGACGGGCTGGGATCGGATACCCTAAACCCGTCCCCGACTTGCCCATTTCCCAATCCTATGTACAAGAGGGGACATGAACTTTAATTATTACATAGAAGAGGACAATAAATACGAAATCTTAAGTGTGTTCTAGTTGGACGGCATCATGACATCTGAATACTCAGTGTTTGAGGATTCAATCAATTTCAGTACAACTACCCAAACAAACGATATAAGCCCCTAGACAAGAAATCCATACCTCTCTCGATTCGTATTTATTGTTAGTGATAACACTCGATTTGACGTGATTATCAGCCTCATTTAAGCGACATTTCCTTGCTTAAGACATGGTTTTTAGGGTAGAATAACGAATATTCATTCAACTACTCTATCTCGTGCCATTTGTGTTACTTTGGCCCGTTTCGGGTCTATTTGATGGTTTTCTAGTGTTTTCATGTTAGCACAGGATTTTGCCGTCAAATAAAGTAGCCAAGGACGTGTCTAAGGCGTTGGAACCTCGAAGAATCACACCGGAATCGATCCAAGGAGTCAATCAAGTCGAACCAAATTCTGCTCCCATTTACAAAGAAGTTTTCAGCGAAAATCCCTTGGAGTTTTCAGCGAAAACTCATGAAGAAATCGGCAGAGCATTCAAGAAGAAGTTTTCAGCGAAAACTTCAAGTTTTTGTCGAGAACCCGGCGTCCAAAAATCACAGGAGAAAATAGCCGGCGATCACCCCATTTACAAAGGAATTTTCGGCAAAAATTCCATTAGATTTTCGGCGAAAATTCTAGGCTAAACCGGCGGTATTAGGGTTAAGTATAAATACTTAACCGGCGGCCCTAAAACAAAGAAAAACATCATATCTCATAATACCAAATAATTCAAGGATTCTCAAGAGTTCTGGAGTAGAGTTTAGAATTCGAAGATCCAGGAAGAGATCGTGACGCCATCCCTTTCATCTCGAAGACTCGGAGCTAGGACTGCAGATTACCGGAGATCGAAGTTCTGCCGGAGTCATCTTAATTAGGTTTTTCAGATCCTTTTCTGTTCTTCCTCTGTTCAAGATGAACTCTATCTTTGTCTTTGATTCTTTTGTGAAAAACATGAGTAGCTAAACTCGTAGAGCTTAGACTAGATGAACCCTAAGTGACCTAGGGCTTTAAAGCGGTCACGGGTCGGCGGTGATTAGATTCAAAGTTCAATCAGTTTCTCTTTCATGTTTGATTTGTTCTTCATTGTTCATGTTTCTTGTCTGGATTGATCACCTAGATTTGATTCTTGTTAAGCTAAGGATAGAAGCGAACGCTCGCCTTACTTTAAAACATCAAATCGAACAATTAACCTAATCATTGGAGTGTGCCTTTCGTAGGAACTAGTTAGGGTTAATCCACTACAAGAGTAACTCATAAATCGTTAGTAATTGCACCAGTTAAGTTAAGTCATTGCGAGAGGTGACTGTACCCGGGCGACTAATTAATCTTGGTAGCTAGATCGGATAGAGCGAACGTTCGCCAGTCTTAAACCTAAGGGTAAGGAGTTATGGTGGCGTCTTAGAATTGATTGAACGAGAATCAAAATCCGCTGATCTGTTGATTGCCAATGCTCTGGTGAACGAAGGGGGATTCAAAGTCTAAACTTGTCTGTCATCTTTGTTTTAATCAACCAATCTTTCAATCTGTGTTCAGTTTTAATTTTTAATTTCCGTGCATTTCTTAGAATTAGAAGTCGTGGAACTCACACCACGCACTAAGTGTTAAATCTGAGTAAATTGCCTTTATATTTGAGTAGTCAATCATTAGAAGACCCGTGGAATACGATCTACCCTAGCTTCTAGCTTGGTAGTTTATTTGAGTTCATCAAATTGGCACCGTTGCGGGGGACTTCTTTTGATTATTCGAAAGAAGAACTGGCATCTTATTCTTCTACTTTCCATCTTTCACCTTTCCATCCACTTCGATTTTACACTGGTTTTTGTTTATTTTTGTTATTTGTAGGTTATTCACAGGTTTATGCACCACCGCCCTCTCACGCGTCTCCAAAGCACCAAGAACGACAAGGCTAATAGTGTGGAGAGACCAGGCAGTTCTGCTCCACCAAGACAATCCAGATTTCGAAGAGAGGCAGAACCAATCCACTTCCATCCGTCACTCCGATCAAGATCGAGTAACTGAAGGAGAGTTCCTCATCTTCATCTTCACCGTTATCTTCACCCGCTTCATACACCGAGTCACTTTCACCTCCTCCATCTCCTACCATGGATGATCAGTTACCACCACCACCACCACCAGCGGTCAACCACCACCAGTTGCGCAGAAGAGTCTAGCTGACTACAACAAGCCGAGCGCGACTAGCGTTCGATCCTCTATTGCCGTGCCGCGCATTGAAGGAGATCCTGACTATGAGATCAAGATTCCATTCTTGACTATGATCTCTAGGGATCTATAGATTGAAGGCAGTCCACTAGACAATCCGTGCACACATCTGGCGGATTTCTTTGATCTCTGCAACACTTTCAAGAACGGAAATCTCGACAAGAATACTCTTTGCTTGAGAGCTTTCCCGTTCTCTCTGAAAGGCGCAGCTAAGAGGTGGCTTACTGGCAAACCACCTGGCTACTATACCGACTGGGAGACTCTTGCTCAAGACTTCGTCGAAGAGTACTTCCCTCCTGCCAGAATAATAGCCATCAAGGACAGCATCGCCAGATTCTCTTAAAAGGGAGGAGTAAGCTTATATGATACTTGGAATCAATTCCAAGAACTTCTCTACAACTGTCCGCATCACGGTTTCGAGCAGAGGCAGTTAGCTGAAATCTTTGCTCGAGGTCTTCGAGAAGAATCTGCCAAATGGGTCAATTCCCTAGCTGAAGGGATTGCACTACACTTACACCGAAAGCTGCTCTTCTTCATTTCACGAACTGTGCTTCCAAGTCGAGGAACTGGGAACGACAATCTGAAGGATCAAGAAGCAAGCTTGATCTCGAAGCTACTATCAAGGCAGAAGTAGAGAAGCATCTGAAGAAGTATACCACACCAATCAAACCGCCGGCAGCCGCTGTCTATGTTGCCGATTGCGAGTGGTGTGGTGCTTGTGCGCATAATGGAGGCCGATGCCAGAATTTTGGTAAAACAGAAGTCTGGTCTACCAAAGAAGTCAATTTCGTTCAACAGGGCTTTAGCAACAATCAGAATGGTTATGCTGGTTACCGCAATTTCAGGCAACAGGGAATTATCAAGATAGACCTCCCTACAATGTCGGTGCCAACCAGAACCAGAACAACCGACCAGCTGGTCCAGCTCAGGATCAGAAGCCAAACCATCCGCCGGCAGGTGTCTACCAGCCACCGCATCACAATCCGGGTAACTATGGAACTGCTCCTGGCAATCGCCAGAATCAATATTTGAACAATACCTACACAGGGCAACAACATCAGAGGGAAAACAACGTCAGTGAACTGGACAAAAAGCTTAGTCAGATCATAACCAGACTTGACGATCACGACAGTCAGTTCAAGGCCCAAGCTCTTCTCAACCAAGAACAGATCGCATCCGGTCAAAGAATTGAGCAAGCTGTGAACCACATCTCGAGCATGCTAGCATCTGGTCGACCATTTGGTCAACTTCCAAGCCAAACCGAGCCAAATCCGAGAAAGGAGCAAGCTAAGATGGTATCCGTTCAAGAACCGTCATACCCATCTACTAATGCTTCTTCTATTTTATGCAGGACTGATGAATCTCCTAAGGAAGCACTAAAGGAGGCGCTTGATGACACTCGATTTGACGTGATTATCAGCCTCATTTAAGCGACATTTCCTTGCTTAAGACATGATTTTTAGGGTAGAATAACGAATATTCAATCAATTGCCCTATCTCGTGCCATTTGTGTTACTTTGGCCCGTTTCGGGTCTATTTGATGGTTTTCTAGTGTTTTTGTGCTAGCACAGGTTTTTGCCGTCAATAAAGTAGCCAAGGTCATGTCTAAGGCGTTGGAACCTCGAGGAATTGCACCAGAATCGATCAAAGGAGCCAATCAAGTTCAGAAAATTCCTGCCCGGTTTACAAAGGAATTTTCGCCGAAAATACCCTAGTATTTTTGGCGAAAATATTAGCACAAATCAACTGATGACCGGCTGAAGGAGTTTTTGGCGAAACTGTTAAGTTTTCGACCGAAGCGAAAATCACAGGAGATACCAGCCGAAGGACCGTCCATTTACACCATCCTTTTTGGCGAAAATAATCATTTATTTTCGGCGAAAATAATAGAAGAAATCCGGCGACTTAGGGTTTAAGTATAAATACTTAAACCAGCAGCCCAAAGAAAGGGGACACAATTCATTATTCATATTTTCACAAATCAGACTTTGAGAGTCAGCCGACTCTAGGGTCGATAGATAGAGTTTAGAGAGTTCGAAGATTCGTGGAGAGATCGTGACGCCATCCTTCCGCCTCAGAGAGCTCGGAGCTTAAAGTTGAAGATCCAGGAGATCGAAGCTTCGTCGGAGTCGTCAAATTAGGTTTTACAGTTCTTGTCTGTTCTTCCTACCTGAGATGTATTCCTTGTTTGTTTTTGATTCTCTTGTTTCTAATATGAGTAGCTAAACTCGTAGAGCTTAGATTAGATGAACCCTAAGTGACCCAGGGCTTTAAAGCGGTCACGGATTGGCGGTAATTAGATTCGAAATTCAATCAGTTTCTCTCTGCATGGTTGTTTTGTTCTTGATTGTTTATGTTTCTTTTCTGGTTGGTCGCCTAGATTAGGTTTTTGCAAGCTAGGGTTAGTCGCTAGACAGTTCCCTGCTTTGGCGCTTAAACTTGTCTTCCTTGATCACATAGTTTAGATTCTTGTTAAGTTGAGGATAGAAGCGAACGCTCGCCTCTCTTTAAAACATCAATTCAACCAGTTAACCTTATAATTGGAGTGTGCCTTTCGTAGGAACCGATTAGGGTTAATCCAATGCAAGAGTAACTCATAAATCGTTAGTAATTGCACCAGTTAATTAAGTCATTGCGAGCGGCGACCGTACCCGGGCGGCTAGTTAATCTTGGTAGTTAGATCGGATAGAGCGAACGTTCGCCAGTCTTAAACCTAAGGGTAAGGAGTTATGGTGGTGTGTAGAAACTGATTGAATTAGAATTGAAAACCGCTTATCTGTTGATTGCCAATGCTCTGGTGATCTAAGGGGGATTCGAAATCTAAGTTCGTCTATCTTCCTGTTAGTCAACCGTTTTAATCTTTTTGTCTTTTATTTTCCTTTGTTTATTAGATTAGAAGTCGTGGAACTCACACCACGCACAAAGTGTTTAAACCTGAGTAATTTGCTAGCTTCTTTGAGTAGTTGATTAGTAGAAACCCTGTGGAATACGATCTAGTCTACTTCGGTAGGTTAGTTATTTGATACCGCTAAAACTGCAGCTATCAAATTGGCGCCGTTGCCGGGGACTCTTCTAATTGTTTGAAAGAAGAGTTGGCAAATTATTCTTCTACCTTTCCGCCTTACCATTAATTTTCCTCCATATTTCCATGATTTACCTGGGTAGTGCTTCTTAGTTTTGATTATGCAGGATAACAGGTGGGATGACCGGTACCGAGAGCGGTACATTAATGAAGCACCATATACCGAAGATTACCAAGAGATGTTACATCAACAACAACAACAAACGGCGAGATTTGGCTCCCTCTTTGATGATATCTTTTCAATGCTACAAGGTCACCAAGAGATACACCAACAACAGCATCGAAGAGACACTAGAGATAACCAAGAGATGCTTCATTAACATCAACAATGCTCGTCGAGAACCCAATCTGCCTTGGATAATATCTCTTCAATGCTACAAGCTCATCTCGCGACGGACATCAAGCTCGAGCAACCAAAGCAGTTAATGACAGAAGACGCTCAAGAGCTGTTCGAAGAAGAAGATGATGATCCTATCCATGACTATTATGAGCTAGAAGAATCCTTGGTGGTGGTGGTTGATGAAGACATAGAGCCAATCCATCCTGAAGTTGAAGCCGAAGAGGAGCACATAGAGATTGAGGAGATACCCTCACCTACACTTCCGCCGAGTCAACCTGTAGAGAAGATGGAGCTCATTGACCATGCCGCGCCGTACTACCTCTTTCCTCCTCCAGTAGGAGAACTCGAGAAGAACTGGTCATCCAAAAAGAACCGCGATCTACTAGAGCACTACCGACTACATCACCCTGCTGGAGTGCTACATGGCACTCAACCGCTGGCCTTGAAGAAGACGATTGACTTCAAGGAAATCCTAAGTTGGGGTCCATAACAGGTACCGTCCGGCTCAAGGACGTTAAAAGAGAGCGCTTCGTGGGAGGCAACCCACGGCTGGAGTCCGTTTTGAATTTTTGAGTCAGTCTTTTCCTTCTTCGTTTTCGACTTTTATTCTGTGTGGATCCGGGGCACTTGTCCCGGTATCCTTTTGATCTTTTTCTTGTTTTTGTTTTTGTAGGAACTTGAGTAGCTACTCTGCTCCACTCCGGACCCTCCGTGCTCATCCGCTACACCGACCATCACCTTCCAGGTTCTTCGTATCTCTCTACTCTAGATTAGTTCTGTGAGGACACAGAACCGTTTAAGTGTGGGGTAGGAGTCTAGGATTATGCATGATCTTGCTTGCTATCTATGATTCTGTGGTTCAAATTTGAAAATTCTCTAGCATAGAATTGCTCAATTCCTGACTTATGATGTTAAATTGACTTCAATTTTGAACTATGACGTTTAGACTGTTCCACTTAGAACTTGTAACCAACGTGTTGGCACTGATATCAAATGAGTCTAGGTCAGAACAGATCATAAATCACTCTTGTAGTTGAACTTGAATCAATTGAATTAATTGACTTGTTAATCACAAAGCTCGATAACACCGTTCTAAGATGATAAATGCTAGCTTTTCCCATGCTTTTCACTTCATATTTGTTCACCTGTGATTGTGGCTAGAGATTAGGTGGAAATTCAATTCGAAATCTCGTGTAAAAAGTTATAACTAGCTAGGATCAAGTGGTTAAATCGATAAATCAAGTGTTTGAGTGGTGAAATTCGAAATGCAATTTTATGTAAAGTTCTTTAAAGTGCTAAAAATAAAGCTTGGCAAGCCCGACACCTAAGTGAAGTGTTCGGGTTGAGCACTAGCAAAGGCACAAATACTGTGAGCTAGGCAGGTCCAACACCTAAGTGAAGTGTTTGGTATCGAGCACTAGTATGCAGTAAATAAATTAAAGAAAGTTTGAAACTTGAAATAAATTGTTGTTTAAATCGGTCCTAGCTAGAACATGTAACGTGCTAGAAACGGATGAAGTCGAGTCAATAGCCACGTCACTTTTCCTACCTCCACATCCACATCTTGGCTAGAGCTTAAAGTCTTTTTGATTAGAATTGGTGTTATCGTAGTCGGTTAATCATAATTAATTGTTTTGCCAAGAAACGAGCTTTGTTAAAACCACTACTTGAAGTGTGCAGAAATTAGTGAGATCGAAAACTTGTTTGGTTGATGTTCTTGCATGTGTAGGTCACTTTTTCTACGTGGAACAGTCTAAACCAAATCGTTAGAATTGAATCTCAGTTTAATCTCGTGTCATTTGTGAATTTGAGTGTGTTCTAGTTCAGTTTGCTTGAGGACAAGCAAAAGCTTAAGTGTTGGGTATTTTGATGACACTCGATTTGACGTGATTATCAGCCTCATTTAAGCGACATTTCCTTGCTTAAGACATGGTTTTTAGGGTAGAATAACGAATATTCAATCAATTGCCCTATCTCGTGCCATTTGTGTTACTTTGGCCCGTTTCGGGTCTATTTGATGGTTTTCTAGTGTTTTTGTGCTAGCACAGGTTTTTGCCGTCAAATAAAGTAGCCAAGGTCATGTCTAAGGCATTGGAACCTCGAGGAATTGCACCAGAATCGATCAAAGGAGCCAATCAAGTTCAGAAAATTCTGCCCGGTTTACAAAGGAATTTTCGCCGAAAATACCCTAGTATTTTCGGCGAAAATATTAGCACAAATCAACTGATGACCGGCTGAAGGAGTTTTCGATCGAAGCGAAAATCACAGGAGATACCAGCCAAAGGACCGTCCATTTACACCATCCTTTTCGGCGAAAATAATCCTTTATTTTTGGCGAAAATAATAGAAGAAATCCGGTGACTTAGGGTTTAAGTATAAATACTTAAACCGGCGGCCCAAAGAAAGGGGACACAATTCATTATTCATATTTTCACAAATCAGACTTTTGAGAGTCAGCTGACTCTAGGGTCGATAGATAGAGTTTAGAGAGTTCGAAGATTCATGGAGAGATCGTGACGCCATCCTTCCGCCTCGGAGAGCTCGGAGCTTAAAGTTGAAGATCCAAGAGATCGAAGCTTCGTCGGAGTCGTCAAATTAGGTTTTACAGTTCTTCTCTGTTCTTCCTACCTGAGATGTATTCCTTGTTTGTTTTTGATTCTCTTGTTTCTAATATGAGTAGCTAAACTCGTAGAGCTTAGATTAGATGAACCCTAAGTGACCCAGGGCTTTAAAGCGGTCACGGATTGGCGGTAATTAGATTCAAAATTCAATCAGTTTCTCTCTGCATGGTTGTTTTGTTCTTGATTGTTTATGTTTCTTTTCTGGTTGGTCGCCTAGATTAGGTTTTTGCAAGCTAGGGTTAGTCGCTTGACAGTTCCCTGCTTTGGCGCTTAAACTTGTCTTCCTTGATCACCTAGTTTAGATTCTTGTTAAGTTGAGGATAGAAGCGAACACTCGCCTCTCTTTAAAACATCAATTCAACCAGTTAACCTTATAATTGGAGTGTACCTTTCATAGGAACCGGTTAGGGTTAATCCACTCCAAGAGTAACTCATAAATCGTTAGTAATTGCACCAGTTAATTAAGTCATTGCGAGAGGCGACCGTACCCGGGCGGCTAGTTAATCTTGGTAGTTAGATCGGATAGAGCGAACGTTCGCCAGTCTTAAACCTAAGGGTAAGGAGTTATGGTGGTGTGTAGAAACCGATTGAATTAGAATTGAAAACCACTGATCTGTTGATTGCCAATGCTCTGGTGTTCTAAGGGGGATTCGAAATCTAAGTTCGTCTATCTTCCTGTTAGTCAACCATTTTAATCTTTTTGTCTTTTATTTTCCTTTGTTTATTAGATTAGAAGTCGTGGAACTCACACCACACACAAAGTGTTTAAACCTGAGTAATTTGCCAGCTTCTTTGAGTAGTTGATTAGTAGAAACCCTGTGGAATACGATCTAGTCTACTTCGGTAGGTTAGTTATTTGATACCGCTAAAACTGCAGCTATCATCGCCTAAGGAGTATGATCCTACTCTTGCTCCATACTACGTGAAGCCTCCTTTTCCAAGGGCATTGTTGCCGAACGCACGGATCGAGACTGGCATGTGGGGAGGTAAAGAAGGATATCCTGCCGCTCGTAGCAAAAAGCCTGCATCGCCTTATCCAACTAAGTGTTCTGATCCTGGTTCTTTCACGCTTCCTCTAGTTATTAATGATGTTGAGATAGAACGTAGTTTGGTTGACCTAGGCGCGTCTGTCAATGTTTTGCCTATGAGTTTATTTGAAAAATTGAAGCTAGGAGAACTTGAACCAACTAGCATACAACTTGTCTTTGCTGATAGATCACTAAAAACTCTGAGAGGAGAGATAAAAGACGTTGTTACTAAATGTGGTCCTTTCACGTTCTTAGATGACTATGTGATCATTGACTAGTAAGGATGATTCTACCATTCTCGTAGGACGACCCTTCATGGGTACAACTGGGATTCAAATTAACGTTCCAAATGGTTCTTTAACTTTGAGGGTTGGTAAGGACACGATAACGTTCCGCCTTAAAGACGGAATGAAATATACCCCTTTGAATGAAGAATCTCATTGCCTAGCTGTTGAAACCGTGGAGTTGACTCCGGTCAACTTCGTTACTGACATCTCTTCCAGTGTTCCTAGATCAATTGTTGTTGCAGGTGTTGAACAGATTACAAAGCAGAAACCAAAATATGCTGCTCAGAAGCCGCCAAAGAAGAAGGAACTGAAAGCCCCTTCTTCACCACAGAGCAAGGAACTTGGCAGGTCGCAGAGAAGGAATCAGAAGAAAACGAAGACTCAAATGGTCTGGAGACCAGTTGTGCCGCCACCTTCATCCGAGCCAGCTGCACCACCAATTCGTTCCGAGCTACTGGCGCCGGAACAAGTATTGAAGGAGAAGCCAAAAGCATCTCCTAAGGAAATACCGACGATAACCGATCCTGGTGATACAAAGCCGGAGGATAAAGAGAAGACGAAGCCGATCATTCTCATCCCTTCCACCGTCTTCCTTGTAAAGGATGATCCCTCAACAGAGCTATTTGGTCCGTTCAAGATCACTGATCACCTTCCCGACGGACGTACCAAGCTTATACACGCTAACGGGAAGAAATTTATGCTTAACGGAGATGCCCCGAAGCTCTACTTCATGAACTCCGATGCTAGCATTAAAGAGAACCCGAGTTGGGATGTCTCCTAATACCGTCCAGGTATCGTCCAGCTCAAGGACGTTAATAAAAGAGCGCTTCGTGGGAGGCAACCCACGGCTGAAGTCAGTTTTTCATTTGTGTTAACCTTAGTGTTTTAGAGTCGGTTCAGGGGAGCCAAAAGTGTCAGTTTGCATGATTTCTTATTTTTCGTGTGTAGTCTGTGTGTCATCGTTTCAATCGCAAGTTGTTTGAGGTTGCTCCGATTTTTTTGGATTTAATTGTGATTTTCTGAAGTTTGCCGGGATTGCGAAAATATTTTCAATCGTACAGGTCAAAATTTTCGGCGAAAACTGACCCATTTTTTCGGCAAAAACTCCTTTGAAAATCCCACTGTGTTTTCTGGACGATTTTAAATAAACTTTTCGGCGAAAACTCTAGGAAGTTTTCGGCAAAAACTTATTTAAAAACCGGCAGACCATTTTGCCTTAGGTTTTCGGTGAAAAATTGCACACATTTTCGCCGAAAACTTGAGTGAAAATCAACAAATTTTTCCTTTTAATTCTCGGTCACACACTCTCTCTCCCCTCATTTTCATTTTCGAAAATCAGAAAACCTCCCCTTTTGTGTTAAAACCAACCCGACCACCGCGCCGCCGCTGCCCGTTACCCGCCACCGCCGCCGCCGCACCTCTCCCCTCCCTTTTCCGAACATTTCAAGCCGTAGATCGTCCGAATCGGAGCTCTAGAGCTCCCGTTCAGCCAAACCCTAAATTTTTTGATTTTTCACCGATTTCTCTTTCTCCGTTCATTTTCAGCACCCATGGCTTCAAGGTAAGTTGTAGAACTTTTCATTCCGAATCTTTTGACATGTTGAATGCTGAATTTCGTTGGGGTTGACTTTTGGTTGACTTTTCGGTTTACATTGATTTGCGTGCCGACTGATTTCGTGTGAAATAGGTTAGCTGAATTCTTTGGACTGATCTAGCATGCTTAGGGAGGATTGTGCTGAATTTTAATACCATTTGATCGTGTGTTGATATGCTTAAAGATTGATTCTTTGCGGTGTTGACTTTATGAGAAATGTCGATTTGACCATGACTTGTTTATGTTCTTTTGGCTTCCATGTGTGTTCATTCACGTTCATATTACTGTGCCTGTCATTTGAGTTGTTGATTATGCCGTCATTTCCCGCTTTGAGCTACTAATTGTCATGATTAGGATTCAATGTGCTTTGATGTTGACTTTTTGAATGTCGGTTTGACTTCTGATCCCTAATTATGATTTGAACATTCCGGCTAGACATTTGCATGCTCTGTGATTTATTGTGATTACCGGTTGTTTACTTTGCTTACCCCCACTTGGTTTTCCTCGTTTCTTTGTGAAATTGAGTTTTTCTACTAAGTGTGGGGTGGGTTTTTAGTTAATTAATCTGGTTTCGTTTATGGTTTTAGGAATGTCATTCATGAGCGCAGGACTAAGGCGCGCCTTGACGCCGGCTCTAGCTCTCGAGCCCCCGCTCCCGTCACACCAGCCGTCCAGGGCCCTCCACCAGCTTTCCCTGGCCGTGTCGGGTACCACGCCACCGTTGCCCGCCTGCCCCAGTACTACTTCGAGCGCTACTAGAGGCTCGAGCATGTTCCTGGAGCCGACGTGCGCCCACTTTCCTTGGAGTTTCTCTTCGAGCACGACGTGGACTGGCACCGGAACGTGCTCGACTCTTTGCTACCTTCAGGACTGCTGGAGCTGACCACCCTAGTTGCTGACTTCCCAGACATCGCACTCCAGAAGTTATGGGCCACGTTCGAGTTGGACGAGCATAAGAGGAGGCAGCGTGGGAATGTGGTATCCTTCTACCTTGGCGGGGTGTACAAGTCGTTCACCTATGATGAGTTTGCTGCTCATCTCGGGATCCCCCGCGAGCACTACGAGGGTTATCACCTCGGCTGGGAGAACGACTCCGACGACAAAGAGGAGTACAACGCGCTCTGGAGCCACATGACTGGAGTGCCCAGCGATCGTACCACGAAGCATAACTCAGTTAAGTCCCTCTCTCACCCTCTCTATCGATTCATTCACATGGTTTGGCGTCGTTCTCTTTTGTTTGCACCAGATAAGAGCCTCCACCACATCAGCAGAGAGGAGCTCACTCTTCTTCGCGCCATCTGGGAGAGTTATCCTCTTCATCCCGGATGGGTGCTTGATGTGCGAGATTTAACTCACAACAATCAAGGTCGTATTCCACGAGGGCTCTCTCAAAAGCTAATACTCACACGGTTCATGGACGGTCTATTCATTTAAAAAGAGTTTTAGTTTGAAATAGGAACAAATGAAAACATAAAGAAAACTAAACAAACAAACAAAATGGTGCAAATCAAAGGAAAAGGAGGTTCACTTGGAAAGATAGCTTCATCATGCTCAAGAGGAATACATGCACATACAAGCCAAACATGATCGAGGATGCAATCGAATGACCACGCAAATCCCTTCTATAGACACAATGCACTCTCGTCGCACTAAATCCCTATCCTAGAACCACTCAACCTAGGCTCTCGCTCTCAAGCTAAGTGACTAAGGATGCATTAAAGGTGTTTGATGAAATGCCAAGCTACAAAACCCTCTCCTATGACTCTATGACCACTAGGCTAGACACCACACTCTCATGTCAATGTCCTAACACTAAGAGAATCATCAAAAGACTAATCAAAGTTCAATTGAATGAAAAACCTAATGCACACCAAGTGTTCGATAAAATGCACAAGTGAGAAATCATGCAAGCATGGTTGAATTGAGATGATCCAATCTCTTAGAACACACTCTTTCAATCCCTAGACCTACAATCCATGTAATCTAAGCACTCTCATGCATTACTTCACAAATAATAGACCAATCAAGCCATAGCCATCAATGGAATTAACAACAAGTCTAGAGACCATCTTCTTACAATCCAAGATCAATCATGGCAAATTTGTACAATCAACCTCTATCCTAGCACAACTAATCTATCAATCCAAGGAAACCTAAGAAATCAGCCACACATGGCCAAGGAAATGAAGGAAAGAGAAAGAAAGATGATCACCAAGAACAGCATGGCAATCCTCCTCTTGCAAGCTCCTCTTCCAAGGTTGTGGACTTCAATCCAAGCTCCTCTACTTTGATTTGCACCTTGCTCTAGGGTTGTGGATTGGAGATGAGGGGAAAAGTATTTGAGAAGTTGAGAGAAAAGGGTTTTGAAGAAGGTGTGAAATCTGAATTATGAGTTGTTCCCCCAAAATTTCCATCTCTCTCTCTTTATATAGTACGCTGAAATTGCCCTGGATTTTCGGCGAAAATCCTACAAGATTTTCGCCGAAAATGTCTTTGAGAACGGCTTGGCTTTTCTTCACAGATTTTCGGCGAAAATTATACAATATTTTTGCCGAAAATGTCTTCATAAATCGAACGGCCTTCTCCTGTAAATCTGTTTTCGGTCGAGAACTTTAGAAATTCTCGCCGAAAACTTCTTCAGTTGAAGGGTGCATTTTTCTCGATTTTCCAACGATCATATCTCCTCCGTCCTAGCTCCGATTGACCTCTCGTTTGATCCTACATGCTCCTTGTCACCAGTACTTCACTGCCAAATCCTAAAAATTCAAAGAAAACAGCTCCAATAGACACAGAATTGGCCTCAGAGTGGCAACCGGACAACAAAATAGCACTTTGCATTAAACTTCAATAAAAGCATATAATTCATAGCAAAATGAGATCAAAACTGGGAGAACCTTAGGCTAATCAAAGGCTTAAAATGCACTAAATAACATCACATCAGTGCTTGCACGCATACTATGCCTAAAGACGCAGAAGCCAAGGCCACCGAGCTCACTCCTGGGAGGCAACTTCGTGGGCCAGCTCATCATCTCCCTTGGTATCAGCCATGAATATGGCCCGGACATCCCACGCCGCAGAGTGTACACCGTCGGTGGAGATTTAGCGATTGAGTACGACCTCGAGTTGGACCTCAGTCCACAGGTGCCGGTGCCCCCTCCTCTCCGGGACGAGGAAGAGTCGGAGGAAGAAGATGATGCTGATGAGCCGCAGCCCCGGTCAGAGCCAGAGTTTCATCATCATACACCCTCGCCACATCATCAGGCAGGGTATGCACACCAGTCGTTGTCACCCATTCCAGATCCATATCAGGCGCCTCACCCTCAGCACCGACCGCATCCCGCAGACATTGGAGAGCTGTACGAGGGACTCCAGGAGTGGCGCATCACTGACAACGCCACTCAGGATGCAAGATGGATTATTATGCAGCAACACATGCATCGCTCTGACGAGCGATATGAGGCACAGCTGGCGTGGCAACATCAGGTCGGCGATGCCCTACACCTTCCACCCCCGACGCCCCTGACCAGCTATGATCGGGTGGTGTCCTTTTCCTTGTCCTTTTTTTTATTTCTTCTTTTCGGATCTCGATCCAAAATTTTTCTGTGTGGATCCGAGACACTTGTCCCGGTTTCCTTTTATCTTCCATTTGTTTTTGTTTTCCGGGCAGTTGGGAGATTCCCTTTGCTTCGTTTTGGTAGATTGCCTTTGCTCCGAGGATCCGTGCTCATCCCCTACGCTAACCATCTCGGTCCAGGTTCTTTTACTTCACTCTGAACTCTAGATTTAGTCCTGTGAGGACACAGTCCGATTTAAGTGTGGGGTAGGATGCTAGAGAACCTTGCATGAACTTGATTGCCCTTGATTGTGTTTTTGTGTGCCTCGTGATTCCTGTCCAGTCTCTCTAGCATTAGAATGGCTCAGTTCTTGATTTTTGATGTTAAGTTGTTGTTCAATCTTTCATAATGATGCTTAGACTGCTTAACCTAGAACTTGAGAACCAACGTGTTTACTTTGATGCTAAATTGCTTGGTTAGAACAGAATTTTTGAAATCACACTTGTAATCTGTAGCTTTGATTGCATGAAAATGACCGAATCCGACTAGCAAACCAACTGTGAGCTTTTGATCCATTGCACGTAACTTGCAATTTCAATTCTTATTGAGTGATTTTCTGTTTGCTTGAATGAGTTAGAATTTGCATGAGACCTACTCGAGACCACACGATGACACGAGTTCTAGAATGATATGGGCACCTAGATTCAGCTACTAAGCCAGATAGCCTACGAAACGATAAAACCATTAGGTTTAAACCCTTGAGCTTGGCCTGTTCTTTCGGTTCGATAATACATTACAGCCATTTCCCATTTTTTTTCATTCCCCATTGATCCCCTGTGGTTGTAGTTCTAGATTGACCTACCGGAAGTCGGTTTGTGGTAACCTGCCTATAGCCATTAAACAGGTGGTCTTAGCTATTATGTCCAAACGTGTAAACCCCTCTAGCAACTAAAAGAAAGAATCGGCACAAAGAAAAAAAAAAGAAAAAAAACAAAAAGAAATGTCAAAAAAGAAGAAAAATCAGAAAAATTTCAAGTTTAGTTTAATACACGTTCTTCTCCCTACAAATGGAAGAACGAAGTTAAAAAGAAAAGTCACAAGAAAAAAAATCTAAAGAAATAAAGTGCTAGGTTGCTTGAGGGTATCATAGGACGAGCGTTCACTATTCCACCCGTGTCTGGTTAGACGGTAGGAAGCCATAGGCTAGATTCGAGGGAAGTTAGTCGAAAGCTACACCGCACCAAAGCCATCATCATACATTCCCATCATCCATCTCATCATAAACCCTTGTAGTGTAGAATTCGTTACAGTCCTAGCAAGGAAGTCCTTCTTGACTAGTTACTCGTGTTGTCACAGTGGTGGAGATGTTGTCGAATTGCAAACTTATGACAGAATTCAGTAACAGAAAATGATTGAGAGCAGAAACACGTCCTTAAACACAGAGAGTGAGAGTTCCCCGTTTACTAAATAATTCCTGTGTGAGGAGTCTGGTTGGTCAGGTCAAATTCGTGAATAATTGGTTGCAATTACTCGTCGTGTGCAGTTTATTAGTGAGACAGGTTGTTTGGCTGATCAGTATGCATGTTAGGTTTCTTGTTCTAGGAATTATCTGTCTAATAATTCATTGTGTTTGATTGAACTCCAATTTAATAAATCTTATCATTTGTGAACATGAGCATTTCTATTCAGTTTGCTTGAGGACAAGCAAAAGCTTAAGTGTGGGGTATTTTGATGACACTCGATTTGACGTGATTATCAGCCTCATTTAAGCGACATTTCCTTGTTTAAGACATGGTTTTTAGGGTAGAATAACGAATATTCATTCAACTACTCTATCTCGTACCATTTGTGTTACTTTGGCCCGTTTCGGGTCTATTTGATGGTTTTCTAGTGTTTTCATGTTAGCACAGGTTTTTGCCGTCAAATAAAGTAGCCAAGGACGTGTCTAAGGCGTTGAAACCTCGAGGAATCACACCGGAATCGATCCAAGGAGTCAATCAAGTCGAACCAAATTCTGCTCCCATTTACAAAGAAGTTTGCGGCGAAAATCCCTTGGAGTTTTCGGCGAAAACTCATGAAGAAATCGGCAGAGCATTCAAGAAGAAGTTTTCAGCGAAAACTTCAAGTTTTCGTCGAGAACCCGGCGTCCGAAAATCACAGGAGAAAACAGCCGGCGATCACCCCATATTACAAAGGAATTTTTGGCGAAAATTCTATCAGATTTTTGGCGAAAATTCTAGGCTAAACCGGCGGTATTAGGGTTAAGTATAAATACTTAACTGGCGGCCCTAAAACAAAGAAAAACA
Organism: Linum lewisii; assembly: GCA_034768395.1. Lineage (NCBI taxonomy): Eukaryota > Viridiplantae > Streptophyta > Magnoliopsida > Malpighiales > Linaceae > Linum > Linum lewisii. The sequence continues at coordinate 35,502,531 of CM068300.1, forward strand.
TCATATCTCATAATACCAAATACTTCAAGGATTCTCAAGAGTTCTGGAGTAGAGTTTAGAATTCGAAGAGCCAAAAAGATATCGTGACGCCATCCCTTTCATCTCGAAGACTCGGAGCTAGGATTGCAGATTACCAGAGATCGATGTTCTGCCGGAGTCGTCCTAATTAGGTTTTTCAGATCCTTTTCTGTTCTTCCTCTGTTCAAGATGAACTATATCTTTGTCTTTGATTCTTTTGTGAAAAACATGAGTAGCTAAACTCGTAGAGCTTAGACTAGATGAACCCTAAGTGACCCAGGGCTTTAAAGCGGTCACGGATCGGCGGTGATTAGATTCAAAGTTCAATCAATTTCTCTTTCATGTTTGATTTGTTCTTCATTGTTCATGTTTCTTCTCTGGATTGATCACCTAGATTAGATTCTTGTTAAGCTAAGGATAGAAGCGAATGCTCACCTTACTTTAAAACATCAAATCGAACAATTAACCTAATCATTGGAGTGTGCCTTTCGTAGGAACCAGTTAGGGTTAATCCACTGCAAGAGTAACTCATAAATCGTTAGTAATTGCACCAGTTAAGTTAAGTCGTTGCGAGAGGCGACCGTACCCGGTCGGCTAATTAATCTTGGTAGCTAGATCGGATAGAGCGAACGTTCGCCAGTCTTAAACCTAAGGGTAAGGAGTTATGGTGGTGTCTTAGAATTGATTGAACGAGAATCGAAATCCGCTGATCTGTTGATTGCCAATGCTCTGGTGAACGAAGGGGGATTCAAAGTCTAAGCTTGTCTGTTATCTTTGTTTTAATCACCCAATCTTTCAATCTGTTTTCAGTTTTAATTTTTAATTTCCGTGCATTTCTTAGAATTAAAAGTCGTGAAACTCACACCACGCACCAAGTGTTAAATCTGAGTAAATTGCCTTTATATTTGAGTAGTCAATCATTAGAAGACCCGTGGAATACGATCTACCCTAGCTTCTAGCTTGGTAGTTTATTTGAGTTCATCAGTTAGCACAATTTGTACTCTTTACAAATGTATATTCGTATTTATAATGTCATAATTTCGTACTTGTGTAATTCCTTAATTTTTACTTTGTGGTGCATGTTTGTCTCATTTCGTATTTATAGACGATTCATACTTTTTAAGTAAGGATTTTGTTTTAATTTTTTTTGGTAATTTTGTGTCGTTATCCTCTCAACCATTTATGTTGGGTACAAATCATCATGGAGAGTTAGTTATCTTCAGAGAAAAACTCCTTGTTGATGAAACAGCCCCGACATTCGAATGGTTATTTCGGAAATTCGACAAGTGCATGAGGTGAAACCAAAGAGTATCTTCACCGACCGAGTGCCAGCCATTGTTGTAACCATTTGTTTCCGGTTGGACGTTACTAGTAGGATCTGAGTTAAGTGGGTGTTAGGACTAATGAACGTTGTAAATAGGTTTATCAAATAACTACCAAGCTGGAAGCTAGGGTAGATCGTATTCCACGGGCCTCTTCTACTTGCGTACTCAAATATGTTGGTAATTTTTATACTCAAAGTTGAACACGTAGTGCGTGGTGTGAGTTCCACGACTTCTATACTAATAAGCAAGGCGAAATGAAACGAAAATTAAATGCAGAAATAAAAGGGATTGATTGATTGACTTTGACAGACGACAGACGAGCTTAGACTTCGAATCCCCCTTAGATCACCAGAGCATTGGCAGTCAACAGACCAGCGGTTTTCGATTCTAGTTCATTCAGTTCATAGACACCACCATAACTCATGACCCTTAGGTTTAAGACTGGCGAACGTTCGCTCTATCCGATCTAGCTACCAAGATTAATTAGCCGCTCGGGTACGGTCGCCTCTCGCAACGACTTAACTAACTGGGGCAATTACTAACGAATTATGAGTTACTCTTGCAGTGGATTAACCCTAACTGGTTCCTACGAAAGGCACACTCCAATGATTAGGTTAATTGTTCAATTTGGTGTTTTAAAGTAAGGCGAGCGTTCGCTTCTATCCTTAGCTTAACAAGAATCTAATCTAGGTGGCCAAACCAGACAAGAAACATGAACAATGAAGAACAAATCAAACATGAAGGAGAAACTGAATGAGTTTCGAATCTAATCACCGCCGATCCGTGACCGCTTTAAAGCCCTGGGTCACTTAGGGTTCATCTACTCTACGAGTTTAGCTACTCATATTCAATACAGAAGAATCGAAGAAAAACAAAGAATACATCTCTGGTAGGAAGATAGAGAAAAACTGTAAAAACTAATTTCGACGAATCCTTGCAGCTTCGATCTGCTGAATCTTCAACTCCTAGCACTAGTTCTCCGAGATGAATGGAGGGCGTCACGATCCGTTCCTGGCTCCTCGAACTCTTTTCCCTCGTCCTCTCTCTAGCCCTGTCTTGGAATTCTTGTCCAGAGTGTAAGTTATTGATCATAAATCAGCCGCCGGTTTCTGTATTTAAACCTAACCGCGGACAGCTTGATTTCCACTTGAATTTTCGCTGAAAATTTGGGGAGTTTTCGGTGAAAACTCCCGTTAAAATGTTGGCTTGCTCGTCTGATTCTCCTGGTTGAAATAGCTTGGAGTTTGCGGCGAAAACTTCTCAGTTTTTGCCGAAAACTTACTCATGTGAAGAACTGCCGATTTTCTCTTGAGTTTTCACCGAAAACTCAAAGATGTTTTCGCCGAAAACAAGCGTGTAAATTGGAGCAGGATTGTGTTGACTTGATTGACTTCTCTGGTTGATTCAGGTGCGATTATTCGGGGTTCCAATGCCTTAGACACGTCCTTGGCTACTGTATTTGATGGCAAAATCCTGTGCTAACATGTAAACACTAGAATACCATGAAATAGACCCGAAACGGGTCAAGGTAACACAAATGGCACGAGATAGAACAGTTGAGTGAATATTCACTATTCTACCCTAAAAACCATGTCTTAAGCAAGGAAATGTCGCTTAAATGAGGTTGATAATCATGTTAAATCGAGTGTCATTAGCGGGTCACTCTTTCTACGTGGACTTTGGTTGACTTTTTGGTTCTTCCTCGATTTTCATGATTACTATTTCGGTGTCAATTGGCTAGGTTCTGGCATTTCTTTTTGACCTTTTAAGGCTCGTGAATTGTTGTCTGTGTAATCGTGTTAATGAATCATTCCATTCCTCATGCTTGCTTAATTGATTGACAGTTCTTTGCTGCTATATCTCGATTCGGTGATCTCTCGATTTTATTTGCTTGCCCCCACGTGTCAACCTAAGTGTGGGGTATTTAAGGATTCTTGTCTTCTGATACTGGTTTCCCCTAAGTTCTATTTTACAGGGCTCCCAAACGATTCAAGACCACCAGTGCAGATAGAGCGCAGCGATCCTCAGCTCGCCAGAACCGGACTCAACCCCGGAGATCACCCGCACCAGCTGCACCAACATCGACGGCTGTGGCCATCATCCCCGAGGATGCACCGACCCCTGTGACCCCTATCTCATCTATTCCTGCACCTGCCAATGGGGCCCTACATCCTTTCATTGCAGCCCTGGAGCCGCACCAACTAGAGATCTTTCAGAAGATCAAAGACATTCCTCCAGCTAAGGTGGCAGTTCTTTCTCTAGACAGTCTCAAGGGCCACAACCCGGCTTGGCACTCCACCATCAACACCACCCTTCATAAAGCTGGCCTACGATCCTTGACCACTCTCAGTTCGCCCTATCCTCTGGTTGCCCTTCAGGAGTTCTGGTGTTCCTTTGAGCGCCTCACGCCGAAACCTAGCGCCATCTCGAAATTTGTTTCCTTCCGCCTCGGCGGTGTCCAGCATGTGAAGACCATCCATGAGTTTGCCCTCTTGTTCGACCCCTTGCCGATATCCAGGATGCATGCCTTGGGTTCGCTGACACCTACTCCATCACGAGTAATCCTTTCCCAGAAGTGTGGAAATGGGCCTCCTGCCAATCTGAGATCACTCCTATCGTCAACCCCACGGTCGCTGACATCTTTCACCCTATTCTTAAATTCTTGCATTATGTTTGGGTGCAGTCTCTGTGTTATTGCAGCAAGACGAGCCGTCACCATGTTTCTTTGGAGGAGCTCGTCTTATTCCGTGCTTTAGAGGAGGGTGCCAACCTCCATCCCGAATGGTGGCTTGCACGATTCTTCCACAAGCGCAATACAACTAGGAAACTTCCTTCTGAGCTTCCGGGCGGACCTTTCATTTCCTGTCTAATCGACAACCTCCAGCTCGGTGACAAATGGGGCCCCGATACCCCTCGTGTTCCGATTGAGTACATAGGTGCCGACCTCGCCATCGCACGGGCATCGACCTTTCATTGGATATTGAGCATTGCAAATCGCTCCCTCACGGCATCCCCCAGCCAGTTGAACGCCCACCGTCGCGGGCGCTAATCACCGCTGAGATGAATGAGAGGCTGGCGCGTATAGAGAAATGGCAGCTTGACTACTCGGCTGGTTCGCTTCCACGGCAGATGGCCCGGGTAGCACATGAGGAGACACAGAACGAGCGATGGACCATTATTCAGCAGTTCATGGCAGACCAGTCAGCCAGACACAGGGATGATATCGCATGGCGACAGTAGCTGGAGCAGCGGCTTGGCATTTCACCTTCCCCGACACCGCCTCCACCCCCACCATCGGAACAGTGATCAGGTTGTTTCTATCCTTTCCATTTCTTTTCTTTCTTCTTTTTGGATCTCGATCCACTTTTATTCTGTGTGGATCCGGGGCACTTGTCCCGGTATCCTTTTGATCGTTTTGTTGTTTGTGTTTTGTAGGATTTTGAGTAGCTACTCCGCTCCGCCCCGGACTCTTCGTGCTCAACCACTACACCGCCCATCACCCTTCAGGTTCTTCGTATCTCTCTAATTTAGTTTGGTCATGTGAGGACACATAACAGTCTAAGTGTGGGGTAGGATGTTAGAGAACCATGCATGATCTTGATTGCCTATATCTTTGTGTGCCTCGTGATTCCTGTCCAGTCACTCTAGCATAGAATTGCTCAATTCTTGACTTTTGATGTTAAATTGACTTCAATTTTGAACAATGACGTCTAGACTGTTCCACTTAGAACCTGTAACCAACGTGTCGGAATTGATATCAAATGAGTCTAAGTCAGAATAGATGATAAATCACTTCTGTAGTTGAAACTTGAATCAATTGACTTGTTAATAACAAAGCTCGATAACACAGTTTTAAGGTGATAAATGCTAGCTTCTCCCATGTTTTTCACTCCATATTCGTTCACCAGTGATTGTGGCTAGAGATTAGATGGAAATCCAATTCAAAATCTTGTGTAAAAAGTTATAACTAGCTAGGATTAAGTGGCTAAATTGTTAAATCAAGTAATAAAGTTGTGCGCATCAATGTTAAGTTCTTTAAAGTGCTGATAATCAAAGCTAGGCAAGCACGACACCTAAGTGAAGTGTTCGGGTTGAGCACTAGCATAAGCACAAATACTGTGAGCTAGGCAGGTCCAACACCTAAGTGAAGTGTTTGGTATCGAGCACTAGTATGCAGTAAATCAATTGAAGGAAGAAGTTGAACTTGAAATAAATCATTGCTTAAATCGGTCCTAGCTAGAACATGTAACGTACAGATCTAGAAACGGATGAACTCGAGTCGATAGCCATGTCACTTTTCCTACCTCCGCATCCACATAATGGCTAGAGCTTAAAGTCTTTTCTCATTAGAATTGGTGTTATTGTAGTCGGTTAATTTTGATTCATTGTTTTGCCAAGAAACGTGCTTTGTTAAAACTACTACTTGAAGTGTGCAGAAATTAGTGAGATCGAAAACTTGTTTGGTTGATGTTCTTGCATGTGTAGGTCACTCTTTCTACATGGAACAGTCTAAACCAAATCGTTAGAATTGAATCTCTGTTTAATCTCGTGTCATTTATGAATTTGAGTGTGTTCTAGTTCAGTTTGCTTGAGGACAAGCAAAAGCTTAAGTGTGGGGTATTTTGATGACACTCAAATTGACGTGATTATCAGCCTCATTTAAGCGACATTTCATTGCTTAAGACACGGTTTTTAGGGTAGAATAGTGAATATTCACTCAACCGATCCATCTCATGCCCTTTGTGTTACCTTTGCCCATTTCGGGTCTATTTGATGGTTTTCTAGTATTTTCTTGTTAGCACAGGTGTTCGCCATCAAATACGGTAGCCAAGGACGTGTCTAAGGCACTGGAACCTCGAGGAATCACGCTCGAATCAACCAGAAAAGTCATTCAACTCAAAAGAATTCCTGCTCCATTTTACACATAGATTTTCGGCGAAAATACCCTTGCGTTTTCGCCGAAAATGAAAGAAGAAATCCACTGTCCCGATCAAGAAGAAGTTTTCAGCGAAAACCTTGGGAGTTTTCGCCGAAATCCCTACGCCATTTAAGCCAGAAGAAACAGACGGATCAAGCAACATTTGAGCAAATATTTTCGCCGAAAATATCCTTGGATTTTCGACGAAAATCCCAGTGAAAAAAGCAGCAGACGCCGGTTAGGTTTAAATACTGAATCAAGCGGCTAAATAAGGGAGACCAGAAATTACACACAAATTGACACGGGACAAAAAATCCCAAGACTGAGAGAAAGAGAGAACGAGTGGATAGAGTTTGAGGAGCCAGGAACGGATCGTGACGCCATCCATCCATCTCGGAGAGCCAGTGCTAGGAGTTGAAGATCCAGCAGATTGAAGCTGCCAAGAGTCGTCAAAATTAGGTTTTACAGTTTTTCTCTATCTTCCCTACCTGAGATGTATTCTTTGTCTATCTTCGATTCTTCTGTATTGAATATGAGTAGCTAAACTTGTATAACTTAGATTAGATGAACCCTAAGTGGCCCAGGGCTTTAAAGCGGTCACAGATCGGTAGTGATTAGATTCGAAATTAATTTAGTTTCTCCTTCATGTTTGATTTGTTCTTTGTTCTCTGTGTTTCTTGTCTGGTTTGGCCACCTAGATTAGATTCTTGTTAAGCTAAGGATAGAAGCGAACGCTCGCCTTACTTTAGAACATCAAGTTGAACAATTAACCTTATAATTGGAGTGTGCCTTTCGTGGGAACCGATTAGGGTTAATCCACTGCAAGAGTAACTCATAAATCGTTAGAATTTGCACCAGTTAAGTTAAGTCGTTGCGAGAGGTGACCGTACCCTGGCGACTAATTAATCGTGGCAGCTAGATCGGATAGAGCGAACGTTCGTCAGTCTTAAACCTAAGGGTCAGGAGTTATGGTGGTGTCTGAGAACTGAATGAACTAGAATCGGAAACCGCTGATCTGTTGATTGCCTATGCTCTGGTGATCTAAGGGGGATTCGAAATCTAAGCTTGTCTGTCTTCTGTCTTAGTCAATCAATCAATCGTTATTCGCTTTAATTTCATTTCAATTAATCTTTGCATTTTTAGTATAGGAGTCGTGGAATTCACACCACGCACTAAGTGTTTACCCTCGAACTTAATTGCCAACACATTTGAGTAAGGAAGTAGAGGAGACCCGTGGAATACGATCTACCCTAGCTTCACAGCTTGGTAGTTATTTGATTGACCGCTATTCTGCAGCTCATCAAATTGGCGCCGTTGCCGGGAACTCTTCTATTTCGTTGAAAGAAGAGTTGGCATTTTTATTCTTCTACCTTTCCATATTTCATTTCCATCACACTTCGATTTTACACCGGTTGTGTTTGTTTTTGTCTCTTGCAGATCATAGCAGGTATAGAAACGTATCACTTTCGTTCCATCTTCCTTTACCGCAATGACTGCTCTTAAGAGTGTTGTGGACTACAGTAAGTCGCGTGCATCCAACTTTCGATCCCCCATCACCGTGCTTTCTAATGACGATGATCCTGATTATGAGATTAAGATTCCTCTCCTAGAACTAATCTCTAGGGACATACAATTCGAAGGAAGGCCAGATGATAATCCCTGCACACATATAACCAACTTTCTGGCTGTCTGTGAAACTTTCAAGTCTGGGAACCTCAACAAGAACACTTTATGTCTCCGAGCTTTTCCGTTCTCTCTCAGAGGTGCAGCTAAGCAGTGGCTTGGAAGCAAACCACCAGGTCATTACACTAACTGGGAGGCATTAACTCAAGATTTTGCTGAGGAATACTTTCCTCCCGCAAGGACAACTGCTTATAAAGACCGCATCTCCAGGTTCACTCAGAGAGAAGATGCAAGCCTGTATGACACTTGGAATGAATTCCAATCTCTTCTCTTCAACTGTCCTCACCCTGGGTATGAACAAAGACAGCTGGCTGAATTCTTTGCTCGTGGTATGCGCGAAGAATCTGCAAATTGGGTCAACTCCCTAGCTGGCGGAGATTGCACCGCCCTTACTCCTCAGGATGCTCTTCTGCATTTCGCTAGCTGTGCTTCAAAATCCAGAAACTGGGAGAGGCAAAGAGAAGGAACCAAGAGTCAGAGTCAGATGAGTGTTGCAGAGCAGATCAAAGCGGAGGTTCAGAAACATCTACAAGCAGTTGGTATTCCTCTCGATCCCCCGTCAGCTACCATCTTTTTGGCTGACTGTGGATGGTGTGGATCCTGTGCTCATAACGGTGGAAGCTGCCTCAACTTCGGTACAACAGAAGTTTGGTCTACAGAAGAGATAAACTTCGTTGATCAAGGCTTCGCCAACAATCAGAAAGGCTACGCCGGTTATAGAAACTACGTGCCACGGAACCAGAGCAACCGGTTAGTAGATCCTTATCAGAGACCTCTGGGATTCCTTGGAGGACAACACCAGTTTCAAGCAAAGCCGTACTACAATAGAGACATAGACTATGAGAAGAAGTTTGATCAGATTATAAGCAGACTTGATGACCACGACATTAAATTAAAAGCTCAAGCTGCACTCAATCAAGGACAGAGAGCTCAGAGCCAGAGGATAGAGGATGCTATAAGCAATATGACTAAACTCTTTACTAGCAATCCTCTGCTTAATCCAGCAGCATTTCAAGAAGACTCCGGTGCAAAGAGCGAACACGCTCAAGCTATTACCACCAGGAGTGGCAAGCAAACAACTGATCCAAAGGCCCCGGAACCTGACGTGATACCAGATACCAGTGCTGCCATGGATATGCCAGAAATTGAAGATATCACAGAAGAGGAAGAAGAAGCATATTTTCCTCCTCCTCCTCCCAAGATAGCTCCTGAGCCTGTCTTGGCGCCATATGTACCTCGGATTCCCTTCCCAAAAGCTGCAATGAGCAAAGCCAAGGATCATGACACTCAGTATAAGAAGTGGTACAATGTTCTTAAGACTGCAGAGATCAAGATACCAGTGACATAAGCTGTAGAGATTATACCACCACTTGGGAAGTTCTTTAAAGACCTAGTGAAGAAAGTGAAGAACAGAGAGGCGTACTCTGTCACGCTTACTAATGAATGCGCTTCTATTCTCGGTGCGCCATCTCCCATACGACAGCCGCCACCACCCCCAGCTAAGTGTTCTGATCCCGGTCTTTTTACATTACCGTGCATTATTAATGGCATTAAAATTGATCACATTCTGGCTGATTCTGGTGCTTCTATTAATGTTATGCCTATTTATTTATATGAGAAGCTGAATCTAGGGCAGTTAAAACTGATTATTCTGCATCTAGTGTTAGCCGATAGGTCTGTTAAACTACCTATTGGAATAATAGAAGATGTAGCTGTCTGCTGTGGTCCGTTTACTATAATTGCAGATTTTGTTGTTCTACATACTCGCGAGTCAGACGGAACACTTATCCTAGGTCGACCTTTCTTAGCAACTACTGGTGCAAATATTAACTGCAAGCAAGGCCTGTTAACTTTGAGCGTAGGACAGGAGAGTGTTGCATTCCGCATTAAAGATAGCATGAGATACTCTGTTGCTCAAGACGATAACTGTTATACTGTTGATCCCCTAGAGTTGGCCTCAGCCAACTTCGTTACTAATGCCTTATCTAGTGATCCGCTAGAGTTGTGTTTGATTTCAGGGATTGACAATGCATTAGAAGATCCAGAGCAGTGCCTATGGCAAGCTGAGTTAGACGAGCAGAAGGCGACATTCACACCCATCAATGCGCCTGCACACATCGAGCCAGCATCGAGTTGGATTACTAGCTCATACGAAAATCCGCCAAAACTTACTTTGAAGGAGCTACCCGACCACCTAGAATACGCATTTCTGGGGAAGGACTGCCAGTTACCAGTCATCATCAATTCTAATCTATCTCTCGAGCAGAAAGAGCAACTGATTAGGCTACTCAAGAAGCACGTCAGAGCTATTCCCTGGCAGTTAGCAGACATCAGAGGCATCTCTGAAACCTTCTGCAAACATCGGATAGTCGTTGATGAAGAATTCAAACCAGTCAGACAACCACAACGCCGACTTAACCCTCTGATGCAGGAAGTTGTAAAGAAGGAAGTACTCAAGCTTCTAGATGCCGGTATCATCTATCTTATTGCCGACAGTCCTTGGGTCAGTCCGACTCAAGTCATTCCGAAGAAAGGAGGAATCACCGTCATCCTTAATCCAAAGGGTGAGCTCATCCCGACTCGCACGGTTACCGGATGGAGAGTCTGTATCGATTACCGACGACTCAATGATGCCACCAAGAAGGATCACTTTCCACTGCCGTTCATTGATCAGATGCTTCAGCGATTGGCTGGTCATGACTACTATTGCTTCTTAGACGGGATGTCCGGTTACTTCCAGATCCCTATCGAGCTTGAAGATCAAGAGAAGATGACCTTCACCTGCCCGTTCGGTACGTTTGCTTATCGTCGTATTCCTTTTGGTTTATGTAATGCTCCTGCCACTTTTTAGAGATGCATGCTTGCTATATTTGGAGATCTGGTAGAGAATGTGGTGGAGGTATTCATGGACGACTTCTCTGTCTATGGAGATTCGTTCTCAAAGTGCCTGGCCAATTTGGACAAGGTGCTAGCTCGTTGCGAGGAAACCAACCTAGCTCTTAGTTGGGAGAAATGTCACTTCATGGTTACCGAAGGCATTGTTCTGGGCCATAGGATTTCTAAGGCCGGTATAGAAGTTGATCGTGCAAAACTTGAAACCATCGCCAGCTTACCACCGCCGACCTCAGTTAAGGCAGTTTGAAGTTTCCTCGGTCATGCTGGATTCTACCGAAGATTTATCAGAGACTTCTCCAAGATCACTCTTCCAATGACAAAGCTCCTTGAGAAAGATGTTCCTTTCGTATTTGATAAAGCTTGTCTTGAAGCCTTTGAGACTTTGAAGACTCAACTCACCACCGCACCGATCCTTACAGCACCAGATTGGAATCTTCTATTCGAGATTATGTGCGATGCTAGTGACTTCGCCGTTGGCGTGGTTCTTGGTCAGAGGAAGGAGAAGATATTTCATCCTATTTACATTGCTAGCAAGATACTCAATGATGCTCAGAGAAACTACACTACTACGGAGAAAGAGCTTCTGTCCATCGTCTTCTCCTTTGACAAGTTCAGACAGTATCTTGTTCTTTCACATACCATTGTCTACACAGATCATGCTGCCCTGCGCCATTTATTAGCCAAGCAGGACTCGAAGCCACGTCTCATCCGATGGATCCTTCTCCTCCAAGAGTTCGACATAGAAATTAAAGACAAGAAGGGAGCACAGAACTTAGCAGCGGATCATCTTTCCCGACTGGAGGAATCACAAACAGGTAAATCTACTACCCCTATCAATGATTCTTCCCTGATGAGCTGTTGCGTGTTGAAACGTACGAACAGGATAACAGCATAGCTATCGAGCCCTGGGCAATCCTTCACGCTCAAGATCTGAGTAATGCAACCGACTCGGAAGAACCATGGTATGCAACCCTGGCTAATTACCTCTCTCACGACATTGTACCTCCTGAGCTAGATTTCAATGCGCGCAAGAAGCTCTTTAAAGAAGCCAAGTCATACTTCTGGGATGAGCCTTCTTATACCGCATCAATATTGACGGGATGATCCGGAGATGTGTCTCTTACATCGAAGCAGCTGATATCATGCGTAAATGCCATGAAGGACAGTTCGGAAGACACTTCGGAGGCAACCGCACTGCGAGAAAGGTACTCGAAACAAGTTTTTATTGGCCTTCAATCTTTAGTGATTGTGATGTTTTTGCTCGACGTTGTGATGCGTGCTAGCGGTCAGGTAACATCTCTAACCGTAATGAGATGCCCCAAATTGTTTCTTTAACTGTTGAAATTTTTGATGTTTGGGGAATTGATTTTATGGGTCCGTTCACACCCTCAAACGGAAACAAGTACATGCTTGTAGCCGTTGATTATGTTTCTAAGTGGGCTGAAGCTGAAGCTCTACCCACTAATGATTCAAGAGTGGTGGGTCGGTTCCTTACCCGTCTTTTCACGCATTTTGGTTCGCCGCGCTTCATCATAAGCGATAGGGGTACCCACTTCCATGGACAATTCGACCGGGTGTGCAAACGCTTTGGCGTCACCCACCGTATGTCCACAGCTTACCATCCTCAAGCGAATGGTCAAGCGGAAGTGACGAACCGTGAGCTCAAGCGGATTCTTGATAGGACAGTTGGCCGGTCCCGCAAGGACTGGTCATCTAAGCTCAATGATGCCTTATGGGCTTATCGAACTGCCTACAAGACTCCCATCGGTACCTCACCGTATCAGCTGGTCTATGGCAAGGCGTGTCATTTGCCGGTTGAGCTTGAGCACAAGGTATTCTGGGCTAACAAAGAGTTGAACATGAGCTATGCAGTAGCAGGTAATATGTGTCACGACCAGATCACTGAGCTTGAGGAGCAACGACTCCACGCATATGAGAGCACGAAGTTATACAAAGAGCGCACGAAGAAAATTCATGACTCTCAATTAAAGACGATCAAGCAGTTCTACCCCGGAGATGAAGTCCTCTTATATAACTCTCGATTGAAGCTCTTCCCGGGTAAACTGAAGTCCCGTTGGTCCGGCCCTTATATCGTGGTGCGGCAGGCATCTTTAGGCAGTGTCCTAATCAAATTGCATGATCAGAAGCCGTTTATGGTCATCGGGCATAGGCTTAAGAAGTATCTGCAAGGACTAGCTGTCTCTTCCATCGACGTGCACTACTTTGCTTTAGAATCATGACACAAATCTAGGTATCGTCTGGTTTACGGACGTTAAAAAAGAGCGCTTCGTGGGAGGTAACCCACAGTTGGAGTCAGTTGTTTTCGTTTCGAGTCGTTTTGTTTTAAAACCCCTGTTGAAAAAAAAAAATTAAAACTGCCGACCATTTTCAAGAATATTTTCGGCAAAAATTCACCAATATTTTCGCCGAAAATTCCTGTTTAAAACCGACCTGTTTCTCCCGTATCTCGCCGCCGCCGACTTCTCACCGAAAACACTCACTTTTCGCCGAATCAGTTTTTGATTTACCAAGAGATTTTTGCCAAAAATCAACCACTATTTTCGCCAAAAATTCGCTGTTCTTCGCCAACTATTTAAGCGGTTTCAACCCCTGATTTTCGCCCCCATCCGAAAACTTCACACACAAAATCCCATTCTTTCACCCGTTTTGAACACTGCCGCCACCCAGTTCAAACCCTAGAATCGGAGCTTTTCGGCTCCGGCTCCTCCCGAACAAGTTTTCAAGCTTTTTCGTCGATTTCTTGGATTTCAAATCGTTTTCTTGAGTAGTGTCTTCACGGTTAGTTGTTCAGCCCTTGATTGTGCATCTTTTGGCTTTTTGACTTTCGGTTTTCGGCATGGTTGACTTTGGTTGACTTTTTGGTTCTTCCTCGATTTTCATGATTGCTATTTCGGTGTCAATTGGCTAGGTTCTAGCATTTCTTTTTGACCTTTTAAGGCTCGTGAATTGTTGTCTATGTAATTGTGTTAATGAATCATTCCATTCCTCATGCTTGCTTAATTGATTGACAGTTCTTTGCTGCTATATCTCGATTCGGTGATCTCTCTATTTTATTTGCTTGCCCCCACGTGTCAACCTAAGTGTGGGGTATTTAAGGATTCTTGTCTTCTGATACTGGTTTCCCCTAAGTTCTGTTTTACAGGGCTCCCAAACGATTCAAGACCACCAGTGCAGATAGAGCGTAGCGATCCTCAGCTCGCCAGAACCGGACTCAACCCCGGAGATCACCCGCACCAGCTGCACCAACATCGACGGCTGTGGCCATCATCCCCGAGGATGCACCGACCCCTGTGACCCCTATCTCATCTATTCCTACACCTGCCAATGGGGCCCTACATCCTTTCATTGCAGCACTGGAGCCGTACCAACTAGAGATCTTTCAGAAGATCAAAGACATTCCTCCGGCTAAGGTGGCAGTTCTTTCTCTAGACAGTCTCAAGGGCCACAACCCGGCTTGGCACTCCACCATCAACACCGCACTTCATAAAGCTGGCCTACGATCCTTGACCACTCTCGGTTCGCCCTATCCTCTGGTCGCCCTTCAGGAGTTCTGGTGTTCCTTTGAGCGCCTCACGCCGAAACCTAGCGCCATCTCGAAATTTGTTTCCTTCCGCCTCGGGGGTGTCCGGCATGTGAAGACCATCCATGAGTTTGCCCTCTTGTTCGACCCCCTTGCCGATATCCAGGATGCGTGCCCCGGGTTCGCGGACACCTACTCCATCACGAGTAATCCTTACCCAGAAGTGTGGAAATGGGCCTCCTGCCAATCTGAGATCACTCCTATCGTCAACCCCACGGTCGGTGACATCTTTCACCCTATTCTTAAATTCTTGCATTATGTTTGGGTGCAGTCTCTGTGTTATTGCAGCAAGACGAGCCGTCACCATGTTTCTTTGGAGGAGCTCGTCTTATTCCGTGCTTTAGAGGAGGATTCCAACCTCTATCCCGGATGGTGGCTTGCACGATTCTTCCACAAGCGCAATACAACCAGGAAACTTCCTTCTGAGCTTCCGGGCGGACCTTTCATTTCCTATCTGATCGACAACCTCCAGCTCGGTGACAAATGGGGCCCCGATAGCCCTCGTGTTCCGATTGAGTACATAGGTGCCGACCTCGCCATCGCACGGGGCATCGACCTTTCATTGGATTTTCAGCATTGGAAATCGCTCCCTCACCGCATCCCCCAGCCAGTTGAACGCCCACCGTCGCGGGCGCTAATCACCGCTGAGATGAATGAGAGGCTGGCGCGTATTGAGAAATGGCAGGTTGACTACTCGGCTGGTTCCTTTCCATGGCAGATGGCCCGGGTAGCACATGAGGAGACACAGAACGAGCGATGGACCATTATTCAGCAGTTCATGGCAGACCAGTCAGCCAGACACAGGGATGATATCGCATGGCGACAGTAGCTGGAGCAGCGGCTTGGCATTTCACCTTCCCCGACACCGCCTCCACCCCCACCATCGGAACAGTGATCAGGTTGTTTCTATCCTTTCCATTTCTTTTCTTTCTTCTTTTTGGATCTCAATCCACTTTTATTCTGTGTGGATCCGGGGCACTTGTCCCGGTATCCTTTTGATCGTTTTGTTGTTTGTGTTTTGTAGGATTTTGAGTAGCTACTCCGCTCCGCCCCGGACTCTTCGTGCACAAGCACTACACCGCCCATCACCCTTCAGGTTCTTCATATCTCTCTAATTTAGTTTGGTCATGTGAGGACACAAAACAGTCTAAGTGTGGGGCAGGATGTTAGAGAACCATGCATGATCTTGATTGCCTATATCTTTGTGTGCCTCGTGATTCCTGTCCAGTCACTCTAGCATAGAATTGCTCAATTCTTGACTTTTGATGTTACATTGACTTCAATTTTGAACAATGACGTCTAGACTGTTCCACTTAGAACCTGTAACCAACGTGTCGGAACTGATGTCAAATGAGCCTAGGTCAGAACAGATGATAAATCACTTCTGTAGTTGAAACTTGAATCAATTGACTTGTTAATAACAAAGCTCGATAACACAGTTTTAAGATGATAAATGCTAGCTTCTCCCATGTTTTTCACTCCATATTTATTCACCAGTGATTGTGGCTAGAGATTAGATGGAAATCCAATTCGAAATCTTGTGTAAAAAGTTATAACTAGCTAGGATTAAGTGGCTAAATTGTTAAATCAAGTAATAAAGTTGTGCGAATCAATGTTAAGTTCTTTAAAGTGTTGATAATCAAAGCTAGGCAAGCCCGACACCAAAGTGAAGTGTTCGGGTTGAGCACTAGCATAAGCACAAATACTGTGAGCTAGGCAGGTCCAACACCTAAGTGAAGTGTTTGGTATCGAGCACTAGTATGCAGTAAATCAATTGAAGGAAGAAGTTGAACTTGAAATAAATCATTGTTTAAATCGGTCCTAGCTAGAACATGTAACGTACAGATCTAGAAACGGATGAACTCGAGTCGATAGCCATGTCACTTTTCCTACCTCCGCATCCACATAATGGCTAGAGCTTAAAGTCTTTTCTCATTAGAATTGGTGTTATTGTAGTCGGTTAATTTTGATTCATTGTTTTGCCAAGAAACGTGCTTTGTTAAAACTACTACTTGAAGTGTGCAGAAATTAGTGAGATCGAAAACTTGTTTGGTTGATGTTCTTGCATGTTTAGGTGATGACACTCGATTTGACGTGATTATAAGCCCCATTTAAGCAACATTTCATACCCTAAGATGCCATTTTGATGAGTATTTGGTGCATTTATCGTAGCTTTGTGATTCTAGGCTCCTAGTGCATACACTGTCCATTATAGAGGACTCTCTCAAAAGTCCAGCGCTTCAAACGGGGACCAAATCGGAGTTCAAACGGAGCGGGAATCATCGAAACAAGTTAGAGCTGGTTTTTAACTAATATTTTCGGCGAAAATGTGGTGATATTTTCAGCGAAAATTCCTTTGAAAATCCGGGCAGTAACCCTAATTTTCAGCCTTTTCCAACTTGTAAAGGGTTTCTGGGGTATATATAGACTTTTTGAAGCCAGATTAGAGACACACGAATTTTGGCTGATTAGCCACGACCTTAGGGTCGATAGATAGAGTTTAGAGAGTTCGAAGATCCGTGGAGAGATCGTGACGCCATCCTTCCACCTCGGAGAGCTCGGAGCTTAAAGTTGAAGATCGAGGAGATTGAAGCTTCACCGGAGTCGTCAGAATTAGGTTTTTCAGTTCTTATCTGTTCTTCCTCTGTATGATGATTTCCTTTGTTGCCTTTGATTCTTCTGTTATCGTTATGAGTAGCTAAACTTGTAGAGCTTAGATTAGATGAACCCTAAGTGACCCAGGGCTTTAAAGCGGTCACGGATCGGCGGTAATTAGATTCGAAGTTCAATCAGTTTCTCTTTGCATGGTTGTTTTGTTCTTGATTGTTTATGTTTCTTCTCTGGTTGATCACCTAGATTAGGTTTTTGCAAGCTAGGGTTAGTCGCCAGACATCTCCCTGCTTTGGCGCATAAACTTGTCTTCCTTGATCACCTAATTTAGATTCTTGTTAAGCTGAGGATAGAAGCGAACGCTCGCCTCTCTTTAAAACATCAATTCAACTAGTTAACCTTATAATTGGAGTGTGCCTTTCGTAGGAACCGATTAGGGTTAATCCGCTTCAAGAGTAACTCATAAATCACTAGTAATTGCACCAGTTAAGTTAAGTCATTGCGAGAGGCGACCGTACCCGGGCGACTAATTAATCTTGGTAGTTAGATCGGATAGAGCGAACGTTCGCCAGTCTTAAACCTAAGGGTCAGGAGTTATGGTGGTGTATAGAAATTGATTGAATGAGAATTGAAATTCGCTGATCTGTTGATTGCCAATGCTTTGGTGATCTAAGGGGGATTCGAAATCTAGGCTTGTCTGTCGTCCGTTTAAATCAACCAATCATTCTGTCTTTTAATTTCATTTTAATTGTCCTGCATCTTAGTCTAGAAGTCGTGGAACTCACACCACGCACGAAGTGTTTAAACCTGAATAAATTGCCAGCTTCTTTGAGTAGTCAGTTAGAAGAAACCCTGTGGAATACGATCTAGTCTACTTCGGTAGGTTAGTTATTTGATACCGCTAAAACTGCAGCATCAAATTGGCGCCGTTGCCGGGGACTCTTCTAATTGTTTGAAAGGAGAGTTGGCAAATTATTCTTCTACCTTTCCGCCTTATCATTCATTTTTCCTCCATATTTCCATGATTTACCTGGGTAGTGCTTCTTAGTTTTGATCATGCAGGATTACAGGTGGGATGACCGGTACCTAGAGTGGCACATCAATGAAGCACCATATCTCGAAGACTCCCAAGAGATGGATTTACACACGTATGAGCATCAACAATGGATGGCAAGCACCCAAGCCGCGAACGACAACCTCCAATCAATGGACGATGTTGTTGATGCATTGAACGCCGCGCTCAAGCGACTAGTGCAATTAAAGGGAGAAGATGCTCAAGAACATTTCAAAGAAGAGCCAGAAGCTACACACCACCAACAAAATCACCAAGAGGTGTATATACCAGTTCATCAGCATCGACAACAGACGATAAGAGTAGAATCCGCCTTGGATGATCTCGTTTCGAAGCTACAAGCTCGTAACATGGTGGATGTCGAGCTCAAGCAACCAAATCCACTAATTGAAGAAGATGCTCAAGAGCCGTACGAAGTTGGACATGACAATCTCACCCATGACTATTGCGAGCTAGAAGCATTTGATGAAGAATCCTTGGTGGTGGTGGTTGATGAAGACAAAGAGCCAATCCATCTTGAAGTTGAAGCCGAAGAGGAGCACGAAGAAATCGAGGAGATATCCTCAATAGAGCTTCCGCCGAGCCAACCTATAGATCAAGCCAGAGACGAGCACGTGGGGATCGAAGACGTCAAGGGTTTGGAAGCATACATACTCGATCCTGATAGACCTCTAGATGATCATCAAGTGGAGAAGATGGAGCTCATTGACCATGCCGCACCATACTACCTATTTCCTCCTCCAGAAGGAGAATTCGAGAAGAACTGGTCATCCAAAAGAACCGCGATCTACTAGAGCACTACCAGCTACATCACCCTGCTGGAGTGCTACATGGCACTCAACTGCTATCCTTGAAGAAGACGATTGACTTCAAGGAACTCCTAAGTTGGGGTCCCTAACAGGTACCGTCCGGCTCAAGGACGTTAAAAGAGAGCGCTTCGTGGGAGGCAACGCACGGCTGGAGTCCATTTTTGAATTATTGAGTCAGTCTTTTTCGTCGTTCGAGTCGGTTTCGGGGAGCCAAAGTGTCAGTTTTCTTTTATTTTCGTCTGTTTTAATTTTTTGTGTCAGGTCAAATTTTCGCCGAAAATTCCTCAGATTTTTCGGCGAAAACCTTAGTCTGTTTGAGTCTGTTCTGTTTTTGAAATAGTTTTCGCCGAAAACTTCTAAATGTTTTCGGTGAAATGTTTAGTGTCTGTCTTTGTTTTCAAAGTAGTTTTGGCCGAAAACTTCACCAGTTTTTTGGCGAAAACTTTAGTTGGGTCAGAAAATTTTCGAAAACCTTTAAAAAAAAAAGAGTCAAAATATTTTCAAAATTCCCCTAGCCGTCTTTGTTTGATTTTTATTATGTGTGGATCTGGGGCACTTGTCCCGGTATCCTTTTGATCTTTTTGTTGTTTTTGTTTTTATAGGAACTTGAGTAGCTACTTCGCTCTACTCTGGACTCTCCGTGTTCATCCCCTACACCGACCATCTCGTCACAGGTTCTTCGTATCTCTCTATTCTAGATTAGTTCTGTGAGGCCACATAACCGTTTAAGTGTGGGGTAGGAGTCTAGGATTATGCATGATCTTGTTTGCTATCTATGATTCAGTGGTTCAATTTTTAAATTTCTCTAGCATAGAATTGCTCAATTCTTGACTTTTGATGTTAAATTGACTTCAATTTTGAACAATGACGTCTAGACTGTTCCACTTAGTACCTGTAACCAACGTGTCGAAACTGATATTAAATGAGTCTAGGTCAGAACAGATCACAAATCACTTCGGTAGTTGAAACTTGAATTAATTGAATTGATTGACTTGTTAACAACAAAGCTCGATAACACCGTTTTAAGATGATAAATGCTAGCTTCTCCCATGTTTTTCACTCCATATTTGTTCACCTGTGATTGTGGCTTGAGATTAGACGAAAAATCCAATTCGAAATCTTGTGTAAAAAGTTATAACTAGCTAGGATCAAATGACTAAATGGTTAAATCAAGTAATTAAGTTGTGCAAATCAATGTTAAGTTCTTTAAAGTGCCGAAAATAAAGCTAGGCAAGCCCAACACCTAAGTGAAGTGTTCGGGTTGAGCACTAGCATAAGCACAAATACTGTGAGCTAGGCAGGTCCAACACCTAAGTGAAGTGTTTGGTATCGAGCACTAGTATGCAGTAAATAAATTGAAGGAAGAAGTTGAAACTTGAAATAAATTGTTGTTTAAATCGGTCCTAGCTAGAACATATAACGTACAGATCTAGAGGAGGACGAAGTCGAGTCGATAGCCACGTCACTTTTCCTACCTCCGCGTCCACATCATGGCTAGAGCTAGTCTTTTCTCACTAGAATTGGTGTTATCGTATTCGGTTAATTATGATTAATTGTTTTGCCAAGAAACGAGCTTTGTTAAAACTACTACTTGAAGTGTGCAGAAATTAGTGAGATCGAAAACTTGTTTGGTTGATGTTCTTGCAGTGTTAGGTCACTTTTTCTACGTGGAACAGTCTAAACCAAATCGTTAGAATTGAATCTCAGTTTAATCTCGTGTCATTTGTGAATTTGAGTGTGTTCTAGTTCAGTTTGCTTGAGGACAAGCAAAAGCTTAAGTGTGGGGTATTTTGATGACACTCGATTTGACGTGATTATAAGCCCCATTTAAGCAACATTTCATACCCTTTGATGCCATTTTGATGAGTATTTGGTGCATTTGTCGTAACTTTGTGATTCTAGGCTCCTAGTGCATACATTGTCCATTTATTGGCTATTTTTACCCTTTTTGTGAGCTTTTATGTTGAGCCTCCCGGTTACCACATTATAGTGGACTCTCTCACGAGTCCAGCGCTTCAAACGGGGACCAAATCGGAGTCAAACGAAGCGGGAATCATCGAAACAAGTTGGAGCTGGTTTTTAACTAATATTTTCGGCGAAAATGTGGTGATATTTTTGGCGAAAATTCCTTTGAAAATCCAGGCAGAAACCCTAATTTTCAGCCTTTTCCAACTTGTAAAGGGTTTCTGGGGGTATATATAGACTTTTTGAAGCCAGATTAGATACACACGAATTTTGGCTGATTAGCCACGACCTTAGGGTCGATAGATAGAGTTTAGAGAGTTCGAAGATCTGTGGAGAGATCGTGACGCCATCCTTCCACCTCGGAGAGCTCGGAGCTTAAAGTTGAAGATCCAGGAGATTGAAGCTTCGCCGGAGTCGTCAGAATTAGGTTTTTCAGTTCTTATCTGTTCTTCCTCTGTATGATGATTTCCTTTGTTGCCTTTGATTCTTCTGTTATCGTTATGAGTAGCTAAACTTGTAGAGCTTAGATTAGATGAACCCTAAGTGACCCAGGGCTTTAAAGCGGTCACGGATCGGCGGTAATTAGATTCGAAGTTCAATCAGTTTCTCTTTGCATGGTTGTTTTGTTCTTGATTGTTTATGTTTCTTCTCTGGTTGATCACCTAGATTAGGTTTTTGCAAGCTAGGGTTAGTCGCCAGACATCTCCCTGCTTTGGCGCATAAACTTGTCTTCCTTGATCACCTAGTTTAGATTCTTGTTAAGCTGAGGATAGAAGCGAACGCTCGCCTCTCTTTAAAACATCAATTCAACTAGTTAACCTTATAATTGGAGTGTGCCTTTCGTAGGAACCAATTAGGGTTAATCCGCTTCAAGAGTAACTCATAAATCACTAGTAATTACACCAGTTAAGTTAAGTCATTGCGAGAGACGACCGTACCCGGGCGACTAATTAATCTTGGTAGTTAGATCGGATAGAGCGAACGTTCGCCAGTCTTAAACCTAAGGGTCAGGAGTTATGGTGGTGTATAGAAATTGATTGAATGAGAATTGAAATCCGCTGATCTGTTGATTGCCAATGCTCTGGTGATCTAAGGGGGATTCGAAATCTAGGCTTGTCTGTCGTCCGTTTAAATCAACCAATCATTCTGTCTTTTAATTTCATTTTAATTGTCCTGCATCTTAGTCTAGAAGTCGTGGAACTCACACCACGCATGAAGTGTTTAAACCTGAATAAATTGCCAGCTTCTTTGACTAGTCAGTTAGAAGAAACCCTGTGGAATACGATCTAGTCTACTTCGGTAGGTTAGTTATTTGATACCGCTAAAACTGCAGCATCAAATTGGCGCCGTTGCCGGGGACTCTTCTAATTGTTTGAAAGGAGAGTTGGCAAATTATTCTTCTACCTTTCCGCCTTATCATTCATTTTTCCTCCATATTTCCATGATTTACCTGGGTAGTGCTTCTTAGTTTTGATCATGCAGGATTACAGGTGGGATGACCGGTACCTAGAGTGGCACATCAATGAAGCACCATATCTCGAAGACTCCCAAGAGATGGATTTACACACGTATGAGCATCAACAATTGATGGCAAGCACCCAAGCCGCGAACGACAACCTCCAATCAACGGACGATGCTGTTGATGCATTGAACGCTGCGCTCAAGCGACTAGTGCGATTGAAGGGAGAAAGATGCTCAAGAACATTTCAAAGAAGAGCCAGAAGCTACACACCACCAACAAAATCACCAAGAGGTGTATATACCAGTTCATCAGCATCGACAACAGACGATAAGAGTAGAATCCACCTTGGATGATCTCGTTTCGAAGCTACAAGCTCGTAACATGGTGGATGTCGAGCTCGAGCAACCAAATCCACTAATTGAAGAAGATGCTCAAGAGCCGTACGAAGTTGAACATGACAATGACTATTGCGAGCTAGAAGCATTTGATGAAGAATCCTTGGTGGTGGTGGTTGATGAAGACAAAAAGCCAATCCATCTTGAAGTTGAAGCCGAAGAGGAGCACGAAGAAATCGAGGAGATATCCTCAATAGAGCTTCCGCCGAGCCAACCTATAGATCAAGCCAGAGACGAACACGTGGGGATCGAAGACGTCAAGGGTTTGGAAGCATACATACTCGATCCTGATAGACCTCTAGATGATCATCAAGTGGAGAAGATGGAGCTCATTGACCATGCCGCACCATACTACCTATTTCCTCCTCCAGAAGGAGAATTCGAGAAGAACTGGTCATCCAAAAAGAACCGCGATCTACTAGAGCACTACCAGCTACATCACCCTGCTGGAGTGCTACATGGCACTCAACTGCTATCCTTGAAGAAGACGATTGACTTCAAGGAACTCCTAAGTTGGGGTCCCTTACAGGTACCGTCCGGCTCAAGGACGTTAAAAGAGAGCACTTCGTGGGAGGCAACGCACGGCTGGAGTCCGTTTTTGAATTATTGAGTCAGTCTTTTTCGTCGTTCGAGTCGGTTTCGGGGAGCCAAAGTGTCAGTTTTCTTTTATTTTCGTCTGTTTTAATTTTTTGTGTCAGGTCAAATTTTCGCCGAAAATTCCTCAGATTTTTCGGCGAAAACCTTAGTCTGTTTGAGTCTGTTCTGTTTTTGAAATAGTTTTCGCCGAAAACTTCTAAATGTTTTCGGCGAAATGTTTAGTTAAGTTGTTTGTCTTTGTTTTCAAAGTAGTTTTTGCCGAAAACTTCACCAGTTTTTTGGCGAAAACTTTAGTTGGGTCAGAAAATTTTCGAAAACCTTTAAAAAAAAAGAGTCAAAATATTTTCAAAATTCCCCTAACCGTCTTTGTTTGATTTTTATTATGTGTGGATCTGGGGCACTTGTCCCGGTATCCTTTTGATCTTTTTGTTGTTTTTGTTTTTATAGGAACTTGAGTAGCTACTTCGCTCTACTCTGGACTCTCCGTGTTCATCCCCTACACCGACCATCTCGTCACAGGTTCTTCGTATCTCTCTACTCTAGATTAGTTCTGTGAGGCCACATAACCGTTTAAGTGTGGGGTAGGAGTCTAGGATTATGCATGATCTTGTTTGCTATCTATGATTCTGTGGTTCAATTTTTAAATTTCTCTAGCATAGAATTGCTCAATTCTTGACTTTTGATGTTAAATTGACTTCAATTTTGAACAATGACGTCTAGACTGTTCCACTTAGTACCTGTAACCAACGTGTCAAAACTGATATTAAATGAGTCTAGGTCAGAACAGATCACAAATCACTTCGGTAGTTGAAACTTGAATTAATTGAATTGATTGACTTGTTAACAACAAAGCTCGATAACACCGTTTTAAGATGATAAATGCTAGCTTCTCCCATGTTTTTCACTCCATATTTGTTCACCTGTGATTGTGGCTTGAGATTAGACGAAAAATCCAATTCGAAATCTTGTGTAAAAAGTTATAACTAGCTAGGATCAAATGACTAAATGGTTAAATCAAGTAATTAAGTTGTGCAAATCAATGTTAAGTTCTTTAAAGTGCCGAAAATAAAGCTAGGCAAGCCCAACACCTAAGTGAAGTGTTCGGGTTGAGCACTAGCATAAGCACAAATACTGTGAGCTAGGCAGGTCCAACACCTAAGTGAAGTGTTTGGTATCGAGCACTAGTATGCAGTAAATAAATTGAAGGAAGAAGTTGAAACTTGAAATAAATTGTTGTTTAAATCGGTCCTAGCTAGAACATATAACGTACAGATCTAGAGGAGGACGAAGTCGAGTCGATAGCCACGTCACTTTTCCTACCTCCGCGTCCACATCATGGCTAGAGCTAGTCTTTTCTCACTAGAATTGGTGTTATCGTATTCGGTTAATTATGATTAATTGTTTTGCCAAGAAACGAGCTTTGTTAAAACTACTACTTGAAGTGTGCAGAAATTAGTGAGATCGAAAACTTGTTTGGTTGATGTTCTTGCATGTGTAGGTCACTTTTTCTACGTGGAACAGTCTAAACCAAATCGTTAGAATTGAATCTCAGTTTAATCTCGTGTCATTTGTGAATTTGAGTGTGTTCTAGTTCAGTTTGCTTGAGGACAAGCAAAAGCTTAAGTGTGGGGTATTTTGATGACACTCGATTTGACGTGATTATAAGCCCCATTTAAGCAACATTTCATACCCTTTGATGCCATTTTGATGAGTATTTGGTGCATTTGTCGTAACTTTGTGATTCTAGGCTCCTAGTGCATACATTGTCCATTTATTGGCTATTTTTACCCTTTTTTTGAGCTTTTATGTTGAGCCTCCCGGTTACCACATTATAGTGGACTCTCTCACGAGTCCAGCGCTTCAAACGGGGACCAAATCGGAGTTCAAACGAAGCGGGAATCATCGAAACAAGTTGGAGCTGGTTTTTAACTAATATTTTCGGCGAAAATGTGGTGATATTTTTGGCGAAAATTCCTTTGAAAATCCAGGCAGAAACCCTAATTTTCAGCCTTTTCCAACTTGTAAAGGGTTTCTGGGGGTATATATAGACTTTTTGAAGCCAGATTAGATACACACAAATTTTGGCTGATTAGCCACGACCTTAGGGTCGATAGATAGAGTTTAGAGAGTTCGAAGATCTGTGGAGAGATCGTGACGCCATCCTTCCACCTCGGAGAGCTCGGAGCTTAAAGTTGAAGATCCAGGAGATTGAAGCTTCGCCGGAGTCGTCAGAATTAGGTTTTTCAGTTCTTATCTGTTCTTCCTCTGTATGATGATTTCCTTTGTTGCCTTTGATTCTTCTGTTATCGTTATGAGTAGCTAAACTTGTAGAGCTTAGATTAGATGAACCCTAAGTGACCCAGGGCTTTAAAGCGGTCACGGATCGGCGGTAATTAGATTCGAAGTTCAATCAGTTTCTCTTTGCATGGTTGTTTTGTTCTTGATTGTTTATGTTTCTTCTCTGGTTGATCGCCTAGATTAGGTTTTTGCAAGCTAGGGTTAGTCGCCAGACATCTCCCTGCTTTGGCGCATAAACTTGTCTTCCTTGATCACCTAGTTTAGATTCTTGTTAAGCTGAGGATAGAAGCGAACGCTCGCCTCTCTTTAAAACATCAATTCAACCAGTTAACCTTATAATTGGAGTGTGCCTTTCGTAGGAACCGATTAGGGTTAATCCGCTTCAAGAGTAACTCATAAATCACTAGTAATTGCACCAGTTAAGTTAAGTCGTTGCGAGAGGCGACCGTACCCGGGCGACTAATTAATCTTGGTAGTTAGATCGGATAGAGCGAACGTTCGCCAGTCTTAAACCTAAGGGTCAGGAGTTATGGTGGTGTATAGAAATTGATTGAATGAGAATTGAAATCCGCTGATCTGTTGATTGCCAATGCTCTGGTGATCTAAGGGGGATTCGAAATCTAGGCTTGTCTGTCGTCCATTTAAATCAACCAATCATTCTGTCTTTTAATTTCATTTTAATTGTCCTGCATCTTAGTCTAGAAGTCGTGGAACTCACACCACGCACGAAGTGTTTAAACCTGAATAAATTGCCAGCTTCTTTGAGTAGTCAGTTAGAAGAAACCCTGTGGAATACGATCTAGTCTACTTCGGTAGTTTAGTTATTTGATACCGCTAAAACTGCAGCATCAGTAGGTCACTCTTTCTACATGGAACAGTCTAAACCAAATTGTTAGAATTGAATCTCAGTTTAATCTCGTGTCATTTATGAATTTGAGTGTGTTCTAGTTCAGTTTGCTTGAGGACAAGCAAAAGCTTAAGTGTGGGGTATTTTGATGACACTCGAATTGACGTGATTATCAACCTCATTTAAGCGACATTTCATTGCTTAAGACACAGTTTTTAGGGTAGAATAGTGAATATTCACTCAACCAATCCATCTCATGCCCTTTGTGTTACCTTGGCCCATTTCGGGTCTATTTGATGGTTTTCTAGTATTTTCGTGTTAGCACAGCTGTTCGCCATCAAATTCGGTAGCCAAGGACGTGTCTAAGGCACTGGAACCCCAAGGAATCACACACGAATCAACCAGAAAAGTCATTCAACTCAAAAGAATTCCTGCTCCATTTTACACATATATTTTTGGCGAAAATACCCTTGGGTTTTCGCCGAAAATGAAAGAAGAAATCCACTGTCCCGATGATGACACTCAATTTGACGTGATTATCAGCCTCATTTAAGCGACATTTCTTTGCTTAAGACATGGTTTTTAGGGTAGAATAGCGAATATTCAACCAATTGCCCTATCTCGTGTCATCTGTGTTACTTTGGCCCGTTTCGGGTCTATTTGATGGTTTTCTAGTGTTTTTGTGTTAGCACAGGTTTTTGCCGTCAAATAAAGTAGCCAAGGTCATGTCTAAGGCGTTGGAACCTCGAGGAATTGCACCGGAATCGATCAAAGGAGCCAATCAAGTTCAGAAAATTCTTGCCCGGTTTACAAACGGATTTTCACCGAAAATACCCTAGTATTTTCGGCGAAAATATCAGCACAAATCAACTAAGGCCAACTGAAGGAAATTTTCAGCCGAAAACTTTAAGTTTTCGGCCGAAGCGAAAATCACAGGAGAATTCAGCCAAAGGACCGTCCATTTACATGATTATTTTCGGCGAAAATAGTAAGGTATTTTCGGTGAAAATAATAGAAGAAATCCGGCTGAATTAGGGTTAAGCATAAATACTTAACCGGCGGCCCAAATCAAAGGGGGAGACCTAATAACATACTTTCATAATCACAATTCCAAGAATTCTCTGAAGTTCTGGAGCGAAGAGTTAGAGTTCGAAGAGCCGGAAAGAGATCGTGACGCCATCCCTTCCACCTCGGAGACTCGGAGCTAGGATTGCAGTTTACCGAAGATCGAAGTCTGTCAGAGTCGTCTTAATTAGGTTTTTCAGATTCTATTCTGTTCTTCCTCTGGATGATGAACTCTTTCTTTGTTTTTGATTCTTTTATGATAAACATGAGTATCTAAACTCGTTAGAGCTTAGACTAGATGAACCCTAAGTGACCCAGGGCTTTAAAGCGGTCACGGATCGACGGTGATTAGATTCGAAGTTCAATCAGTTTCTCTTTCATGTTTGATTTGTTCTTCATTGTTCATGTTTCTTGTCTGGATTGATCACCTAGATTAGATTCTTGTTAAGCTAAGGATAGAAGCGAACGCTCGCCTTACTTTAGAACATCGAATTGAACAATTAACCTTATAACTGGAGCGTGCTTTTTGTAGGAACTGGTTAGGGTTAATCCACTGCAAGAGTAACTCATAAATCGTTAGTAATTGCACCAGTTAAGTTAAGTTGTTGCGAGGGCGATCGTACCCGAGTGGCTAATTAATCTTGGTAGTTAGAACAGATAGAGCGAACGTTCGCCGGTCTTAAACCTAAGGGTAAGGAGTTATGGTGGTGTCTTAGTAATTGATTGAATGAGAATCGAAATCCGCTGATCTGTTGATTGCCAATGCTCTGGGGAACGAAGGGGGATTCGAAGTCTAAGTTCGTCTGTCATCTTTGTTTTCAACCCTAATTTCCAATCTGCTTTAGTTTAATTTTTAAATTTCTCTGCATTTCTTAGAATTAGAAGTCGTGGAACTCACACCACGCACGAAGTGCTTACATTCGAGTATTTTGCTAGTTTTTGGAGTAGTCAATCATAGAAGGCCCGTGGAATACGATCTACCCTAGCTTGTTAGCTTTGTTAGTTATTTGGTTGAACCCGAACAATGATTTTAGGCGTTTACCAAATTGGCGCCGTTGCCGGGGACCTTCTTTTGATTGTTTGAAAGAAGAACTGGCAATTTATTCTTCTACTTTCCATCTTTCATTTTTCCACCCACTTCGATTTTACGCCGGTATGTTTGCTTTTGTTGCTTGTAGGTTGTTCTACAGGTTTATGAACCGCTCGATCGCTCATTCTCAGTTTAAGCCGGGTAATTCTACTCCGCCGAAGAAACCGCGAGCTCAGAAGCAAGTCATATTAATTCCGCCTACACCACCTATCCCTAATAAGATTGAGGAGTTGAAGGAGAACTCATCATCTTCATCCGTTCCATCCACTACTTCAGATTCACCACCACCTTCTCCTCCCGCAGAGGCTGCTCAACGCACCATGGCGGATTACTGTAGACCAATTGCGGCTAACTTTTGACCTAGCGTTGTTGTGCCGCACAGCGATGACGACCTTGACTATGAGATCACAATTTCCTTCCTGAACATGCTCTCTAAGGATCTTCATTTTGAAGGGAAGCCGCAAGAAAACCCCTGCACACATTTGGCGAACTTCCTAGCCATGTGTGAGACGTTTAAGAGCGGGAATCTTGGTAAGAACAATCTTTGCTTACGAGTATTCCCATTCTCTCTTAAAGGCAACGCCAAGATATGGCTCAGCTCGAAACCACCTGGCTACTACACTAACTAGGATAATCTAGCTCAGGACTTCATAAAGGAATACTATCCCCCTTCAAGAACGACGTTCTACAAGGATAGCATCGCTAGATTCTCTCAGAAGGAAGGAGTAAGCTTATACGATGCTTGGAACGAATTCCAAGAGCTTCTCTCTGAATGCCCTCATCATGGATTCAACCAGGGACAGCTAGCCGAAATCTTTGCCCAAGGTATGAACGAAGAAACGGCCGAATGGGTCAACACTTTAGCTAATGGCAACTGCACAACACTTGAACCAGAAGCTGCTCTTCTTCACTTTGCAGACTGCGCATCTAAGTCCAGAAATTGGGAGAGACAGTTTGGAGCAGCCAAGAGCCAACCAAGCAGTGAAGATCAGATTAAGATTGAGGTACAAAAACATATGAAGGAGATCTCCGATACAGCTAATAACTGGTCTAAAGAGGAAGTGAATTTCATCGATCAAGGTTTCACCAAGGATCAAAGAGGCTACCCCGACTACCATCAGTTCAGAAAACCTTCTCAACAACAGGGAAGCCTCCTTGAGCGTTCTCCTCACAACTTTGGGTTCTACTAGACTCAGAATCAATGCTGGGACAATAGTTATCAAGATCCTCCCAGATTCACCAGTGCGCAACATCCTCATAATTTTACGTCTGAAGACATGTGGGAGAGGAAACTAGCCCAAAAGTTTGATCTGATTGCAGCACGGCTTAATGATCACGAAGAAAAGCTTAAAGCCCAAGAAGCTTTTAACCAAGGACAGATCGCACAAGGACAGAGAATAGAGAGCATGGTAAATAAAGTTGCTAGCTTGTTAGCCAACCTTCCTCTCTTCAATCAGCGCCCGTCTCAAAACAACTCCTCCATGAAGAACGAGCAAGCTAAAGTCATCACAAATAGGAGCAGTGAGCAGAACAGCCTGGAGAAGAAGAAGGAAGCACTATCCATTCTCTCTACGGGAGAGTGTTCGGCTATCCTCTCTCAATCACCACCCATACCTATCCCAGCTAAGTGCTCT
The DNA here is from genome assembly GCA_034768395.1 of Linum lewisii. Lineage (NCBI taxonomy): Eukaryota > Viridiplantae > Streptophyta > Magnoliopsida > Malpighiales > Linaceae > Linum > Linum lewisii. The sequence goes on from CM068300.1 coordinate 35,532,815, forward strand.
GATCCCGGTCCTTTTACATTACCGTGCATTATTAATGGCATTAAAATTGATCGCAGTCTGGCTGATTCTGGTGCTTTTATTAATGTTATGCCTGTTTATCTATATGAGAAGCTGAATCTAGGGCAGTTAAAACAGATTACTCTGCATCTAGTGTTAGCCGATAGGTCTGTTAAACTACCTAGGGGAATAATAGAAGATGTAGCTGTCTGCTGTGGTCCGTTTACTATAATTGTAGATTTTGTTGTTTTAGATACTCGCGAGTCAGACAGAACACTTATCCTAGGTCGACCTTTCTTAGCAACTGCTGGTGCAAATATTAACTGTAAACAAGGCCTGTTAACTTTGAGTGTAGGACAGGAGAGTGTTGCATTCCGCATTATAGATAGCATGAGATACTCTGTTGTTCAAGATGATAACTGTTATACTGTTGATCCCCTAGAGTTGGCCTCGGCCAACTTCGTTACTAATGCCTTATCTAGTGATCCGCTAGAGTTGTGTTTGATTTCAGGGATTGACAATGCATTAGAAGATCCAGAGTAGCGCCTATGGCAAGATGAGTTAGACGAGCAGAAGGCGATATTCACACCCATCACTGCGCCTACACACATCGACCCAGCATCGAGTCGGATTACTACCTCATACGAGAATCCGCCAGAACTTACTTTGAAGGAGCTGCCTGACCACCTAGAATACGCATTTCTGGGGAAGGACTGTCAGTTACCAGTCATCATCAATTCGAATCTATCTCCCGAGCAGAAAGAGCAACTGATCAGGCTACTCAAGAAGCATGTCAGAGCTATTGTATGGCAGTTAGCAGACATCAGAGGCATCTCTGAAACCTTCTGCAAACATCGGATAGTCATTGATGAAGAATTCAAACCAGTCAGACAACCACAACGCCGACTTAACCCTCTGATGCAGGAAGTTGTAAAGAAGGAAGTACTCAAGCTTCTAGATGCCGGTATCATCTATCCTATTGCCGACAGTCCTTGGGTCAGTCCGACTCAAGTCATTCCGAAGAAAGGAGGAATCACCGTCATCCCTAATCCAAAGGGTGAGCTCATCCCGACTCGCACGGTTACCGGATGGAGAGTCTGTATCGATAACTGACGACTCAATGATGCCACAAAGAAGGATCATTTTCCACTGCCGTTCATTGATCAGATGCTTAAACGATTGGCTGGTCATGAATACTACTGTTTCTTAGACGGGATGTCCAATTACTTCCAGATCCCCATCGAGCTTGATGATCAAGAGAAGACGACTTTCACCTGCCCGTTTGGTACGTTTTCTTATCGTCGTATTCCTTTTGGTTTGTGTAATGCTCCCGCTACCTTTCAGAGATGCATGCTTGCTATATTTGGAGATTTGGTAGAGAATGTGGTGGAGGTATTCATTGACGACTTCTCCGTCTATGGAGATTTGTTCTCAAAGTGCCTGCTAATTTGGACAAGGTGCTAGCTCGTTGTGAGGAAACCAACCTAGCTCTTAGTTGGGAGAAATGTCACTTCATGGTTACCGAAGGCATTGTTCTGGGCCATAGAATTTCTAAAACCGGTATAGAAGTTGATCGTGCCAAGCTTGAGACCATCGCCAGCTTACCACTGCGGACCTCAGTTAAGACAGTTCGAAGTTTCCTCGGTCATGCTGGATTCTACCGAAGATTCATCAGAGACTTCTCCAAGATCACTCTTCCAATGACGAAGCTTCTTGAGAAAGATGTTCCTTTCGTATTTGATAAAGCTTGTCTTGAAGCCTTTGAGACTTTGAAGACTCAACTCACCACCACACCGATCCTTACAACACCAGATTGGAATCTTCCATTCGAGATTATGTGCGATGCTAGCGACTTTGCCGTTGGCGCGGTTCTTGGTCAGAGAAAGGAGAAGAGATTTCATCCTATTTGTTTATGAATAATTACGGTTGTATATCATCAAAAAAACCAAGGAGTTCGAGTACAAGGCTAATCACAAGCCACTGTTACGAAAACATAATACTTGAAAAAAAGGCTATCTAGCAATACCAATACAACGGAGCATATCTTTTTCATTCTTATGCCCATTTACACATGCTGTCAAATCATTTGCAACTTTGATACAAATGCCTTCTTCATCAAAACTCTTCGTAGCATAGAGCCTCCTACATCTTTCCCGCCAAACTTCACTTGTAACTGCACACCACCCCAAGCTTCTGATCTGTGCAGCAGAATTCTTTCCATTCCATTTTGATATGAAACGGATGAGTTCATCCCAGTTCCCAAACCTTGGCCAGCCACTGAGGAAAACTTCATAGCACTTCCTTGAGAAGTCACAGTCAAGAAAAAGATGCTGCCTATTTTCATCAAAGTTTCCACATAGAGGGCAGACTTGATTTACACCAGCATTCCACATAACTACCTTATCCAGCGTATTGATACGATCCTTCAGAACAAGCCAGGTTATCACGCTATTCTTGGGTATCTTCAGTCCCTCCCAAAGAATAGGAGCCCAAGTTTCAGTAGTCAAACGAGGCCTGATGGAGTCCCAGACCGTGGAAGGTTTGAACTTCTTCAGATATGAACCATTCCACATCACATCACCATCATCATCCCAAGTAACAAACACCCGTGCAATCTGCCTAAGCTTCAAAATTTTCCTCCAATGCCAAGATCCTGTGGTAGTATTGACAGACCACACATCTCTACCTTTCAGCCTATAAGCCTCAATCCATGCTACCCACAAGGAGCCACTTCTGATCAAGTGGTTCCATAAATGTCTCATTATGTTAGCTGAATTCCAACTAGTCAAATCCTTAAAGCCTAACCCTCCTTCAGCAAGGGGGTAAGCCATGTTATGCCAAGCAACCTTAACCCTTTGGCCCTCATTCTTTCCCCACAGAAACCTAGCACAGATCAGCTCTATCTCATTCAGAACAGCTGCAGGAATCAGAAACATAGAGAGCCAGTACTGAAGAATCCATGTACAACCGATCTAATCAGCTGCATCTTTCCAGCATAATTCAGTAACTTTGCTTTCCAGTTCTTCACTCTGGCTGTGATTTTATCAACTAAAACACGACAGTCTGATTTAGAGAGTTTCCCCGTAGAGATAGGTATTCCTAGATATTTCAAAGGAAGCTTACCTTCTCTAAACCCAGCAGTCGCCACCATCGAATCCTTCTCACCACTATTAACTCCAGTAGTGTAAATGTCACTCTTCTCTGGGTTGAATTGCAGCCCTAAGACAGACTGGAATTTATCAAGGACTGCTCTAACCTGAACAATTGCATTAGTATTCCCCTTTGTGAAGACCAATACGTCATCAGCAAAACAAAGGTGAGTGAGTTTCACCTTCCTACATTGTGGATGATACTGAAAAAGAGAGTTTGAAGCTGCTTCCTCAAAGAAATAGTCCAAGATCTACATAACAAGAACAAAGAGATATGGAGAGATTGGGTCTCCTTGCCTCAACCCTTTCCCCCCGGGAAAGTAGCCAATCAGAGATCCATTGAAGTTGACAGAAAACCTGGAAGAATTGAAGCAGGCCATTATCCAATGAACAAATCTTGGAGGGAAATCCATGGCTTTAAGGAAGTGCTCCATAAATGCCACTCTATGGAATCGAATGCCTTCATTAAGTCTATTTTCAGAGCACACCTGGGAGGGGCTTTCTTCCGATTATATTTTGCTAGAAGCTCATGAGCTTAAATCACATTGTCTGAAATAACTCTCCCCTTGATGAAAGCAGTCTAAGAGGAACTAACAAGACCAGGGAGGACCTTACACAATCTGTTGGCAAGTACTTTAGACAGAGCCTTATAAATGGTATTACAGCACGAAATAGGCCTATAGTCCTTCATACTTTCAGCATTAAGTTTCTTAGGAATCAAAGTGATAATAGTAGAATTCACAGAGGGATGAAGAGTACCAGTCCTGAAGAAATCATCCATTGCATCTAGCACATCCTCACCAACTGTCTCCCAACAAGCCTTGTAGAAGGAAGCACTATATCCATCCGGGCCAGGGGCTTTGTCCGAGGCCATACTAAAGAGAGCATCTCTCATTTCCCTCCTTGTAACATCAGCATCCAACATATCTGCCTGAGCAGCAGTCACTTTCTTAGAGACCAAATTCTTGAAAGTATCTGGCTTTGTAGTAGAAACACCAAGCAGTTTTTCATAATATTCAACAACAATATTTCCCATTTCCTTCACTGCATCAGTTAGAACTCCCCTACTATCTAGGAGTTGCCTAATGGTGTTCCTCGTCTGCCTCTTAGAAACATACCTTGCAAAAAAACTGCTGTTACAATCCCCTTGCTGGATCCATAAAACCCTAGACTTCAATCTTAGAACACACTCCTCATTGCTAACAAGATCTGCCAGCTTTTTTCTGAATCCTTCATAACCCTCATATTCAGCTAGGAAGGGCAAGTGAAAACTGCAAGCTTCGCTTTCTCTAATTCCCTCCTCTAATTAATAACTCTAGCTTGAATATCTGAAAACTCATTATCATTCAGCTTTTTCAGGTGCCCTTTCAACCTTCTAAGTTTTGCATAGAGAATGGAAAAAGGGGAACCATAGAAATGTTTACTCCAAGCTTCCTTAAGCAGATCAGGGAAACTAGGATGCTTCATCCAGTAACTATAGAACTTGAAAGGCTTTGGAAGGGGACTTACATCTTCCCCAATCTGGACCATGAGAGCACAATGATCAGAATCCACAGCAGGCATCACCTTCACTCTACTTTGCCTTAAAACAACAAGCCATTCTAGGTTAATGAGAGCTCTGTCCAACTTCCTAGCAATAGGAGTGTCCTGATTATTCGTCCAAGTGAAATCTGGACCTTGAGCAGGATGTTCAACTAGCCTGCCCTTTTGGACAAAATCAACAAAATCGTCCATTCCCACAAAAGAGGAGGGGTATTCGAGGCTTCAGAAAGATCCAAAATTGCATTGTAATCCCCTAGAGTCATCCAAGGGGTTTGAGCAGTTGGGAGAGCCAAGAGGTCTTCAAATAGAATTCTTCTTTTCCTCATATCATTAGAAGCATATACTACCGTCATATTGAAAGCAGCAGGCAAATCAATAGAAAAATGTATAAGCTGAGAAGTTTTCTGAATGACCTTAAGAGGAACATCCTTTTTCCATAATAGCCAGATCTTCCCTAGATCATCCTCATAGTAGAAATCAGCCTCCCACCATGAGAATCTCTTATTGTAAAGACTAATGGTATTTACACGCCTAACTCTAGGCTCTAACAAAGCTATAACATCTATGTTATTATGAGTTATGTACTTGTTTACAGTATCTACCTTAGCTTTCTTATTAAACCCTCTAATATTCCAAACCCAAAAACTAATCATCTTTTTGATTGCTTCCTTGTCTTTACACCACTAAAACCTTTACCAGTACCTTTCAAAGATGGCAGTTCTTTACTCTTACCTCCTTTAGGAGAGGCCCGTACCACCACTTCTTCAACATCAGTGCTACCATCATCTGAATCCTCTGAATGCAGAGCTTCAAAACCAGTTCGATGCACTTCAATCCCAGGGATAGGGCTATGAACAACAGTCCCCTCCACCTCAGAAGAGGCTTTAGGAGTGCTCACTTGAACTGGAGAACCCTCCGTTCCCTTAGGAGCCTCATGCTCTTTACCAGCTCCCCCTCCAGCCTCCAAGTCAACAGGACACTCAGTTGGAATCTCCTCCCCTTCCTTAGAAGGCTCAGCAGATACCATCTCAATCCCCTTACTGACTGGCACTGATTTAGGCTGGGAAACCTGAGACCACTTCTTACCAGTAGGCTGCTTGTACGCTCTCGTCTGAGGAAACTGAACGCTGATCAATCTCGGTTCATCCTCACCCACATTCACCTGCAATTCTGTATTATTATTCACCAAAGAGCCCCTCAAGATACACACTCTAACCGTGGAGCCTTCTCGAACACTCTTATTCACTGGTTTCCCGTATTGGCTGGCCAACCAGCTTATCCCTTTGTTCGTGAGAAGAACAGGGGGGACATTGCAGAAAGACAACCAAATCGGCTTTTCTTCCGGAGAGAGATCGATCGGGCCTCTACCTGGACTCCATCGCCGGAGAATCATCGGCTGATGATGGATATGCCAGGATCTCGCCATAACCCACTCTTGAGTCTCCATCGAAGAAAGCTCAATCAAGAAGAAACCCGGAGAGATCTGTGAAACTACAATTACCTCTCCCAAGCTCCAGAGTCAATTAACCAGCGCAGCAATCACCTTAATCGGCGGAGGCGTCCCAATAAACTGAGTGACAATCGCCGGCTCTAGCCTTTTCTTCCCCAAATCAATCACCGCTTCAGGGATCTGCAAAACTCCATCAACTATCGCAGCAGCGGATTCCGCCACAAACTCAAGATCCGATTTCGAATCAGCAACAATCTTCGCCCAAGAAGGAGGGGGAAGAGGCGAAGAAGAAGAAGAAGAGGAAAGATCAGTAGCCATGGCGGACTCAGCCCGAAGGCCTAACTAACTTTTCTCAATGAAACGGTTTCAGCCAAAATTCAGAGCATTTTCTCTCTCCTCAAAATTTCATCCTATTTACTTTGCTAGCAAGATACTCAATGATGCTCAGAGAAACTACACTACTACGGAGAAAGAGCTTCTGGCCATCGTCTTCTCCTTTGACAAGTTCAGACAGTACCTGGTTCTTTCACATACCATTGTCTACACAGATCATGCAGCCCTGCGCCATCTATTAGCCAAGTAGAACTCAAAGCCACGTCTCATCCGATGGATCCTTCTCCTCCAAGAGTTTGACATAGAAATTAAAGACAAGAAAGGAGCAGAGAACTTAGCGGCGGATCATCTTTCCCGACTGGAGGAATCACAAACAGGTAAGTCTACTACCCCTATCAATGATTCTTTCCCTGACGAGCTGTTGCGTGTTGAAACGTATGAACAGGTTAACAGCATATCTATCGAGCCCTGGGCAATCCCTCACGCTGTAACATCCCCGCCCAACCGAACGGGTTAGAACTCAAGTCTGGGTGACTAGAGTGCCGGAAACGGTACTTAAGAGGGTCTCTTGAGGTCTGGGACGTTTGGGTATGTGCCGGGTTGAAGTTGCAAAAGAGGGGAATAGTGAACAGTACCAAAAGTGCTGATTTGGGCCCTAAAGTGCGCAGGCGCACATTTAGAAGTGCCAGGCGCACTTTTCAATTAATTCAGCAAACTTTGGCTGAATATTCAAAATGTGCTCCTTTTGGGGGTCAATGTGCGCCGGCGCACATTTTGACATACCAGGCGCACATTTCGTGCATAAAAGGACGGATTTGCACGGAAATCCAGAACTTTCCCCTTCTTTCTCTTTCCCCGAAATTCGTTTTTGACGAACCAAAAATCCCTTAGTTTCAATCCTTGATTCCGGGAGTTGTAGAGCTCCGATTTGCGATCCGTTTGTTGCTACGCGTTCGTGGTGACGAGAGGAAGAGATCGCACATCGTGGTTCTGGGTGGTTCGGAGTAGGCTGCTGTCGGTGAGGAGGAGAAGAGCTACGACTTTGGAGTGGTAGAGCTTGGTCGTTCGGGTTCCGGGAGTTGTTTTAGAGCCTCGTCTTCTTGTCAGGTGAGGGTTTAGCGTACGATAGGTAGAATTGGTCGATGTGAGGAGTTGAAACTTGACTTAGAAGAATGTAGGGCATTGCATGAAATTGAAAGAGAGTAAAAGGGGATTTCGTTATGTGATTGATTGTTGAGTATTTGCGATTGTTGTTGGTTGTTGTATGCTTGTTGATATGATGAATTGCATGATGATAGCGGGCTGTTTGTTATGTGCGATGAATGGGGAAAGATTAACCTTGATGCTTAATGGATTGGACGTAGTAACGAGTGTAGGAGGGCAGGGGTATGATGCTGTAAGTGTATTTCTGCCTGGAATTGTTAATCTGTGGTTGCAGGAGGGTGGTCCTGCCAATGTGGGGTCACCCTTAATTGACGAACAGGTGGATGGTCCCACCAATGTGGGGTCGTCCAATGAAGGACGTACAGGAGGGTAACCCTACGACTCATGACATGGCTTCCCCTGTACTTGCAGGTGGGGGTGGCCGGTGAGCTAGCCGTTTACCCTTAAACTGTTTGTGCCGTGGGAGGCGTTGAATGACTTGTGATGTGTGGTTATGTGTGATGTGGAATTGTGATGATGCTATGTGTGTGTGTGTGTGGTTGTCGAGGTGTGTGAATGAGTGCAAGTGGTGTAGTTTGGGATATGGTTGAGTATGCGATTGATGTTGATGTTGGTGGTGGGAATTGATGTGAGTTCTGATGGTTGGATTGGATGATGCGAATGAGCTGTGTGATGAGTATGATGGTTGATTGTAAGTGTTGAGTAATTGGTTGTGTTGATTGAACGATAGAACCGGTAGGAGTCCACACTGCCCACCTTGAGATGTGATGAGTTGTGTCCGGTTCACGTTGAGTGAATCACTCTGGTTAGCTACCAGGGATTTATGTTGAGTCGGTCTACGTCGAGTGGATCACCCGGGTCAAGTACCTGGGATTATGGTTGTGGTATCGGTCTACGTTGAGTAGATCACCCTGGGTTGTTTTACCGGGGATTGTTGGCCGGCAGTGGTGGTGTGGAGCAACTCCTAGGCGCCTAATAACTCACCTAGAATTTAATGAGTCGAGTCGTGTTGTGACAGTATGATGTGTGGAGTCTGTGGGACAGGGGTTGGTAGTGTTGTGCTTGGTTGATGTTAGTAACTGTGAAACTGTGAATTGCGAGTTGTGTGGTTGAAGTATGAAAGTGGGTGCTATTCGTGTTGGAAGATGTATTGTAATTAAGTGTTGTATCGTGTGTATGATGACTTCGTTGATGCTATTATATTGCGGTATGAGATTGACCGGTGTGCATGTTCTAACCCTGATAGTGATGTTGTAGTGAGGATTGATGACTTGTGTACATTGCTGAATCTTATTAATTGTGTGTACTGGTGGAGGTAAGTTCTTGTGTGATCACCTAGTAGCATGCTAGGATTAAAATGATAATGGCTGCGTCAGATTCCGTTGTGTTGTTTGTGTGCGGAGTTGGGATCACTCCTAGGCTAGGTTCGGCGCATAGGTAGACCCAGTGGGTTCACTCAGTTTCATTAGGAAGCTGATCCCCCCCCAGTTTCTCTTTTCAGGTGTTCGGTTGAGTTCGGAGGAGTTGCAGGTTGGAGGTGTGAAGTGAAGAATTAGGAAGCTATTGTGGAGTGACCATCGTTTTAAATTTAGATTTCAGTTGACACTTTTGGGTTGGAAGATTTGGAATCGTTTTTCAGTTGTATTTCGGTTTTATTAAGTGGAGGCCTCCTTCATTTTGAACTTGTATTTAAGAGTTGTTTCTGTTTCCGCTGCGTTTTGCTCTTTTTCTTTTAAAGCTGGTTCTTCAAGTAGCACTCAAACCGGTTCGACCACGGGTGAACTCGGGTCGGTTTGGGATGGGTGTTACAAATGGTATCAGAGCCTGGTTAGCCTCTGCTGTATAGGTGAGCTGTCCTTTCTTCTAGGGGATTTGCTACCCTCTTAATGGAAAGGACGGAACGTCGATGCAGTACTGGCCTTTCAGGGATCTTTAAACTGTTTTGAAATGGGTGGGAGTTTTAAAGTGAAAGTGTTTTGAAGTTGGTTGTGAGTTTTTCTTCAATGGTCAACTGAAATGTTCTAAATGTCCTCCTGTAGTGAATGGAGCCAAGCCGTGGGAGAGTGGTAGTGGTTGGTAGACTAGGAGGAGTTGGCTTGTGGAGTAGATCTTAGTAGTCTTTGGTGAAGCTAGATAGAGTGGTTGAAGTGTGTAGAGCCTTAGTGTGGTGGCGGTTGTTAGTGTAGTGTTGTTCCCTTGGTTGCTTGTGTTGTGGTGTTGTTGTGCTCTTGTGGTGCTTTCGTGGTTCGGTTGTGCGTGTTTGTTAGAAGGAAGTTCAGAGTAGTGTGGGAGTAGTGCCCTTAGAAGGTGTGTGTTGCTAGAGCCGTTAGGGGAAAATTTGGGAGGTAATGTGATCTTGAATTGCTGCATTTGTTGCTGTGATGTATGGTTGCATTGCTAGAGCAAGTCGGGTTGTGATTTCGGGGACGAAATCTCTTAAAGTTGGGGAGACTTGTAACATCCCCGCCCAACCGAACGGGTTAGAACTCAAGTCTGGGTGACTAGAGTGCCGGAAACGGTACTTAAGAGGGTCTCTTGAGGTCTGGGACGTTTGGGTATGTGCCGGGTTGAAGTTGCAAAAGAGGGGAATAGTGAACAGTACCAAAAGTGCTGATTTTGGGCCCTAAAGTGCGCAGGCGCACATTTAGAAGTGCCAGGCGCACTTTTCAATTAATTCAGCAAACTTTCGGCTGAATATTCAAAATGTGCTCCTTTTGGGGGTCAATGTGCGCCGGCGCACATTTTGACATACCAGGCGCACATTTCGTGCATAAAAGGACGGATTTGCACGGAAATCCAGAACTTTCCCCTTCTTTCTCTTTCCCCGAAATTCGTTTTTGACGAACCAAAAATCCCTTAGTTTCAATCCTTGATTCCGGGAGTTGTAGAGCTCCGATTTGCGATCCGTTTGTTGGTACGCGTTCGTGGTGACGAGAGGAAGAGATCGCACATCGTGGTTCTGGGTGGTTCGGAGTAGGCTGCTGTCGGTGAGGAGGAGAAGAGCTACGACTTTGGAGTGGTAGAGCTTGGTCGTTCGGGTTCCGGGAGTTGTTTTAGAGCCTCGTCTTCTTGTCAGGTGAGGGTTTAGCGTACGATAGGTAGAATTGGTCGATGTGAGGAGTTGAAACTTGACTTAGAAGAATGTAGGGCATTGCATGAAATTGAAAGAGAGTAAAAGGGGATTTCGTTATGTGATTGATTGTTGAGTATTTGCGATTGTTGTTGGTTGTTGTATGCTTGTTGATATGATGAATTGCATGATGATAGCGGGCTGTTTGTTATGTGCGATGAATGGGGGAAAGATTAACCTTGATGCTTAATGGATTGGACGTAGTAACGAGTGTAGGAGGCAGGGGTATGATGCTGTAAGTGTATTTCTGCCTGGAATTGTTAATCTGTGGTTGCAGGAGGGTGGTCCTGCCAATGTGGGGTCGCCCTTAATTGACGAACAGGTGGATGGTCCCACCAATGTGGGGTCTTCCAATGAAGGACGTACAGGAGGGTAACCCTACGACTCATGACATGGCTTCCCCTGTACTTGCAGGTGGGGGTGGCCGGTGAGCTAGCCGTTTACCCTTAAACTGTTTGTGCCGTGGGAGGCGTTGAATGACTTGTGATGTGTGGTTATGTGTGATGTGGAATTGTGATGATGCTATGTGTGTGTGTGTGTGGTTGTCGAGGTGTGTGAATGAGTGCAGGTGGTGTAGTTTGGGATATGGTTGAGTATGCGATTGATGTTGATGTTGGTGGTGGGAATTGATGTGAGTTCTGATGGTTGGATTGGATGATGCGAATGAGCTGTGTGATGAGTATGATGGTTGATTGTAAGTGTTGAGTAATTGGTTGTGTTGATTGAACGATAGAACCGGTAGGAGTCCACACTGCCCACCTTGAGATGTGATGAGTTGTGTCCGGTTCACGTTGAGTGAATCACTCTGGTTAGCTACCAGGGATTTATGTTGAGTCGGTCTACGTCGAGTGGATCACCCGGGTCAAGTACCTGGGATTATGGTTGTGGTATCGGTCTACGTTGAGTAGATCACCCTGGGTTGTTTTACCGGGGATTGTTGGCCGGCAGTGGTGGTGTGGAGCAACTCCTAGGCGCCTAATAACTCACCTAGAATTTAATGAGTCGAGTCGTGTTGTGACAGTATGATGTGTGGAGTCTGTGGGACAGGGGTTGGTAGTGTTGTGCTTGGTTGATGTTAGTAACTGTGAAACTGTGAATTGCGAGTTGTGTGGTTGAAGTATGAAAGTGGGTGCTATTCGTGTTGGAAGATGTATTGTAATTAAGTGTTGTATCGTGTGTATGATGACTTCGTTGATGCTATTATATTGCGGTATGAGATTGACCGGTGTGCATGTTCTAACCCTGATAGTGATGTTGTAGTGAGGATTGATGACTTGTGTACATTGCTGAATCTTATTAATTGTGTGTACTGGTGGAGGTAAGTTCTTGTGTGATCACCTAGTAGCATGCTAGGATTAAAATGATAATGGCTGCGTCAGATTCCGTTGTGTTGTTTGTGTGCGGAGTTGGGATCACTCCTAGGCTAGGTTCGGCGCATAGGTAGACCCAGTGGGTTCACTCAGTTTCATTAGGAAGCTGATCCCCCCCAGTTTCTCTTTTCAGGTGTTCGGTTGAGTTCGGAGGAGTTGCAGGTTGGAGGTGTGAAGTGAAGAATTAGGAAGCTATTGTGGAGTGACCATCGTTTTAAATTTAGATTTCAGTTGACACTTTTGGTTGGAAGATTTGGAATCGTTTTTCAGTTGTATTTCGGTTTTATTAAGTGGAGGCCTCCTTCATTTTGAACTTGTATTTAAGAGTTGTTTCTGTTTCCGCTGCGTTTTGCTCTTTTTCTTTTAAAGCTGGTTCTTCAAGTAGCACTCAAACCGGTTCGACCACGGGTGAACTCGGGTCGGTTTGGATGGGTGTTACACACGCTCAAGATCTGAGTAATGCAACCGACTCGGAAGAACCATGGTATGCAACCTGGCTAATTACCTCTCTCACGGCATTGTACCTCCTGAGCTAGATTTCAATGCACGCAAGAAGCTCTTTAAAGAAGCCAAGTCATACTTCTGGGATGAGCCATTCTTATACCACATCAGTATTGACGGGGTGATCCGGAGGTGTGTCTCTTACATCGAAGCAGCTGACATCATGCGTAAATGCCATGAAGGACAGTTCGGAGGACACTTCGGAGGCAACCGCACTACGAGAAAGGTACTCGAAATAGGTTTTTATTGGCCTTCAATCTTTAGTGATTGTGATGTTTTTGCTCGACGTTGTGATGCGTGCCAGCGGTTAGGTAACATCTCTAATCGTAATGAGATGAACCAAATTGTTTCTTTAACTGTTGAAATTTTTGATGTTTGGGGAATTGATTTTATTGGTCCGTTCACACCTTCCAAGGGAAACAAGTACATTCTTGTAGCCGTTGATTATGTTTCTAAGTGGGCTGAAGCTGAAGCTCTACCCACTAATGATTCAAGAGTGGTGGGTCGGTTCCTTACCCGTCTTTTCACGCGTTTTGGTTTACCGTGCTTCATCATAAGCGATAGGGGTACTCTCTTCCATGGACAATTCGACCGGGTGTGCAAACGCTTTGGCGTCACCCACCGTATGTCCACAGCTTACCATCCTCAAGCGAATGGTCAAGCGGAAGTGACGAACCGTGAGCTAAAGCGGATTCTTGATAGGACAGTTGGCCGTCCCGCAAGGACTGGTCTTCTAAGCTCAATGATGCCTTATGGGCTTATCGAACTGCCTACAAGACTCCCATCGGTACCTCACCGTATCAGCTGGTCTATGGCAAGGCATGTCATTTGCCGGTTGAGCTTGAGGACAAGGCATTCTGGGCTAACAAAGAGTTGAACATGAGCTATGCAGTAGCAGGTAATATGCACCACGACCAGATCGCTGAGCTTGAGGAGCACCGACTCCACGCATATGAGAGCATGAAGTTATACAAAGAGCACACGAAGAAAATTCATGACTCTCAATTGAAGATGATAAAGCAGTTCTACCCTGGAGATGAAGTCCTCTTGTATAACTCTCGATTGAAGCTCTTCCCGGGTAAACTGAAGTCCCGTTGGTCCGGCCCTTATACCGTGGTGCGGCAGGCATCTTTAGGCAGTGTCCTAATCAAATTGCATGATCAAAAGCCGTTTATGGTCACCGGGCATAGGCTTAAGAAGTATCTGCAAGGACTAGCTGTCTCTTCCATCGACGTGCACTACTTTGCTTTGGAATCATGACATAAATCCAGGTATTGTCTGCTCACGGACGTTAAACAAGAGCGCTGCGTGGGAGGCAACCCACGGCTGGAGTCAGTTGTTTTCGTTTCGAGTCGTTTTGTTTTAAAAATCTCATTCTGTGTTAAAAAAAATGCCAACCATTTTCAAGTGAATTTTCGCCGAAAATGTGTGATAAGGAATTTTATCAAGGTCGTATTCCACGAGGGCTCTCTCAAAAGCTTGTACTCACACGGTTCATGGACGGTCTATTCATTTAAAATAAGATTTGGTTTGAAATAAGAACAAAAGAAAACATAAAGAAAACTAAACAAACAAAGCAAAACAAAAGGGTGCAAATCAAAGGTAAAGGAGGTTAACTTGGAAAGATAGGTTCATCATGCTCAAGAGGTACAAATGCACAAACAACCCAAACATGTTCGAGGATGCAATCGAATGACCACGCATTTCACTTCTATAGACTCAATGCACTCTCGTCGCACCAAATCCCTATCCTATAACCACTCAACCTAGGCTCTCGCTCTCAAGCTAAGTGACTAAGGATGCATTAAAGGTGTTTGATGAAATGCCAAGCTACAAAACCCTCTCCTATGACTCTATGACCACTAGGCTAGACACCACACTCTCATGTCAATGTCCTAACACTAAGAGAATCATCAAAAGACTAATCAAAGTTCAATTGAATGAAAAACCTAATGCACACCAAGTGTTCGATAAAATGCACAAGTGAGAAATCATGCAACTATGGTTGAATTGAGATGATCTAATCTCTTAGAACACACTCTCTTCAATCCCTAGACCTACAATCCATGTAATCCAAGCACTCTCATGCATTACATTACAAAAGATAGACCAATCAAGCCATAGCCATCAATGGAATTAACAACAAGTCATAGAGACCATCCTCATACAATCCAAGATCAATCATGGCAAGTTTATACAATTAACCTCTATCCTAGCACAACCATCTATCAAACCAAGAAAACCTAGGAAATCAGCCACACATGGCCAAAGGTACACAAGAGAAAGAAGGAGAGATGATCACCAAGAGCTTCATGGCAATCCTCTTCTTGCAAGCTCCTCTCCCCAAGGTTGTGGGCTTCAATCCAAGCTCCTTACTCCAATTTGCACCTTGCTCTAGGGTTGATGATGGATTGATTGAATGGAGGAGATGTTGGAAAAGTTGAGAGGAAAAAGGGTTTTGATCGGCGAGTGTAATATATGATATGATTGTCCCCCTCTTTAATTCGCCCCTTTCACCTTTATATAGCCGCTGGACTTTACCCATAATTTTCGACGAAAACATAGAATGGTTTCGCCGAAACCATCTTCAATTTTCGGCGAGAATATAGAATGGTTTCGCCGAAACCATCTTCAAGTTCCACATGCCCGCCATCTGCTTCAAGTTTTCGATCCGAGGATTTGAAGATTTCACCGAGACTTCCTCTTCGGCGAAACTGCTATGATGATTTCGCCGAAGATGTCATCAGCTGAATATAGTATTTTCTTTGATTTTGCCTTGTCCATATCTCCTCCGTCCTAGCTCTGATTGACCTCCCGTTTGATCCTACGTGCTCCTTGTCACCAGTACTACAAAGCCAAGACCTGAAAATACAAAGAAAAAACCTCCAATAGACATGGAATTGGCCTCAAAGTGGCAACCGGGCAACAGAATAGCACTTAGCACAAAACTTCGATAAAAGCATAATAAGCATGACATTTAAGGATCAAACACGGGTATTTCATAGGCTAATCGAAGGCTGAAAATGCACCAAATAAAGTCACATCAAATTCCCCTACGACTAAGCTTTGTTTGTCCTCAAGCAAAAGAATCAGAAAACATCCAAATTCACAAATGACAAGATCGGTCCCATTGAGATTCAAGCAACACAATTTGGCTTAAACTGTTCCACAAACAAACTTAACCTACACATGCAAGAACGTCAACCAAACAAGTCTAGACCTCACTATTTTCTGCACACTTCAAGCAGTGGTTGATTGGGACACAGCAAAACCGACCACGACAACACCAATTCTAATCAAAAGGACTATTTTTTTGAAAGTGATGAGTGATCATGATGTGGCTATCGACTCGACTTCATCCGCTTCTAGATCCGCACTTTACAAACTCTGGCATAGGATCAAGGGCTACATTTGAGAACTCTTTTTTTTTTCCTTTTCTTTTCTTTTCATTTCCATTTTTTTCTTCTTTTTTTTTTCTTTTTTCCTTACTGCATATTAGTGCTCGACTCAACACTTCACTTAGGTGTTGAACCTGCCTAGCTCACAGCCTTTGCCCTTTTGCTAGTGCTCAACCCGACACTTCACTTAGGTGCCGAGCTTGCCTAGCTTTTCTTTTGAGCATTTTCTCTTTTTTTTTCTTTTCTTCACAATTTAGCCACTTGATCCTTAGCCCCTTACAACTTCCACACAAGATTTCGAATTGGATTCCGTCTAATCTCAAGCCACAATCACGAAGGATCGAAAAGGGTGATGAAAAGCATGGAATAGGGTGCCTTTATCTTCTTAGGCCGGTGTTATCGAGTGGTACAAAAACACGTATCAAACCAATCAACCAACATACAAGAGTGATAAAATCTCAGTTCTGGCCCAGACTCATTTGATATTAGTGCTAACATGCTGGTTATAGGTTCTAAGTAGGACAGTCTAAACGTCATTGCGAAAGCTTGAAGTCAACTAAACATCAAAAGTCAAGAACTGAACGATTCTACAATAGAGGAATTCGACATTCAATTAAGATCATGCAAATCATCAAAGCATAGCCTTATATCTCTACCACAAATAATCACACCAAAATCTCAAACTCCCCTACGACTAACATGAGCATTGTCCTCAATGATCAAGAGAGAGAGGGTAAGGTGGAACGAAGTTACCGCGTTGGTAGAGAGGAGCATATGACGTAATAGAGGTGAAAAAGTTCCCTGATGATCCTTGGTGAAGAGTGATCCAAAATGCTTGCCAAACCTTATTCAAAAAGCTAAAACAACACAAAAACCTCAAACAAGAATTAAAAGCGAAAAAGTAAAGATAACATGGGGTGCCTCCCAAGAAGCGCTTGGTTACCGTCTTAAGCTCGACGATACCTGCGTTATGGTGTCCAACTTAGTACCTCCTTGATGTCAAGTAGCTTCTTCCATGATGAAAGTTGAGCTCCAAGTAGCATCTTGGAGGAATGGTAGACTAGCCAATGCACATTGATGCTTGTATAGCACTTGAGACCTTGGGGTGGCTTGCTACCTTTGAGTGTCGAAGCTTGAGGAAGAAAGTATGGTAGGGAGCCTCCATTGAGATCCATTGTCTCCAAGTTGGTGATGCCACTCAAGGAGTCTTCCGGTTCACACATGGACGACTTCTCTTCCATTATCACCTTAGAGGAAGTTATGAAGCTTGTGTCCGTCTCTTGACACAAGTATTTCATGATCAAGCAAGAGGATTGAAGAGTACTCACAACCTTTGGTGGGACCTCAATAGGGTGGTGTTGTTCACTTTCGTGCTCCACTCTCGGTGCCACCTCTTCTTGAAGCGTCTCCAAATCATCTCTCACCTCCTCTAAAGGGTCATCATCCTCAAGTCTCCTTGGTTCTTCATACCCCACATCATCGTTACTTGGTGTGTCCTCGGGAAGAACATGTTCCTCAATCTCCTCCACTACCAACTCTTCTTCCGTGTCAAGCTCTTCCGGTTCACAAGTGTCATCTTCATCATCATAAAAATACTCCAAATGATTGGGATGTCGTTCATTCTCAAGAATCTTCGTGACGAGCTCTATGCTTTGAGATAAGCGGTTAACTCGGTTTGCATTATCCTCCACAATTTGCAAGATCTCTAGCATGAAAGGAGATGGAAGAGGTTTCTCATGGCTCGTGAACTCTTCTTGGGGAGACTCACCTTCTTCTTCTTCCATGACTAGCACTTCCGGTTCAAAGGTGTCGGAGATGAGCTTCACACTTTGAGTTAAATGATCCAACCGAGCCGCATTATCTTCCGCCATTTGCAACATCTCCTCAATTGTGGGGGGAGATGGACATTGTTGTTCCTCCTCTAGAGCTTCCTTGATGAGTGTCACGCCTTGAGCTAAACGATTGAGTTGGTTCGCATTATCTTCCGCAATCTTCAAAGCTTCCTCAAGTGTGGAAAGAGGTGGAGGAGGTTCCTCATAGCTTACAAACTCCTCTCGAGGACGCTCACTTTCCTTCACCATTTTCAAGAGCTCCTCTAACATAGAAGGAGGTTGAGAGGGTTGCTCACAGCTTGTGAAATCCTCTTGAGGGCGCTCGCTTTCTCTAACCATCTTAAAGAGCTCCTCTAACATTGAAGGCGGTGGAGAATGTTGTTCGTGACTTGTGAAATCTTCTTGATAATACTCCGGCAAGACTTCATGGTAGGGTGGAGATGGATAGGGAGATTGTTCATTCCACATTGGCATTGAAGCTTGTTGTTCTTGATCCCACCATTGGCTATCTCCCTCATAAGTTCCTTGGTAGTAGTTGGATGAAGTAAGATTACCATAATATGGATTAGGAGATGGATTCCACCCTTGATAGGTACCATAACCATTACCTCCATTCCACGAGTTCATCTTACTTGCAACCTTGCTCCCATGAACTAGATAGTTGGATAAGGGGCCTACAAACACGCACAACAAACACAACCAAGTAGTACAACAATGCGGGATAACAAAACCATAAAAACAAATAACAAAAACAATAAACAAAGAAGCAAAACTAAAACGGAAGGAAGTGAATAGAATGGTCCACTACTAAATGCTTTCAAAGGACTGAGAAAGTTCCCCGGCAACGGCGCCAAAAACTTGATAAGGAATTTTATCAAGGTCGTATTCCACGAGGGCTCTCTCAAAAGCTTGTACTCACACGGTTCATGGACGGTCTATTCATTTAAAATAAGATTTGGTTTGAAATAAGAACAAAAGAAAACATAAAGAAAACTAAACAAACAAGGCAAAACAAAAGGGTGCAAATCAAAGGTAAATGAGGTTAACTTGGAAAGATAGGTTCATCATGCTCAAGAGGTACAAATGCACAAACAAGCCAAACATGTTCGAGGATGCAATCGAATGACCATGCATTTCACTTCTATAGACTCAATGCACTCTCGTCGCACCAAATCCCTATCCTATAACCACTCAACCTAGGCTCTCGCTCTCAAGCTAAGTGACTAAGGATGCATTAAAGGTGTTTGATGAAATGCCAAGCTACAAAACCCTCTCCTATGACTCTATGACCACTAGGCTAGACACCACACTCTCATGTCAATGTCCTAACACTAAGAGAATCATCAAAAGACTAATCAAAGTTCAATTGAATGAAAAACCTAATGTACACCAAGTGTTCGATAAAATGCACAAGTGAGAAATCATGCAACTATGGTTGAATTGAGATGATCTAATCTCTTAGAACACACTCTCTTCAATCCCTAGACCTACAATCCATGTAATCCAAGCACTCTCATGCATTACATTACAAAAGATAGACCAATCAAGCCATAGCCATCAATGGAATTAACAACAAGTCATAGAGACCATCCTCATACAATCCAAGATCAATCATGGCAAGTTTATACAATTAACCTCTATCCTAGCACAACCATCTATCAAACCAAGAAAACCTAGGAAATCAGCCACACATGGCCAAAGGTACACAAGAGAAAGAAGGAGAGATGATCACCAAGAGCTTCATGGCAATCCTCTTCTTGCAAGCTCCTCTCCCCAAGGTTGTGGGCTTCAATCCAAGCTCCTTACTCCAATTTGCACCTTGCTCTAGGGTTGATGATGGATTGATTGAATGGAGGAGATGTTGGAAAAGTTGAGAGGAAAAAGGGTTTTGATCGGCGAGTGTAATATATGATATGATTGTCCCCCTCTTTAATTCGCCCCTTTCACCTTTATATAGCCGCTGGACTTTACCCATAATTTTCGGCGAAAATATAGAATGGTTTCGCCGAAACCATCTTCAGTTTTCGGCGAGAATATAGAATGGTTTCGCAGAAACCATCTTCAAGTTCCACATGCCCGCCATCTGCTTCAAGTTTTCGATCCGAGGATTTGAAGATTTCGCCGAGACTTCCTCTTCGGCGAAACTACTATGATGATTTCGCCGAAGATGTCTTCAGCTGAATATAGTATTTTCTTCGATTTTGCCTTGTCCATATCTCCTCCGTCCTAGCTCCGATTGACCTCCCGTTTGATCCTACGTGCTCCTTGTCACCAGTACTACAAAGCCAAGACCTGAAAATACAAAGAAAACACCTCCAATAGACATGGAATTGGCCTCAAAGTGGCAACCGGGCAACAGAATAGCACTTAGCACAAAACTTCGATAAAAGCGTAATAAGCATGGCATTTAAGGATCAAACACGGGCATTTCATAGGCTAATCGAAGGCTAAAAATGTACCAAATAAAGTCACATCAATGTGTCATTCTTTTCGCCGAAAATTCCTGTTTAAAACCGACCTGTTTCTCCTATTTCTCACCACCGACTCTTCTCGCCAAAAATTCTCACACTTTTCGTCGAAACGGTTTTTGATTTTCAATGACATTTTCGGCGAAAATCCACCCTGATTTTCGCCGAAAATCTTGTGTTTTCCGCCGACTATTTATACCGGTTCGACTTCTGATTTTTGCCCCCCCCATCCGAAAACTTCACACAAAATCAAATTCTCTCACCAGTTTTGACCATCGCCGATCGCCGTGACCACCGCCGCCTTGACCGCCCTTCCCCCTTGCCTGCCCCCGGTTCAAACCCTAGAATCAGAGCTTTTCGGCTCCGATTCCACCCGACCTAGTTTCAAGCTTTTTCGTCGATTTCTCGGATTTCCAATCATTTTCTCGAGTCATGTCTTCACGGTTAGTTGTTCAGCCCTTGATTGTGAATCTTTTGGCTCTTTGACTTTCAGTTTTCGGCATGGTTGACTTTGGTTGACTTTTTGGTTCTCCCTCTATTTTCATGATTGCTATGTCGGTGTCAATTGGCTAGGTTCTGGCATTTCTTTGTGACCTTTTAAGGCTCGTGACTTGTTGTCTGTGCGATCGTGTTAATGAATCATTCCATTCCTCATGCTTGGTTAATTGATTGACAGTTCTTTGCTGCTATATCTCGATTCGGTGATCTCTCGATTTTATTTGCTTGCCCCAATTGTCAACCTAAGTGTGGGGTAGGATTCTTATCTTCTGATGCTGGTCACTCCTGAGTTGTGTTTTACAGGGCTCCCAAACGTTTTAAGACCACCAGTGCGGATAGAGCACAGTGATCCTCGGCTTGACAGAACTTGGCCCCATCCTCCAGACCACCCGCGCCAGCTGCACCAACATCAACGGTTGTGGCCATCATTCCCGAGGATGCACCGACCCCTGTGACTCCTATCTCATCTATTCCTGCACCAGCCAATGGGGCCCTACATCCTTTCATTGCAGCCCTGGAGCCGCACCACCTAGAGATCTTTCAGAAGATCAAAGACATTCCTCCGGCTAAGGTGGCAGTTCTTTCTCTAGACAGTCTCAGGGGCCACAACCCGGCTTGGCACTCCACCATCGACACAGCCCTTCATAAAGCTGGCCTACGATCCTAGACCACTCTCGATTCGCCCTATCCTCTGGTCGCCCTTCAAGAGTTCTGGTGTTCCTTTGAGCACCTCACGCCGAAACCTAGCGCCATCTCGAAATTTGTTTCCTTCCGCCTCAGGGGTGTCTGGCATGTGAAGACCATCCATGAGTTAGCCCTCTTGTTCGACCCCCTTGCCAATATCCAGGATGCATGCCCTGGGTTCGCGGACACCTACTCCATCACGAGTGATCCTTACCCAGAAGTGTGGAAATGGGCCTCCTGCCAATCTGAGATGACTCCTATCGTCAACCCCACGGTCGGTGACATCTTTCACCCTATTCTTAAATTCTTGCATTATGTTTGGGTGCAGTCTCTGTGTTATTGCAGCAAGACGAGCCGTCACCATGTTTCTTTGGAGGAGCTCGTCTTATTCCGCGCTTTAGAGGAGGATGCAAACTTCCACCCCGGATGGTGGCTTGCACGATTCTTCCACAAGCGCACTACCACCAGGAAACTTCCTTCTGAGCTTCTGGGCGGACCTTTCATTTCATGTCTGATCGATAACCTCCAGCTCGGTGACAAATGGGGCCCCGATATCCCTCGTGTTCCGATTGAGTACATCGGTGCCGACCTCGCCATAGCATGGGGCATCAACCTTTCATTGGATTTTGAGAATTGCAAATCGCTCCCTCACCGCATCCCCCAGCCAGTCGAACGGCCGCCGTCGCGAGCGCTAATCACCGCTGAGATGAATGAGAGGCTGGCGCGTATTGAGAAGTGGCAGCTAGACTACTCGGCTGGTTCACTTCAATGGCAGAAGGACCGAGTAGCACATGAGGAGACCCAGAACGAGCGATGGACCATTCTTCAGCAGTTCATGGCCGACCAGTCAGCTAGACACAGGGATGATATCGCATGGCGCCAGCAGCTGGAGCAGCGGCTTGGCATTTCACCTTTCCTGACCCAGCCTCCACCCCCACCCTCGGAACAGTGATCAGGTTGTTTCTATCCTTTCCACTTTCTTCTTTTCGGATCTCGATCCACTTTTATTCTGTGTGGATCCGGGGCACTTGTCCCGGTATCCTTTTGATATTCTTGTTGTTTGTGTTTTGTAGGATTTTGAGTAGCTGCTCCGCTCCGCCCCGGACTCTTCGTGCTCAACCACTACACCGCCCATCACCCTTCAGGTTCCTCGTATCTCTGTCCTTTAGTTTGGTCCTGTGAGGACACAGTACAGTCTAAGTGTGGGGTAGGATGTTAGAGAACCACGCATGATCTTGATTGCCTATATCTTTGTGTGCCTCGTGATTCCTGTCCAGTCACTCTAGCATAGAATTGCTCAATTCTTGACTTTTGATGTTAAATTGACTTCAATTTTGAACAATGACATCTAGATTGTTCCACTTAGAACCTGTAACCAATGTGTCAGAACTGATATCAAATGAGTCTAGGTCAGAACAGATCATACATCACTCTTGTAGTTAAAACTTGAATTATTTGAAGTTTTTGACTTGTTAATAACAAAGCTCGATAACACCGTTCTAAGACGATAAATGCTAGCTTCTTCCATGTTTTTCACTCCATATTTGATCACCTGTGATTGTGGCTTAAGATTAGACGAAAATCCAATTCGAAATCTGATGTAAAAGTTATAACTAGCTAGGACCAAGTGGCTAAATTGTTGAATCAAGTAATTGAGTTGTTCAAGTTAGTGTTAAGTTCTTTAAAGTGCTGAAAATAAAGCAGGCAAGCCCGACACCTAAGTGAAGTGTTCGGGTTGAGCACTAGCATAAGCACAAATACTGTGAGCTAGGCAGGTCCAACACCTAAGTGAAGTGTTTGGTATCGAGCACCAATATGCAGTAAATCAATTGAAGGAAGAAGTTGAACTTGAAATAAATCATTGTTTAAATCGGTCCTAGCTAGAACATGTAACGTACAGATCTAGAAACGGATGAAGTCGAGTCGATAGCCACGTCACTTTTCCTACCTCCGCGTCCACATCATGGTTAGAGCTTAAGGTCTTTTTGATTAGAATTGGTGTTATCGTAGTCGGTTAATTATGATTCATCATTTTGCCAACAAACGTGCTTTGTTAAAACTACTACTTGAAGTGTACAGAAATTAGTAAGATCAAAAACTTGTTTGGTTGAAGTTCTTGCATGTGTGGGTCACTTTTTCTACGTGGAATAGTCTAAACCAAATCGTTAGAATTGAATCTCAGTTTAATCTCGTGTCATTTGTGAATTTGAGTGTGTTCTAGTTCAGTTTGCTTGAGGACAAGCAAAAGCTTAAGTGTGGGGTTTTTGATGACACTCGAATTGACGTGATTATCAGCTTCATTTAAGCGACATCTCATTGCTTAAGACACAGTTTCTAGGGTAGAATAGTGAATATTCACTCAACCGATCCATCTCATGCCTTTTGTGTTACCTTGACCCATTTCGGGTCTATTTGATGGTTTTCTAGTATTTTCGTGTTAGCACAGGTGTTCGCCATCAAATGAGGTAGCCAAGGACGTGTCTAAGGCACCGGAACCCCGAGGAATCACACCTGAATCAACCAGAAAAGTCATTCAACTCAAAAGAATTCCTGCCCCATTTACACATATATTTTCGGCGAAAATACCCTAGGGTTTTCGCCGAAAATGAAAGAAGAAATCCACTGTCCCGATCAAGAAGAAGTTTTGGGCGAAAACCTTGGGAGTTTTCGCCAAAACCCTACGCCATTTAAGCCAGAGGAAACAGACGGATCATGATATGACCCAACCCGACTGCCCAAGTATCCGTAAGTACTCATACACTCCACCAGGGTCACCAGTCCAAGGGAGAACCTTAGGGCCCTACAAGAAGCGAATACAGCCAAGGGAAGGCCACCTACAAGACCCCAAGCCCAGGTATGAGATAAGATACAGAATAAGGCCTCACCCTGCAGGTGGGAAAACTCAGAAGGAAGAGATGCCACTCCAAGCCATGCTGTTGGCCGAGTGTGGACTGCCACCCTTGTAAAACACAACTTTGATGAAATAAACCCCCTTTGAAAGAACTTTGTTCTGAAACCTTATTGTATCTGCATGTTGCGATACTGAAGGCCCCGACTTATCACCAAGAGCATCCATCTCTTGGCGTGGCGTCATCGACTGGACACTTCTGGTTCCCGGCTATATACAGCCGACGGGTCAAAGTACTTATCCGCCCCCGGTTCCCGATGGTTCTACCTCGTTGCACGGTCTCAACTTACGGTTCCCGACAGGTCGTCTGCCCACGGTTGCAGCGGTTCACATCAGTTGGTATCAGAACACGGTTCAGCTCACGGACCACAATTTATCCTAGTCTCCAGGTTCACCGAGCAGGACCCGAGCTTGGAGGAGGATGAGGCCGAGATGGCTACACCAGAAGACCCACCCATGCCCCATGGAGAGGAAGTCCGAGTACAAGCCGAGCTCCATGGAAGCCCGAATAGACCCGAGCCTTCAGCTCACGGCCAAACCCTAACCCTAGGGATTCGGCACCTCTGGTAACACCTACACCATCTATTTATAAGTTTCAAGGCTCTAACCCACGTCCCAGTGGAATTGTATGTGTCAAATGTCAAGGAAGGGGACATATCTCGAGGGACTGCCCTAATCAACACACGATGGTGATTAGAGAAAAGGAAATCAAGACAAACGATGAGGAAGACGAGAAGAAAGAAGAAGAAGAATCTGATGAAGGAGAAGGAGTTAAGTCGAGAAGGCTTGAGAAGTTTGCAGGGTTCACCTCTAAAACCCTAGCACCCAGCGCCCCGGCACCAGCCCCGGCCTCAGCCCCGGCACCAGCCCCGGCCTCAGCCCTGGCCCCGGCCCTGGCACCAGCCCCAGCCCCAGCCCCGGCACCAGTACCCACGCCCCGACGCTGCCCGACTAGGTCCTAGCACCCCAGCACCTCGGCCTAGCTCCGGCGCTGCCCAACCAGCCCCAGCGCTCGGCCCCAGCCTCGGCGCTGCCCCAAGCCCCAGCACCCCAGCGCTCGGCCCCAGCCTCGGCGCTGCCCCCCCCCAGGCCCCAACGCCCCAGCACTTGGCCCCAGCCCCGGCGCTGCCCAACCAGGCCCCAGCACCCCAACACTCGCCCCAGCCCTCGGCGCTGCCCCAGGCCCTAGCGCCCCAGCGCTCGGCCCCTGCCTCGGTGCTACCCCAGGTCTTAGCGCCCCAGCGCTTGGCCCCAACCCCGGCGTTGCCCGACCAGGCCCCGGCGCTGCCCGACCAGGCCCCGGCGCCCTAGCGCCCCGGCACCGACTGGCGCTACCCCGCCCAGCCTCGGCGACCCAGCACCCGGCCCCGGTGCTGCCCTACTAGGCCCCGGCGCCGCAGCGCCCAGCCCCGACTGGCCCTACCCAGTCAGTCCTAGCGCTCCAGCACCCCGCGCTACCCTGCCCGACCAGGCCCCGGCCGCCCTAGCACCCGACCCCGACCTGTCGCTGCCCAAGGCTCCCTGGCGCATCACCACCCGACGTGGCCCCCGACCACGAGTCTGAAGCGTCCCTGCCCGGCGCTCAGCCCCGGTCCTACCCGACCCCGGCTGCCCCGACGTGTTGATGCCCGATGCCACCGACCTGCACGCCGCCACCGGTTATCCACTACCCACCGTCGCCGCCTCACCACTGGCCGCCGCCAGCTTCCTACTGACCGCTACCGCCTTCCCACTGCCCGACGGATCACTGCCCGCCGCCGCCGCCTTGCCTCTACCCGACGCGTCACTGCCCAACGCCTTCCCACTGCCCGACTGATCACTGCCCCTCGCCGCCACCTTGCCACTGCCCGATGCGTCACTACCCACTGCCGGCTTTTCCTTGGCCGCCGCCACTTTGCCCCTGCCCGACGCGTCACTGCCCGGCACCGCCATCCTGCCCGACGTGCCCTGGATCACCTCCGGCACCCCCGACACCCCCGTGCCCCGACCCGACGCTTCACCACGGGTTCCCTATGCACCCAAGATTCAATGGGAGATCATCTCCTGACGAGTTTTGAGAGCTGCCCCGAGTGAAGAAGATCCGGATGCTGACCCGGATGTAGAAATGAGTGAGGAACTCTCACCCGCCACCTCCCCGAGCCTTAACATTATTGTTGATAGTTTTTCAGGAGAGGGAGCTATGGAGACCGATGGAGAAAGCACTGAAGGACCCGAGCCTTGGTCCGTTACTGATTCAAATGACACTCCTAGGTCGAAAGATGAAGCTGAATCTTCCCCGACTGTGGCCGACAAGATTGCTGAAGTTTGGAAGAGAGTGATGAGTGCTAGAAGAGAACCCGAGATGGATTTGGGGGAAAATCCAAGGCAAGAAGAGGGGGATGATATGACCCAGCCCGACTGCCCAAGTATCCGTAAGTACTCATACACTCCACAAGGGTCACCAGTCCAAGGGAGAACCTTAGGGCCCTACAAGAAGCGAATAGAGCCAAGGGAAGGCCACCTACAAGACCCCAAACCCAGATATGAGATAAGATACAGACTAAGGCCTCCCCCTGCAGGTGGGAAAACTCAGAAGGAAGATATGCCACTCCAAGCCATGCTGCTGGCCGAGTGTGGAAACCCTAGAGCTGAAGACAAGCCCCGGCCGGATCTTGACCTCATCTCCAAGGACCCTGAAGATGAAGCACACTCCAGAGACCCTCTGGAGGCATTCCTGGAGTATAGAAGCAAGAGAGCCCAAGAGTACCTGGCCAAGAAGGGATGGCTACCCAAGACCGACCCGGCGCCAAGTCCTGAAGAGAATTAGAGCACCTGGTTCCAAGGCACCACCGCTGGCTTGACCCTAGCCCATGAGAGTCACGTATGGAACTATCTGAGGCGATGCCCGAAGCTAGGAGATGAAGCCCCGAGCATAAATGATGAAGTTCCCAAACTGGCCCCGCCTCGAGCCCTAGATCGAGAGCCGGGCCGATCGGGATTATTTTATGGGAATAGACGTCGTGTGGACCAAGCCTTTTGGCAAGGCCCTAGCCCTTGGACCAGCCCGGAGCATCAGGCCCTAAGGCCCGACGAAGGCCGGCCGTTGAAGAAGAAGAAGCCCGGAGCCGAGCAAAGGCCCAGCCCGAAGACCGGCTGCTCGCCGAGTCCTAGTCCCACCCGGACTAGGAAACCCTAAAACCGTCGATTTAGGGTTTTAAGAGTTTTATTCCTATTTTGAGTTGGATTCTTGGATTTAAAGACTATTTAATTGTTTTTCCTTTTTAGTAGGACGTGTTTAGGGGTTTTAGGATTCTATTTAGGAATAGGACTCTTTATTCTATTCTTATTTAGGAGTTAGACTTTAGGGAGGAGAGCTTGTTCCCTCCCTATAAATAGAGGCCGCCGGCCACCCTTGCAAAACACAACTTTGATGAAATAAACCCCCTTTGAAAGAACTTTGTTCTGAAACCTTATTGTATCTACATGCTGCGATACTGAAGGCCCCGACTTATCATCAAGAGCATCCATCTCTTGGCGTGGCGTCATCGACTGGACACTTCTGGTTCCCGGCTATATACAGCTGATGGGTCAAAGTACTTATCCGCCCCCGGTTCCCGATGATTCTACCTCGTTGCACGGTCTCAACTTACGGTGTTTAAGGGTCATCTGCCCACGGTTGCAGCGGTTCACATCAGATCAAGCAACATTTTGAGCAAATATTTTCACCAAAAATATCCTTGGATTTTCGGCGAAAATCCCAGTGAAAAAGCAGCACCCGCCGGTTAGGTTTAAATACTGAATCAAGTGGCTAAATAGGAGATCAGAATTTACACACAATCACACACGGGACGAAAAATCCCAAGACTGAGAGAGAGAAAGAATGAGTGGATAGAGTTTGAGGAGCCAGGAACGGATCGTGATGCCATCCATCCATCTCAGAGAGCCAGTGCTAGGAGTTGAAGATCCAGCTGATTGAAGCTGCCAGGAATCGTCAAAATTAGGTTTTACAGTTCTTCTCTGTCTTCCCTACCTGAGATGTATTCTTTGTCTGTCTTTGATTCTTCAGTAATGAATATGAGTAACTAAACTCATATAGCTTAGATCAGATGAACCCTTAGTGACCCAGGGCTTTAAAGCGGTCACGGATCAGCGGTGATTAGATTCGAAATTCATTCAGTTTCTCCTTCATGTTTGACTTATTCTTTGTTCTTTGTGTTTCTTGTCTGGTTTGGCCACCTAGATTAGATTCTTGTTAAGCTAAGGATAGAAGCGAACGCTCGCCTTACTTTAGAACATCAAGTTGAACAATTAACCTTATAATTGGAGTGTGCCTTTCGTAGGAACTGATTAGGGTTAATCCACCGCAAGAGTAACTCATAAATCGTTAGAATTTGCACCAGTTAAGTTAAGTCATTGCGAGAGGCGACCGTACCCGGGCGGCTAATTAATCGTGGTAGCTAGATCGGATAAAGCGAACGTTCGCCAGTCTTAAACCTAAGGGTCAGGAGTTATGGTGGTGTTTGAGAACTGAATGAACTAGAATCGGAAACTGCTGATCTGTTGATTGCCTATGCTCTGGTGATCTAAGGGGGATTCAAAATCTAAGCTTGTCTGTCTTCTGTCTTAGTCAACCAATCAATCGTTATTCGCTTTAATCTCATTTCAATTAATCTTTGCATTTTTAGTATAGAAGTCATGGAACTGACACCACGCACTAAGTGTTTTAACATTGGATTTAAATCGCCAACCTATTTGAGTAACGAAGTAGAGGAGACCCATGGAATACGATCTACCCGAGCTTCACAACTTGGTAGTTATTTGATTGACCGCTATTCTGCAGCTCATCACTTCACTTTGGTAGATTGCCTCTGCTCCGAGGATCCGTGCTCATCCCCTACGCCAACCATCTCGGTCCAGGTTCTTCTACTTCACTCTGAACTCTAGATTTAGTACTATGAGGACACAGTCCGATTTAAGTGTGGGGTAGGATGCTAGAGAACCTTGCATGAACTTGATTGCTCTTGATTGTGTTTTTGTGTGCCTCGTGATTCCTGTCCATTCTCTCTAGCATAAGAATGGCTCAGTTCTTGATTTTTGATGTTAAGTTGTTGTTCAATCTTTCATAATGATGCTTAGACTGCTTAACCTAGAACTTGAGAACCAACGTGTTTACTTTGATGCTAAATTGCCTGGTCAGAACAAAATTTTTAAAATCACACTTGTAGTTTGTAGCCTTGATTGCATGAAAATGACCGAATCCGACTAGCAAACCAACTGTGAGCTTTTGATCCATTGCACGTAACTTGCAATTTCAATTCTTTTTGAGTGATTTTCTGTTTGCTTGAATGAGTTAGAATTTGCATGAGACCTACTCGAGACCACACGATGACACGAGTTCTAGAATGATACGGGCACCTAGATTCAGCTACTAAGCCAGATAGCCTACCAAACGATAAATCCATTAGGTTTAAACCTTTGAGCTTGGCCTATTCTTTCAGTTTGATAATACATTATAGCCATTTCCCATTCTTTCATTCCCCGTTGATCCCCTGTGGTCGTAGTTCTCGATTGACCTACCGGAAGTCGGTTTGTGGTAACCTGCCTATAGCCATTAAACAGGTGGTCTTAGCTATTATGTCCAGACGTGTAAACCCCTCTAGCAACTAAAAGAAAATTGGCACAAAGAAAAAAAAGAGAAGAAGAAGAAAAATAAAAGGAATTTCGAAAAAAAAAGTAAGAAAAAGAAGAAAAAGTTCAAAAGTTTTGAGTTCAAATAAACGTTCTTCTCCCTACAAATGGAAGAACGAAGTCAAAAGAAAAGTCAAAAGAAAAATGTAAAAGAAAATAAAGTGCTAGGTTGCTTGAGGGTATCATAGGACGAGCGTTCACTATTACACCCGTGTCTGGTTAGACGGTAGGAAGCCATAGGCTAGATTCGAGGGAAGTTAGTTGAAAGCTACACCGCACCAAAGCCATCATCATACATTCCCATCATCCATCTCATCATAAACCCTTGTAGTGTAGAATTCATTACAGTCCTAGCAGGGAAGTCCTTCTTGACTAGTTTCTCGTTTTGTCATAGTGGTGGAGATGTGGTCGAATTGCAAACTTATGACAGAATTCAGTAACAGAAAATGATTGAGAGCAGAAACACGTCCTTAAACACAGAGAGTGAGAGTTCCCCATTTACTAAATATTTCCTGTGTGAGGAGTCTGGTCGGTCAGGTCAAATTCGTGCATAATTGGTTGCGATCACTAGTCGTGTGCAGTTTATTAGTGAGACCAGGTTGTTTGGCTGATCAGTATGCATGTTAGGTTTCTTGTTCTAGGAATTATCTGTCTAATAATTCATTGTGTTTGATTGAACTCCAATTTAATAAAACTTTTCATTTGTGAAAATGAGCGTTTCTATTCAGTTTGCTTGAGGACAAGCAAAAGCTTAAGTGTGGGGTATTTTGATGACACTCAATTTGACGTGATTATCAGCCTCATTTAAGTGACATTTCCTTGCTTAAGACATGGTTTTTAGGGTAGAATAGCGAATATTCAATCAATTGCTCTATCTCGTGCCATTTGTGTTACTTTGGCCCGTTTCGGGCTATTTGATGGTTTTCTAGTGTTTCTATGTTAGCACAGGTTTTTGCCGTCAAATAAGTAGCCAAGGACGTGTCTAAAGCGTTGGAACCTCGAGGAATCGCACCGAAATCGATCCAAGGAGTCAATCAAGTCGAACCAAACCCCACCCCGTTTTACACTGAAGTTTTCGGCAAAATCCCCCAATGTTTTCGGCGAAAACTCATGAAGGAATCGACAGTGCTGACAAGAAGAAGTTTTCGGCGAAAACTCCAAGTTTTCACCAAGAACCCCGGCGTCTGAAAATCACAGGAGAATTCAGCCGGCGATCAGTCATTTTACAAAGGAAATTTTCGGAGAAAATTCCTTCATATTTTCGGCGAAAATTCCAGGCAAAATCCGGCGGTATTAGGGTTAAGGATAAATACTTAACCGGCGGCCCATAACAGGAGATATACTTCATACCGGAGATCACACATCATAATTCCAACTAATAACAAGTACTTCGAGGATTCTCAAGAGTTCTGAAGTAGAGTTTAGAGTTCGAAGAGCCGGGAAGAGATCGTGACGCCATCCCTTTCATCTCGAAGACTCGGAGCTAGGATTGCAAATTACCGAAGATCGAAGCTTTGCCAGAATCGTCAGAATTAGGTTTTACAGTTCTTACCTGTTCTTCCTCTGTATGATGAACTCTGTTTCTGTCTTTGATTCTTTTGATATGAACATGAGTAGCTAAACTCTTAGAGCTTAGACTAGATGAACCCTAAGTGACCCAGGGCTTTAAAGCGGTCACGGATCGGCGGTGATTAGATTCAAAGTTCAATCAGTTTCTCTTTCATGTTTGATTTGTTCTTCGTTGTTCATGTTTCTTGTCTGGATTGATCACCTAGATTAGATTCTTGTTAAGCTAAGGATAGAAACGAACGCTCGCCTTGCTTTAAAACATCAAATCGAACAATTAACCTAATCATTGGAGTGTGCCTTTTGTAGGAACCAGTTAGGGTTAATCCACTGCAAGAGTAACTCATAAATTATTAGTAATTGCACCAGTTAAGTTAAGTCGTTGCGAGAGGCGACCGTACCCGAGCGGCTAATTAATCTTGGTAGCTAGATCGGATAGAGCGAACGTTCGCCAGTCTTAAACCTAAGGGTAATGAGTTATGGTGGTGTCTTAGAATTGATTGAATGAGAATCGAAATCCGCTGATCTGTTGATTGCCAATGCTCTAGTGAATGAAGGGGGATTCAAAGTCTAAGTTTGTCTGTCATCTTTGTTTTCAACTAATCTTTCAATCTGTTTTCAGTTTTAATTATTTTTAATTTCTGTGCATTTTTTAGAATTAGAAGTCCTGGAACTCACACCACACAGGAAGTGTTTAAACTTGAATAACTTGCCTTTATATTTGAGTAAACGATCATTAGAAGACCCGTGGAATACGATCTACCCTAGCTTTCTAAGCTTGGTAGTTATTTGCTAAACCTGCTCTGCAGCGTTCACCACCTACACATGCAAGAGCATCAACCAAACAAGTTTTCGATCTTACTAATTTCTGCACACTTCAAGCAGTAGTTTCAGCAAAACTCGTTTCTTGGCAAAGCAATTAATCATAGTTAATCGAGTTCGATAACACCAATTCTAGTAAAAAAGACTTTAAGCTCTAGCCATGATGTGGATGCGGAGGTAGGAAAAATGATGTGGCTATTGATTCGACTTCATCCGTTTCTAGATCTGTACGTTACATGTTCTAGCTAGGACCGATTTTTAACAACAATTTATTTCAAGCACAACTTCTTCCTTCAATTGATTTACTGCATACTAGTGCTCGATACCAAACACTTCACTTAGGTGTTGGACCTGCCTAGCTCACAGTATTTGTGCCTTTCCTAGTGCTCAACCCGAACACTTCACTTAGGTGTCGGGCTTGCCTAGCTTTAATTTTCAGCACTTTTAAGGAACTTAACATTGATTTGAACAACCCATTTGCTTGATTTAACAATTTAGCCGCTTGATCCTAGCTAGTTATAACTTGTTACACAAGATTTCGAATTGGATTTCCGCCTAATCTCAAGCCACAATCACAGGTGAACAAGTATGGAGTGAAAAACATGGGAGAAGCTAGCATTTATCATCTTAGAATGGTGTTATTCAGCTTTATCATTAACAAGTCAATTGATTCAAGTTTCGACTAACGAAGTTGTTTATGATATGTGCTGACCTAGACTTGTTTGATATCAGCTCCGACACGTTGGTTACAGGTTCTAAGTGGAACAGTCTAGACGTCATTGCTCAAAATTGAAGTCAATTTAACATCACTAGTCAAGAATTGAGCCATTCTATGCTAGAGGGATTCAAAATTGGACCACAGAATCACAGAAAATCAAGCAAGATCATGCATAATCTTAGCATCCTACCCCACACTTAAACTGTTCTGTGTCCTCACATGACTAAAAGGAGGTTGAGAGATACGAAGAACCTGGAAGGTGATGGGTTGTGTAGTGGATGAACGCGGAGAGCCCGGAGCGGAGCGGAGTAGCTACTCAAGATCCTACAAAACACAAACAACGAAAAGATCAAAAGGATACCGGGACAAGTGCCCCGGATCCACACAGAAAAAATTGGATCGAAACCCGAAAAGAAAGAAAGAAAAGAAATTGAAATGATAGAAACAACCTGATCACTGTTCCGAAGGTGGGGCTGGAGGCGGGGTCGGGATAGGGGAAATGCCAAGTCGCTGCTCCATCTGCTGTCACCATGCGATGTCGTCCCTCTGTCTTGCTGACTGGTCAGCCATGAATTGCTGTAGAAGAGCCCATCGCGCATTCTGTGTCTCTTCATGCTCCACCCGATCATTCTGCCATTTAAGCGAACCAGCAGAGTAATCAAGCTGCCATTGCTCAATGCGCGCCAGCCTCTCGTTAATCTCGGTGGGCTCTGTGGCTGAGGTGGAGGCAATAGCTCGAGGAGAGGTGATGAGAACCGTCGTTGTGATGAGCTGGTTCTATCAAATAACTATCAAGCTCAAGAGCTAGGATAGATCGTATTCCACGGTCCTTCAATTAATTGGCTACTTCAGAACTAACAATTACTCAAGGAAAACACGTTGTGCGTGGTGTGAGTTCCACGACTTCTAATTCTAAGGAATGCAGGAAAATTAAAGCAAATTAAGCTAAAGCAGATTGAGAATTAGGGTTTTAAAACAAGAAAGATAGACGAACTTAGACTTTGAATCCCCCTTCGTTCCCCAGAGCATTGGCAATCAACAGATCAGCGGATTTCGATTCTTATTCAATCAATTACTAAGACACCACCATAACTCCTTACCCTTAGGTTTAAGACCGGCGAACGTTCGCTCTATCCGTTCTAACTACCAAGATTAACTAGCCGCCCGGGTACGGTCGCCTCTCGCAACGACTTAGTTAACTGGCGTAATTACTAGTGATTAATGAGTT
Source organism: Linum lewisii (assembly GCA_034768395.1). Classification (NCBI taxonomy): domain Eukaryota; kingdom Viridiplantae; phylum Streptophyta; class Magnoliopsida; order Malpighiales; family Linaceae; genus Linum; species Linum lewisii. Next base: position 35,567,240 of record CM068300.1, read on the forward strand.
ACTCTTGCAGTGGATTAACCCTAACCGGTTCCTACAAAAGGCACACTCCAATTATAAGGTTAATTGTTCAATTCGATGTTCTAAAGTAAGGCGAGCGTTCGCTTCTATCCTTAGCTTAACAAGAATCTAATCTAGGTGATCAATCCAGACAAGAAACATGAACAACGAAGAACGAATCAAACATGAAAAAGAACTGATTGAATTTCGAATCTAATCACCGCCGATCCGTGACCGCTTTAAAGCCCTGGGTCACTTAGGGTTCATCTAGTCTAAGCTCTGACGAGTTTAGCTACTCATGATCATTACAAAAGAAACAAAGACAAAGAAAGAGTTCATCATTCAAAGGAAGAACAGAAAAGGATCTGAAAAACCTAATTCGGACGACTCTGACAGACTCCGATCTTCGGTAAGTTACACTACTAGCTCCGGTTCTCCGAGATGGAAGGGATGGCGTCACGATCTCTATCCGGCTCTTCGAACTCCAACTGTTCGCTCCAGAACTTCAGAGAAAAAACTGATCTCGAAAAGTTGTGTTTTTCGAATTATGAATTGTATCTTCTATATTGGCCGCCGGGTTAAATATAAATACTTAACCCTAGTTGGGCCGGGCTGAGATGGTAATTTCGCCGAAACCATAGGGGTAGTTTCGGCGAAAACTCTTGTGTGAATGGACGTCCGCCGACTGATCCTTCTGTTCATTCTTTTCGGTCCGAAAACTCAAAGTTTTCGGCGAAAACTTTCTTCACTTGACATCAGCCGGTTTGCACTAATGTTTTCGCCGAAAAAATATACTTAGTTTCGGCGAAATCTCCTTTGTCTTGGCACCAGTCTGAATGCACTAATATTTTCGCCGAAATCCATAGGACATTTTCGGCGAAAGTGTCTTTGTAATCGGGCAGGATTTTGGTTGGACTTTGATTGGTTCCTTTGATCGATTCCGGTTCAGTTCCTCGATGTTCCTATGCCTTAGACACGTCCATGGCTACTTTATTTGACGGCAAAAACCTATGCTTACGCAAAAACACTAGAAAACCATCAAATAGACCCGAAAAGGGCCAAGGTAACACAAATGGCACGAGATAGGGCAATTGATTGAATATTCGTCATTCTACCCTAAAAACCATGTCTTAAGCAAAGAAATGTCGCTTAAATGAGGCTGATAATCACGTCAAATCGAGTGTCATCAAATACCCCACACTTAAGCTTTTGCTTGTCCTCAAGCAAACTGAATAGAAACGCTCATGTTCATAAATGATAAGATAGATTAAATTAGAGCTCAATCAAACATAATGAATTATTAGACAGATCGATCCTAGAACAAGAAACCTAACATGCATACAGATCAGCCAAATTACCTGGTCTCACTAATAAACTGCACACGACAAGTAATTAGCAACCAATTATGCACGAATTTGATCTGACTGACCAGACTGCTCACACAGGATATATATAGTACAATGGGAACTCTCACTCTCTGTGTTTAAGGACGTGTTTCTGCTCTCGATCATTTTCTGTTACCGAATTCTGTCATAGGTTTGTATTTCGACCACATCTCCCTCACTGTGACAACACGAGTATCTAGTCAAGAAGGACTTCCCTGCTAGGACCGTAATGAAATCTACACTTCTCGGGTTTATAATGAGATGGATGATGGGAATGAATGATGATGGCTTGGTGCGGTGTAGCTTTCGACTAACTTCCCTCGAATCTAATCTATGGCTTCCTACCGTCTAACCAAACACTGGTGGAATGATGAACGCTCGTCCTATGATACCCTCAAGCAACCTAGCACTTATTCTTTTTCTTTTGCATACATTTTTCTTTTCAACTTGTCTTACGACTTCGTTCTTCCATTTGTAGGGAGAAGAACGTTTTATTTGAACTAAACTTTGAACTTTTTCTGATTTTTCTTCTTTTCTCTTTTTTTGAAAATTTTCTTTTTTTTTCTTTCTTTTCTTTTGTACATTTTTTTCTTCTGTGCCGATTTCTTTTAGTTGCTAGAGGGGTTTACACGTCTGAACATAATAGCTAAGACCACCTGTTTAATGGCTATAGGCAGGTTACCACAAACCGACTTCCGGTAGGTCAATCTAGAACTACAACCACAGGGGATCAATGGGGAATGAAAGAAATGGGAAATGGATGTAATGTATAATCGAACCGAAAGAACAGGCCAAGCTCAAGGGTCTAAACCTCGTGGATTTTATCGTTAAGGTAGGCTATCTGGCTTAGTAGCTGAATCTAGGTGCCCCTATCCTTCTAGAACTCGTGTCATCGTGTGGTCTCGAGTAGGTCTCATGCAAATTCTAACTCATTCAAGTAAACAGAAAACCACTCAGAAAGAATTTAAATTGCAAGTTACGTGCAATGGATCAAAAGCTCACAGTTGGTTTGCTAGTCGGATTCGGTCATTTTCATGCAATCAAGGCTACAAACTACAAGTGTGATTTTAAAATTCTGTTCTGACCAGGCAATTTAGCATCAAGCATACAAGTTGGTTCTCAAGTTCTAGGTTAAGCAGTCTAAGCATCATTATGAAAGGTTGAACAACAACTTAACATCAAAAATCAAGAACTGAGCTATTCTAATGCTAGAGAGACTGGAATGGAATCACGAGGCACACAAATCACAATCAAGGGCAATCAAGTTCATGCAAGGTTCTCTAGCATCCTACCCCACACTTAAATTGGACTGTGTCCTCACAGGACTAATTCTAGAGTTCATAGTGGAATGGAAGAACCTGGACCGAGATGATTGGTGTAGGGATGAGCACGGGTCCTCGGAGCGGAGGTAATCTACCCAAGTGAAGCAAAGGGAATCTCCCAACTGCCTACAAAACAAAAACAAATAAAACATAAAAAGGAAACCGGGACAAGTGCCCCGGATCCACACAGAAAAAAGTTGGACCGAAGTTCGAAAAGAATAAATAAAAAGAAAGGATAAGGAAAAGGACACCACCTGATCATCACTGGTCAGAGGTGTCGGGGTGGGGGAAGTGGAAGTAATCGCCGAGCTGTCGCTGCCACTCCAGCTGTCGCTCATATCGCCGGTCGGCGCGGCGCATGTGTTGTTGCATAATAGTCCACCTAGCCTCTTGAGTGGCGTTGTCGGTGATGCGCCACTCCTGTAGTCGCTCGTACAACTCACCAATGTCCGCGGGGTGGTGTTGCGGCTGGTGAGTATGCGTCGGAAATGGATCTGGAATGCGCGGCGGCGACTGGTGAATGTACCCTGCCTGATGGTGTGGTGAGGGTATATAATCTTGAAACTCAGGCGGCGGCTGCGGCTGCTGCTCCTCAGCATCATCTTCGTCCTCCAACTCGACCGCAGGTTTGAGTGGAGGATCTGCTGCTACATGGGGACTGAGGTCGAGTTCTAAGTCGTACTCGACCGCCAAGTCTCCTCCAACGGTCCGAACTGGATGTCGTGGAATGTGAGGGCCATATTCATGGCCGATGCCGAAAGAAAGGATGAGCTGACCTATGAAGTTGCCTTCCAAGAGTTTGCGTGGTTGCTTCTTCCTCTGGGTCCTCTGGCTGAAGATGTGAGCTAGCACCCAGCCGGGGTGGAGAGGGTAGCTCTCTCGGATGGCTCGATGAAGCATGAGCTCCTCCTTAAGGATATGGTGGCGATCCTTGTCTCTGACATATAAAAGTGACCTCCGCCAAACCATATGAATAAACTTATAGAGCGGGTGAGAGAGGGACTTAACTGAGTTGTTCTTCCTGAGGCGATCGCCAGGCACGCCTGTCATGTGGCTCCAGAGGGCGTGCAATGCCTCGTCGTCATCATCCTCGCCCCAACCGAGGTGATGATCGTGATAGTGCTCGTAGGGGATGCCCAGATGAGCGGCAAACTCATCGTAAGTGAGCTGCATGTACACCCCACCAAGAAAGAAAGTGATCACCTTCTGGCCCCGTCTCTTCTTATGCTCGTCCAAGTCAAATGTCGCCCAGAACTCCTAGAGAGCAATGTCTGGGAACTCGGCGGCTATAGTGGTCAGCTCTAGGAGATCGGCCGGTGCTAAGGCGTCATGCACGTTCCGGTAGAATCCTCGTCATGCTCCTGGAGCGACTCCATGGATAAAGGACGCACGTCAGCTCCCGGATGTGCGCGATCTTCTGGAAGTTCTCAAAGTAGAAGTCCGGAAGACGGGCGATGGTGGGATGGTATCCAGCATGGCGAGGGAGTGCAGGTGGGGGACCCAGAATGGCGGGTGTGACGGGAGCGGCAGCTCCTGAGCTCGAGGCGCCATCAAGGCGTGCCTTAGTCCTGCGCTCAAAAGTGTTCCTAAAACCAGAATGAAACCAGATTAGTCAACTAAGATCCTACCCCACACGTAGTAGAAAAACTCAATTTCACAAGGAAACGAGGGAAACTAAGTGGGGTAAGTAAAGCGGAGTAACCGGTAATCATAGACAATAGAGCACATGTCTTAAGAACAGCTATAATCAGGGAAACGCAATCAGAGTTCAAAAATTCAAACCGACATTTTTAGAAAGTCAACATTAAGTCATATTGAACCCTAATCATGGCAAGACTATCACAACTTGGAAAGTAACGGTATCATGAGATTTCAAATGGCAGCACGATAATATGAACAAGAATAAACACTTATGATAGCCAAACGATCAACAACAAGTCAACAACAAACCGATATATCTCACAAGTCAACAAAACAACGAATCAATCGTATGCATAGCAACACATGACCAAAGGATATGGAAATTAAGCACGGAACTCCCTAAGCATCCTAGAACGGTTCTATAAGTTCAGTCAATCCTAGTTCACACGAAACAGTTGGCACGCAAAATGAGGTAAACCGAAAAGTCAACCGAAAGTCAACCCCAACGAAATTCAGCAATCCATATGTCAAAATATTTGTATTGAAAAGTTATGCACTTTACCTTGAAGCCATGGAAACAAAAACTGAACGGGTTGGGAGGAATCGGTGAAAAACGTTGAAAACTAGGTTTTCGGTGAACTAGGGCTGCAAAGCTCCGATTTGGTTGTTCTAGGGCTTGGTGGGATCGGATTGAGGAGGGGGAGTGAGCGGCGGCGGTCGGCGATGGCGGCGGCGGGTGAAAACGGCGGCGACGGCGGGTTTTAGTGGAGGGTCGGCGGCGATTTTAAACAGATAAGGGGGGTTTCGGTGATATGAGCGAAAGTGAGCTAAGGTGAGAGAGGAGTTGGTCCGAATTTTAAAGGATAATTAGGTGAAATTTCAAATCAGTTTTTGACGAAAATAGGGCAGTGGTTTCGCCGAAACTACAGGTTAACAAGAATTGGCTGATTTGAACTGGCGGTTTCGCCGAAAATTTAAGCTTGGTTTCGCCGAAAATCTTGGTTGAAGTGGTTTCACCGAAATCATAAAGTTTTCGAACCGAAAAAGAGAAACAGGAGAAACAGGTTCGAAGTTTGAAAATCGGTTTCGCCGAAAACACTGGTAGTTTCGCCGAAAATTTTGAACTGTTCGTGTTTAAAATATTTTCGCAAATCAAGCCAACTTCAGAAAATCACCGTTAAATCCAGAAAAATCGGAACGACCTCAATCAACTTGCTACTGACTCTATGACACACAGACTACACACGAAAAATAATAACTCAAACAAACTGACACTTTTGGCTCTCCCGAACCGACTCTAAAAGACCAAGGTTGAAACAAAACAAAACTGACTCCAGCCGTGGGTTGCCTCCCACGAAGCGCTCTTTTATTAACGTCCTTGAGCTGGATGATACCTGGACGGTATTAGGAGACATCCCAACTAAGATTCTCCTTCACGCTCGCGTCGGAGTTCATGAAGTACAGCTTCGGGACTTCTCCGGTAAACGTGAATTTCTTCCCGTTTGCATGCAAAAGCTTGGTACGTCCGTCGGGAAGATGATCAACGAACTTGAATGGTCCAAACAGCTCTCTAGAGAGATCATCCTTCTTGAGTATGACGATGGAAGGAATGAGGACTGTCGGCTTCTTCTTAACTTCAGTCTTCGGCTTGGTATCACCAGGATCGGTGATCGTTAGTACCTCCTTAGGAGAGGCTTTCGGCTTCTCCCTCCATACTTGTTCCGGCGCCGGTTTCTCGGAACGAATTGGTGGTGCAGCTGGCTTGGTGGAACACGGCGGAATTTTTGGTCTCCAGACCATTTGAACTTGCTTCTCCTTGTGATTTTTCCTCCTTAATCTACCTGACTCCTTGTGTGGCGGTTTTGAAGAGGCTTGCAGTTCCTTCTTCTTTTGTGGCTTCTGAACCGAGGCTTCTGGCTTCTTCCTTATAACCTGCTTAATACCTGCAGCAACAACTGATCTAGAGACACTAGAAGAAGCATTAGTAACGGAGTTGACCGGAGTCAACTCCACAGTTTCAACAGCAAGGCAGTGAGATTCTTCATTCCTAAAGTCATGTTTCATGTCATCTTTAAGACGGAACGTTTTTGTTTCTTTACCAATTCTTAAAGTCAAAGAACCATTAGGAACATTAATATTCATTCCAGTAGTAGCCATAAATGGTCGACCTATAAGAATGGTTGAATCTTCTGTACCGGTATCCATAATCACATAGTCAGCTAGAAATGTGAACGGACCACATTTTGTAACAACATCTTTGATTTCTCCCTTAGGGGTTTTAAGCGATCTATCAGCAAAGACAAGTTGCATACTAGGTGGTTCAAGTTCTCCTAGGTTTAACTTTTTAAACAAGCTCACAGGCATGACATTAACAGATGCTCCAAGGTCAACTAAGCAACGTTCAATTTCAACATCATTGATGACCAAGGGTAAAGTAAAAGAACCAGGATCAGATAACTTAGCTGGATATGGAGAAACGGGTTTCTTAGCACGAATGTTGGGGTATCCTTCCTTGTTCCCCTTCATGCCAGTCTCGATCCTTGCGTTTGGTAGCAGTGCTCTAGGAAAAGGAGGCTTCACGACGTATGGTGCAAGAGGAGGATCATCCTTAGGCGCTGGTTCCCGCTCCTCTTCTTCTTCTTCCGGCGTTTCAGTGATCCTGCGTAAAACAGAAAAAGCATCAGCAATTAAGTTCGGAAGTTTTCGAGTAGTTACCATTTTAGCCTTTTTTTTCTCGGGTTTGGCTCTGTCTGGCTTGGAAGCTGGCCAAATGGTCGACCAGATGCTAGCATGCTCGAGATGTTGTTCACGACTTGCTCAATCCGTTGTCCAGATGCTATTTGTTCTTGATTGAGAAGAGCTTGAGCCTTGAACTGACTGTCATGATCATCGAGTCTGGTGATAATCTGGTTGAGCTTCTTGTCCAGGTCACTGACATTGTTCTCTCTTTGCTGCTGCTGTCCTGGATAGGTATTATTGAAGTATTGGTTCTGCCGATTGCCAGGAGCAGTTCCATAGTTACCCGGATTGCGATGCGGCGGCTGGTAGACACCTGCCGGCGGATGATTAAGCTTCTGATCCTGAGCTGGAACAGCCGGGCGGTTGTTCTGGTTCTGGTTATGATTGGCGCCAGCATTATAGGGAGGTCTGTCTTGATAGGTCCCTTGCTGTCTGAAGTTACGGTAACCAGCATAACCATTTTGATTATTGATGAAGCCTTGTTGAATGAAATTTACCTCTTCGGCTGACCAGATTTCTGCTTTACCAAAATTCTGACAACGGCCTCCGTTATGTGCGCAAGCTCCACACGATTCGTAATCGGCAACATAGACAGAAGCTGCCGGTGGCTTGATTGGTGTGGTAGACTTCTTCAAATGCTTCTCTACCTCTGCCTTAATAGCTGCTTCGAAATCTAGCTTGCTCCTCGATCCTTCATATTGTCGCTCCCAATTCCTTGACTTGGAGGCACAGTTTGCGAAGTGCAAAAGAGCAGCTTCAGGGGTGAGTGTAGTGCAATCCCCTTCAGCTAGAGAATTGACCCACTTGGCAGATTCTTCTCTAAGTCCTCGAGAGAAGATTTCAGCTAACTGCCTCTGCTCGAATCCATGATGAGGGCAGGTGTAGAGGAGTTCTTGAAACCGATTCCAAGTATCATATAAACTTTCTCCTTCTTTCTGGGAGAATCTGGCGATGCTGTCCTTGATGGCGGTCGTTCTGGCCGGAGGGAAGTATTCTTCAACAAAGTCCTGAGCCAGAGTATCCCAGTTAGTGTAGTAGCCAGGTGGTTTGCCAGTAAGCCACCTCTTAGCAGCGCCTTTGAAAGAGAACGGGAAAGCTCTCAGACAAAGAGTGTTCTTGTCGAGGTTTCCGTTTTTAAAAGTACTGCAGAGATCAAGGAAGTCTGCAAGATGAATGCATGGATTGTCTAGGGGCCTGCCTTCAAACTGTAAATCCCTAGAGATCATGGTCAAGAATGGAATTTTGATCTCATAGTCAGGATCTCCTTCAATGCGCGGAACGGCAATGGCAGATCGAACGTTAGTCGCGCTCGGCTTGTTATAGTCTGCTAGACTCTTCAGTGCAGGTGGGGGTGGCGGCGGTTGATCGTCGTTTGGTGGTAATCTATCGGTCATGGTGGGAGATGGAGGCGGTGAAAGTGACTCGGTGTATGAAGTGGATGAAGAGTGTGGTGAAGACGGAGATGAGGAACTCTCCTTCGGTTCCTCGATCTTGATCGGAGTGATGAATGGATTGGATCTGCCTTCCTTCAGAATCTGTGATCGTAGAGGTGTAGCAGAACTGCCTGGATTCCCTGCAATCTTAGCCTGTTCGGTCTGAGAGCGAGTCCAAGGATGGTGAGGCATACACCTGTAAACCTACAGATAACAAAGACAAACAAAACCAGTGTAAAATCGAAGTGGATGGAAAAATGAAAGATGGAAAATAGAAGAATAAATTGCCAGATCTTCTTTCAACAATCAAAAGAAGTCCCCGGCAACGGCGCCAATTTGATGAGAATCGTCGTTGTGATGAGCTGGTTATATCAAATAACTATCAAGCTCAAGAGCTAGGATAGATCGTATTCCACGGGCCTTCAATTAATTGGCTACTTCAGAACTAACAAATTACTCAAGGAAAACACGTTGTGCGTGGTGTGAGTTCCACGACTTCTAATTCTAAGAAATGCAGGAAAATTAAAGCAAATTAAGATAAAGCAGATTGAGAATTAGGGTTTTGAAACAAGAAAGATAGACGAACTTAGACTTTGAATCCCCCTTCGTTCCCCAGAGCATTGGCAATCAACAGATCAGCGGATTTCGATTCTTATTCAATCAATTACTAAGACACCACCATAACTCCTTACCCTTAGGTTTAAGACCGGCGAACGTTCGCTCTATCCGTTCTAACTACCAAGATTAACTAGCCGCCCGGGTACGGTCGCCTCTCGCAACGACTTAACTAACTGGCATAATTACTAGTGATTAATGAGTTACTCTTGCAGTGGATTAACCCTAACCGGTTCCTACGAAAGGCACACTCCAATTATAAGGTTAATTGTTCAATTCGATGTTCTAAAGTAAGGCGAGCGTTCGCTTCTATCCTTAGCTTAACAAGAATCTAATCTAGGTGATCAATCCAGACAAGAAACATGAACAATGAAGAACGAATCAAACATGAAAAAGAACTAATTGAATTTCGAATCTAATCACCGCTGATCCGTGACCGCTTTAAAGCCCTGGGTCACTTAGGGTTCATCTAGTCTAAGCTCTGACGAGTTTAGCTACTCATGATCATTACAAAAGAAACAAAGACAAAGAAAGAGTTCATCATTCAAAGGAAGAACAGAAAAGGATCTGAAAAACCTAATTCGGACGACTCTGACAGTCTCCGATCTTCGGTAAGTTACACTCCTAGCTCCGGTTCTCCGAGATGGAAGGGATGGCGTCACGATCTCTATCCGGCTCTTCGAACTCCAACTCTTCGCTCCAGAACTTCAGAGAAAAAACTGATCTCAAAAAGTTGTGTTTTTCGAATTATGAATTGTATCTTCTATATTGGCCGCCGGGTTAAATATAAATACTTAACCCTAGTTGGGCCGGGCTGAGATGGTATTTTTGCCGAAACCATAGGGGTAGTTTCGGCGAAAACTCTTGTGTGAATGGACGTCCGCCGACTGATCCTTCTGGTCATCCTTTTCGGTCCGAAAACTCAAAGTTTTCGGCGAAAACTTTCTTAACTTGACATCAGCCGGTTTGCACTAATGTTTTCGCCGAAAACATATACTTAGTTTCGGCGAAATCTCCTTTGTCTTGGCACCAGTCTGAATGCACTAATATTTTCGCCGAAATCCATAGGACATTTTTGGCGAAAGTGTCTTTGTAATCGGGCAGGATTTTGGTTGGACTTTGATTGGTTCCTTTGATCGATTCCGGTTCTGTTCCTCGATGTTCCTATGCCTTAGACACGTCCATGGCTACTTTATTTGACGGCAAAAACCTGTGCTTACGCAAAAACACTAGAAAACCATCAAATAGACCCGAAAAGGGCCAAGGTAACACAAATGGCACGAGATAGGGCAATTGATTGAATATTCGTCATTCTACCCTAAAAACCATGTTTTAAGCAAAGAAATGTCACTTAAATGAGGCTGATAATCACGTCAAATCGAGTGTCATCAAGAGGCACTTGAAGAACAGGAGATGCAACCGGCTTGTGGCGGTGCTTTCTTCAGACGGCGGCGTAGCAAATTGTATTCGTCGAGACTGCACGCAAGATCGATGCCTCGTGCGACGGCTAGCTCAGCACCGAGGTGCTCAATCTGGACGCGAGGTATCTCGGGGCCCCATTTGTCGCTGATATGTAGGGTGTCGATCAGACAGGATATGAAGGTTCCGCCAAGAAGCTCAAAAGGAAGTTTCTTGGTTGTAGTGCGCTTGTGGAAGAACCTCGCGAGCCATAATCCTATGTTGAAATTTCCCTCCTCCTCGACAGCACGGAACAGCACGAGTTCCTCTAAGGAAACATGGTGACCGCTCGTCTTGCTGCAATAACACAAAGACTGCACCCAAACATAATGTAAGAATTTAAGAATTTGGTGAGTAATGTCACCTACCGTGGGGTTGACGATAGGCTTGACTTCCGTTTGGCCGGAGACCCACTTCCATAATTCAGGGTAAGGGTCGCGCGTGATGGAGTAGACGTCCGTGAACCCAAGGGATGCACCCTGGATATTGGTAAGGGGGTCGAGCAAGAGAGCAAACTCATTGATGGTCTTCTCATATCGAACACCGCCGAGGCGGAAGGAAACAAACTTCTGGAGACTGTTGGGTATTGGCATGTGGCGCTCGAAAGAGCTCCAAAACTCCTGAAAGGCGACCAGAGGGTAGGGCGAACCAAGAGTGGTCAGGGATCGCAGGTCGGCCTTGGTGAGGGCGAGGTCGATGGTGGATTGCCAAGCCGGATTGTGGTTTTTGAGACCGTCGAGGGAGAGCACTACCATCTTGGCTGGAGGAATGTCCTTTATCTTCTGATACACCGCTTGCTGGTGTGGCTCAAGGGCAGCGATGAAAGGATGTAAGGCTCCACTGGCAGGCGCAGGAGCACTGGGGATAGGAATCACAGGGGCTGGTGCAACCTGCGGGACGTCCTTCACAACCGCCGGTACCAGTGCAGATGGTGTGGCCGGTTTGGAGGGTGGAGCCCTGTTCTGACGAACCGAGGATCGGTGCGGTCTATCTGCACTGGTGGTCTTGAATCGCTTTGGAGCCCTGTAAAACAGAACTTAGGGAAGACCAGAATCAGAAGACAATAATCCTACCCCACACTTAGGTTGACATGTGCGGGCAAGCAAATTAACCGAGAGATCACCGAACGAAACATAGCAGCAAAGGCACGACCAGCACGTAGGGAAGAAAAACGGCATTCAATCAAGCAAGCATGAGAAATAACACGGATCGACAATCACAGAGCATGAAAGAATCCATTAGCACGATCGCATAGACATCAATTCACGAGGCCAAAAAGATCAAAAGGGATTGCCAAAGTCTATCCAACTGACACCGAAACAGCAAACACGCAAATCGAGGAAAATCCAAAAAGTCAAACAAAATCAACCATGCCGAAAACTGAAAGTCAAAAAGCCAAAAGATTCTAGGGCTGGAACCGGAAAACAAGTAGGGAGAAGGGCGGCGGGCGGTCGGCTGAATTCTGATCGGTGGCGGGCTTGGCGACGGCTGAAACATGTGGCGGCTCGGGCGTTTTCACGAAAATCAGGCAGAGGGGGGGTTTTATACCCGACATTAAAAACATAGAATTTTTGGTGAAAAAATGGGGGAATTTTCAGCGAAAATTTCTTTTAAAATCAAAAAGTTTTTGACGAGAAGTTTGGATTTTCAGCGAGAAGTTTTTGATGGCGAGAAATAGGAGGATCAGGTTGGTTTTAAACCTGAGTTTTCAGCGAAAACTGGTGAAGTTTTAGGTGAAAACTCGTTTGAAAATTGACTCGACAGTTTTTTTCAAGAAGGAATTTAAAAAGAGAACGACTCGAAACGAAAACAAACTGACTCTAGCCGTGGGTTGCCTCCCACGAAGCGCTCTTGTTTAACGTCCGTGAGCTGGACGATACTTGGATCGGTGTCATGGTTCTGACGTAAAGTAGTGCATGTCGATGAAAGAAACAGCCAATCCCTGCAGATACTTCTTTAGCCGGTGACCGGTGACCATAAATGGCTCTTGATCATGCAATTTAATTAAGACGCTGCCCAAGGATGTCTGCCGTACTACGGTGTAAGGGCCGGACCATCGGGATTTCAGTTTACCTGTGAAGAGTTTCAATCGAGAGTTATACAGGAGAACTTCATCTCTAGGGTAGAACTGCTTGATCGTCTTTAATTGAGAGTTGTGAATTTTCTTCGTGCGCTCCTTGTCAAGCTTCGTGCTCTCATATGCATGGAGATGATGTTCTTCAAGCTCAGCGATCTGGTCATGGCGCTTATTACCTGCTACTACATGGCTCATATTCAACTCTTTATTAGCCCAAAATGCCTTGTGCTCAAGCTCAACTGGCAAATAGCATGCCTTGCCATAGACCAGCTGATACGGTGAGGTACCGATGGGAGTCTTGTAGGCAGTTCGATAAGCCCATAAGGCATCATTGAGCTTAGATGACCAGTCCTTGCGAGACCGGCCAACTATCCTATCAAGAATCCGCTTGAGCTCACGGTTTGTCACTTCTGCCTGACCATTAGCTTGGGGATGGTAAGCTGTGGACATTCGGTGGGTGATGCCAAAGCGTTTGCACACCCGGTCGAAATTTCCATGGAAGTGGGTACTCCTATCGCTTATGATAAAGCGTGGTGAACAAAAACGCGTGAAAAGACGGGTAAGGAACCGACCCACCACTCTCGAATCATTAGTGGGTAGAGCTTCAGCTTCAACCCACTTAGAAACTGATGACACTCGATTTGACGTGATTATCAGCCTCATTTAAGCTACATTTCCTTGCTTAAGACATGGTTTTTAGGGTAGAATAGGGAATATTCACTCAACTACTCTATCTCGTGCCATTTGTGTTACTTTGGCCTATTTCGGGTCTATTTGATGGTTTTCTAGTGTTTCAATGTTAGCACAGGTTTTTGCCGTCAAATAAAGTAGCCAAGGACGTGTCTAAGGCATTGGAACCTCGAGGAATTGCACCAGAATCGATCCAAGGAGTCAATCAAGTCGAACCAATTCCTGCTCCATTTACACTGAAGTTTTCACCGAAAATCCCTTAAGAGTTTTCGGTGAAAACTCAAGAACAAATCGGCTGATGTCAACCAAGGAGAGTTTTCGGCGAAAACTCCAAGTTTTCGCCGAGAACCTGGCGCCCGAAAAACACAGGAGAAAACAGCCGGCGATCAACTCATTTACAAAGAGATTTTCGCCGAAAATTCCACCATATTTTTGGCAAAAATTCCAGGCAAAACCGGCAGTATTAGGGTTAAGTATAAATACTTAACCGGCGGCCCTAAATTAAAGAGACACATACAGAGCTGATTTTTACAACTAATACCAAAATACTTCAAGGATTTCTGAAGAGTTCTGGAAGAGAGTTTAGAGTTCGGAGAGCCAGAAAGAGATCGTGACGCCATCCCTTTCATCTCGAAGACTCGGAGCTAGGATTGCAGCTTACCGGAGATCGAAGTTCTGCCGGAGTTGTCTTAATTAGGTTTTTCAGATCCTTTTCTGTTCTTCCTCTATTCAAGATGAACTCTATCTTTGTCTTTGATTCTTTTGTGAAAAACATGAGTAGCTAAACTCGTAGAGCTTAGACTAGATGAACCCTAAGTGACCAAGGGCTTTAAAGCGGTCACGGATCGGCGGTGATTAGATTAAAAGTTCAATCAGTTTCTCTTTCATGTTTGATTTGTTCTTCATTGTTCATGTTTCTTGTCTGGATTGATCACCTAGATTAGATTCTTGTTAAGCTAAGGATAGAAGCGAACGCTCGCCTTACTTTAAAACATCAAATCGAACAATTAACCTAATCATTGGAGTGTGCCTTTCATAGGAACCAGTTAGGGTTAATCCACTGTAAGAGTAACTCATAAATCGTTAGTAATTGCACCAGTTAAGTTAAGTCGTTGCGAGAAGCGACCGTGCCCGGGCGACTAATTAATCTTGGTACCTAGATCGGATATGGCGAACGTTCGCCAGTCTTAAACCTAAGGGTAAGGAGTTATGGTGGTGTCATAGAAATTGGTTGAATTATAATTGAAAACCGCTGATCTGTTGATTGCCAATGCTCTGGTGAACAAAGGGGGATTCAAAATCTAAGCTCGTCTATCTTCTCGTTAGTCAACCTTTTAATCTTTCTGCCTTTTATTTTCATGCTTTATTAGATTAGAAGTCGTGGAACTCACACCACGCACAAAGTGTTTAAACCTGAGTAATTTACCAACATATTTGAGTAGACAAGAAGAAGAGACCTCGAGTAGAATACGATCTAGTCTACCTTGGTAGATTAGTTATTTGAAGCACGCCAAAAGCGTGTCATCAAATTGGTGCCGTTGCTGAGGACTCCTTTTGATTGTTCGAAAGAAGAATTGGCATCTTATTCTTCTACTTTCCATCTTTCATCTTTCCATCCATTTTGATTTTACACCGGTTATGTTTGCTTTTGTTGCTTGTAGGCTGTTCTACAGGTTTATGAACCGCTCGGTCACTCATTCTCAGTTTAAGCCGGGTAATTCTGCTCCATTGAAGCAGTCACGAGCTCAGAAGCAAGTCAGAATCATTCCGCCTACACCTCCTACCCCTATTAAGATTGAGGAGTTGAAGGAGAGCTCCTCATCTGCATCCGCTTCATCCACTACTTCAGATTCACCACCACCTTCTCCTTCCGTAATGGCTGCCCAACGCACCATGGCGGATTGCTATAAACCAAGTGCGATTAGTTTTCAATCTAGCGTCGTTATGCCGCACAACCATGACGATCCTGACTATGAGATCACAGTTCCCTTCCTGGAAATGATCTCTAGGGATGTTCAATTCGATGGAAAGCCACAAGATAATCCATGCACACATTTGGCGAACTTCCTAGCCATGTGCAAGACGTTTAAGAGTGGGAACTTCGGTAAGAACACATTATGCTTACGAGTCTTCCCATTCTCTCTTAGAGGCACCGCGAAGATATGGCTCAATAGGAAACCACCTAGCCACTACACCGACTGGGATAATCTAGCTCAAGACTTCATAGAGGAATACTTTCCTCCTTCAAGAACGACATTTTACAAGGATAGCATCGCCAGATTCACTCAGAAGGAAGGAGTAAGCTTATACGATGCTTGGAAAGAATTCCAAGAGCTTCTCTTTGACTGCCCTCATCATGGATTCAAACAGGGGCAACTAGCCAAGATCTTTGCCTGAGGAATGAATGAAGAAACAGCTGAATGGGTCAACACCTTAGCTAATGGCGACTACACAGCACTCGAACTAGAAGCTTCTCTTCTTCACTTTGCAAACTGCTCATCTAAGTCCAGGAATTGGGAGAGACAGTTTGGAGCAGCCAAGAGCCGACCAAGCCGTGAAGATCAGATCAAGATCGAAGTACATAAACATATGAAGAAGATTTTTGGTAACTGGTCTACAGAGGAAGTGAACTTTATTGCTCAAGGCTTCACCAACAATCAAAGAGGCTACCCCGACTATCGTCAGTTCAGACAACCTCCTCAACAACAAGGAATCTTCCAAAAGCGTCCTTCTTACAACTTCAAATTCAACCAGAGTCAGAATCAGTACTTGAGCGATAGTTATCAAGATCAACCTCATAGATCTACATCAAGGAACACAAGGGATATCGAGGTAGACCAGAAGCTCGACCTGATCATGACAAGGCTCAATAACTATGAGGAGAAATTCAAGCTTCAAGCCGTCTTAAATCAAGAACATGAAGCTCGAGGTCAAAGAGTGGAGAGCATGGTGAATAACATGTTTAGACTACTAACTAGTAGCCCCCTCCTTAATCAATCATCGGCTCAAGACGACTCTACCATCAGGAAGGAGCAGGTCAAGGCTATCTCCACAAGAAGTGACAAGCAATCAGAGGGTCCTGCAGCTCCTGATCCGGCCATAATTCCTGATGCTATAGCCATTGAAAAGCCAGAGATCGAGAAGGAGGATAGAGAAGAAGAAGAGGAGGTGATTGCCCGCCTTCCCTGACAAAGACAGCACCTGCGCCACCTTTTCCTTCATATCAGCCTCGGATTCCATTTCCTAAGGCTGCGCAATCTTAGGAGAAAGATCATGACACCCGGTACAGAAAGTGGTATGGATACTTGAAGAACACAAATATGAAGATACCAGTTACTGATGCTACCCAGGTGATACCGGAGGCTGACAAAATCGCAAAGGATCTTACGAAGAACAAGAAGAAGGGAGAGTTGTCTTCCGTCTCCCTCGAGGAAGAATGCTCCGCCATCCAGAGCCAAGCGACACCCATACCTTCCCTAGCTAAGTGTCGAGATCCCGGTGCTTTTACTTTGCCTTGCACTATTAATGATGTGAAGATTGATCGTAGTGTAATTGATCTAGGTGCTTCTATCAATGTTATGCCTACTTGCCTGTTTGAGAAATTGAACCTAGGAGAGTTGAAACCAATTAGCATGCATTTAGTGTTTGCCGACAGATCTGTTAAACTACCTAAGGGAATAATAGAAAACGTGGTTGTCCGTTGTGGTCCTTTTACTATTCTGACTGACTTTGTTGTCATGGATACTCGAGAGGAAGATGTCACTCTTCTCCTAGGCTGACCGTTTATGGCAACAGCCGGCATTACCATTAATGTCCCGAATGGCTCGTTGACATTAAGGGTCGGTAAGGACACCATGACATTCCGCCTCAAGGACGGTATGCAAGTCCCAGTCAAAGAAGAGATGCATTGTCTAGCTGTTGAAACTGTGGAGTTGACTCCGGTCAACTCCGTTACTGACGTCGCTTCTAGTGTTCCTAGATCGATTGCTGTTGCAGGTGTTGAACGATTACAAGGCAGAAGCCAAAATCTGCTGCTCAGAAGCCGCCAAAGAAGAAGGAACTGAAAGCCTCTTCTTCACCGCCGAGCAAGGAACCTGGCAGGTCGCGGAGAAGGAATCAGAAGAAAACAAAGACTCATATGGTCTGGAGACCAGTTGTGCCGCCACCTTCATCCGAGCCAGCTGCACCACCAATTCATTCCGAGCTACCGGCGCCGGAACAAGTATTGAAGGAGAAGCCAAAAGCATCTCCTAAGGAAATACCGACGATCACCGATCCTGGTGATACAGAGCCGGAGGATAAAGGGAAGACAAAGCCGATCATTCTCATCCCTTCCACCATATTCCTTGTAGAGGATGATCCCTCGACAGAGCTATTTGGTCCGTTCAAGATCACTGATCACCTTCCCGACGGACGTACCAAGCTTTTACACGCTAACGGGAAGAAATTTATGCTTAACGGAGATGCCCCGAAGCTCTACTTCATGAACTCTGATGCTAGCATTAAGGAGAACCTGAGTTGGGATGTCTCCTAATACCGTCCAGGTATCGTCCAGCTCAAGGATGTTAATAAAAGAGCGCTTCGTGGGAGGCAACCCACGGCTGGAGTCAGTTTTTCATTTGTGTCAACCTTAGTGTTTTAAAGTCGGTTCGGGGGAGCCAAAAGTGTTAGTTTGTATGATTTCTTATTTTTCATGTGTAGTCTTTGTGTCATCGTTTCAATCGCAAGTTGTTTGAGGTTGTTCCGATTTTTTTGGATTTAATTGTGATTTTCTGAAGTTTGCCGGGATTGCGAAAATATTTTCAATCGTGCAGTTCAAAATTTTTGGCGAAAACTGACCCATTTTTCGGCGAAAACTCCTTTGAAAATCCCACTATGTTTTCTAGACGATTTTAACTAAACTTTTTGGCGAAAACTCTATGAAGTTTTCGGCGAAAACTTATTTGAAAACCGGCAGACCATTTTGCCTGGGGTTTTCGGCGAAAAATTGCACACATTTTCGCCGAAAACTTGAGTGAAAATCAACAAATTTTTTCCTTTTAATTCTCGGTCACACACTCTCTCTCCCCCTCACTTTTCATTTTTGAGCAAAACCCAAAAAAACTCCCCCTGTTTAAAAATCCGCCGCCGCCCATACTACATTCGCCACCGCCGCCGCCGCCCATACTACATTCGCCGCCGCCGCCCAAACCATCTGCCGCCACTGTCGCCGACAGCCACCGCCCTACTCCCCTTCCTTATCCGATCAGTTTGAGCCGTAGAACAGTCGAATCGGAGCTCTAGAGCTCCCGTTCAGCCAAACCCTAAATTTTTTGATTTTTCACCGATTTCTCTTTCTCCGTTCATTTTCAGCACCCATGGCTTCAAGGTAAGTTGTAGAACTTTTCATTCCGAATCTTTTGACATGTTGAATGCCAAATTTCGTCAGGGTTGACTTTTGGTTGACTTTTCGGTTTACCTCGATTTGCGTGCCAACTGATTTCATATGAACTAGGTTAGCTGAATGCTTTGGACTGATCTAGCATGCTTAGGGAGTTTTGTGCTTAATTTTAATACCATTTGATCGTGTGTTGATATGCTTAAAAATTGATTCTTTGCTGTGTTGACTTTTATGAAATGTCGGTTTGACCATGACTTGTTTATGCTCTTTTGGCTGCCATGTGTGTTCATTCACGTTCATATTACTGTGCTTGCCATCTGGGTTATTCATTATGCCGTCATTTCCCGGTTTGAGCTAGTAATTGCCATGATTAGGGTTCAATGTGCTTTGATGTTGACTTTTTGAATGTCGGTTTGACTTCTGATCCATAATTATGTTATGAACATTCCGGCCAGATATATGCCTGATTTGTGATTTATCGTGATTACCAGTTGCTTAATTTGCTTACCCCCACTCGGTTTTCCTCGTTTCTTTGTGAAATTGAGTTTTTCTACTAAGTGTGGGGTGGGTTATTAGTTAACTAATCTAGTTTCGTTTCTGGTTTTAGGAATGTCACTCAGGAGCGCAGGACTAAGGCGCGCCTTGACGCCGGCTCTAGCTCCCGAGCTCCCGCTCCCGTCACACCCGCCGTATCCGGTCCTCCACAAGCCTTTTCTGGCATAGTCGGGTACCATGCCGCTGTTGCCCGCCTACTAGTGCACTACTTCGAGCGCTACCAGCGTCTCGAGCATGTCCCTAGAGCTGATGTTCGTCCCCTATATATGGAGTCACTCTTCGAGCACGATGAGGACTGGCACCAGAATGTGCTCGATGCATTGATACCTACGGGACTGCTGGAGCTGACCACGCTAGCCGCTGACTTCCCAGACGTCGCTCTCCAGGAGTTTTGGGCGACATTCGATCTGGACGAGCACAAGAGGAGGCAGCGTGGGAAGGTGGTATCCTTCTACCTTGGCGGGGTGCACATGTCACTCACCTATGATGAGTTTGCAGCTCATCCCGGGATCCCCCGCGAGCACTACGCGGGTCATCACCTCGGCTGGGAGAACAACGATGGTGACGGAGAGGAGTACGATGCGCTTTGGAGCCACATGACTGGAGTGCCCGGCGATCGTACCACGAAGCATAACTCAGTTAAGTCCCTCTCTCACCCTCTCTATAAATTCATTCACATGGTTTGGCGTCGTTCTCTTTTGTTTTCTCCAGAGAAGGACCGCCACCATATCAGCAGAGAGGAGCTTCTCCTCCATCGCGCCATCTGGGAGAGTTTTCCTCTTCATCCCGGATGGGTGCTTGCACGCTCACTCCGCCAGAAGACTCAGAGGCCGAGGCCACCTCGCTCACTCCTAGGAGGCAACTTCGTGGGCCAGCTCATCATCTCTTTCGGTCTTAGCCAATCATATGGCCCGGATGTCCCACGATGCAGAGTACACACTGTCGAAGGTCATTTCGCGGTCGAGTACGATCTCGAGCTGGACCTCAGTCCCCAGGTAGCAGCAGATCCTTCCCTCTAGCATATGGAAGAGTCGGAGGAAGAAGATGATGTTGATGAGCCAGAATTTCATGATCATACACCCTTGCCCCATCATCAGGCATGGTATGCACACCAGTCGCCGCCATCCATTCCAGATCCATATCAGGCGCCTCACCCGCAGCACCAACCGCATCCCGCGGATGTTGGAGAGCTGTATGAGCGACTCCAGGAGTGGCGCATCACTGACAACGCCGCTCAGGAGGTGAGATGGATTATTATGCAGCAACACATGCATCGCTCTGACGAGCGGTATGAGGCACAGCTGGCGTGGCAACGTCAGGTCGGCGACGCCCTACACCTTCCACCCCCCGACGCCCCTGACCAGCTATGACCGGGTGGTGTCCTTTTCCTTGTCCTTTCTTTTTATTTCTTTTTTCGGATCTCGATCCAATTTTTTTCTATGTGGATCCGGGACACTTGTCCCGATTTCCTTTTTATCTTTCATTTGTTTTTGTTTTGCAGGCAATCGGTAGATTCCCTTTGCTTCGTTTTGTTAGATTGCCTCTGCTCCGAGGATCCGTGCTCATCCCTTACGCCAACCATCTCGGTCCAGGTTCTTCTACTTCACTCTGAACTCTAGATTTAGTCCTGTGAGGACACAGTCCGATTTAAGTGTGGGGTAGGATGCTAGAGAACCTTGCATGAACTTGATTGCCCTTGATTGTGTTTTTGTGTGCCTCGTGATTCCTTTCCAGTCTCTCTAGCATTAGAATGGCTCAGTTCTTGATTTTTGATGTTAAGTTGCTATTCAATCCTTCATAATGATGATTAGACTGCTTAACCTAGAACTTGAGAACCGACGTGTTTACTTTGATGCTAAATTGCCTGGTCAGAACAGAATTTTCAAAATCACACTTGTAGTTTGTAGCCTTGATTACATGAAAATGACCGAATCCGACTAGCAAACCAACTGTGAGCTTTTGATCCATTACACGTAACTTGCAATTTCAATTCTTTTTGAGTGATTTTCTGTTTGCTTGAATGAGTTAGAATTTGCATGAGACCTACTCGAGACCACACGATGACACGAGTTCTAGAATGATACGGGCACCTAGATTCAGCTACTAAGCCAGATAGCCTACCAAACGATAAATCCATTAGGTTTAAACCCTTGAGCTTGGCCTGTTCTTTCGGTTCGATAATACATTATAGCCATTTCCCATTCTTTCATTCCCCGTTGATCCCCTGTGGTTGTAGTTCTAGATTGACCTACCGGAAGTCAGTTTGTGGTAACCTGCCTATAGCAATTAAATAGGTGGTCTTAGCTATTATTTCCGAAAGTGTAAACCCCTCTAGCAACTAAAAGAAAGAATCGGCACAAAGAAAAAAAAAAGAAGAAAAACAAGGGAATTTCGAAAAAAAATATAAGTAGAAAAGAAGGAAAAGTTCAAAAGTTTCAAGTTTAGTCAATAAACGTTCTTCTCCCTACAAATGGAAGAACGAAGTCAAAAGAAAAGTCAGAAAAGAAAGAAAAAAAATGTAAGAAAATAAGTGCTAGGTTGCTTGAGGGTATCATAGGACGAGCGTTCACTATTCCACCTGTGTCTGGTTAGACGGTAGGAAGCCATAGGCTAGATTCGAGGGAAGTTAGTCGAAAGCTACACCGCACCAAAGCCATCATCATACATTCCCAATATCCATCTCATCATAAACCCTTGTAGTGTAGAATTCACTACAGTCCTAGCAGGGAAGTCCTTCTTGACTAGTTAGTCGTGTTGTCACAGTGGTGGAGATGTGGTCGAATTGCAAACTTATGACAGAATTCAGTAATAGAAAATGATTGAGAGCAGAAACACGTCCTTAAACACAGAGAGTGAGAGTTCCCCGCTTACTAAATATTTCCTATGTGAGGAGTCTGGTCGGTCAGGTCAAATTCGTGCATAATTGGTTGCGATTACTCGTCGTGCAGTTTATTAGTGAGACCAGGTTGTTTGGCTGATCAGTATGCATGTTAGGTTTCTTGTTCTAGGAATTACCTGTCTAATAATTCATCGTGTTTGATTGAACTCCAATTTAATAAATCTTATCATTTGTGAACATGAGCGTTTCTATTCAGTTTGCTTGAGGACAAGCAAAAGCTTAAGTGTGGGGTATTTTGATGACACTCGATTTAACGTGATTATCAGCATCATTTAAGCGACATTTCCTTGCTTAAGACATGGTTTTTAGGGTAGAATAGCGAATATTCACCCAACTACTCTATCTCGTGCCATTTGTGTTACATTGGCCCGTTTCGTGTTTATTTGATGGTTTTCTAGTGTTTCAATGTTATCACAGGTTTTTGCCGTCAAATAAAGTAGCCAAGGACGTGTCTAAGGCATTGGAACCTCGAGGAATCGCACTAGAATCGATCCAAGGAGTCAATCAAGTAGAACCAATTCCTGCTCCATTTACACTGAAGTTTTCGCCAAAAATCCCTTGGAGTTTTCGGTGAAAACTCAAGAACAAATCGGCTGATGTCAACCAAGGAGATTTTCGGTGAAAACTCCAAGTTTTCACCGAGAACCCGACGCCCGAAAAACACAGGAGAAAACAGCCGGCGATCAACCCATTTACAAAGAGATTTTCGCCGAAAACTCCACCATATTTTCGGCGAAAATTCCAGGCAAAACCGGCAGTATTAGGGTTAAGTATAAATACTTAATCGGCGGCCCTAAATCAAAGAGACACATACAGAGCTGATTTTTACAACTAATACCAAAATACTTCAAGGATTTCTGAAGAGTTCCGAAGGAGAGTTTAGAGTTCGAAGAGCCAAGAAGAGATCGTGACGCCATCCCTTTCATCTCGAAGACTCGGAGCTAGGATTGCAGCTTACCGGAGATCGAAGTTCTGCCGGAGTCGTCTTAATTAGGTTTTTCAGATCCTTTTCTATTCTTCCTCTGTTCAAGATGAACTCTATCTTTGTCTTTGATTCTTTTGTGAAAAACATGAGTAGCTAAACTCGTAGAGCTTAGACTAGATGAACCCTAAGTGACCCAGGGCTTTAAAGCGGTCACGGATCGGCGGTGATTAGATTCAAAGTTCAATCAGTTTCTCTTTCATGTTTGATTTGTTCTTCATTGTTCATGTTTCTTGTCTGGATTGATCACCTAGATTAGATTCTTGTTAAGCTAAGGATAGAAGCGAATGCTCGCCTTACTTTAAAACATCAAATCGAACAATTAACCTAATCATTGGAGTGTGCCTTTCGTAGGAACCAGTTAGGGTTAATCCACTGCAAGAGTAACTCATAAATCATTAGTAATTACACCAGTTAAGTTAAGTCATTGCGAGAGGCGACCGTGCCTAAGCGACTAATTAATCTTGTCAGCTAGATCGGATAGAGCGAACGTTCGCCAGTCTTAAACCTAAGGGTAAGGAGTTATGGTGGTGTCATAGAAATTGATTGAATTAGAATTGAAAACTGCTGATCTGTTGATTACCAATGCTCTGGTGAACAAAGGGGGATTTGAAATCTAAGCTCGTCTATCTTCTCGTTAGTCCACCTTTTAATCTTTCTGCCTTTTATTTTCCTGCTTTATTAGATTAGAAGTCGTGGAACTCACACCACGCACAAAGTGTTCAAACCTGAGTAATTTGCCAACATTTTTGAGTAGACAAGAAAAAGAGACCTCGAGTAGAATACGATCTAGTCTACCTTGGTAGATTAGTTATTTGAAGCACGCCAAAAGCGTGTCATCAGAAACATAATCAACGGCTATAAGAATGTACTTGTTTCCGTTGGAGGGTGTGAACGGACCCATAAAATCAATTCCCCAAACATCAAAGATTTCAACAGTTAAAGAAACAATTTGGGGCATCTCATTACGGTTAGAGATGTTTCCTGATCGTTGGCACGCATCACAATGATAAGCAAAAGCATCGCAATCACTGAAGATTGAAGGCCAGTAAAAACCAGTTTCAAGTACCTTTCTCGTGGTGCGGTTGCCTCCGAAGTGTCCTCCAAACTGGCCTTCATGGCACTTATGCATGATGTCAGCCGCTTCGATGTAGGAGACACATCTTCGGATCATTCCGTCAATACTAATACGGTATAAGAATGACTCATCCCAGAAGTATGACTTGGCCTCTTTGAAGAGCTTCTTACTTGCATTATAATCCAGCTCAGGGGGGACGACACCGTGAGAGAGTTAGTTAGCCAGGGTTGCATACCAGGGCTCTTCTGAATCGGATGCATTACTCAGCTCTTGAGCGTGAGCGATTGCCCAGGGCTCGATAGCTATGCTGTTAACCTGTTCTTAAATTTCGACACGCAACAACTCATCAGGGAAAGAATCATTGATAGGGGTAGTAGGAGACTTACCTGTCTGTGATTCCTCGAGTCGTGAGAGGTGATCGGCTGCCAGGTCCTCAGCTCCCTTCTTGTCTTTAATCTCTATATCAAACTCTTGGAGAAGAAGGATCCATCGGATGAGACGTGGCTTCGAGTCCTGTTTGGCTAACATATGGCGCAGAGCAGCATGATCTGTATAGACGATGGTATGTGAAAGAACCAGGTACTATCTGAACTTGTCAAAGGAGAAAACGATGGCCAGGAGTTCTTTCTCTGGAGTAGTGTAGTTCCTTTGAGCATCATTTAGCGTCTTGCTAGCAAAATATATAGAATGAAATATCTTCTCCTTTCTCTGACCAAGAACCGCGCCAACGACGAAGTCGCTAGCATCACACATGATCTCGAATGGGAGATTCCAATCTGGTGTTGTAAGGATCGGTGCGGTGGTGAGTCTGGTCTCAAAGGCTGCAAGACAAGCTTTATCAAAAACGAAAGGAACATCCTTCTCAAGAAGCTTCATCATTGGAAGAGTGATCTTGGAGAAGTCTTTGATGAATCTTCGGTAGAATCCAGCATGACCGAGGAAGCTTCGAACTGTCTTGACCGAGGTCGGCGGCGGCAAGCTGGTGATGGTTTCAAGCTTGGCACGATCAACTTCTATACCGAGCTTAGAGATCCTATGTCCAAGAACAATGCCTTCGGTAACCATGAAGTGACACTTCTCCCAACTAAGAGCCAAGTTGGTTTCCTCACAACGAGCTAGCACCTTGTCCAGGTTGGCCAGACACTTGGAAAATGAGTCTCCATAGACAGAGAAGTAATCCATGAATACCTCCACCACATTCTCTACCAGATCTCCAAATATAGCCAGCATGCATCTCTCAAAAGTGGCAGGAGCATTACATAAACCAAAGGGAATGCAACGATAAGCGAACATACCAAACGGGCAGGTGAAGGTCGTCTTCTCTTGATCGTCGAGCTCGATGGGGATCTGAAAGTAACCAGACATCCCATCTAGGAAGCAGTAGTAATCATGACCAGCCAACCGTTCTAGCATCTGGTCAATGAATGGCAGTGGGAAGTGATCCTTCTTGTAGCATCATTGAGTCATCGATAATCGATACAGACTCTCCATCGGTAACCGTGCGAGTTGGAATGAGCTCACACTTCGGATTAGGTGACTGTGATTCCGCCTTTCTTCGGGACGACTTGAGTCGGACTGACCCAAGGACTATCGGCAATAGGATAGATGATATCGGCATCTAGAAGCTTGAGGACTTCCTTCTTCACAACTTCCTGCATCAGAGGGTTTAATCGGCGTTGCGGTTGTCTGACTGGCTCGGACATGTTTCTTGAGTAGCCTGATCAGTTGCTCTTTCTGCTCGGGAGATAGATTCGAATTGATGATGACTGGCAGCTGGCATTCCTTCCCCAGGAATGCATACTCTAGATGGTCAGGCAGCTCCTTTAAGGTGAGTTCTGGCGGATTCTCATATGAAGTAGTGATCCGACTCGAAGCTGGCTCGATGTGTGTAGGTGCAGTAATGGGTGTGAATGTCGCCTTCTGCTCGTCTAACTCATCTTGCCATAGGCGCTGCTCTGGATCTTCTAGTGCACTGTCAATTCCTGAAATCAAACACAACTCTAGCGGATCACTAGATAAGGCATTAGTGATGAAGTTGGCCAAGGCCAACTCCATAGAATCAACAGAATAACAGTTATCATCTTGAGCAACAGAGTATCTCATGCTATCTTTAATGCGGAATGTAACACTTTCCTGTCCTACACTTAAACTTAACAGGCCTTGTTTGCAATTAATATTTGCAGCAGCAGTGCTTAGGAAGGGTCAACCTAAGATAAGTGTTCCGTCTAACTCACGGGTATCTAGAACAACGAAATCTGCAATTATGGTAAAAGGGCCACAGCAAACAGCTACGTTTCTATCACACCCCTAGGTAGTTTGACAGACCTATCGGCTAGCACGAGATGCAAAGTAAGCGCTTTTAATTTCCCTAGGTTCAGCTTTTCATATAGGTAAACAGGCATAACATTAATAGAAGCACCAGAATCAGCCAGACTACGATCAACTTTAATACCATTAATGATGCATGGTAATGTAAAAGGACCGGGATCAGAACACTTAGCTGGCGGTGGTGGCGGCTGTCTTATGGGAGATGGCGCACGTAAGAGAGAAGCACATTCGTTAGTGAGCGTGACAGAGTATGCCTCTCCTTCTTCACTTTCTTCACGAGATCCTTAAAGAACTTCCCAAGTGGTGGTATAATCTCTACAGCTTATGTTACTGGTATCTTGATCTCTGCAGTCTTAAGAACATTGTACGACTTCTTATACTGGGTGTCATGATCCTTGGCTTTGCAGCTTTTGGAAAGGGGATCCGAGGTATATATGGCGCCAAGACGGGCTCAGGAGCTGTCCTGGGAGGAGGAGCCGGTGTTTCTTCTTCTTCTGCTGTGATATCTTCAATCTCTGGCATATCCATGGTAGCACTGGTATCTGGTATCACGTCAGGTTCCGAAGCCTTTGGGTCGGTTGTTTACTTTTCGCTCCTAGTGGTGATAGCTTGAGCGTGTTCGTTCTTTGCACCGAGATCTGCTTGGAATGCCGTTTGATTAAGGAAAGGATTGCTAGTGAAAAGTCTTGTCATATTACTTATCGCATCTTCTATCCTTTGGCTTTGAGCCCTCTGTCCTTGATTGAGTGCGGCTTGAGCTTTTAACTGATTGTCGTGGTCATCGAGTCTGCTCATGATCTGATCGAACTTCTTCTCACAGTCTTCGTCTCTATTGTAATGCAGCTTTGCTCGAGACTGTTGTTGTCCTCCAATGAATCTAGGAGGTCTCTGATAAGGATCTGCAAACCGGTTATTCTGGTTCTGCGGTACGTAGTTTCTGTAACCGCGTAGCCTTTCTGATTGTTGGCGAAGCCTTGACCAATAAAGTGCACCTCTTCTGAAGACCATTCGTCTATTTTACCAAAGTTGAGGCATCTTCCGCCGTTATGAGCACAGGTTCCGCACCATCCACAGTCAGCAGAAAAGACGGTAGCGGACGGAGGATCAAGGGAGATGCCAACTGCATGTAAATGTTTCTGAACTTCTGCCTTAACCTGATCTGCGACGCTAATCGGACTCTTGGTACTCACCCTTTGTCTCTCCCAGCTTCTTGACTTTAAAGCACAACTAGCAAAATGAGAAAGAGCATCCTGAGGGGTGAGAGCAGTGCAATCCCCGCCAGCTAGGGAATTGACCCACTTTGCAGATTCCTCACGCATACCATGAGCAAAGACTTCAGACAACTGCCTGTCTTCATACCCATGATGAGGGCAGTTGAAAAGAAGGGATTGGAATTCATTCCAAGTGTCGTACAAGCTTGCATCTTCTCTCTGGGTAAACCTGGAGATGTTGTCCTTGTAGGCAGCTGTTCTTGATGGAGGGAAGTATTCCTCAACGAAATCTTGAGCTAAGGTTTCCCAATCGGTGTAATGACCGGGTGGTTTGCTTCCAAGCCATCTCTTAGCTGCGCCTCTAAGAGAGAATGGAAAGGCTCGAAGGCATAGAGCGTTCTTGTTGAGGTTCCCAGACTTGAAGGTTTCACAGACAGCCAGAAAGTCAGTCAAATGTGTGCAAGGATTATCATCCGGCTTTCCTTCAAATTGTACGTCCCTAGAGATTAGTCCCAGGAAGGGGATCTTGATCTCATAGTCAGGATCGTCGTCGTTAGAAGGCACGGTGATGGGGGACCGAACGTTAGATGCGTTCGGCTTACTATAGTCCGCAACACTCTTTGGAGCAGCCATTGCGGATGGGAAAGATGGAGCGGAAGTAATTCGATTATGTACCTGCTATGATCTGCAAGGGACAAAAACAAAAACAACCGGTGTAAAATTGAAGTGTGATGGGAAATATAAGATGGAAAGGTAGGGAGTAAAAATGCCAACTCTTTTTTTCAACAAAATAGAAGAGTCCCCGACAACGACGCCAATTTGATGAACGTTGTAAACAGGTTTATCAAATAACTACCAAGCTGGAAGCTAGGGTAGATAATATTCCACGGGCCTCTTCTGCTTGCGTACTCAAATATGTTGGCAAAGTTGAACACGTAGTGCGTGGTGTGAGTTCCACGACTTCTATACTAATAAGCAAGGCGAAATGAAATGAAAATTAAATGCAGAAATAAAAGGGATTGATTGATTGCCTTTGACAGACGACAACGAGCTTAGACTTCGAATCCCCCTTAGATCACCAGAGCATTGGCAGTCAACAGACCAGCGGTTTTCGATTCTAGTTCATTCAGTTCACAGACACCACCATAACTCCTGACCTTTAGGTTTAAGACTGGCGAACGTTCGCTCTATCCGATCTAGCTACCAAGATTAATTAGCCGCCTGGGTACGGTCGCCTCTCACAACGACTTAACTAACTGGTGCAATTACTAACGAATTATGAGTTACTCTTGCAGTGGATTAACCCTAACTGGTTCCTACAAAAGGCACACTCCAATGATTAGGTTAATTGTTCAATTTGGTGTTTTAAAGTAAGGCGAGCGTTCGCTTCTATCCTTAGCTTTACACATAGTGGAACGACAGTTGCTACTTGATAGATGATGTGACTATATTTGGTGCATTTTAAGCCTTTGATTAGCCTAAGGATTTCCCATGTTTGATCTCATTTTGCTATGATTTATATGCTTTTATTGAAGTTTTATGCAAAGTGCTATCTTATTGTCCGGTTGCCACTTTGAGGCCAATTCTATGTCTATTGGAGTTGTTTTCTTTGCATTTTCAGGTCTTGGCATTAAAGTACTGGTGACAAGGAGCACGTAGGATCAAACGGGAGGTCAATTGGAGCTAGGATGGAGGAGATATAGCCATTGCAAAATCGAGAAAAGTGCACAGCAAAGCTGAAGAAGTTTTCGGTCGAAAACCCTAAGTTCTCGGCCGAAAACTAGCACCCGTTGCAAACAGAAGGCGGAAGCTTGATTTTCAAAGATATTTTCGGCAAAAACTTTCAGAGTTTTCGCCAAAAACATGAGAAGGAATGCAATGCTGGCTCGGTGATCTTTGAAGGAATTTTCAGCGAAAATAGTATGAAGTTTTCGCCGAAAACTGGAAGTAAAATCAGCCAAGTATTTAAAGAGGAGCCGCGGTCAATTGAAGAAAAAAAACAATTCATTATTCAGATTTCAGCCTTCAACAAAAACACTCTCCTCTCAACTTTCCAATTACTTTTCTCCTCATCTCCAATCCACAACCCAAGAGCAAGGTGCAACTCAAAGTAGAGGAGCTTGGATTGAAGTCCACAACCTTGGAAGAGGAGCTTGCAAGAGGAGGATTGCCATGGTGTTCTTGGTGATCATCTTTCTTTCTCTTTCCTTCATTTCCTTGGCCATGTGTGGCTGATTTCTTAGGTTTCCTTGGATTGATAGATTAGTTGTGCTAGGATAGAGGTTGATTGTACAACTATGCCATGATTGATCTTGGATTGTAAGAAGATGGTCTGTAGACTTGTTGTTAATTCCATTGATGGCTATGGCTTGATTGGTCTATTATTTGTGATGTAATGCATGAGAGTGCTTAGATTACATGGATTGTAGGTCTAGGGATTGAAGAGAGTGTGTTCTAAGAGATTATATCATCTCAATTCAACTATAGTTGCATGATTTCTCACTTGTGCATTTTATCGAACACTTGGTGTGCATTAGGTTTTTCATTCAATTGAACTTTGATTAGTCTTTTGATGATTCTCGTAGTGTTAGGACATTGACATGAGAGTGTGGTGTCTAGCCTAGTGGTCATAGAGTCATAAGAGAGGGTTTTGTAGCTTGGCATTTCATCAAACACCTTTAATGCATCCTTAGTCACTTAGCTTGAGAGCGAGAGCCTAGGTTGAGTGGTTCTAGGATAGGGATTTAGTGCGACGAGAGTGCATTGAGTCTATAGATGGGATTTGCGTGGTCATTCGATTGCATCCTCGATCATGTTTGGCTTGTTTGTGCATTTACTCCTCTTGAGCATGATGAAGCTATCTTTCCAAGTTAACCTCCTTTATCTTTGTTTTGCACCATTTTGTTTGTTTGTTTAGTTTTCTTTATGTTTTCATTTGTTCCTATTTCAAACCTAAACTCTTTTTAAATGAATAGACCGTCCATGAACCGTGTGAGTATTAGCTATTGAGAGAACCCTCGTGGAATATGACCTTGATTGTTGTGAGTTAAATCTCGCGCATCAATAGACAATGGGCATTTTGATGTGGCAATGATCGTTGCTCCTCTCGAGAGCAATGAGCGTTGTCCTTGTGGAACGACCGTTGTCATTTAAGTTGCAATGACCATTGTGCAGGGGCAACAATCATTGTTACCTGCAGGATAAAAACCTGAGATCAGAAGAAAACCCACAACAACAATTTTAATTTGTTTTTCTTCGTTCCTGAAGCTTCAGAGGTGACTAGAAAACACCCTTGATGAACCAAATACATAGGAATCAAAGGGAGAACTTCGAGAATCAAGGAGAAAGGACAGAAGCGATCTCTCAAGCATGTCTTGATCTTCAATTTAAGGTAAGGGACTTTCCGATTGAAGAGTTCTTCTCAATTCAGTGAAACCCTTGGTCTGATCAGTAGTTGTGGTATGTGGTTTGGAGATTTTGCAGTGGTTGTTAGTGTTTGATCAATGGAGGGAAGTTTGTGCGATGCTTGATATTTCATCACTCGAAGTCCTCTAATCATGTACCTTGAACGAAAGTCTAGGTATCGTCGAGCTAGTGACAAGAAATTTATCGCTCATCGTGAGGGACCCCGATATTTTGGTACATAACGACAATTTAAAATTTTTATTTTTTATAATTTTCAGGACTTTTGCTCGAGTTTTGCGTCGGTTTTAGGTGTCATTATTTGATGTTCTGATGATTGATGCTTTCTCGAGTCTTTATTTGTTGATTTTGGTCGAAGAAAGAAGTTGGGATCAAAAAAATTTGAGAGGCAAAAGGTTTTTAATGTTTTTATGGCCTGGAAATTCTTCCCTGTAGGTGGGCTTGCATACGGCGGCCGCCCTGGTGGCAAAAAAAACCCCTCTTTATTTTCGAATTTTGGCTGAATTTCCTTCCCTCTCTTCTCCTTCTCTGATTTTGCTTCTTCTTATTCTCTTCCTCTTCTTTCCCAAACCCTAAATACATGAACCAAATCCCCTTCACTCCTCCATACAACTCCCCTAATCCAAATCCTTCACTTCCATCTCTTTAAATCCTTCATTCATCCCCTCTTCCACAAAACCCAAACCCACATTCTCTCTCCTTCCTCCATTGAAAAAGCTCTCCAAAAGCTTGAGCTCTTCTTCTTATCCACCACTCCCACTCACTCTTCCACCATAAAAATGCAACCAATCTTCACCAAACACATTTTCCATCATCAGTCTACCCTCACCATCAAGTTTTCCCTTCTTTTTCATAAATCTCACTCTTGGAAGAAGAAGAAAAAGTCAAACCTCCTTTGACAATGAATTTGCACTTGCTTTTTAAGGTTGGTTTGTTTGTTCCTAGTTTCTCTCATATTCAATTATCTTTAATAGATCGTATGATGCAAATTATGCTCTTGTTGATGATTGATTGTTCGTTAGGAGCATGTTAGGGTTGTTATACTTGAATTTTGAGATTTTTGTGAGTTGAAGAGCTAGGATTGTATGCATGAAATTGATTCTTAGATTTTTTGATCAATTGTCTTGTTGAGTTTAATCGATTGCTTGATTCTAGTGCTTTGTGTTGACTGAGTTTGGATTATCGCATGAGGAATGATTTTTTATCCTAGATTTTTTAGCATTAAATACCGGTTTGGTGCCTACTTTATGTGTTGAGATTTTAGGTTCCACGTTCTATTGCGAATCCACTTGATTTAAGATGATGATTTGAACTCTGTGATGGCTTGTTCGTTGTTCACTTGGTGATTTTTGAATTTTGCCTCGCTTAGTCCATTTTTGCCATGTTTTTACTTTGAAGATGACTTGAAGTTTATATTCTTGTCTTCTAATTGAATAGGCATGATGAATTATTTGGCTAAGATTGCATGAGATTAAGTAGATGATGCTTATACTCTTTGTTCTCAGTTGCCTAATGCCATTGAATATTGATTTGCGCCATTTCGCACACTTTTGCATATGAGTTTTAGTGCTTCAGATTATGTCTTGTGCTAGTATTAGTATGTGATTTTTCATGCTAAGTGTGGGTTGGTAAGATGTTGAGGATTTAATGTAGCATGTGTTGTGGACTTTGTTCATTGATTGATTGTGCTTAGAACTTTCATCTTAGGGAATCTATGCCGACTTGGAAATTTTAAGTGAATTCTTCTGCATAATCTAAAACAAGGAATTTTTGCACTTTTAAAGTGTGGAACCTTGTTTGAATTAATCCTGTTTGGTTTTTGTTGTTTTGAAGAATGGCGCTAAGGAGAAGAATCTATCATGCCCTGGGATCCAGCATGGTAGGATCTCATACCTCTGATGCATGGTGCAATAGACGAATTTTCCCTAAGGGATGAATTCAATCTTATCAAGACTGTGGTGGAACCAGTTGGCACGTGGTTTATCTTTATTCTCATGGATCCATGCCTAGAAGATGCCTTTAAATAATTTCTCTCAGCCTTTAATCGTGAAAACACAACCGTGTTCTTCAAGTACCAATTGAAATGAAGATCACCACAGAAGAGCAATTGAGAGGAGCTGGAATCAATTGGCCTGACCATGATTAGTTTAACGACCGAGGAGAGCTAAGTAGGGATCATGATAGAATGTGGAGTTACCTCACATAGGGCGATGACAAAACCTTTCCAACCGCCAGTGCTTCTTCTACTAAGGTGGGATACCACATGTATAAGTTCATCCACCACATGTGTCAGTTTACTGTCACACAGCGTAAGGACATCCTCCGCTACAACACCTTCGCCTTGGACATTGCTCGAGCTATCTTCCACATAGTGAAGCATCATCCTATCGCACTTATGGGAGAACTTTTCAAGAGTGTTACTGATGAACTGCAGAACAGGGTAACAAATAACTACGAAGCTAGAAAGCTAAGTAGATCGTATTCCACGGGTCTTCTAATAATCGTCTACTCAAATATAAAGGCAGATTACTCAGGTTTAAACAGGTTGTGCGTGGTGTGAGTTTCATGACTTCTAATTCTAAGAAATGCAAGGAAATTAAAAATTAAACTGAAAGACAGACTGAAAGATTGGTTGATTTAACAAAGATGACAGACAAGCTTAGACTTCGAATCCCCCTTCGTTCACCAGAGCATTGGCAATCAACAGATCAGCAGATTTCAATTCTCGTTCAATCAATTCTAAGACACCACCATAACTCCTGACCCTTAGGTTTAAGACTGGCGAACGTTCGCTCTATCCGATCTAGCTACCAAGATTAATTAGTGGCCCGAGTACAGTCGCCTCTTGCAATGACTTCACTAACTGGTGGAATTACTAACGATTTATGAGTTACTCTTGCAGTGGATTAACCCTAACTAGTTCTTACGAAAGGCACACTCCAATGAATAGGTTAATTGTTCGATTTGGTGTTTTTAAAGTAAGGCGAGCGTTCGCTTCTATCCTTAGCTTAACAAGAATCTAATCTAGGTGATCAATCCAGACAAGAAACATAAACAACGAAGAACAAATCAAACATGAAAGAGAAACTGATTGAACTTTGAATCTAATCACCGCCGATCTGTGACCGCTTTAAAGCCATGGGTCACTTAGGGTTCATCTAGTCTAAGCTCTAACAGTTTAGCTACTCATGTTCATAACAAAAGAATCAAAGGCAAAGACAGAGTTCATCTTGAACAGAGGAAGAACAGAAAAGGATCTGAAAAAAACCTAATTAAGATGATTGTAGTGAAGCTTCGATCTCCGGTGATCTTCAATCCTACCTCCGAGTCTCCGAGGGGAAGGGATGGCGTCATGATCTCTTCCTGGCTCTTCGAACTCTAAACTCTGCTCCAGAACTCGTGAGAATTCTGAAAATATGCTGTATTATGAGGTATATCTGTTATTGGGCCGTCGGTTAAGTATTTATACTTAACCTTTATACCGCCAGATTTTGCCTAGGATTTTCGCCGAAAACCTATGAAGTTTTCGCCGAAAATTCCTTTGTAAGTGACTTGAATGCTCGACTGTTTCTCCTGTGATTTTTGGACCTTAGGGTTCTCGGTGAAAACTTGGAGTTTTTGCCAAAAACTTCTCTTTGTTGAACTCAGCCAATTTCTTCTTGAGTTTTTGCCGAAAACCTAGGGGATTTTCACCGAAAACTGCAGTGTAAATCGGGGCAGGATTTGATTTGACTTGATTGACTCCTCGGATCGATTTTGGTGTGATTCCTCGAGGTTCCAACGCCTTAGAAACGTCCTTGGCAAATATATTTGACGGCAAAAAACCTGTGCTATCATGAAAACACTAGAAAACCATCAAATAGACTCGAAACGGGCCAAAGTAACACAAATGGCACGAGATTGGGCAGTTGAGTGAATATTCGCTATTCTACCCTAAAAACCATGTCTTAAGCAAGGAAATGTTGCTTAAATGAGGCTAATAATCACGTCAAATCGAGTGTCATCAGCTACACCACTCTACTTACAATATCTCGTAGGGGGAGGTTTCGTTGGGAGAATTGTCTCAGTTTTTGACCTTTACTCTAATTTTGGAGGGAGATCAAACAAGGACATCCCCATAATCAATTTGGGTACAAAAAGACTTGCGGCGAGAGGTTTCAAGTTCCATCTTAATTCTAAAGATCCTACACAAGAAGAAGAAGAAGTTGTGGCTGAAGTTGATCTTTCCCCACCTCGGGACAATGTGAGGAAAAACTCTAAGACTACCTGACGACACATTGAGGAGTGACTTGATCTTATGGAGGAGGAGTTCACAGCCCGCTTTGACCACATCGACAACCAGCTTGCTGAGATACTTGGCCACCTCCAAGATTCGCAGAAGTCAAAGTCCTCTTTGATCACTTACCAGAGGTGTAGGAGGATTGATGGTGCATCAGGGAGTGCCGAAGAGGATGTCTGATCGTCCAGAGCTTCAGGTCACTCTGAGGAAGGGTTTGCACTTTTTTTTGATGAATTAATCGTGTTATATTCACCAAAACGAGGAATAAAAGTACATCAAAACTAAAGAAGAGTAAAAAAGAAGCTAGACTAAGCTAACTAATCTACTCTCATGAATATGACCTCTCACAAAATCTCTAAACTCTCTCCGTATACTATCTATTTTCTCATTTACATTTAAAACTCTCTCATTTCCATACATTATCTTGCAACGCTCACTCCATATCCCGCAAAGGATGATTCTCCAGAGCAGCTTCTTTGCATTTGCTTCCACACTATTACCCAATCCACTAACTCGCACGAATATGTCCTCCATTTGCTCATTCCTAAACCCAAGGAAAAAATAGGCCAACACCACATCTACATAACAACACTCCACAAATAAATGCCGTCGAGTCTCTTCATTCTCCCCACACAGCACACAATCAGTCATCGCCAAAGGGATCCCAAACCCAGATTCAATCCATAGTTGCAATTCTATTAGTTATAATAAGCCAAGCAACCACTTCTCTCCTCGGGATTTGGTAACCTCCCCAAACACACTCATACCATGTAACCATAACACTTCGAGGACGCAGAGTATTCCATATAGCACTGAACTTGAAAGAGTAACCATTATCCCAAATAAAGTCCCCATCTCCATCCACTGTAATAAACGGTCTAATACGCTCTCTCAATTTTAGGAGTCAACGCCAGTGCCAAGAGACAACCTTCGCGGTTAGCAGCCAAAAATCACTGCGTTTGATCCTATAACAGTTTAACCACGCTACCCACAAAGATCATGCTTTCAGGAGAATCAGCCATACATTCAACACCACATTTGCAACATTCCAACTCCTTAAGTCTTTAATTCCTAAACCTCCCTCAACCTTTGGCATTGCAACAAACTGCCAAGACACTTTCGACACGGTCGTTCATATATACTGTAGATTGGGGGAAAGTGATGGACGTTGTAATGCGGTCAATCAAATAACTGTCAAGCACAGAGCAGGACAGATCGTATTCCACGGGCCTCTTCTACTTGCTTACTCAAATATGTTGGCAATTTTTTTTCAAGGTTGAACACTTAGTGCATGGTGTGAGTTCCACGACTTCTATACTAAAATGCAAGGTAAACTGAAATGAAATTAAAACGAAGAATGATTGATTGATTGACTTAGACAGACGACAGACAAGCTTAGACTTCGAATCCCCCTTAGATCACCAGAGCATCAGCAGTCAACAGACTTGCGATTTTCAATTCTAGTTCATTCAGTTCACAAATACCACCATAACTCCTGACCCTTAGGTTTAAGACTGGTGAACGTTCGCTCTATCCGATCTAGCTACCAAGATTAATTAGTCGCCCGGGTACGGTCGCCTCTCGCAACGGCTTAACTAACTGGTGCAATTACTAGTGATTAATGAGTTACTCTTGCAATGGATTAACCCTAACTGGTTCCTACGAAAGGCACACTCCAATGAATAGGTTAATTGCTTGATTTGGTGTTTTAAAGTAAGGCGAGCGTTCGCTTCTATCCTTAGCTTAACAAGAATCTAATCTAGGTGGCCAAACCAGACAAGAAACACAGAGAGCAAAGAACAAATCAAACATGAAGGAGAACTGAATGAATTTTGAATCTAATCATCGCCGATCCGTGACTGCTTTAAAACCCTGGGTCACTTAGGGTTCATCTAATCTAAGCTCTATGATTTTAGCTACTCATGTTCAATACAGGAGAATCAAAGATGAACAAAGAACACATCTCAGGTAGTAAAGATAGAGAAGAACTGTAAAACCTAATTTCGACATATCCTTGAAGCTTCAATCTGCTGGATCTTCAACTCCTAGCACTTGTTCTCCGAGATGGAAGGATGGCATCACGATCCGTTCCTGGCTCCTCGAACTCCTTTCACTCTTTCTCTCCCCGGTCTAAGTCTTGGAATTTTCGTCCAAAGTGTAAGTTATGAGCTATATCAATTTCAATCGGCGGTTTTCCTTTTTATACTTGTCCGCGGATGGCTTGAAATTCACTTGATTTTTCGCCGAAAATTTGGGGAGTTTTCGGCGAAAACTCCCTTTGAAAAGTTGGCTTACGCCGTCTGTTTCTTCTGTTCGAAATCACTTGGGGTTTACGGCGAGAACTTCGGAGTTTTCGCCAAAAAATCCTCCTTGTGACGATCTGCTGATTTCCTCTTGAGTTTTCGGCGAAAACTCAAGGACTTTTTCGCCGAAAACATCTGTGTAAATTGGGCAGGGATGTGTTGTCTTCAATTGACTCCTTGGTTGATTCTGGTGCGGTACCTTAAGGTTCCAATGCATTAGACACGTCCTTGGTTATTATTTGACTGCAAAAACCTGTGCTATCATGGAAACACTAGAAAACCATCAAATAGACCCGAAAAGGGCCAAGGTAACACAAATGGCACGAGATAGGGCAGTTGAGTGAATATTCGCTATTCTACCCTAAAAACCATGTCTTAAGCAAAGAAATGTCGCTTGAATGAGGCTGACAATCACGTTAAATCGAGTGTCATCAAAATACCCCACACTTAAGCTTTTGCTTGTCCTCAAGCAAACTGAAAAGAACATGCTCATGTTCACAAATGATAAGATCGATTAAACTGAAGTTCAATCGTACACAATGAATATTAGACAGATAATCCCTAGAACAAGAAACCTAACATGCATACTGATCAGCCAAACAACCTGGTCTCACTAAAAACTACACACGACAAGCAATAGTAACCAATCATGCACGAATTTGACCTGACCGACCAGACTCCTCACACAGGAAGTATTTACTACAAGGGAAACTCTCACTCTCTATGTTTAAGGACGTGTTGTTGCTCTCAATCATTTTCTGTTACTGAATTCTGTCATAAGTTTGCAATTCGACCACATCTCTATCACTGTGACAACACGAGGAACTAGTCAAGAAGGACTTCCCTGCTAGGACTGTAACGAATTCTACACTACAAGGGTTAAAATGAGATGGATGAAGGGAATGTACGATGATGGCTTTGGTGCGGTGTAGCTTTCGACTAACTTCCCTCAAATCTAGCCTATGGTTTCCTACCGTCTAACCAAACATGAGTGGAATAGTGTACGCTCGTCCTATGATACCCTCAAGCAACCTAGCACTTTATTTTCTTTACACACATTTTCTTCCTTTTTTTTCAAAATTTGCTTGTTTTTCTATTTTTTTCTTTTGTGCCGATTCTTTCTTTTAGTTGCTAGAGGGGTTTACACATCTGGACATAATAGCTCAGACCACCTGTTTAATGGCTATAGGCAAGTTTCCACAAACCGACTTCCGGTAGGCTAATCTATAACTACAACCACAGGGGATCAACGGGGAATGAAAGAATGGGAATTGGCTATAATGTATATTGAACTGAAAGAATAGGCCAAGCGCAAGGGTTTAAACCTAATGGATTTAACGTTAGGTAGGCTATCAGGCTTAGTAGCTGAATATAGGTGCCCATATCATTCTAGAACTCGTGTCATCGTGTGGTCTCGAGTAGGTCTCATGCAAATTCTAACTCATTCAAGCAACCAGAAAACCACTCAAAAAGAATTGAAATTGCAAGTTACGTGCAATAGATCAAAAGCTCACAGTTGGTTTGCTAGTCAGATTCGGTCATTTTCATGCGATCAAGGCGACAAACTACAAGTGTGATTTAAAAATCCTGTTCTGACCAGGCAATTTAGCATCAAAGTATACACGTTGGTTCTCAGGTTCTAGGTTAAGCAGTCTAAGCATCATTGTGACAGATTGAAAAACAACTTAACGCCAAACATCAAGAACTGAGCAATTCTAATGCTAGAGGAATCAGTCAAGGCACCACGAAACACAATGAAAGGGCAATCAAGATCATGCATGGTTTTCTAACATCCTACCCCACACTTAGACTGTCCTGTGCCCTCACAGGACTAAAAAGAGATTGAGAAGAATGAGGAACCTGGAAAAGGGGAAGTGTAGTGGATGGAATCGGAGAGCGTGCCGCGGAGCGGAGTAGAGTAGCTACCAAAAGACACCTACAAAAACAAAAACAACCAAAAGATCAAAAAGAAACCAGGACAAGTGTTCCGGAACCACACATAAAAAAGTTGGATCGAAATCCGAAAAGAAGAAAGAAAAATAAAGGGAAAAGATAGAAACAACCTGATTACTATTCCGCAGGTGGGGGTGGAGGCGGAGCGGGGGAAGGTGAAACGCCAAGTAGCTGCTCAATCTGTTGTCATCATGCGAGCTCATCCCTGTGTCGATCGTCCTGGTTGGCCATGAACTGCTGCAGGACAGTCCATCGCGCATTCTGCATCTCCTCATGTGCCACTCGGTCCTTCTGCCATTGAAGTGAACCAGCAGAGTAGTCGAGCTGCCATTGCTCAATACGCGCCAGCCTCTCATTAATCTCATCGGGCATCTGTGGCTGTGGTGGAGGCGGCAACTCTAGGCGAGGAGCGTGAGGCACAAGAGTTGCAACCGGCTGCGGTGGCGCTCTCTTTAGGCGGTGGGGTAGCAGATTGTATTCGTCGAGACTGCATGCAAGATCGATGCCTCGTGCGACGGCGAGCTCAGCACCGAAGTGCGCAATCCGGACGCGAGGGATATCAGGGCCCCATTTGTCACTGATCTGGAGGTTGTCGATCAGACAGGAAATGAAGGTTCCGCGATGAAGCTCAGAAGGAAATTTCATGGTGGTAGTGCATTTGTGGAAGAATCTCGCAAGCCACCATCCTATGTGGAGATGCTCCTCCTCCTCTACAGCACGGAACAGCACGAGCTCCTCCAAGGAAACATGGTGACGGCTCGTCTTGCTGCAATAACACAAAGACTGAATCCAAACATAATGCAAGAATTTAAGAATAGGCTGAGTGATGTCACCGACCGTGGGGTTGACGATCGGTTTGATCTCGGATTGGCCGGAGACCCACTTCCATACTTCGGGGTAAGGCTCACGCGCGATGGAGTAGACGTCGGCGAACCCAAGGGTAGCGTCCTGGATGACGGCATGGGGGTCCAAGAGGAGAGCGAACTCCTGTATGGTCTTCTCATGGCGAACACCACCGAGGTGGAAGGAAACAAACTTTTGACGGCTATTGGGTATTGGCGTGTGGCGCTCAAATGAGCTCCAGAACTCTTGAAGGGTGACTAGAGGGTAGGGCGACCCAAGAGTGGTTAGGGATTGCAAGCCAGCGTGGTCAAGGGCGTGATCGATGGTGGAGTGCCAAGCCGGATTGTGGTCCTTGAGACTGTCTAAGGAGAGAACTGCCAACTAGGCCGGAGGCAAGTCTTTGATCTTCTGATATACCGCCAGTTGGTGCGGCTCAAGGGCATCGATCAAAAGGGTGCAGGGCCCCATTAGCGGTGGCTAGAGCACTTGAAATAGGGATCACTGGGGTTGGTGCAGCCTGTGGGACCAAGTCCACACCGTCGGTATTGGTGCAGGAGGTGCGGGTGGACGGGAGGCTTGAACCCTATTCTATCGAGCCGTGGAACGCTGCCCTCGATCTGCACTGGTGGTCTTGAAGCGCTTCGGGTTCCTGGAATGCACAACTCAGGGCAGACCCAAATTAGATGACAAGAATCCTACCCCACACTTAGTTCGAAATCACTATTCTGGGAAGAATGAAGTGAAAAAGAGGGGGTAAGCAGATAAGCTGAGGTATCACAATTTGAAAGCATAGCAGAAAATACACGGCCAGCATGCAGGGGAAAAATGACATTCAAGCACCAAGTATGAGAAATGACGCAGTTCGACAACCGCAAAGCACAAGACAATTCATTTGCACAAAATCATAGGACTCCATCCACGAGGGTAAAATAGATCAAAAAGTACTCCAGAAGTTGAGCCAGAAAACACCGAAACAGCAAACACGCAGTTCGAGGAAAACTAAAAAGTCAACCAAAGTCAACCATGCCAAAAACCGAAAGTCAAAACGCCAAAATATTCAAAATCAAGGGCTGAACAACTAACCGTGAAGACATGACTCGAGAAAATGATTGGAAATCCGGGAAATCGACGAAAAGCTTGAAAACTCGTTTCAGGCGGAACCGGAGCTGTAGAACTCTGATTCGAGGGCTCTAGGCTGAAATCGACCAAGGTTGAGGAGGGGGGGGCAGCAGCGGCGGCGGCTGATCGGCGGTGGCTGATCGGCGGCAAAGGAGACAGGCGGTGGCTCGAGTAGTCGGCGAACAGAGAGAAAGACTGCGGCGGGTTTGAGAGTTTTCGGGAGGGGTCGCGAAAAACAAAAGGCCGACTAGGGATTTATACTGGCGGGAAAAACCCAGATTTTTTGGCAAAAAAGGGAAGAGTTTTTCAGCGAAAAATCCTTCTCAAAACAAAACGACAGCCGGTTTAAATAGTTAGTTGTCGCCACGAAGTCGGGTTTTTCGGCGAGAAGTTTTCAAAACCGAGAATCAGGAGGATCTGGCTACTTTTAAAAGCCAGAGTTTTTGGTGAAAACTCGTTTGAAAATCGGGTTGGCAGTGTTTTTTTAAAGAATGAAAAGAAAACGACTCGAAATGAAAACGAACTGACTCCAGCCGTGGGTTGCCTCCCACGAAGCGCTCTTGTTTAACGTCCGTGAGCTGGACGATACCTGGATATGTGTCATGGATCTGACGTCAAGTAGTGCACGTCGATGAGCAAAACGGCTAATCCTTGCAGATATCTCTTGAGCCTGTGACTGGTGACCATAAATGGTTCTTGACCGTGGCCTTTAATTAGGATGCTGCCCAAGGTTGTCTGCCGCACCACGGTATAAGGGCCAGACCATCGGGATTTTAGTTTTCCCGGGAAGAGCTTCAACCGAGAGTTATATAAGAGGACTTCATCTCCGGGGTGGAACTGCTTGATTGTTTTCAATTGGGAGTCATGAATTCGCTTAGTGCGTTCCTTGCAAAGCTTCGTGCTCTCGTACGCATGAAGACGGTGTTCTTCAAGCTCAGCGATCTGGTCGTCGCACTTATTACCTGCTACTGGATAACTCATATTCAACTCTTTATTAGCCCAAAATGCCTCATGCTCAAGCTCAACTGGCAAATGGCATGCCTTGCCATAAACCAGCTGATACGGTGAGGTACCGATGGGAATCTTATAAGCGGTTCGATAAGCCCATAAGGCATCATTGAGCTTAGATGACCAGTCCTTGCGGGACCGGCCAACTATCCTATCAAGAATTCGCTTGAGCTCACGGTTCGTCACTTCTGCTTGACCATTAGCTTTAGGATGGTAAGCTGTGGACATTCGGTGGGTGACGCCAAAGCGTTTGCACACCCGGTCGAAATGTCCATGGAAGTGGGTACCCCTATCACTTATGATGAAGCGTGGTGA
The DNA here is from genome assembly GCA_034768395.1 of Linum lewisii. Lineage (NCBI taxonomy): Eukaryota > Viridiplantae > Streptophyta > Magnoliopsida > Malpighiales > Linaceae > Linum > Linum lewisii. The sequence continues at coordinate 35,610,273 of CM068300.1, forward strand.
ACCAAAATGCGTGAAAAGATGGGTAAGGAAACGACCCACCACTTTAGAATCATTGGTGGGTAAAGCTTTAGCTTCAGCCCACTTAGAAACATAATCAACGGCCACAAGAATGTACTTGTTTCCGTTGGAGGGTGTGAACGGACCCATAAAATCAATTCCCCAAACATCAAAGATTTCAACAGTTAAAGAAACAATTTGGGGCATCTCATTACGGTTAGAGATGTTACCTGATCGTTGGCATGCATCACAATGACGAGCAAAAGCATCATAGTCACTAAAGATTGAAGGCCAGTAAAATCCAGTTTCAAGTACCTTCCTTGCAGTGCGGTTGCCGCCGAAGTGTCCTCTAAACTTGCCTTTATGGCATTTACGCATGATGTCAGCCGCTTTGATGTAAGAGACACATCTTCAGATCATCCCATCAGTACTAATACAATATAAGAAAGGCTCATCCCAGAAGTATGACTTGGCCTCTTTAAAGAGCTTCTTGCGTACATTATTGTCCAGCTCAGGAGGTATGATGCAGTGAGAGAGATAATTAACTAGGGTGGCATACCAGGGCTCATCTGAATCGGTTGTGTCACTCAGCTCTTGAGCGTGAGCGATTGCCAGGGCTCAATGGCTATGCTACTGACCTGTTCATAAATTTCAACATGCAACAACTCGTTAGGGAAATGATCATTGATAGGAGTAGTAGTAGACTTACCTGTCTATGATTCCTCGAGTCCAGAGAGGTGATCGGCTGCTAGGTTCTCAGTTCCCTTCTTGTCTTTAATCTCTATGTCGAACTCTTGGAGAAGTAGGATCCACCGAATGAGCCTTGGCTTTGAGTCCTGCTTGGCTAGCGAATGGCGCAAAGCAGCATGATCTGTATAGACGATGGTGTGTGAAAGAACCAGGTACTGTCTGAACTAGTCAAAGGAGAAGACGATAGCTAAGAGCTCTTTCTCTGTAGTAGTGTAGTTCCTCTGAGCGTCGTTAAGCGTCTTGCCAGCAAAGTAGATGGGGTGAAATCTCTTTTCTTTTCTCTATCCAAGAACTGCACCAACCGCAAAATCACTAGTATCGCACATAATCTCGAATGGAAGATTCCAATCTGGTGCTGTAAGGATTGGTGCGGTGGTGAGTCTAGTCTTCAGGGTCTCAAAGGCTGCAAGACAAGCTTTATCAAAAACGAAAGGAACATCTTTTTCAAGAAGCTTGGTTATTGGGAGAGTGATCTTGGAGAAGTCTTTGATGAATCTTCGGTAGAATCCAGCGTGACCGAAGAAGCTTCGAACTGTCTTGATCGAGGTCGGCGGTGGCAAATTGGCGATGGTTTCAAGCTTGGCACGATCGACTTCTATTCCGAGCTTGGATATCCTATGGCAAAGAACAATGCCTTCGGTAACCATAAAGTGACATTTCTCCCAACTAAGAGCCAGGTTGGTTTCCTCACAACGAGCTAGCACCTTATCCAGGTTGGCCAGGCACTTGGAAAATGAGTCTCCATAGATGGAGAAGTCGTCCATGAATACCTCCACCACATTCTCGACTAGATCTCTGAATATAGCAAGCATGCATAAAGCAAAGGGAATACGACGATAAGCAAACGTACCAAACGGGCAGGTGAAAGTCGTCTTCTCTTGATCATCGAGCTCGATGGGGATCTGGAAGTAACCAGACATCCCATCTAAGAAGTAGTAGTAGTCATGACCAGCCAACCGTTCTAGCATCTGATCAATGAACGGCAGTGGGAAGTGATCCTTCTTTGTAGCGTCATTGAGTCGTCGATAATCGATATAGACTCTCCACCCGGTAACTGTGCGAGTGGGAATGAGCTCACCCTTCGGATTAGGGTTGACGGTGATTCCTCCTTTCTTTGGGACAACCTGAGTTGGACTGACCCAAGGACTGTCGGCAATAGGGTAGATGATACCGGCATCCAGAAGCTTAAGGACTTCTTTCTTCACAACTTCGTGCATTAGAGGGTTTAATCGGCATTGTGGCTGTCTGACTGGTTTAAATTCTTCGTCTACAACTATCTGATGCTTGCAGAAGGTTTCAGAGATGCCCCTGATGTCGGCCAACTGCCAGGCAATGGCTCGGACATGCTTCTTGAGTAGCCGGATCAGTTGCTCTTTCTGCTCGGAAGATAAACTGGAATTTATGATGACTGGCAGCTGGCATTCCTTCCCCAGGAATGCATATTCTAGATGGTTAGGCAGCTCCTTTAGGGCGAGTTCTGGCGGATTCTCATATGAGGTAGTGATCCGACTTGATGCTGGTTCGATGTGTGCAGGCGCAGAAGTGGTTGTGGACGTCGCTTTTCGATTGTCTAACTCATCCTGCCACAGGCGTTGCTCTGGATCTTTTAGTGCATTGTCAATTCCTGAAATCAAGCACAACTCTAGTGGATCACTAGATAAGGCGTTAGTGATGAAGTTGGCCGAGGCCAACTCCATAGAATCAACAGTATAACAATTATCATCTTGAGCAAAAAAATATCTCATGTTATCCTTAATGCGGAATGTAGCACTGTCCTGTTCTACACTTAAGGTTAAAAGGCCTTGTTTGCAGTTGATATTTGCGCCAGCAGTTGTTAAGAAAGGTCGGCCTAAGATAAGCGTTCCGTCTAACTCACGGGTGCTTAGAATGACAAAATCTGCAATTATGGTAAAAGGACCACAACAAACAGCTACATTTTCTATTATACCCCTAGGCAATTTGACAGACCTATCGGCTAGCACGAGATGCAAAGTAAGTGGTTTTAATTTCCCTAGGTTAAACTTTTCATAAAGATAGACAGGCATCACATTAATAGAAGCACCAGAATCAGCCAGACTACGGTCAATTTTAATACCATTAATAATCCACGGTAATGTAAAAGGACCGGGATCAGAACACTTAATTGGCGGTGGTGGTGGCTGTCGCATGGGAGACGGTGCACCGAAGAGAGAAGCGCATTCATTGGTAAGCATGACAGAGTACGCCTCTCCATTCTTCACCTTCTTCACAAGATCCTTAAAGAATTTCCCAAGAGGTGGTATGATCTCTACAGCTTCAGTCACTGGTATCTTGATCTCTGCAGTCTTGAGAACATTGTACCACTTCTTATACTGGGTGTCGTGATCCTTGGCTTTGCTCATTGCAGCTTTTGGAAAGGGAATCTAAGGTATATATGGCGCTAAGACGGACTCAGGAGCTGTCTTGCGAGGAGGAGTCGGTGCTGCCTCTTCCTCTTCTGTGATATCTTCAATCTCTGGCATATCCATGGCAGTAGTATCTGGTATCATGTCAGGTTCTGGAGCCTTTGGATCAGTTGTTTGCTTGCCACTCCTGGTGGTGATAGCTTGAGCATGTTCACTCTTTGCACCGAAGTCTCCTTGAAATGCTGCTTGATTAAGGAGAGGATTGCTAGTGAGAATTTTAGTCATATTGCTTATTGCATCTTCTATCCTTTGGCTTTGAGCACTCTGTCCTTGATTGAGTGCGGCTTGAGCTTTGAGTTGATTGTCATGTTCGTCAAGTCTGCTCATGATTTGATCAAACTTCTTCTCATAGTCCTCGTCTCTATTGTAATGCGATTTTGTTCGAGGATGTTGCTGTCCTCCAATGAATCCATGAGGTCTTTGATAGGAATCCGAAAATCGGTTGATCTGATTCTGTGGTAGGTAGTTCCTGTAACCGGCATAGCCTTTCTGATTGTTGGCGAAACCTTGACTAATGAAGTTCACCTCCTCTGTAGACCAGTCATCTGTTCTACCAAAGTTAAGGCAACTTCCACCGTTATGAGCACAGGTTCCACACCATCCACAGTTAGCCGAAAAGACGGTAGCTGACGGGGAATCGAGGGAGATGCCAATTGTCTGTAGATGTTTTTGAACTTCTGCCTTGACCTATTCTGCAACGCTCATCTGACTCTTGGTACCTTCTTTGTCTCTCCCAGCTTTTTGACTTTAAAGTACAGCTAACAAAATGAAGAAGAGCGTCCTGAGGGGTAAGAGCGGTGCAATCTCCCCCAGCTAGGAAGTTGACCCACTTTGCAGATTCTTCACGCATACCACGAGCAAAGAACTCAGCCAGCTGCCTTTGTTCATACCCATGGTGAGGGCAGTTGAAGAGAAGGGCTTGTAATTCATTCCAAGTGTCCTACAAGCTTGCATCTTCTCTCTGAGTAAACCTGGAGATGCTATCCTTGTAGGCAGTTGTCCTTGATGGAGGGAAGTATTCCTCAACGAAGTCTTGGGCTAAAGTCTCCCAATCAGTGTAATGACCGGGTGGTTTGCTTCCGAGCCATCTCTTAGCTGCACCTCTGAGAGAGAATGGAAAGGCTCGGAGAAATAGAGCGTTCTTATTGAGGTTCCCAGACTTGAAAGTTTCACAGACAGCCAGAAAGTCAGATAGATGTGTGCAAGGATTATCATCTGGCTTCCTTCAAACTGTATGTCCCTAGAGATTAGTCCCAGGAAGGGGATCTTGATCTCATAGTCATGATCGTCGTCATGAGGTACGACGATGGGAGACCTAACGTTAGATGCACTCGACTTACTGTAGTCCGCAAGACTCTTTGGAGCAGCCATTGCGGTAGGGAAGATGGAACGGAAGTGATTCAATTTTGTACCTGCTATGATCGGCAAGGGACAAAAACAAACCGGTGTAAAATCGAAGTGTGATGGAAAATGAAAGATGGAAAGATAGAAGAATAAAAATGCCAGCTCTTCTTTTAACGAAATAGAAGAAGTCCCCGGCAACGGCGCCAATTTGATGGACGTTGTAATGCGGTCAATCAAATAAATGTCAAGCACAGAGCAGGGCAGATCGTATTCAACGGGCCTCTTCTACTTGCTTACTCAAATATGTTGGTAATTTTATTCAAGGTTGAACACTTAGTGCGTGGTGTGAGTTCCACGACTTCTATACTAAAATGCAAGGTAAACTGAAATGAAATTAAAATGAAGAATGATTGATTGATTGACTTAGACAGACGACAGACAAGCTTAGACTTCGAATCCCCCTTAGATCACCAGAGCAACAGCAGTCAACATACCAGTGATTTTCTATTCTAGTTCATTCAGTTCACAGACACCACCATAACTCCTGACCCTTAGGTTTAAGACTGGCGAACGTTCGCTCTATCCGATCTAGCTACCAAGATTAATTAGTCGCCCGGGTACGGTCGCCTCTCGCAACGGCTTAACTAACTGGTGCAATTACTAGTGATTAATGAGTTACTCTTGCAATGGATTAACCCTAACTGGTTCCTACGAAAGGCACACTCCAATGAATAGGTTAATTGCTTGATTTGGTGTTTTAAAGCAAGGGGAGCGTTCGCTTCTATCCTTAGCTTAACAAGAATCTAATCTAGGTGGCCAAACCAGACAAGAAACACAGAGAGCAAAGAACAAAACAAACATGAAGGAGAACTGAATGAATTTCAAATCTAGTCACCGCCGATTCGTGACCGCTTTAAAGCCCTGGGTCACTAAGGGTTCATCTAATCTAAGCTCTACGAGTTTAGCTACTCATTTTCAATACAGGAGAATCAAAGATGAACAAAGAACACATCTCACGTAGGAAAGACAGAGAAGAACTGTAAAACCTAATTTCGACGAATCCTTGAAGCTTCAATCTGCTGGATCTTCAACTCCTAACACTGGTTCTCCGAGATGGAAGGATGTCGTCATGATCCGTTCCTGGCTCCTTGAACTCCTTTCACTCTTTCTCTCCCCGGTCTAAGTCTTGGAATTTTTGTCCAAAGTGTAAGTTATGAGCTATATCAATTTCACCCGGCGGTTTTCCTTTTTATACTTGTCCGCGGATGGCTTGAAATTCACTTGATTTTTTGCCAAAAATTTGGGGAGTTTTTGGCGAAAACTCCCTTTGAAAAGTTGGCTTACTCCGTCTGTTTCTTCTGTTCGAAATCACTTGGGGTTTACGGTGAGAACATTGGAGTTTTCACCGAAAACTCCTCCTTGTGATGATCTGCTGATTTCCTCTTGAGTTTTCGGCGAAAACTCAAGGACTTTTTCGCCGAAAACATCTGTGTAAATTGGGCAGGGATGTGTTGTCTTTAATTGACTCCTTGTTTGATTATGGTGCGGTACCTTAAGGTTCCAATGCCTTAGACACATCCTTGGTTACATTGTTTGACGGAAAAAAACCTGTGCTATCATGGAAACACTAGAAAACCATTAAATAGACCCGAAAAGGGCCAAGGTAACACAAATGGCACGAGATAGGGCAGTTGAGTGAATAGTCACTATTGTATCCTAAAAACCATGTCTTAAGCAAAGAAATGTCACTTAAATGAGGCTGATAATCACGTTAAATCGAGTGTCATCAGAAAGCCTTCAAAGTTGCATGGAAAAGGCTGTCTTACGATCTCCATCTGTATTAACTTAAGCCGAGCTTTTTCCTAAAAAAATTTCCCTCCGCATTCCCTTTCTTTTTAGAAGACTAAAGTTGGCCGAGAGTATCGTCATTCCAATTATCTTGAAGATTAGCCTCTGGCCTGAACATCCACTGTGGCCGCCCTCATTTGAAGAGAAAGATATCCAAAAGACAATTAGACTGCTTTATTTATCTTTCATTTAGGCCTAGTCAAAGATTTTTCAGTTTCACTTGAAGCTTAGTCATAGGAGATCTAAAAATAAAGATAAGACCAATTTTCACCCACCAAAAAAGAAGTCATGATCTAACCACAGCTATCAATGAAGGGAGATGGCAACTTAATTGTAATATATGGTTCCATCAAAAGAGGAAAGTGGTCTGGCCTAGAACTTAAATGAGTGATCTGAAACTGAAGGCAATTGGCAAGGAAAAAATTTGTTAACCAAATAAGGAGAGGTTCTAAAATATGCTCGACCGAAGGGAAAGGTGAGAAAACCACTCGACCGAAGGGAAAGGTGAGAAAACCACTCGACCGATAGGGAGAGGGCCTATCCCTCCGAACCCTATTGGTCAAGTGTATTCTTTCCTGTGACCTTTTTTTGAGTATTACCGGGATGATCAACAGGTTCAAATCTGTCCTAAATGATTTAAGTCCGCCATAGCCTTATGAGAAAGAGCACCACGCCCCACCTTTTCATTGGCTTGATAGAAAGGCAAATAACCACTTTCTTTCCAAAGGAGAAATTAATTCTAAGGAAGATCAAGGGTGCAGGGAGAGAAGGGATAGCTGATGATTCAGACTAAGATGTGGTAGGAGGGTAACTCTGGTTAGGAGATAGACTTTGGTTAAGGAGAGAGTTAGCTGACTCAGTCTTGATAACATGGGTCGGGCTCAAGGACAGGTCTCAAAATAAGGTCTGCATAATGCCTGAACAACTTTCTAGGTGGGGTCCCCTCTATTATGGATTGGTCGAATTCTTGCCTCTCCCAAAGGTCTACTTCGTGCTTCGGAAATACTTTCCTTCGGGTAATTCTTTATAGAGCTGATCTGTAGTGCTTACTGATTCCATCACAGTTGATACGCATTCAATTGCAAACAGAAGACTGGTTAGTTGAACAGTTAGCAAATCTGTACCCCTAAAAAATAAGTAGCAGCCTATTTTCTAGCAGCTTCTTCAAAAAAATATGAAATTATGGCTATGTAAAAGGACCGGCTTCCCAGAGAGGTTAATGCCCTAGGATTTGATCCATCCCCACCCATATGAAATAGTTGCAAAAGGAATTGAATCTCCAGTGACCAAGAAGAAGGGAACGACAATCGTCTGCTAATCGAAGATGGACCCTCGAGGATTTTCTAGTTTGGATATAGATATACTTCTTTTTAGGTTGAGCCTGCGGCCTCAGAGCCCGCGCACTGACCACAAAAACATCTGCAAGCACCCTTGTTTTTTAATCACACGAATACAAACAATATACCTTTTTATAAGCCCAACATGCCTCAAATAAGGCGGTTAGGGTCCCGACGAGAGGGTACTTGCTGGGGTCGGCCTAGGAAAAAAAAGTCTGACTGGGGCTCCTCTACCATTTTAAACTGAAGCTTCCAGGCCGATCTTTGTCGAACTAATCAGCATGGCCCAAACGAAAGTAAATCAGCGCCCGAACTTCAGTTTGATTTATTTATCTTATGATAGAGTTGTTCCTTCACCGCGCGCGGTAGTTATTAAGCTAGTTGCAAGTTTACCTTGTTAAAACCATCACTATTCCTTTCCTCCCGCGAGAAAGGTTCATTTCGAATCACAAGAGCAATCTCTCTTTTGAAAGTTCATTTTTTCGTTATGATAATGCAATACAAGAGGTCTAAAATTTAGTTGTTTCTGATGATGAAAAGAGCTTTTTTATGTTATGTGAAATTGATGAAAACCCAATATTTAAAAGGTCGATAATGTTAGAAGACAACTATCGGTATCTGATGGTAAGATACCTATGCTCGGTATATCTTTGAAAGCTCAGACGGAGAGAATAAACGGACTCCTCGAGGGCTACTTAAGGCACTTTAGTGCAAACCAGAAGGACTTGAGCTGTTCGATGTTGCTCAGTGCTGCTATAACTTAACAACCAAAAAGCTCCGTGTCGAACTTCAGCCCCTTCGAGTTGGCCACGGGGCTTCCTATCCTCTCCAACTAAGTCGAGTGACTTCGTACCTCTGACGCCCCACACCATTGCAAACAGAGGGGGCTTGCCCATCAGCCTACTTTGCCAAGAGGTGGCAGGATCATAATGACCAAGCCCAAACCCACTTAGATAAAGCAGCAAGGCGTATGAAGGGAGCGACGACCCCTCTTGGAAATAACTCCAAAAGATCAACCAAACCTAGCCCAACCTAACTTGAAGAACCTAAATACTTGGCTCAGTCTGAAGGGATAAGAAAGTAGACCTTGTAGAGAAGCAGATAGAAGAGGTAACCTATAGACTCAAGCGATCCGCACGGTGAAAAGTAACCTCGTATTCCATGTGATTCCATTGACTTTGATTAGACCAGGCCGACCCAGAGAGGAACATGCCCCCGAGGGCACCGCCAGATGTTGTAGGGGAACCTACTAAATAAGAAGTTTAGTATACCATAGCTGACGGCACCATCCCTAAGCCCTACACCCACTGCACGAGTGGAATACTACTTAGTCAAGTAGAAGGGAACAAGGTCGGCTTTTTTTCTCTCCTCTATGAAAAGATGGGACGTGGTATACATAACAACCCCTACCGTCCCCTACCATGCTTCCCCAAGAACCCTTTTTTCAGGATTCGGCAGGTTCATAAAAAAAATTTGGATACTTCCCCAAAAAACCAAGGGAGGTGGCACCACAGCCACAGCATGGAGGAGCTGCTCCTTAATCCGCACTACAACCAATAAAAATTTTCTCCAGATCGATAAATGATGATGCTAAACCGAGACCAAGATAGAGAGAGAGGGCTCTCCCTTTGCTTTGTTGGGTCATCGAGACAAAAGCACTCATAGGAATGGTGCTAATTCCCATTTTCTTTCTAGTCTCGTTTGGTTTCATCGCAGGAAAGAATACGCTCGACCAATAGGTTTCAGAGGGACCTATTCGTTTGAGTTATTTTCGCTCCTCCCCCTCTCCATCCTTACTCACCTTTTTGCAAGCAGTCATCCTAGATTTTTTTAGAAATGGGAGAAAGAATTCTAAAAAAAATAGAAAGAATGACGTACTTCTTCATTGAGTTAAAAAAAAACCTTATTACTTCCCACTAGGCGAGAGGTGGACCTAAGCCACCTACCCACTCATCAATCACGGTCTTCAGCTGACTTGCACTGATGGACCCCTATTGTATTGGAATTAAGCACCCATCTTTTTACTGTTGTCAACTAATCTCTTCAATCTTTGATTCTACTCTATGTTAGAACATTTTTGTGAATGCTATTCTGATCTAAGTGGTCCTATTCTCTGTCACGTGCTAGGAAGCATTACTCCTATTTTCATTCCAAATTCAAGAATAGGACTGATACAATTGATTGGTCTATGTGCCTCTCTTATTACTTTTTTGTATTCCCCTGTTCCTCGGATACAATTCAATCCTTCTACGGCCAAATCTCAATTTGTGGAAAGCCTTCGATGGCTTCCTTATGAGAACATAAATTTTTATTTGGGTATAGACGGTATCTCTTTATTCTTTGTGATATTGACCACATTTTTTATCCCTATTTGCATTTCAGTGGGTTGGTCTGGTATGAGAAGTTATGGGAAAGAGTATATTACAGCATCTCTAATTCGTGAATTTCTAATGATCGCCGTGTTTCGCATGCTGGATCTCTTACTATTCTATGTTCTTCCCGAAAGCGTGCTAATCCATATGTTGTGTGGAGCTAAGCATCTTCTATTCACTGGGATAAAGCTTTTCCTCTATAGGGGCCTTGTGCAGTAAATGATATGATCCAACAATGCTGCCATGATGCCAACCGGTACTCCTACACCCCACCAAGATCCCCTGGCCAAGGCAAGACCCTAGGTCCTCACAAGAAGCATATAGATCCAAGGGCAGGCCATCTTCAAGCCCTAAAGCCAAGGTATGACAAGAAATATCGACTAAGGCCTTCCTTTGCAGGTAGAAAAAGACTGCAAGAGATGGAATGCTATTCCAGGCAATGCTGCTGGCCGAGGATGTAAGCCCTAGCACTGAAGACAAGCCTCAGCCCGCTCCTAGTTTGACCTCCAGGAGCCCTGAAGAGGAAGCCGGCCCCTTGAGTTACCCTCTGGAAGCATTTCTGGAGTATAGAAGGAAGAGAGCCCAAGAATACTTGGCCTGGAGAGGAGAGCTTCCAAGGATTGACCCTAAGCCGAGCCATGAGAAGAATTGGAGTCCTTGGCCCCGAGGCATGACACCTAGACCGACCCAACCTCCGGAGAGCTACATCAGGAGCTACTTGGAGGCTTACCTGAAGCCTAAAGAAGAAGGCCCGAGTGGAAAAGGAGAAGGCCCAAGGAAAGGCCACCCCGAGCCCTAGACCGGCAGCCGGGCTGATCCGAGGAATTCCATGAAGACGGCCACGAAGACCGGGCCTCGTGGGCAAGACCCTTGCCCCTGGACCAGCCCGGCACACCAGGCCCCGCGACCGTCACCCGTATTAGGGCCGGCGCCCACCCGGATAAGCCCACCATAGCCAACTGGCCCGAGTAGCCGAATTCGGTCAGATTAGCGTTTTTTACCTATTTTAGATCTTTTATTCTACTTTAAAGACTTCAATTATTGTTTTATGTTCTTCCTTTTTAGTCGGATTGTTTAGGGGTTTAGGATTCTTTCAGGAGTAGGACTCTTTATTTTATTCTTATTTAGGAAGTAGACTTTAAGGAGGAGAGCTTGTTCCCTCACCTATATAAGGAGGCCGCCGGCCACCCTTTGTAAAAACAACCTTTTTGAAATAAACAACCCCTTTATAGAACTTTGTTCTTGAAACCTTTATTGTATTCGCATGTTGCACTACTGAAGGATCGACTTATCGTCAGAAGCATCCATCTTCTGAAGTGGCGTCATCGACTTGATACTTCTGGTTCCTAGCTCTTTATAGCTAGCGGTTCAAAGTCCTCTCCATCTCGGTTCCCGGCGGTTTCTACCTCGTTGCACGATCATCAACTTGCGGTGTTTAAGGGTCGTCTGCCCGCGGTTGCAGCGGTTCACATCAGTTGGTATCAGAGCACGGTTCAAGCTCAAGGACCACAATCTATCCCAGTCTCCAGGTTACCCTGGATTCATATCCTTTACTGCTTTTTAGAAAATAGCTTCAAAAATTCCCTTCTATTTCAGTTCTTGTTTTCAGTTTCGAGTTGTAAGGCAAGAGAAAATTGGTGGCCATCGTACCATCAAACAAAACCATAATCGAGGTTAAGAAAAAAGAAAAGAAAGCAAGGCCACCCTTGCCAAGTTATTTTCCTTTCTTTGTAAGTCTATTTCTAAGAAGAGGGGATAGAAAATTTGCTTCCGTTTGCTAGTACTAACCATGGCAGACGAGAGATTAGCCAACATGGAAGGCCACCTCCAGACTCTTGGAGCTACCCTAGCCGCCATCCAAGAAACCCTAGCCAGGCTTCAAGCCGGGAGAGGATGAGATGAGCGCCGAGAGGACAGCCCTGAAGGTCTGAACCGAAGAGCCCAAAGGCTAGCTCAGGAGATTGATGATGATGTGAGCAACCTCAAGCTCACCGTGCCTAAGTTTGCCGGTAAGTACAATGCCGACGAGTACTTGGATTGGGAGAGAAGTACGGAGGACTTCCTCGAGTGCCACCACTATTCTGAATGAAAGAAGATAATCCTCGCCACTCTTGAATTCACTGACTATGTTGCTCTATGGTGGAGCCAATTCAAGAGCCAGGTTCAAATAGATGAGGAAGACCCCATCGAGTCGTGGAGAGATATCAAGAGAATAATGAGGAAGAAGTTCGTTCCTGGAACCTATATCCGAGACCTACACACCTCCCTCCGGAACTTAAAGCAAGGCACCATGTCCGTGGAGCAATACATCCAGGAGATAGAGATGTTGGTAGCCAGACTCGACCTCAGAGAAGAACCCGAAGCAAAGATAGCCCGGTTTGTGGGTGGGCTACACCCCGAGATCATGCATCAAGTCAACATACTTAACTATGTTGACTACGAGGATCTCAAAGCCCTAGCTAACCGCGTGGAAAGAGAGGTGAAGAAGGGCTACACAAGAAGATCAGACAATGCCTCGTAGAGAGGAGGCTCAAGTACCAGCCAAGCCCCATGAAAGCCTGAACAGCCCCGAGACTCCAGCTCATGGCCAAACCCTAACCCTAGGGATTCGGCACCACCGGTAACATCTGCCCCACCTACTTCTAAGGTTCAAAACTCTAACCCACGTCCCAGTGGAATTGTATGCTTTAAATGCCAAGGTAGGGGACATATCTCAAGGGACTGCCCTAATCAACGAACAATGGTGGTAAGAGAAGGAGGAATCGAGACAGATGATGAAGAAGAGGAGAAGAAAGAAGAAGAAGAAGAATCAGATGAAGGAGAACAAGTTAAGCCAGAAGGGCTTGAGAAGTTTGCAGGGTTAATCTCTAAAACCCTAGCACCCGGTGCCCTGGCGCTGCATGATCGGGCCTGACCAGCCCCGGCGCTGCCCGACCAGGTCTGACCAGCCCCGGCGCCCCAACGCTCGGCCCCGACCCCGACTGGCGCTGCCCGACCAGCCTCGGCGCCTCAGCACCCAGCCCCGGTGCAGCCCGACCATGCACCGGCACCCAAGTGCTCGGCCCCGCCCCAGTACCCAGCCCTGGTGCTACCCGACCAGGCCCCGGCGCCCCAGCGTTCGGCCCCGACGCCGACTGGGCCGCTTTGACCTGTCCTAGCGCCCCAACACCCTGTGCCACCCTGCCCGACCAGGCCCCGGCCGCCCCAGCACTCGGCCCCGACCTATCGCTGCCCGACGCCCCCCCGGCACATTGATGAACCTGGTCGTTGTGCGGGTTCAATCAAATACTACTAAGTTAGGAAAGCTAGGGTAGATCGTATTCCACGGGTCTTCTAATGATCGATTACTCAAATAAGCTGGCAAATTACTCAGGTTAAACACTTCGTGCGTGGTGTGAGTTCCACGACTTCTAATTCTAAGAAATGCAGGGAAATTAAAACTTGAAACTGAAAACAGATTGGAAATTAGGGTTGAAAACAGAGATAACAGACGAACTTAGACTTTGAATTCCCCTTCGTTCACCAGAGCATAGGCAATCAACAGATGAGCGGATTTCAATTCTCATTCAATCAATTCTAAGACACCACCATAACTCCTGACCCTTAGGTTTAACATCAGCGAACGTTCGCTCTATCCGTTCTAACTACCAAGATTAATTAGCCGCCCGGGTACGGTCGCCTCTCGCAACGACTTAACTTAACTGGTGGAATTACTAACGATTTATGAGTTACTCTTGCAGTGGATTAACCCTAATCGGTTCCTGATGACACTCGATTTGACGTGATTATCAACCTCATTTAAGCGACATTTCATTGCTTAAGACACGGTTTTTAGGGTAGAATAGTGAATATTCACTCAATCGATCCATCTTATGCCTTTTGTGTTACCTTGGCCCGTTTCGGGTCTATTTGATGGTTTTCTAGTGTTTTTATGATAGCACAGGTTTTTGCCGTCAAATAAAGTAGCCAAGGACGTGTCTAAGGCGTTGGAACCTCGAGGAATTGCACCAGAATCGATCAAAGGAGCCAATCAAGTTCAGAAAATTCTTGCCCGGTTTACAAAGGAATTTTTGCCAAAAATAATCCATTATTTTCGGCGAAAATATTAGCACAAATCAGCTGATGACCGGCTGAAGGAGTTTTCGGTGAAACTGTTAAGTTTTCGACCGAAGCGAAAATCACAGGAGATACTAGCCAAAGGACTGTCCATTTACACCATCCTTTTCGGCGAAAATAATCATTTATTTTCGGCGAAAATATCAGAAGAATCCGGATTAATTAGGTTTAAGTATAAATACTTAAACCGGCGGCCCAAAGGTAGGGGGAAATCATTATTCATATTTTCACAAATCAGACTTTTGGGAGTCAGCCGACTCTAGGGTCGATAGATAGAGTTTAGAGAGTTCGAAGATCCATGGAGAGATCGTGACGCCATCCTTCCACCTCGAAGAGCTCGGAGCTTAAAGTTGAAGATCCAGGAGATCGAAGCTTCGCCGGAGTTGTCAGAATTAGGTTTTTCAGTTCTTATCTGTTCTTCCTCTATATGATGATCTTCTTTGTTGCCTTTGATTCTTCTGTTATCGTTATGAGTAGCTAAACTTGTAGAGCTTAGATTAGATGAACCCTAAGTGACCCAGGGCTTTAAAGCGGTCACGGATCGGCGGTAATTAGATTCGAAATTCAATCAGTTTCTCTTTGCATGGTTGTTTTGTTCTTGATTGTTTATGTTTCTTTTATGGCTGGTCGCCTAGATTAGGTTTTTGCAAGCTAGGGTTAGTCGCTAGACGGTTCCCTGCTTTGGCGCTTAAACTTGTCTTCCTTGATCATCTAGTTTAGATTCTTGTTAAGTTGAGGATAGAAGCGAACGCTCGCCTCTCTTTAAAACATCAATTCAACCAGTTAACCTTATAATTGGCGTGTGCCTTTCGTAGGAACCGGTTAGGGTTAATCCACTTCAAGAGTAACTCATAAATCGTTAGTAATTGCTCCAGTTAATTAAGTCGTTGCGAGAGGCGACCGTACCCGGGAGGCTAGTTAATCTTGGTAGTTAGATCGGATAGAGCGAACATTTGCCAGTCTCAAACCTAAGGGTCAGGAGTTATGGTGGTGTATAGAAACTGATTGAATTAGAATTGAAAACCGCTGATCTGTTGATTGCCAATGCTTTGGTGATCTAAGGGGATTCGAAATCTAAGTTCGTCTATCTTCCTGTTAGTCAACCGTTTTAATCTTTCTGTCTTTTATTTTCCTTTGTTTATTAGATTAGAAGTCGTGGAACTCACACCACGCACTAAGTGTTCAAACCTGAGTAATATGCCAGCTTCTTTGAGTAGTTGATTAGTAGAAACCCGTGGAATACGATCTAGTCTACTTCGGTAGGTTAGTTATTTGATACCACTAAAACTGCAACATCAAATTGGTGCCGTTGCCGGGGACTCTTCTAATTGTTGGAAAGGAGAGTTCGCAAATTATTCTTCTACCTTTCCGCCTTACCATTTATTTTCCCTCCATATTTCCATGATTTACCTGGGTAGTGCTTTTTAGTTTTGATCATGCAGGATTACAGGTGGGATGACCGGTACCAAGAGTGGCACATCAATGAAGCACCATATCTCGAAGACTCCCAAGAGATGGATTTACACACTTATGAGCATCAACAATGGATGGCAAGCACCCAAGCCGCGATCGACAACCTCCAATCAACGGATGATGTTGTTGATGCATTGAACGCCGCGCTCAAGCGACTAGTGCAATTAAAGGGAGAAGATGCTCAAGAACATTTCGAAGAAGAGCCAGAAGCTACACAACACCAACAAAATCACCAAGAGGTGTATATACCAGTTCATCAGCATCGACAATAGACGGCAAGAGTAGAATCCGCCTTGGATGCTCTCGTTTCGAAGCTACAAGTTCGTAGCATGGTGAAAGTCAAGCTCAAACAACCAAATCCACTAATGGAAGAAGACGCTCAAGAGCCGTACGAAGATGAACATGACAATCTCTAGTTGATTCTTTTCTTTCATTTTTTTCTTTTTCTTTGTGCCGATTCTTTCTTTTAGTTGCTAGAGGGGTTTACACGTTTGGACATAACAGCTAAGACGACCTGTTTAATGGATATAGGCAGGTTACCACAAACCGACTTCCGGTAGGTCAATCTAGAACTACAACCACAGGGGATCAACGGGGAATGAAAGAATGCGAAATGGTTGTAATGTATTATCGAACCGAAAGAACAGGCCAAGCTCAAGGGTTTAAACCTAATGGATTTTATCGTTGGGTAGGCTATCTAGCTTAGTAGCTGAATCTAGGTGCCCCTATCATTATAGAACTCGAGTTATCGTGTGGTCTTGAGTAGGTCTCAAGCAAATTCTAACTCATTCAAGCAAACCGAAAATCACTCAAAAAGAATTGAAATTGCAAGTTACGTGCAATGGATCAAAAGCTCACAGTTGGTTTGCTAGTCGGATTCGGTCATTTTCATGCAATCAAGGCTACAAACTACAAGTGTGATTTTAAAAATTCTGTTCTGACCAGGCAGTTTAGCATCAAAGTAAACACGTTGGTTCTCAAGTTCTAGGTTAAGCAGTCTAAGCATCATTATGAAAGATTGAACAACAACTTAACATCAAAAATCAAGAACTGAGCTATTCTAATGCTAGAGAGACTGGACAGGAATCACGAGGCACACAAAAATACAATCAAGGGCAATCAAGTTCATGCAAGGTTCTCTAGCATCCTACTCCACACTTAAATCGGATTGTGTCCTCACAGGACTAAAATTAGAGTTCAGAGTGAAGTAGAAGAACCTGGACCGAGATGGTTGGCGTAGGGGATGGGCACGGATCCTCGGAGCGGAGGGAATCTACCCAAGCAAAGCAAAGGGAATCTCCCAACTGCCTACAAAACAAAAACAAATGAAAGATAAAAAGGAAACCGGGACAAGTGTCCCAAATCCACATAGAAAAAAGTTGGATCGAAATCCGAAAAGAAGAAATAAAAAGAAAGGACCAGAAAAGGAATGCAACCCAATCACTGCTCGTGAGGCGCGTCGGGAGGTGGAAAGTGGAGGAAGTCGCCGAGCTGACGTTGCCATGCCAGCTGTGTCTCATACCGCTCGTCGGAGCGGTGCATATGTTACTGCATAATAGTCCACCTTGCCTCTTGAGTGGCGTTGTCGGTGATGTGCCACTCTTGGAGACGCTCATACAACTCCCCAACATCTGCGGGGTGCTGTCGGTGCTGCTGGTGAGGCACCTGATATGGATCTGGAATGGGTGGCGGCGACCGGTGTGCGTACCCTGCCTGATGATGTGGCGAGTGTATAGGATCATGAAATTCTGGCTCGTACTGAGGCTGAGGCTCCTCAGAATCATATTCTTCCTCTGACTCATCCTCGTCTTGGAGAGGAGAATCTGCTGCTACCTGGGGGCTGAGGTCCAGCTCGAGGTTGTATTCGACCGCCATATCACCTCCAACGGTGCGTACTCTGCGGCGTGGGATGTTCGTGCCATATTCTTGGCTGAGGCCGAAGGAGATGATGAGTCGGCCTACAAAGTGGCCTCCCAGGAGTGAGCGAGGTGGCTTCGACCTCTGAGTCTTCTTGTGGAGTAGTCGGGCAAGCACCCATCCGAGATGAAGAGGATATCTCTCCCGGATGGCGCGATGAAGAAGAAGCTCCTCTCGGCTGATATGGTGGCGGTCCTTCTCTGGAGCATAGAAAAGAGAACGACGCCAAACCATGTGAATGAATTTATAGAGAGGGTGAGAGAGGGACTTAACTGAATTATGCTTCCTAAGACGATCGCCGGGCACTCCAGTCATGTGGCTCCAGAGTGCATGGTACTCCTCTCCGTCGTCATCGTCGTTCTCCCAACCGAGCAGATGACCCTCATAGTGCTCGTGGGGAATCCCGAGACGAGCTGCAAACTCATCATATGTGAGTTTCCTATGCACCCCGCCCAGATAGATGGTGACGATCTCCTTGTGCTGCCCCCTCTTGTGCTCCTCCAGATCGAACGCCACCCAAAACTCCTGAAGGGCGACGTCTGGGAAGTCGACGGCAAGCGTGGTCAGCTCCAGCAAGCCAGCATGCGTCAGTGCATCGAGCACGTTCCGGTGCTAGTCCTCATTGTGATCGAAGAGCGACTCCATGGAAAGGGGGCGAACAGCAGCTCCAGGGATATTCTCAAGATGCTGGTAGCACTCGAAGTAGTACGGGGGTAGGCGAGCAACAGTGTGGTGGTACCCAACACGGCCAGGGAAAGCTGGGGGAGGGCCCTGGACGGCAGGTGTGATGGGAGCGGGAACTCGGGAGCTGGAGGCGGTGTCAAGTCTCTGCTTGGTCCTGCGCTCATGAGTTACGTTCCTAAGCACGAAAACAAACTAGATTAGTCAAACTAAAACCCTACCCCACACTTAGTAGAAACACTCAATTTCACAAAGAAATGAGGAAAACCGAGTGGGGGTGAGCAAAGCAGATTAACCGGTAATCACAAACAATTAAAATACATGCTTAGGAACAGCCATAATGGAATTATCACAATCAGAGTTCAGAAGTCAAACTGACATTCAAAAAGTCAACATAATAGAACATTGAACCCTAATCATGGCAATATGAGCACAAAGCGGAAAATGACGGTATAATATGATCTCAGATGGAAAACACAATAATATGAACGTAATTGAGCACATTAGGCAGCCAAACGAGGATAAACAGTTCATGGTCAAACCGACATTTCTCAAAAGTCAACACCACAAATAATCGATCTTATTTATAGCAACACATGATCAAATGATATTACAATTAAGCACAATACTCCCTAAATTGAGATCAGTCCAAAGAGTTCAGCTAACCTAGTTCTCATGAAATAAGTCCGTACGCAAATTGAGGTAAACCGAAAAGTCAACTAAAAGTCAACCCTGACGAAATTTAGCATTCAACGTGTCAAAAGATTCGTAATGAGAAGTTCTACAACTTACCTTGAAGCCACGGGTGCTGAAAATGAACCGAGAAAGAGAAATCGGAGAAAAACCAAAAATTTTAGGTTTTGGCTGAACGGGAGCTCTAGAGCTCCGATTCGGACGATCTACGTCTCAAAATGTTTGGAAAAAGGAGGGGAGACGTGCGGGGCGGCGGCTTGTCGGACGGCAGCAATGGAAGAAAGGCAGCGACGGTTTGAGTTTTTAACAAAAGGGGAGGTTTTGAAGATTTTCGAAAATAAGAAGTGAGGAGAGAGAAGAAGAAGTGACTGGATTTTTAAAATGAATAATTTGTTGATTTTCACTCAGGTTTTCAGTGAAAATATGTGCAAGTTTTCGCCAAAAACCCAAGGCAAAAAGGTCTGCCGATTTTCAAATACATTTTCGCCAAAAATTGAAGGAGTTTTTGCCGAAAAGTTGAGTTAAAAACGTCTGGAAAACACAGTGGGATTTCGAAGGGAGTTTTCGCCAAAAATTTTGACCTGTACGATTGAAAATATTTTCGCAATCCCGGTAAACTTCAGAAAATTACAGTTAAATCCACAAAAATATGAACAACCTGAAACGACTTGCGATTGACACTACGACACACAGACTACACACAAAAAATAAGAAAACAAACAAACTTACACTTTTGGCTCCCCCGAACCGACTCTAGAACACTAAGGTTGACACAAATGAAAAACTGACTCCAGCCGTGGGTTACCTCCCACGAAGTGCTCTAGATTAACGTCCTTGAGCTGCACGATACCTAGACGGTATTAGGAGACATCCCAACTCAGGTTCTCCTTAATGCTAGCATCGGAGTTCATGAAGTAGAGTTTCGAGGTATCTCCGTGAAGCATAAATTTCTTCCCGTTACCGTGTAAGAGCTTGGTACGTCCGTCGGGAAGGTGCTCAGTGGTCTTGAACGGACCAAAGAGCTCTGTCAAGGGATCATCTTCTGCGAGGAAGACAGTGGAAGGGATTAGAATGATTGGCTTCATCTTCTCTTTACCCTCCGGCTTTGTATCACCAGGATCAGTGATCGTAGGTATTTCCTTAGGAGATGCTTTCGGCTTCTCCTTCAGTACTTGTTCCAGCGCCAGTATCTCGGAATGAATTGGCGGTGCAGCTGGCTCGGATGAAGGTGGCGGCACAACTGGTCTCCAGACCATTTGAGTCTTCGTCTTCTTGTTCTTCTCCCGGGGCCTGCTAGGTTTTGTGCTCGGTGGTTTAGAAGAGGCTTGCAGTTCCTTCTTCTTTGACGGCTTCTGAGGAACAGATTTTGGTTTCTGCTTGGTAATCTGTTCAACACCTGCAGTAACAATTGAGCAAGGAACACTAGAAGAGACGTCAGTGACGGAGTTGACCGGAGTCAACTCCACAGTTTCAACAGCCAGATAGTGAGATTCTTCATTCTTAGGAGCATATTTCATACCATCCTTAAGACGGAATGTTATCGTTTCCCTACCAACCCTCAAAGTTAAAGAACCATTTGGAACATTGATTTGCATTCCGGATGTTGCCATGAAAGGTCGACCTATAAGAATGGTAGAATCCTCTTCACGAGTATCAATGATCACATAGTCCGCTAAGAACGTGAAAGGACCACATTTAGTAACAACGTCTTTTATCTCTCCCCTAGGGGTTTTAAGTGATCTATCAGCAAAGACAAGTTGCATACTAGTTGGTTCAAGTTCACCTAGGTTCAGCTTCTCATATAAACTCATAGGCATAACATTAACAGACGCGCCTAGATCAACTAAACAACGTTCTATCTCAATATCTCTAATGACTAGAGGTAGAGTGAAAGAACCAGGGTCAGAGCACTTAGCTAGATATGGTGATGAAGGTTTCTTGCTACGAGCATCAGGGTATCCTTCTTTATTCCCCTTCATGCCAGTCTCGATCCTTGCGTTCGGCAGCAATGCTCTTGGAAAAGGAGGCTTCACATAGTACGGTGCAAGAGGAGGATCATTCTCCTTAGGCGTCACTTTCCGTGCTTCCTTCTTCTCTGGACATTCAGTGATCCTGCGTAGAACAAACGAAGCATCAGCAGATAAGCTTGTAAACTTTTGAACAGTTACCATCTTGGCTTGCTCCTTTCTCAGATTCGGCTCGGTCTGGCTCAGGAGTTGGCCAAATGCTCATCCAGATGCTAGCATGCTCGAGATGTGGTTCACAGCTTGCTCAATCCTTTGACCGGATGCGATCTGTTCTTGATTGAGAAGAGCTTGAGCTTTGAACTGACTGTCATGATCATCGAGTCTGGTAATGATCTGACTAAGCTTCTTGTCGAGGTCACTGACATTGTTCTCTCTCTGATGTTGCTGCCCTGGATAGGTATTATTCAAATATTGATTCTGGCGATTGCCAGGAGCAGTTCCATAGTTACCCGGATTACGTTGTGGCGGTTGATAGACACCTCCCGGCGGATGGTTAGGCTTTTGATCCTGAGCTGGACCAGCTGGGCGGTTATTCTGGTTCTGGTTATGGTTGGCGCCATTTTTGTAGGGAGGTCTGTCTTGATAGTTCCCTTGCTGTCTGAAGTTGCGGTAGCCAGCATAACCATTTTGATTGTTAACGAAGCCTTGCTGAATGAAATTTACCTCTTCGGCGGACCAGACTTCTGTCTTACCAAAATTCTGGCATAAGCTCCACACCATTCGCAATCAGCAACATAGACAGAGGCTGCCGGCGGTTTGATTGGTGTAGAAGACTTCTTCAGATGCTTCTCTACTTCTGCCTTGATAGTAGCTTCGAGATCGAGCTTGCTCCTTGATCCTTCTGATTGTCGCTCCCAGTTCCTTGACTTGGAAGCACAGTTTGCAAAATGAAGAAGAGCAGCTTTAGGTGTGAGTGTAGTGCAATCCCCTTCAGCTAGAGAATTGACCCACTTGGCAGATTCTTCTCGAAGACCTCGACCAAAGATTTCAGCTAACTGCCTCTGCTCGAATCTGTGATGAGGACAGTTGTAGAGAAGTTCTTGGAATCGATTCCAAGTATCGTATAAGCTTTCTCCTTCTTTCTGGGAGAATCTGGCGATGCTGTCCTTGATGGCTGTTGTTCTGGCAGGAGGGAAGTACTCTTTGACGAAGTCCTGAGCCAGAGTGTCCCAATCAGTGTAATATCCAGGTGGTTTGCCAGTAAGCCACCTCTTAGCAGCGCCTTTCAGAGAGAACGGAAAAGCTCTCAAGCAAAGAGTGTTCTTGTCAAGGTTTCCGTTCTTGAAAGTGCTACAAAGATCAAGGAAATCCGCCAGATGTGTGCATGGATTGTCTAGTGGCCTGCCTTCAAATTGTAGATCCCTAGAGATCATAGTCAAGAATGGAATCTTGATCTCATAGTCAGGATCTCCTTCAACGCGCGGCATGGCAATGGCAGATCGAACGCTAGTCGCGCTCGGCTTGTTGTAGTCAGCTAGACTCTTCTATGCAGGTGGTGGTGGTGGATTTCCGCCTGGTGGTGGTGGTGGTGGTGGTGGTGGTGTGGTGGTGGTAACTGATCATCCATGGTAGGAGATGGAGGAGGTGAAAGTGACTCGGTGTATGAAACGGATGAAGATGACTGTGAAGATGGAGATGAGGAACTCTCCTTCAGTTCCTCGATCTTGATCGGAGTGACGGATGCAGGTGGATTGGTTCTGCTTCTCCTTGGAATCTGTGATTGTCGAGGTGGAGCAGAACTGCCTGGTCTCTCTATGCTCTTAGCCTTGTCGGTTTGAGAGCGAGTCCAAGGACGGCGATGCATACACCTGTGAGCAACCTACAAACAACAGAAACAAACAAAACCAGTGTAAAATCGAAGTGGATGAAAAGATGAAAGATGGAAAATAGAAGAATAAAATGCCAGTTCTTCTTTCGAACAATCAAAAGAAGTTCCCCCGCAACGACGCCAATTTAATGAACCTGGTCGTTGTGCGGGTTCAATCAAATACTACTAAGCTAGGAAAGCTAGGGTAGATCGTATTCCACGGGTCTTCTAATGATTTAATTACTCAAATAAGCTGGCAAATTACCCAGGTTAAACACTTCGTGCGTGGTGTGAGTTCCACGACTTCTAATTCTATGAAATGCAGGGAAATTAAAAGTTGAAACTTAAAACAGATTGGAAATTAGGGTTGAAAAAAGAGATGACAGACGAACTTAGACTTCGAATCCCCCTTCGTTCACCAGAGCATAGGCAATCAACAGATCAGCGGATTTCAATTCACATTCAATCAATTCTAAGACACCACCATAACTCCTGACCCTTAGGTTTAAGACCGGCGAACGTTCGCTCTATCCATTCTAACTACCAAGATTAATTAGCCATCCGGGTACGGTCGCCTCTCGCAACGACTTAACTTAACTGGTGAAATTACTAACAATTTATGAGTTACTCTTGCAGTGGATTAACCCTAATCGGTTCCTACGAAAGGCACACTCCAATTATAAGGTTAATTGTTCGATTTGATGTTTTAAAGTAAGGCGAGTGTTCGCTTCTATCCTTAGCTTAACAAGAATCTAATCTAGGTGATCAATGCAGACAAGAAACATGAACGATGAAGAACAAATCAAACATGAAAGAGAAACTGATTGAACTTTGAATCTAATCACTGCCGATCCGTGACCGCTTCAAAGCCCTGGGTCACTTAGGGTTCATCTAGTCTAAGCTCTAAGAGTTTAGCTACTCATGTTTTTCACAAAAGAATCAAAGACAAAGGTAGAGTTCATCATACAGAGGAAGAACAGAAAAGGATCTGAAAAACCTAATTGAGACGACTCCGGCAGAACTTCGATCTTCCGGTAAACTGCAATCCTAGCTTCGAGTCTTCGAGATGGAAGGGATGGCGTCACGATCTCCTTCCGACTCTTCAGACTCTAACTCTGCTCCAGAACTTGAGAGAATTCTGAAGTAATCAGCATTAGTTGGAAATTATGATTCTGAAAAAGTAGATTGATTTGGGCCGCCGGTTAAGTATTTATACTTAACCCTAATACCGCCAGTTTTTAACTGATATTTTCACCGAAAATGTGAAGAGATTTTTGGCGAAAATCTCTTTGTAAAATGACTGAACGCGGGCTGCTTTTCTTTTGTGGTTTTCGGTCCAACAGTTCTTGGCGAAAACTTAAGTGTTTTCGCTGAAAACATCCTTCGGTTGACATCAGTGGATTTGTGCTAGGGTTTTTGCCAAAAACACTGAGGGATTTTTGGCAAAAACTTTAGTGTAAACCGGGGGAGGAATTGGTTCGACTTGATTGGCTCCTTGGATCGATTCCGGTGCGATTCCTCGAGGTTCCAATGCCTTAGACACGTCCTTGGCTACTTATTTGACGGCAAAAACCTGTGCTAACATAGAAACACTAGAAAACCATCTAATAGACCCGAAACGGGCCAAAGTAACACAAATGGCACGAGATAGAGCAATTGATTGAATATTCGTTATTCTACCCTAAAAACCATGTCTTAAGCAAGGAAATGTCGCTTAAATGAGGCTGATAATCACGTCAAATCGAGTGTCATCACACATCACCACCCGTCGGATCACCGTCTGTTGAGTCTGGCGCGTCCCTGCCCGCCGCTCCGTCCTGGTCCTACTCGACCCCGACGCGATGATGCCCGACGCCACCGACCAGCCGACGCCCGACGGCCCCAGCCACCCCGACGAGTCACTAGCTGCCACCGCCGCCTCCCCACTGCCCGACACCGTCGCCCTGCCCGACGTGCTCTGGCCTACCCCCGGGACCTCCGGCACCCCCGTGCCCCGACCCAACGCGTCACCGACGGTTCCGTGTGCACCCAAGATTCAATGGGAGATCACCTCCCGATGGATTTTGAGGGCTGCCCCGAGCGAAGAAGATCCGGATGCGGACCCGGATGTGGAAATGAGTGAGGAACCCTCACCGGACACTTCTCCAAGCCTTAATATTATTGTTGATAGTTTTTCAGGAGAAGGAGCTATGGATACCGATGGAGAAAGCACTGAAGGACCCGAGCCTTGGTCCATTACTTACTCAAGTGACATTCCCAAGCCTAAGGATGATGCTGAATCTTTCCCGACCGTGCCCAATAAAATTATTGAAGTTTGGAAGAGAGTGATGAGCACTAGGAAAGGACCCGAGATGGATTTGGGGACAAATCCAAGGCAAGAAGAGGGGGATGATATGATCCAACAATGCTGCCCTGATGCCAACAGGTACTCCTACACCCCACCAGGATCCCATGGCGAAGGCAGGACCCTAGGTCCTCACAAGAAGCGTATAGATCCAAGGGCAGGCCATATTCAAGCCCTAAAGCCAAGGTATGACAAGAAATATCGACTAAGGCCTTCCCTTGCAGGTAGAAAGACTCCAAGAGATGGAATGCTATTCCAGGCAATGCTGCTGGCCGAGGATGTAAGCCCTAGCACTAGAGACAAGCCTCAGCCTGCTCCTAGCCTGACCTCCAGGAGCCCTGAAGAGGAAACCGACCCCTTGAGTGACCCTTTGGAAGCCTTTCTGGAGTACAGAAGGAAGAGAGCCCAAGAATACTTGGCCTGTAGATGAGAGCTTCCATGGATTGACCCTGAGCCGAGCCATAAGAAGAATTGGAGTCCTTGGCCCCGAGGCATGACACATAGACCGACCCAACCTTCGGAGAGCTACATCAGGAGCTACTTGGAGGCCTACCTGAAGCCTAAAGAAGAAGGCCCGAGCGAAAAAGGAGAAGGCCCAAGGAAAGGCCAGCCCCGAGCCCTAGACCGGCAGCCGGGCCTATCCGAGGAATTCCATGAAGACGGCCACGAACACCGGGCCTCGTGGCCAAGACCCTTGCCCCTGGACCGGCCCAGCGCACCAAGCCCCGCGACCGCCACCCGTATCAGGGCCAGCGCCCACCCGGATAAGCCCACCGGGCCACCACCATAGCCAACCGGCCCGAGCAGCCGAATTTGGCCAGATTAGGGTTTTTGCCCTATTTTAGGTCTTTTATTCTACTTTAAAGACTTCAATTATTGTTTTATGTTCTTCCTTTTTAGTCGGATTATTTAGGGGTTTTAGGATTCTGTTAGGAGTAGGACTCTTTATTTTATTCTTATTTAGGAAGTAGACTTTAGGGAGGAGAGCTTGTTCCGTCACCTATATATGGAGGCCGCCGGCCACCCTTTGTAAAAACAACCTTTTTGAAATAAACAACCCCTTTATAGAACTTTGTTCTTGAAACCCTTATTGTATTCGCATGTTGCAATACTGAAGGATCGACTTATCGTCAGAAGCATCCATCTTCTAATGTGGCGTGATCGACTTGATACTTCTGGTTCCTAGCTCTTTATAGCTAGCGGGTCAAAGTCCTCTCCATCCCGGTTCCCGACGGTTTCTACCTCGTTGCACGATCATCAACTTGCGGTGTTTAAGGGTCGTCTCCCCTACGGTTGTAGCGGTTCACATCAGTAAACCCCCTATGGGCTGTCATCCATCGTCGTAAAGTAGTCGCCACGAAGCTTTCGGGAAGAGGGTAGTCTTGTGTGTAAGCATAGCATTTCTGGTCGAACCCGCCCAACCCAACAAAGAAGAACCGAACCTGACAGACACATCTTTTTTATTTTGGGAGGGTACTTCGAGTAGTGGGTACCTCGTAGGACCTCGACCCGCCTACTCGGGTCATGTATGGATATGCAAGAAGGGGTGCTCCTAGGTGTGTGTACGGGTTGTGTTTGTTCGCGAGAATGGATTCCTCGTCAAGTTAGTTTGGGGGGTGTGGACACACTTGCGCGAATTTAGGTAACGGCTACAAGGGATAAATCGAAAGGAAACTGTACCTGATCGGGAATGGACGTAAACTCGTAAGCTACTGAGGGTAGGGATAATCATCCAGGTCTTATTGTGAAAGAAAAAAAGCCGCCCCACCACAACTGGCGGGTTGGTTCCTCTATCATCGCTGGGGAGCTCTTGGCAAGGTTTATAATAAGATAAGTTGATAAAACTAAGGGGAGGATCGACCCGTTTAGTAGAATTCCGAAGAAAGACTGTTGGCAGTAGGTGGAAACCTTTCTTTGGGCCTCTTCAAAATGAAATGCGGGGTCAGAGTTAAGCTCGGCATAGGGTTCGGGAATAGGGTAGGGTCCTTTCCTTAAGATTCAAATAAGAAAAGAGTTCCAAACCTTCATGCAAGCACCTCCGTATAAGTGCTGCGTACAAGTTCCGGTTAGGAAAATTGGGAAAGCAAATTTGAACCGCTCACATCACAGTAGTAGTAGCCTAAGTTGGGGGGCGGCCAAAACATAAGGCTATTTCTTCATATCTCCCTCTCTCTATCTATAGATAGAGAGAGATCTGTTGCGTAAGCAACCCGATTGTGCGTTACATGTGCTCTACAGGCCGCACTCTATCTTTATTCCCAACGAGCCCCTTTTGTTTTTTTGAGTTGAAATACGGGCCTTGCGTTCGGTTCGAAAGGCATGGTTTTCAGTATGTCTCCAGATAGGGCCCCCAATAGTCCGGCTAGCTAGTGAGCGGTTATTTCAGGCGAAAAGCAAGCCGGGCCCTAAGACGGGCATCTCCCGCAACGCAAGCTGCATTGTTCGCCACCACCCAAGAAGCAAAAGATTCGAGAGTCCCAGGCTCAAAATACATGCATAGATAGTGGTCTAATGACAAGGGACGACGACGGAAGCTCGGGACGGAGCCATATGATGCGGAAGTCTCACGTATGGTTCCCTGAGAAGGGAGTGGCTACCTACTGGAGATTCGACCAACCACCATTGGTCAATTCCGCTTTGGGGTCACCCCTTACTATACCATTATTATAGGGGTCTGGGGTTCGAGACAAAGAAAGATCAAGTCAGCATATCAGTTTTTCCTTTATACTTTACTTGGATGTGTTTTTATGGTATTAGTTATTCTATTAATTCTTCTCCAAACAGGAACCACCGATTTACAAATATCATTAACCACAGAATTTAGTGAGCGGCGCCAAATCTTTCTATGGATTGCTTCTTTGCCTCTTTCACCATCAATGTTCCTATGGTACCAGTTCATATTTGGTTACCCGAAGCTCATGTAGAGGCAACTACGACAGGATCCGTCATCTTGGCAGGAATTCCTTTAAAATTGGGAACCTACGGCTTTTTAAGATTTCAATACCCATGTTTTACTCCTTTCATTTATACTTCAAGCGCGATTGCTATAATATATACTTCCTTGACCACTTCAAGACAGATCGATCTTAAGAAGATCATTGCTTACTCCTCAGTAGCCCATATGAATCTGGTGACTATTGGTATGTTTAGTCGGGTGACGGCCGTTAGGTCACCTATTTTGAGTTATGGACACACAAGGCCAAAACATGTGTGTCGGGCGTGTGACCCATCAACCTATTAGCAATGGGGGAGAAAACATAGCATGTCGCAATAATAGCTTGATTTGAGGCGTTAGCAAAAAACTGCCATCTGTTCCAAAAAAAGCCCATTCGCGCCCCGGGACGGGAGTGTAGGACGGCCCCACGCGTAGGCAACAGCAGCATCAGCTCCACGAAGTCAGAATCAAATATTTTTGTTGGCTTTCCCAATTCATTCGTGAATAAGAATGAAAGGCCTAGAAGCGAGCACTTCTATCTACTTCTTATTATGATGGCTATGTTGGCGTGGCGAAAAGCAACAATATGAACGTGCTATTTTCAAATCGGGACCTATCCCTCTGAACCCTATTGGTGAGCGTATTCTTTCCTACTTTTCCGTCTTGATAGAAGAGTAGGAATCGATAGAGAGGTAATCTATCAAAGGTGCATAGCCTATTTCTGTCTATTAATGACACAACTCTCTATTTTTGATCCATCAGAAAGAAATCGATATGTATCTGATGGAGTCTACATCGTAAGTGGAGCGCCTAAGTGCTTTTTGGGCCAGCTCTGTTCTCTTATCCATCATTTCAATGCACTGGGCTCATCTCATGGAGGGAAAAGAAAAAAATTCTTTGTCTTGTTGGTGTTCGCCGCCTCGACACATTCCCCTCTCTCCCCGGCATCATCCCACACATAAAGAAAGTCTCGATCTGACCTGTAGATCCGCTAACATAAAGCGAGGAGTTGAGCCTGAACTAGTGAACTGCAGTCACTTTTGGAACCATACTTCCTACAGCTAAAACGTGTCCAGTCCAGCGGGAAGGCGCAGCGCAAATGAACGTGAGCTGCTATACCGAATCCCCTGCTGGCCATCGGGGACCGAGTGGTAAGGCCATGATCCGTAGGGGAACGGATCACTCATTGTTCCATTGGGGACTGGTGCACGAATGACAACTCCAAACGTTACACATGCGCCGCCTACCTACCATTTAGGTGGCACCGGCAAGATCTAGCTAAGGTAATTGATGTGAACCAGGGCCTACTATGCTCAGTGACCCTAACACCGCAAGCTTATCTTCAAAGGCAATGAGAGAACCTATGGAACCAGGGATGGAATCAGACTTTGACCCACTAGCTTTAGCTGAGCTAGGAACCAGAAGTACCACGCCAAGAGATGGATGCTCTTGATGAGAAGACAAACCATAAGCCGTGCTCTTGCACATACTCGAAGGGGTTTAGAACAAAGTTCTGAAAAGGGGTTTATAGATTGATTAAATTTTTGAATAACAAAGGTGGCCGGCGGCCTCTATTTATAGGGAGGGAACAAGCTCTCCTCACCTATTTAGCTACTTCCTAACTAGGAATAAAATAATCTAATCCTAACTAGGAAAGATTAAAAATGACCTAAACAAGCTAACTAATTAAGGAAAACTAAAAAGGGAAAGATAAAAGTGTTATGGTATGTAAGGAAAGACTAAATAGGCAAAATCCGACAATCCAGGCAAAATCCCTAAATCCGGGCAGCTTCATGGGTGATCGAGCGGTTTTGGGCTGGCGGGCATGGTTTCTCATGCGGCTTTGGCCTTCTGATTGTGTCCCAGTCCTAGCAGGACTTGGGTCCGGGGTCTTCTGGTCGTGGCATCCTATTCTCATGGCCTGGGCGGGAATCCTTGTCACGGTGGGATCGCATGCATGGACCCGGATCGTGTATGAGCAATTCCCTTCGTGGCTCCATCTTCATTTCTCCTTCAATTATAATGCCGTTTGTTGACCCATGTTCCTGAGATCTCCAGCTATCCAGAGCAACTGGAATTTCCCAAAAGGCCCGAGCCATTTGGGGCTCGGCCATAACTGCTCCTTTGTAGCGCCGAGCGTCGTGCCCGATGCCCGGGGCGGGCTCATGTCTCGGCCATCTTCATTTCTGGCTAGGCCTTTGGCATTCTGCCTCAGCCAAGTCTTCAAAAAATGTCCTTAGAGGATCTTCAAGGGCTGGAGTTGGTCCAAGGCTCGTGGCAATTGGTCTACGGCCTAGTGCTTGTACTTGGCTCGCTCCGGGGCCTGTCCTTAGCTGCCATCCCTTGATGGTCAGGTATTCTTGGGTCCTTTTCTTCCTGTACTCTAGAAATGCTTCCATAGGAGTGGTCAGCCCCTCCAGGGCTCGTGGGGATTGGTCCAGGGCCTTTTAGGGCCCTTAGGCTCGGCCCTCGGCCCGGCTTAGGGCTCAGATCGGGTTCCTTGTTCAGCAACATTGCCTGGAGTGGCAGTTCCTTCAATTTAGCTCTCCTACCTGCTGAGGGTGGCCTGAGCCAATACTTGGTCACATACCTTGGCTTCATGATGTCTTGGAGGGCTTCCCTTGGCCCTACTCGCTTCTTGTAGGGCTCTAGGGTTCTGCCTTTGACCGGGGACCCTGGTGGGGTGTAGGAATAGCTGTAGGTCTTTGGGCAGCCGTGGAGGATCACATCATCCCCCTCGAATCCATCTTGGGATCTCTTCGGGCACTCTACAATCCTCTCCACACTTTGGTGACTTGGGTGGCCATGTTTGGAAGAGACTCAACATCATCTTCTAGACCAGGAGTGTCATTTGAATCTATGACAGACTAAGGTTCTGATCCTTTGGAGCTTTGGCCGTCGGTGTCCATGTCTTCTCTTTCAGAAAAACTGTCCAAAAAGATATCTAGACTTGGTGAGGTGTCCGACGAGATTACCTCATTAATGTCCAGGTCAGGTCCTCCTTTTTCTTTGACCTGTTCGCCGATCTCTTCGTCCAGCTCCATTTTTTCCACTACCTCAATCGGGGCAGCCCTTAGGATTCGATGGGAGACAACTTCCCACTGAAATCCGAATTGGCCGGGCGCGCCGGGGCGGGGCCGGGGTGTATCAGGCCTGGGCAGGTACATGTCGGCGCCGGTCTGGGGGGCAGGGCGGTCCTGGGGCATAGTGGGGGTGGTCTGGACTATATCGGAGTTGTGGCCGACGATGGGGCCTGTATCGGGGCCGGTCATGAGTGTACCGGGGCTGATTTGTAGTGTACCCGGTCTGGCCTGGGGGCTGTGGCTGGCCTTAGTGTTGGGGCTGGCCTGGGTGCCGAGGCTGGGCTATGTTGGGTGCCGGGGTTGGGCTGAGCGTCAGGGCTGTGCTGGGCGTCGGGGCTGTGCTGGGCGTCGGGGCTATGCTGGGCGTGGGGGCTGTGCTGGGCGCCGGGGCTGTGTTGGGCGCCGGGGCTGTGCTGGGCGCCGGGGCTGTGCTGGGCGTCAGGGTGGCGCTAAGCGCCGGGGCTGGGTTGGGCTGAGCGCCAGGGCTGTGCTGGGCGCCGGGGCTGTGCTGAGCATCAGGGCTAGGCTGAGGGTAGGGGCTGTGCGGGGCCCCCGGGCTGTGCTGGGCGCCGACTCCGGGGGTGGGCAGATTCTTTGACTCCGGGGCTGGGATTTTTGAGAACATCCCAGTAAACTTCTCAAGCCCTTCTGGCTTCACTTCCTCTCCTTCTTTAGACTCTTCTTCTTCTTCCTTCTTCTTCTTCTCATCCTCCTCCTCATCATCCATCTCGATCTCTCTTTCTCTCATCACCATGGTCCTTTGGTTGGGGCAGTCCCTTAAGACGTGTCCTCTGCCTTGACATTTAAAGCACACAATTCCACTAGGACGTGGGTTAGAATTCTGAACATTAGGAGTAGATTGAGTAGGTGTTACCCGTGGTGCTAGTTCCCTAGGGTTAGGGTGCTTCGGAGCCAGGTGCTTCGGGGCTGGCCGTGCTTCCATGGGGGCTGGCTGGTACTGGAGCCTCCTCTCCATTGGCTACTGGCTGGAGGGGCTGGCTTTCTTGTATAGCCTTTCTTCATCTCCCTTTCCACTCAGATGGCTAGGGCTTTCAAGTCTTCATAGTCAATGTAGTTGAGTATGTTTACTTGGTGCATGATGTCCGAGTGTAGCCCTCCTACAAACCGGGCTATCCTGGCTTCCTGCTCTTCTGTAACACCCATCCCGAATCAGCCCGGATTATCCGAGGTTGAACCGAGATCGAACGCCACTCAAGCACAGGTTTTACCAAAACACGATAGGACAAGAGTAAAGAGTACAACTCTTCATAAAAACGACAATAAAGCGGAGGACTCCAACATAAAAGAACCAACATCCAAATCCATCCTCAAAGGTTTACAAAAGTTCCCAACCCAAACTGAAAATGGTCAACTGAAATATAATAAAATATAGAAGAAGTCAACTCCAAGCAAATCGTCGATCTTCACCTCATGGCTCCAAAAGACAACCTTCTCGAACTCAACTGTCAACTGCAACTCCAACCTAGCGCTAGCCATGAGCACCTGAAGGGAAACTGGGGGAGATCAATTTCCTATTGAAATTGAGTGAACCCACTAGGTCTAACTATGCGCCGAACCTAACCTCAAGAGCGATCCCAACTCCGCACACAAACAACAATGGGATCTGACACAGCCATTCTTATTTTAATTCCTAACATGATACTAGGTGATCATATAGATGCATTCCTCAAACTGATGTGCACAACATACAATTTCATCAATTCACACAAGTCATCAGTTCGCAATACATCAACATCAACAAAGTCATTGTACACACGATACAACACCTAGCCACAATACATTCAACACGAATAACACCCATATTCATACATCGACCACACAACTCACAATTCACAGTTACATGCACCATCCAACAAAACTCAACCATACTCTATTCCCCAGACCCAACACATCACACAATCACAATACGACTCATCACATTCAATTCGAGGTGAGTTATTAGGCGCCTAGGAGTTGCTCCACACCACCACTACCGGCCAACAATCCCTGGTAATACAACCCAAGGTGATCTAATCAACGTAGACCGAGCACTAATAATCCATGGTACTTAACCCGGGTGATCCACTCGACGTAGACCGACACACATAAATCCCTGGTAGCTAACCAGAGTGATTCACTCAACCTGAATCGGACACAACTCATCACATACTCAAGGTGGGCAGTGTGGACTCCTACCGGTTCTATCATTTAATCAACACAACAACCATCAATCAATACTATCAACCATCCATCAGAACCAACCATCTCATTACTCATCAACAACAACCAAATCCAACCATTTAGATTCATCATCAATTCCCATCACCGACACCAACATAAACCCCAAACTTAACCCCATCCCACATTATACCACTTCCACTCAATCATGCACATCATCAACCATAGATCAAGACACAGCATCATCTCAATCCCACATCACATATAACCACACACTACAAGTCATTCAACGCCACACACGGCACAAACAGTTTAAGGGTAAACAGCTAGCTCATCGGCCACCCCCACCTGCAAGTACAGGGGAAGCCATGTCATGAGTCGTAGGGTTACCCTCCTATACATCCTTCATTGGATGACCCCACATTGGCGGGACCGTCCACCTGTTCACAATTTAAGGGCGACCCCATATTGGTAGGACCACCCTCCTGCAACCACAACTGATAACACAAATATAGATACAGTTCCACATAATCATATCCCAACCCTCCTACACTCGTTACTAAGTCCAATTCATTTAGCACAATGTTAATCAATTCCCTCAACCTCCACACATTACAAATCATCCATCCATCAACATGCAACATTCATATAACAATCACCAAACATCACAAATACACAGCAATCAATTACAGAACGATATCCCCTTTTACTCTCTTCCAATTCATGCAAATCTTACATTTCCCTAAGTCAAGTTGCAACTCCTCAAGCCGACCAATTCTACATATGGTACACTAAACCCTCTCCTGACAAGAAGATGAGGCTCTAAACACTTCTAAGAACCTGAACAGCCAAGCTCTACAACTCCAAATTCGTAGCTCTTCTCCTCCTCACTGACACAGCCTACTCCAAACCACCCAGAACCACGATATGCGATCTCTTCCTCTCGTCACCACGAACGAGTAGCAAGAAACGATCACCAATCGGAGGTCTACAACTCCCGGAATCAAGGATTGAAACTTGGGGAATTTTGGTTCGTCAAAAGGATTTTCGAGGAAAGAGGAAGAGGGGAAAATTGTGAATTTCCGTGAAAACCACCTATTTATGGCAGGTACAAGACACACGGCGTGTGTCTCATAACACACGGCATGTGTTATAAAGACACACGGTGTTTGTTGTGAGACACACGGTCGTGTGTTGTAATCTGCCACCTTTGACGAATTTTCACGTACTCCCTTGTATCTTCGACCCGACTCAACTATGAACGTCCCGAACTTCGGTGGGGCCCTCAAGAACATTGTTTCCAATGTCTCAACCATCCAAACTTGAGTTTTAAACTGTTCCGTTGGGCGGGGATGTTACATCTTCCTTGAGGTCAAGCCTTGCCACTAGCATCTCTATCTCCTTAGTATACTACTCCACAGACATAGTTCCTTGCTTCAAAGTCTGGAGTGAGGTGTGCAAGTCTCGGATGTAGGCAGCCGGGACAAACCTCTTCCTCATCTTCCTTTTGAGGTCTCTCCATGACTCAATGGGTACCTCCTCATCTCTTTGAACCTGTCTCTTGAATTGGCTCCACCAAAGAGCAGCATAGTCAGTAAATTCAAGGGTAGCCACAATTACCTTCTTTCTCTCCGAATAGTGATGGCACTCGAGGAAGTCTACCATACTTCTCTCCCAATCCAAGTACTCATCAACATCATTCTTGCCGGCAAACTTGGGGATGGTGAGCTTGAGGTTGCTCACATCATCATCAATTTCTTGGACTAACCTTCTAGCCCTTCGGTTGAGGTCTCCCTCTTCTTCATATTCTCCGTGGTCATCCCTTCTCTCATGGCAGCCTCGGCGGTCTCTCTCAAGTTTGGCTAGGGCTTCTTGTATTCCAACCAATGCTCCTTCAAGGCCTCAGATCTGACCTTGCAAATCCTCCATTCTCTCGTCTATCGTGGTTAGTTTCAAGCAAGCAGAAGCGAATACCTATCCCCTCTTCTTGTATTTTCTCTTATAACAACAAGGAAACAAACTTGGCAAGGGTGGCCTTGCTTTTCTTTTCTTTTTCATATAGCCACCTAATTTTCTTTGCCTTACAATACTAAACCGATTGAAGGAATTGAAATAGATGAAGATTTTTGAAATATTTTTCTAAAGAACAATGAAAATAAAGGGATATGAATCCAAGGGTTAACCATGACCGACTCTGCTCCGTGAATGGAACCGGGTATGGAATCGGACTTTGACCCACTAGCTTCAGCTGAGCTAGGAACCAGAAGTATCACGTCGAGGGCGTCACGCCAAGAGATGGATGCTCTTGATGATAAGCCAAACCTTAAGTCGTGCTCTTGCACATACTCGAAGGGGTTTAGAACAAAGTTATGAAAAGGGGTTTATAGATTGATTAAAGTTTGAATAACAAAGGTGGCCGGCGGCCTCTATTTATAGGGAGGGAACAAGCTCTCCTCACCTATTTAGCTACTTCCTAACTAGGAATAAAATAATCTAATCCTAACTAGGAAAGATTAAAACGACCTAAACAAGCTAGTTAATTAAGGAAAACTAAAAGGGAAAGATAAAAGTGTCTTGGTATGCAAGGAAAGACTAAATAGGCAAAATCCGGCAATCCGGGCAAAAACCCTAAATCTGGGTAGCTTCATGGGTGACCGGGCAGTTATGAGCCAGTGGGCAGGGTTTCTCACATGGATTTGTCCTTCTGATGGTGTCCTAGTCCTAGAAGGACTTGGATCCGGGGTCTTCTGGTTGTGGAAGCCTGTTCTCCTAGCCCGGGCGGGAATCCTTGTCTCGGTGGGATTGCATGCATGGACCCGGATCGTGTATGAGCACTTCCCAACGTGGCTCCGTCTTCATTTCTCCTCCGATTGCAATGCCGTATGTTGGCCCGTGTTCCTGAGATCTCCAGCTATCCAGAACAACTAGAATTTCCCAAAAGGCTCAAGCCGTTTGGCGGCTCGGCCCTAAGTGCTCCTTTGTAGCGCCGGGCGCCGTGCCCAGTGCCCAGGGCGGGCTCATGTGTCGGCCATCTTCATTTCTGGCTAGGTCTTTGGCATTCTGCCTCGGCCAAGTCTTCAAAAATGTCCTCAGAGGATCTTCAAGGGCTGGAATTGGTCCAGGGCTCGTGGCACTTGGTCTAGGGCATAATGCTTGCACTTGGCTCGCTCCAGGTCCTGTCCTTAGGTGCCATCCCTTGCTGGTAAGGTATTCTTGAGTCCTTTGCTTCATGTACTCCAGGAATGCTTCCAGAGGATCACAGGAGTTGTCAGCTCTTCCAGGGCTCGTAGGGATTGGTCTAGGGCCCTTAGGCTCGACCCTCCATCCGGCTTAGGGCTTGGATCGGGTGCCTTGTCTAGCAACATTGCCTGGAGTGGCAGTTCCTTCAATTTAGCTCTCCTACCTGCTGAGGGTGGTATGAGCCTATACTTGGTCACATACCTTGGCTTCATGATGTGTTGGAGGGTTTTCTTTAGCCCTACTTGCTTCTTGTGGGGCCCTAGGGATCTGCCTTTGACCGCGGACCCTGGTGGGGTGTAGGAATAGCTGTAGGTCTTTGGGCAGCCGTGGAGGATCACATTAGTAAAGAACTTCGTGTCGCTGCTGCTCCACTCCGTCGCGGTCTCATGAAGCAGAGCAACCTTGCCTTCCCGCGCGCGAAGCGAATGGGCCCTGTTCTGTGTGTCAGTTTTTAGGCGGGGTGCGAAAAGAGACCAGAAGAATGATTCATTTGGATCGACGAGCTTCTTCAGCCCCAAAATTAAGAATCAATGGAATCTCTATCTATCCATGAACATCTATTCTATCTCTCTATAAAAGTCTTTTATGACATGATATGATCGCCTAGCCCTAGCTAATATTAGCTACGCTCAATGTGCAGGATTTTTCTTTGATCAGATCGAAGGCTTTTTTTTGAAAGCTTTTGAACCTAGTGAAAAGCACTTTCAGCCTTCGTGTAAGCAAGCACGAGAAGAAAGCAAAGTAGAAGCTTTGCCAGAAGTAAGACGAGGAAGCGGAGCTGTCGTATAAGCGCTAGCTTCCCCCGCCCGACTAAAATACAAGAGCCGCGACCAACTTTGATTCAAAAAGGTGAAGGCTTTGAGAAGAAACAAACGGCTTTCTATTATAGTTGCAAGGTTTCCAACCTTAACCACTTAAGTACCAAAGGCTGCTTTCGCTTGCTTTCATAAAGGGGATGTTCACTACAAGCTATCAGCGCTATCTTAGATTGAACGATAATAAGATAAGTCGACGTTCAATCTCTAAGGCGGCTTTCTGCTGATAACGAAATAGTCCTCATGTCCAAAGGTGAACAAGGCCTTAGCTTCTAGAGTTCGCTGCTTTTCCCAGGCCGGAAAAAGGCTTATACTGCTCACCTTTGCTTGATATATTCATTCAATATCAATCAAACTACAACTACACCAAAGTCGAAGAGCCGCTGTAGAAAGTCAAAGTAGCCTATAGTAGTCGGCCTAACCAATGCGTCACAATAAGAGAAAATTCACCTTATGAATGGAATCTTAAGTAGGAGCCCGCCTACCAATAAAAGAGGCTGATAGTAAGCGTAAGCTCTTTGAGCTTTCTCCGCCAGAGAGAGTGGAGAAGGGGATAAGCGACTCATCTTTTAAGCTTCGCTTCCGGGACGAAGCCAAGTAATAAGGGAAGCTTAGGGAGCTTTATAAGGCCGCCCACTACATAAGCTGCTGGCGAAGAAAGCTCGAAGAGCTTCCCTTCATTCGCTTCGCGGGAGCCGCAAAACACATAGCTAGAAGTCAGAGGGCCCATACTACCTGCCTAACCCTTCGCTCCGAGGGACTGTAGATCGGAAAGCATCTTCTAAACCATCTCAAGAAGTGAAGGGGCCTATGTATTTTCATAACCTCTGCAGATTTTACCCTATCTACACCTGGAGCCAATCTCCTATCGGTCCTGCCAACACGCCGCAGAACGAGAGCTCATGTGGAACCTTTTCTTTATGGTGTAACTGCAGTGGAACATAAAAAAATATTACGGTCGCGTAACATAAGGGACGGAAGTACAGTAAACTCGGCCAAAATTTGACACCTGAAGGACCCACCCTTCTTCTTCAGTAAAGCCGACCCCTTTTTGCTAGTGGCTTTCTTTTACGGCCTAAACTCCTATTTGTCAGCCCTAGGGAACTACTGCTCGGTCGGGGGATTGGGCCTACCTATCCTGATAGGACCTTTTAAAGGAACGTGAGCTGTTGAGAAGTTCCATATTGCCGAGCCGAAGGACAGCACTTCTTTACGTGCTCGTAGTATATCACGTCGTCTCGTCCCCACTGCATTGAAGAGTACCTATGCACTATGTTTCGGGTCACTGATAAGGAAGATAGTGTTGAGGTGGGGGTCTACGATGTGATGCTCAAGTATGACCCAGGGAGATGCTAACTATGGGTAGGAAACAGGAACCATTATGTAAATAACTTCGGGGGATTACATATCTCTTATGCTACCATCGATCAATAGAGCGGAACAACCAAAAAAAGAAGTGAAGTTAGAAAGCCGTATGATATGATAGATGGTAACTATCCTGTACTGGTCGGGGGTTAATCGGCGTACGTACTCTGATCAGTGGGGGGCATCTTTGGCTCTATCGAACATATAGGGAATTAGAGGTAGCATTCTACTGATGTTAAGTCATGGACTGGTGATGACACTCGATTTGACGTGATTATCAGCCTCATTTAAGCGACATTTCCTTGCTTAAGACATGGTTTTTAGGGTAGAATAACGAATATTCAATCAATTGCCCTATCTTGTGCCATTTGTGTTACCTTGGCCCGTTTCTGGTCTATTTGATGGTTTTCTAGTGTTTCTATGTTAGCACAGGTTTTTTGCCATCAATTAAGTAGCCAAGGACGTGTCTAAGGCGTTGGAACCTCGAGGAATCGCACCGGAATCGATCCAAGGAGCCAACCAAGTCAAACCAAATCCTGCCCCGTTTTACAAAGAAATTTTCGGCGAAAACACCTAGGGTTTTCGGCGAAAATACATGAACAAATCCACTGGAGCTCAACCAAGGAAGTTTTCGGCGAAAATATCAAGTTTTCGCCGAGAACCATCGGTCCGAAAAACACAGGAGAATTCAACCGGCGGACAACCCATTTTATAAAGGAATTTTCGGCGAAAATTCCTTCATATTTTTCGCCGAAATTCTCAGTTAAAATCCGGCAGTATTAGGGTTAAGTATAAATACTTAACCGACGGCCCAAATCATATATACTTTTTCATAATCATAATTTCCAACGAATACCAAATACTGCAAGGATTCTCAAGAGTTCTGAAGGAGAGTTTAGAGTTCGAAGAGCCGGAAAGAGATCGTGATGCCATCCCTTCCATCTCAAAGACTCGGAGCTAGGATTGCAGGCTACCGGAAGATCGAAGTTCTGCCGGAGTCATCTTAATTAGGTTTTTCATATACTTTTCTGTTCTTCCTTTGTATGATGAACTCTATCTTTGTCTTTGATTTTTTTGTGATGAACATGAGTAGCTAAACTCTTAGAGCTTAGACTAGATGAACCATAAGTGACCTAGGGCTTTAAAGCGGTCACGGATCGGCGGTGATTAGATTCAAAGTTCAATCAGTTTCTCTTTCATGTTTGATTTGTTCTTCATTGTTTATGTTTCTTGTCTGGATTGATCACCTAGTAGATACTTGTTAAGCTAAGGATAGAAGCGAACGCTCGCCTTACTTTAAAACACCAAATCGAACAATTAACCTTATAATTGGAGTGTGCCTTTCGTAGGAACCGATTAGGGTTAATCCACTGCAAGAGTAACTCATAAATCGTTAGTAATTCCACCAGTTAAGTTAAGTCGTTGCGAGAGGCGACCGTACCCGGGCAGCTAATTAATCTTGGTAGCTAGAACGGATAGAGCGAACGTTCGCCGGTCTTAAACCTAAGGGTTAGGAGTTATGGTGGTATCTTAGAATTGATTGAATGAGAATTGAAATCCACTGATCTGTTGATTGTCTATGCTCTGGTGAACGAAGGGGGATTCGAAGTCTAAGTTCGTTTGTCATCTCTGTTTTCAACCCTAATTTCCAATCTACTTTTAGTTTCAATTTTTAATTTCTCTGCATTTCTTAGAATTAGAAGTCGTGGAACTCACACCATGCACGAAGTGTTTAAACCTGAGTAATTTGCCAGCTTATTTGAGTAGTCGATCATTAGAAGGCCCGTGGAATATGATCTACCCTAGCTTTTGTTAGCTTTGTTAGTTATTTGTTTGAACCAGCACAACGACAGGTTCACCAACTAGTTTCTTCAGCCCTTTTTCTATGTGTTGGTGTTCTATATGACCGACATAAGACTCGACTTGTTAGATATTACGGAGGTTTTGTGAGCACCATGCCGAATCTCTCTACCAGTTTCTTCTCTTCTACTTTGGCCAATATGAGTTCACCTAGTACTAGCAGCTTTATTGGGGAATTTCCCATCTTAGTAGGAGCTTTCCAAAGAAATAGCTTAATAGCCACATTAGCAGCGGTTGGGATGATTTTAGGCGCGGCCTATTCTCTTTGGCTATATAATCGTGTGGTTTCTGGAAATTTAAAACCTGATTTCCTCCATAAATTCTCCAATTCAAATGGCAGAGAAGTTTCCATCTTTTTACCTTTTCTTGTTGGAGGGGCGACCGTCCGTTGAACTACCAAAGAAAAAAGGGTAAACCAATGTAATCATGACATTGTGGTGCTTGCGATGGGACGGATGCTACTTTCCATTCTTGGTTTGGGTGGCATAGCCCGTTGCAGAAGTCCCCCCTTTTTTGATCCATTTCTTTAGTCTTTAGCGAGCCATAGCTTTACTTTACTAAAAAAAATAAGGCATGTCTCCGAGGGACAGTTGAACGAGCGATGGTTGGACGAGCCAATAACTCGAACGCGTTCGTTCTTTTCTTTGAGCAAGAATCACAGCCTTACCTTCACCATGATACGTACTTCAAGTTCTTATGGCAGAGAACGAGGAGATTTATCATCAATATGATGATGGGAATGGAAACTAGAAGCACGATTGGGGTCTTCGTGGCCCAAGATAATTAAACCATTAGTAACAGTAACGTAAGCATGAGACTTTTTGGTAGTACCGGTGATCCAGATGGCCGCGGCGAAGGAATTTGGGATGGAAGACTCGTAGTATCTCTCTAGATCTGGCAAAAGCAAAAGACCCCCTAACGTAATACGATTGGGGGCTGACCACTGAGCCCACTATGGCCTCGCCCTTCGTAGGTGGGGGCCCCTCTATTATGGATCGGTCGAGACTTCGTTCCTTTGGTTGTGAGATGAAGCTGCCATAGCTTATGGCTAGAGCAAGAGGGGGCCCCAAAAGAACAGTAAGGATAACGAGCGCGGAGCCCGGCAAGCGGGCAAGTGCTTAGTAGGCCAAGAGACCTGTGAACCGGGTGGGGCACTCGACGAAAGGGGGTACATTGAGCAAGTACGATAAATTATCCCCACCCCGCTTTATTAAAAGCAAGGACCTATGGAAGTCGGGGCTCGTTCCCGGTCAATATTGGATCAAACAATAGAGGAAAAGATCGTACAGTTCCCTACCGAGACAACATACAGTCTCAACGGATCCTCAACGCGCTGGACATATCTCTTCTGTGCGTCTTTCTCGTTAGGAAACAGAACAACAGGGAAAGAACTGGCCGACCTGCCCAGGGCTCGAGGGTGATCTTTATTTAAAAGAGAATGGGGACTGAATAGAAAGGCTTCCGTTTCCGCTCTTGGTTTGGGGGCTTTCTTTCGGGCTCCTCTCGATCTTATTCGTAGTTGGGAAGGAGGAAGGAGTCTAAATCAATGGAAATTAATGAACCATCATTGATGGACGTTGCACATGACACGAGCAATTTGAATCAAGATCCTTTGTTAATAGAGGTTGCTTACTCTCCCTAGTAGTGAAGGAAAAGTGATGTGAACCGCTGCAACCGTGGGCAGACGACCCTTGAACACCGCAAGTTGGAACGTGCAACGAGGTAGAAACGTCGGGAACCGGGGCGGAAAAGTACTTTGACCCGTCGGCTATATAACAGCCGGGAACCAGAAGTGTCCAGTTGAAGACGCCACGCCAAGAGATGGATGCTCTTGATGATAAGTCGATCCTTCAGTATCGCAACATGCAGATACAATAAGGGTTGCAGAACAAAGTTCTTTCAAAGGGGTTTATTTCATAAAAAGTCTGAGTACAAAGGGAGGCCGGCGGCCTCTATATATAGGTGAGGGAACAAGCTCTCCTCCCTAAACACTACTTCTAAATAATAATAAAATAAAGAGTCCTTCTCCTAAAAAGACTCCTAAAACCCCTAAACAAGTCCTACTAAAAAGGAAAAACAATTAAATAGTCTTTAAATCCAAGAATCCAACTCAAAATAGGAATAAAACTCTTAAAACCCTAAACCGGCGGTTTTAGGGTTTTCCTAGTCCGGGTGGGACTAGGACTCGGTGGGCAGCCGGTCTTCGGGCCGGGCCTTTGCTCGGCTCCGGGCTTTTTCTTCTTCAATGGCGGGCCTTCGTCGGGCCTTGGGGCCTGATGCTCCAGGCTGGTCCAAGGACTAGGGCCTTGCCAAAAGGCTTGGTCCACACGGCGTCCATTCCCATAAAATAATCCCGATCGGCCCGGCTCTCGGTCTAGGGCTCGGGGCGGGGCCTGTTTGGGAACTTCTTCATTTCTGCTTGGGGCTCCCTCTCCTAGCTTCGGGCATCGCCTCAGATAGCTCCATACGTGACTCTCATGGGCTAGGGTCGGGCCAGGGGTGGTGCCTTGGAACCAGGTGCTCCAATTCTCCTCAGGTCTTGGCCCGGGTCGGTCTTGGGTAGCCATCCCTTCTTGACCAGGTACTCTTGCGCTCTCTTGCTCCTATACTCCAGGAATTCCTCCAGAGGGTCTCTGGAGTATGCTTCATCTTCAGGGTCCTTGGAGAGGAGGTTAGGATCCGGCCGGGCTTACCTTCAGCTCTAGGGTTGCTACACTCGGCCAGCAGCATGGCTTGGTGTGGCATTTCTTCCTCCGGAGCTTTCCTACCTGTAGAGGGTGGCCTTAGCCTGTATCTTATCTCATACCTAGGCTTGGGGTCTTGTAGGTGGCCTTCCCTTGGCTCTATTCGCTTCTTGTAGGGCCCTAAGGTTCTTCCTTGGACGGGTGACCCTGGTGGAGTGTATGAGTATTTACGGATACTTGGGCAGTCGGCTTGGGTCATATCAAAAAGGGCAGGGCTTTTTTCGTATTAATAGTGGGCGGGTCTCATGAGATCTATGCCGGTTGTCGGAATCAAGTTAAGGTCGAAGGACCATTCGATTCATTAACGGACATAGCGGCGCCCTCGCCTGGTGCCATTCTTGAACCTAGCAGCAGACGGGCCTGAATTCAGATCAGACCAGACTCTTCTTTCTTTGAGCTGCTCCCACGCAGACCAGAAGAGAAGATCTTAGTTCTCCTGGGCTGGATAGACAAGTATGTAGAGATCTTCGTGGGACCGGGGAGGGAATCTGAATCGATCTTTTCTAGGATTCCTTATTACACCGCGCGCGGAGATCTTTCCATTGATAGATAAGAACTCCCCCCCCTTGAACAGACTCTTAAACGTTAGATTACTACCTGCCTCTACGGAAGAGTTGTGTGTACTTTGTACCGCCCAGAGGTCATATAGATCGAAACCCGGAGCGATAAGAACGAAAAGGTGGGTGTGGCCACAG
This sequence comes from Linum lewisii, assembly GCA_034768395.1. Lineage (NCBI taxonomy): Eukaryota > Viridiplantae > Streptophyta > Magnoliopsida > Malpighiales > Linaceae > Linum > Linum lewisii. The sequence continues at coordinate 35,654,338 of CM068300.1, forward strand.
CTACAACTACTGGCGCTTCAAAAGGCTTAGGGTGCTACTTCTTGCCTCTCCCAAAGGTCGAGCTACTTCTTGCCTCTCCCAAAGGTCAAGCTACTTCTTGCCTTCGGGCAAGCTACTTCGTAGGTGGGATAGGCCCTTCCTTTGGTACTTCGATAGGGCCGGACGGCTTTGTTTGCCCCATCTTGGCGAATTGCATCCCCGCGCAACGACATTCTTTGTGCGCCCCTTACCGTTCTGCCTCAGTGTTTGCACTTTTTTTCTAAGACTTTTTTCATACTTTTCTTTTCTTTTCTTTTAATTCATAAACTCTTTTGGGATGACTGTATTATGATTGTGATGATATTGTGGTATTCGAGTTTGTTTTATATGGATGGTCAAGGTACAAAAGAAAGGGAAAACCAAGAGCAAAAACCCGGTATCATCTTCTCTTTTTCCCTACTGGACATTGTCTTGTTTAAGTGTGGGGTGGGAAATGCATGATCCGGATAAATTTTTATACTCTGGAATTTGACTAAAATGGGTGGTGATTGTGGCCAATTTTTAGCGTATTTTTTTTATTCTATTACTGCTTTCCCGTTTCACCTCGTAGCTTTGACTCTCTACATTCCATAATTCCTTGTGAAAATGTCCATGTTCTTCAATTGTTTGATCAAATCGGTATGGTGTCTTTGCTTGGTGAATTTTGTGAGAACCGCGGAATGTCCATCACTCGTATTTTCATCCCATTAGTAGTCTAGAAACTTTTTTAATCGGATCAGTGAATGATTGACTTAGATTTGTGCAATGCTTGTTCTATTCTTCTACCAAAATTGCTAGTCTGATGGTATGTGATGAGATCCAACAATGCTGCCCTTATGCCAACCGGTACTCCTACACCCCACCAGGGTCCCCAGGCCGAGATGAGGCCCTAAGACCTCACAAAAGTCATAAAAAGCCTAGGACAGGCCATCTTCAAGCCCTAAAGCCAAGGTACGCTCTGAAATATCAACTAAGTTCTTCCCTTGCAGGTAGAAGGGCTCCACGAGATGGAATGCTAATCTAGGCCATGCTGCTGGCCAAAGATCTAAACCCTATCAAGGAAGAACCACCTCAACCTGCTCCTAGCCTGACCTCCAGAAGCCCTGAAGAAGAAGTCGGTTCCTTGAGTGACCCTCTGGAAGCATTTCTGGAGCATAGGAGGAAGAGAGCCCGAGAATACCTGGCTTGGAGAGGAGAGCTTCCAAAGAATGACCCTGAGCCGAACCATGAGAAGAAATGGAGTCTTTGGCCCCGAGGCGTGACACTTAGACCGACCCAACCCCCGGAGAGCTACATCAGGAGCTACTTGGATGCCTACCTGAAGCTTAAAGAAGAAGGCTCGAGCTGAAAAGGAGAAGGCCCAAGGAGAGAGCAGCCCCGAGCCCTAAACCGGCAGTCAGACTGATCAGAGGAATTCTATGAAGCCGACCACGAAGAACATGTCATTTGGATAAGGCCCTTGCCACTGAACCAGCCCGGAGCATCAAGCCCACGACCGCCACCCGCATCAAGCCCAACGGCCGGCCGGTCAGGTCCACGACCGCCACCATGGCCCAACTGGCCCGAGCAGCCCAACAGCGGCCGAATTAGGGTTTTTGACCTAATTTAGGTCTTTTATTCTGCTTTAAAGACTACAACTATTATTTTATGTTTTATTCCTTTTTAGTAGGATTATTTAGGGGTTTTACGATTCTTTTAAAGTAGGACTCTTTATTTTATTATTATTTAGGAAGTAGTCTTTAGGGAGGAGAGCTTGTTCCCTCACCTATATAAGGAGGCCGTCGGCCACCCTTTGTAGACACAACTTTTATGAAATAAACAACCCCCTTTGAAAGAACTTTGTTCTGAAATCCTTATTGTATCTGCATGTTGCGATACTGAAGGCCGACTTATCGTCAGAAGCATCCATCTTCTGAAGTGGCGTCTACGACTTGATACTTCTGGTTCCCAGCTGTTATATAGCTGACGGGTCAAAGTCCTCATCCGACCCCAGTTACCGACGGTTCTACTATGTTGCACAGTGTCCAACTTGCGGTGTTTAAGGGTCGTCTGCCCACGGTTGCAGCGGTTCACATCAGTATGTCCGGTCTCCAAAGAAATTTTTTGCTAAAGTGCGCGTTAAAAATGTAAAAAGGTGTCTATGGTGGGTCAACCTTCGAGCTGGCATACGTGCCCACCCATTGTTGTAGTCCAAAAGAGAAGTCTCAATGTGGCATTAGCCCTAGCCCCATTGTTTGTAGGGCTCGATTGTGAGCTTGCCTTAGCCCTAGTCGTTTCTTGTACGGCCCGAAGGTCCGACCCTTGGTAGGGGACCCTGGTGGGGTGTAAGAATATAGGTTTGCATTGGGGCAGGTCGGTAGGATCATATCACCTCTTAACCATTCGTCGCCCTCCAAGAGTTCTAAAGCTCCTTCAACCTCGACTCCTGGCACTCCAAGAGGAATGGGAAGTGCATCTCATTCCATCTCGCCGCCAAATTCAATGAGCTGACTGATGACACTCAATTTGACATGATTATCAGCCTCATTTAAGCGACATTTCCTTGCTTAAGACATGATTTTTAGGGTAGAATAATGAATATTCAATCAATTGCCCTATCTCGTGCCATTTGTGTTACTTTGGCCCGTTTCGGGTCTATTTGATGGTTTTCTAGTGTTTTATGTTAGCATAGGTTTTTGCCGTCAAATAAGTAGCCAAGGACGTGTCTAAGGCATTGGAACCTCGAGGAATCACACCGGAATCGATCCAAGGAGCCAACCAAGTCAAACAAATTCCTGCCCCGGTTTACAAAGGAGTTTTCGTCGAAAATTCCTTAGTGTTTTTGGCGAAAATGCATGAACAAATCCACTGTTGTCAACTGAAGGATGTTTTCGGCGAAAACACTAAGTTTTCGTCGAGAACTGTTGGACCGAAAACCACAGAAGAAAAGCAGCCGGCGTTCAGCTATTTTGTGAAGGAATTTTCGCCGGCGGTATTAGGGTTAAGTATAAATACTTAACCGGCGGCCCAAAATCAAATATACTTTTCATAATCAGAATTTTCCAACTAATACCAAGGACTTCAAGGATTCTCAAGAGTTCTGAAGGAGAGTTTAGAGTTCGAAGAGCCGGAAAGAGATTGTGACACCATCCCTTCCATCTCGAGGACTCGGAGCTAGGATTGCAGTCTGCCAGAAGATCGAAGTTCTGCCGGAGTAGTCTTAATTAGGTTTTCAGATACTTTTCTGTTCTTCCTTTGTATGATGAACTCTTTCTTTATCTTTGATTCTTTTGTGATGAACATGAGTAGCTAAACTCTTAGAGCTTAGACTAGATGAACCCTAAGTGACCCAGGGCTTTAAAGCGGTCACGGATCGGCGGTGATTAGATTCAAAGTTCAATCAGTTTCTCTTTCATGTTTGGTTTCTTCTTCACTGTTCATGTTTCTTGTCTGGATTGATCACCTAGATTAGATTCTGGTTAAGCTAAGGATAGAAGCGAACGCTCGCCTTACTTTAAAACATCAAACTAACAATTAACCTTATAATTGGAGTGTGCCTTTCGTAGGAACTGGTTAGGGTTAATCCACTGCAAGAGTAACTCATAAATCGTTAGCAATTCCACCAGTTAAGTTAAGTCGTTGCGAGAGGCGACCGTACCCAGGCGACTAATTAATCTTGGTAGCTAGAACGGATAGAGCGAACGTTCGCCGGTATTAAACCTAAGGGTTAGGAGTTATGGTGGTGTCTTAGAATTGATTGAACGATAATTGAAATCCGCTGATCTGTTGATTGCCTATGCTCTGGTGAACGAAGGGGATTTGAAGTCTAAGTTTGTATGTCATCTCTGTTTTCAACCCTAATTTCCAATCTGTCTTTAGTTTCAATTTTTAATTTCTCTACATTTCTTAGAATTAGAAGTCGTGGAACTCACACCACGCACGAAGTGTTTAGTCTGAGTAATTTGCTAGCTTATTTGAGTAGTCAATCATTAGAAGGCCCGTTGAATATTTGAGTAATTTTTAATTTGTCTTTTGTTAGCTTTGTTAGTTATTTGTTTGAACCAGCACAACGACGGGTTCATCAAATTGGCGCCGTTGCCGGGGACTTCTTTTGATTGTTTGAAAGAAGAACTGGCAATTTATTCTTCTATTTTCCATCTTTGACTTTTCCACCCACTTCAATTTTACATTGGTTTTTGTTGTTTTTTTTATTTGTAGGTTGCTCACAGGTGTATGCATCGCCGCCCTTGGACTCGCTCCCAAACCGACGAGGCTAAGAGTATAGAGAGACCAAGCAATTCAGCTCCACCTCGACAATCACAGATTACAAGGAGAATCAGAACCAATCCACCTCCATCCATCAGTCCGATTAAAATCGAGGAACTGAAGGAGAGTCCCTCATCTTCACCTTTACCGTCATCTTCATCCGTTTCATACACCGAGTCACTTTCACCTCATCCATCTCCTACCATGACTGATCAGTTACCACCAACACCACCACCAGGCGGAAATCCACCACCGCCACCTGCACAGAAGAGTCTAGCTGATTACAACAAGCCGAGCGCGACTAGCGTTCGATCTGCCATTGCCGTGCCGCGCGTTGAAGGAGATCCTGACTATGAGATCAAGATTCCATTCTTGACTATGATCTCTAGGGATCTATAGTTTGAAGGCAGGCCACTAGACAATCCGTGCACACATCTGGCGGATTTCCTTGATCTCTGCAGCACTTTTAAGAACGGAAACCTCGACAAGAACACCCTTTGCTTGAGAGCTTTCCCGTTCTCTCTGAAAGGCGCAGCTAAGAGGTGGCTTACTGGCAAACCACCTGGATATTACACTGATTGGGATACTCTGGCTCAGGACTTCGTTGAAGAATACTTCCCTCCTGCCAGAACAACAGCCATCAAAGACAGCATCGCCAGATTCTCCCAAAAAGAAGGAGAAAGCTTATACGATACTTGGAATCGATTCCAAGAACTTCTCTACAACTGTCGTAATCACGGATTCGAGCAGAGGCAGTTAGCCGAAATCTTTGCTCTAGGTCTTAGAGAAGAATCTGCCAAGTGGGTCAATTCTCTAGCAGAAGGGGATTGCACTATGCTCACACCTGAAGCTGCTCTTCTTCATTTTGCAAACTGTGCTTCCAAGTCAAGGAATTGGGAACGACAATCAGAAGGATCAAGGAGCAAGCTCGATCTCGAAGCTACTATCAAGGCAGAAGTAGAGAAGCATCTGAAGAAGTCTTGTACACCATTCAAACCGCCGGCAGCTTCTGTCTATGTTACCGATTGCGAATGGTGTGGAGCTTGTGCGCATAATGGAGGCCGTTGCCAGAATTTTAGTACGATGGAAGTCTGGTCCGCCGAAGAGGTAAATTTCGTTCAACAAGGCTTCGTTAACAATGAAAATGGTTATGCTGGCTACCGCAACTTCAGGCAGCAAGGGAACTATTAAGACAGACCTCCCTACAATAATGGCGCCAACCATAACCAGAACCAGAATAACCGGCCAGCTGGTCCAGCTCAGGATCAGAAGCCTAACCATCCACTGGGAGGTGTCTATCAGCCGCCACACCGTAATCCGGGTAATTATGGAATTGCTCCAGGCAATCGCCAGAATCAATATCTTAATAATACCTATCCAGGGCAGCAGCATCAGAGAGAGAACAATGTCAGTGACCTGGATAAGAAGCTTAGTCAGATCATCACCAGACTCGACGATCATGACAGCCAGTTCAAAGCTCAAGCTCTTCTCAATCAAGAACAAATAGCAGCCGGTCAAAGAATTGAGCAAGCTGTGAACAACATCTCGAGCATGCTAGCATCTGGTCGACCATTTGGCCAACTTCCGAGCCAGACAGAGCCGAATCTGAGAAAGGAACAAGCTAAGATGGTATCTGTTAAAAAGTTTACAAGCTTATCTGCTGACGCTTCTTCTGTTTTACGCAGGATCGCTGAAACTCCAGAGAAGAAGGAAGCACTGAAAGTGGCACCTAAGGAGGATGATCCTCCTCTTGCACCGTACTATGTGAAGCCTCCGTTTCCGAGAGCATTGCTGCCAAATGCAAGGATCGAGACTGGCATGAAGGGGAATAAAGAAGGATATCCTGATGCTCGTAGCACGAAACCCTCCTCTCCATATCCAGCTAAGTGTTCTGATCCTGGTTCTTTCACTCTACCTCTTGTCATTAATGATGTTGAGATAGAACGTTGTTTGGTTGATCTTGGCGCGTCTGTTAATGTTATGCCTATGAGTCTGTATGGAAAATTGAACCTAGGAGAACTTGAACCGCCTAGCATGCAACTTGTCTTTGCTGATAGATCACTTAAAACCCTTAGGGGAGAGATAAAAGACGTTGTTACTAAATGTGGTCCTTTCATGTTCTTAGCTGACTTTGTTATCATTGATACTAGTAAAGATGATTCTACTATTCTCATAGGACGACCCTTCATGGGTACCACCGGAATGCAAATTAACGTTCCAAATGGTTCTTCAACTTTGAGGGTTGGTAAAGAAATGATAACATTCCGCCTTAAAGACGGAATGAAATATAATCCTAAGAGTGAAGAATTTCATTGTCTAGCTGTTGAAACTGTGGAGTTGACTCCGGTCAACTCCATCACTAACGTCTCTTCTAGTGTTCCTAGCTCAATTGCTGTTGCAGGTGCTGAACAGATTACCAAGCAGAAACCAAAATATGTTCCTCAGAAGCCGCCAAAGAAGAAGGAACTGCAAGCCTCTTCTAAGCCACCGAGAAAAGATCCTAGTAGATCTCGGGGGAAGAACAAGAAGACGAAGACTCAAATGGTCTGGAGACCAGTTGTACCACCACCTTCTACCGAGCCAGCTGCACCACCAATTCGTTCCGAGATACCGGCGCCGGAACAAGTATTGAAGGAGGAGCCTAAAGCATCTCCTAAGGAAGTACCTACGATCACCGATCCTGGTGATACAAAGCCGGAGGTCAAAGAGAAGACGAATCCAATCATTCTCATTCCCTCCACCATATTCCTCATAGAAGATGGTCCCTTGACAGAGCTCTTTAGTCCGTTCAAGATCACTGAGCACCTTCCCGACGGATGTACCAAGCTTACACACGCTAACGGGAAGAAATTCACGCTCACCGGAGATACCCCGAAGCTCTACTTCATGAATTCCGATGCTAGCGTTAAGGAGAGCCTGAGTTGGGATGTCTCCTAATACCATCCAGGTATCGTCCAGCTCAAGGACGTTAATCTAGAGCGCTTCGTGGGAGGCAACCCACGGCTGGAGTCAGTTTTTCATTTGTGTCAACCTTAGTTTTTTATTTCTTATTTTTGGAGGCAACCTTAGTGGTTTGGGGGAGCCAAAAGTGTCAGTTTGTTTGATTTCTTATTTTTCGTGTGTAGTCTGTGTGTTGTAGTGTCAATTTCAAGTCGTTTGAGGTTTTTCCGATTTTTGTGGATTTAACTGTGATTTTCTGAAGTTTGTTGGGATTGCGAAAATATTTTCAATCGTAGAGTTCAAAATTTTTGGCGAAAATATACCCTGTTTTCGGCGAAAATTCCCTTTCGAATCCCACTGAGTTTTCCAGACGTTTTTTACCTAAACTTTTCGGCGAAAATGTATTGAAGTTTTCGGCGAAAATCCTTTTGAAAACTGGCAGTACTTTTTAACTAACATTTTCGGCGAAAACTTGCACTTATTTTTGCCAAAATTTTATTACAAAAATCCAGATTCATCCTCTCTCTCCTCACTTTCCAATTTCGAAAAAAAAACAAAAGCTTCCCCCTCTATTTTCGAAAACCCGCCGCCGCCGCCCGTTGCCGACCGCCACCACCGTCGAAGCCATCACCGCCGCCGCCGCTCCCTTCCCCTTCCATTTCCGATCACCTCGAGCCCTAGAACAGTCGAATCGGAGCTCTAGAGCTCCCGTTCAGCCAAACCCTAAAATTTTCGGTTTTTCTCCGATTTCTCTTTCTCCGTTCGTTTTCAGCACCCATGGCTTCAAGGTAAGTTGTAGAACTTTTCATTACGAATCTCTTGACATATTGAATGCTGAATTTTGTTGGGGTTGACTTTCGGTTGACTTTTTGGTTTTACCTCATTTGCGTGCCGACTGATTTCGTTTGAACTAGGTTAGCTGAACTTTATGGACTGATCTAGCATGATTAGGGAGTATTGTACTTAATTTTTATATCATTTGATATTGTGTTGCTTTGCATAAGACCTATTCTTTGTGATGTTGACTTTTGAGAAATGTCGGTTTGACCATGAACTGTTTATGATCAGTTGGCTGCCTTAAGTGCTCATTTCCGTTCATACTATTGTGCTTGCCATCTGAGATCATGTTATGCCGTCATTCCCCGCTTTGTGATAGTCTTGCCATGATTAGGGTTCAATGTTCGATTATATTGACATTTTGAATGTCGTTTTGACTTCTGTACTCTGATTGTGATAATTCCATTCTGGCTGTTCCTAAGCATGTATTTTAATTATTTGGGATTACCGGTTAACCTGTTTTGCTTACCCCCACTCGGGTTTCCTCATTTCTTTTTGAAATTGAGTTTTTCGACTAAGTGTGGGGTAGGGTTTTAGTTTGGCTAATCTGGTATTGTTTTCTTGCTTTAGGAACGTAACTCATGAGCGCAGGACCAAGCAGCGACTTGACAACGCCTCCAGCTCCCGAGCTCCCGCTCCCGTTACACCTGCCATCCATGGACCTCCCCCAGCTTTCCCTGGCTGTGTTGGGTACCACCGCACCGTTGCTCGCCTGCCCCCGTACTACTTCGAGTGCTACCAGAAGGTCGAGAATATCCCTGGTGCCGCTGTTCGCCCCCTTTCCATGGAGTCCCTCTTCGATCACGATGAGGACTGACACCGGAACGTGCTCGATGCACTGACGCATGCTGGACTCCTGGAGCTGACCACGCTTGCCGCCGACTTCCCAGAAGTTGCTCTACAGGAGTTTTGGGTGACGTTTGATCTAGACGAGCACAGGATGAGGCAGCACAGGAAGGTCGTTTCCTTCTATCTGGGCAGGGTGCACAGGACACTCACCTATGATGAGTTTGCAGCTCATCTAGGCATCCCCTACGAGCACTACAATGGTCATTACCTCGGCTGGGAGAACGACGATGACGACGGAGACGAGTACCATGCACTCTGGAGCCACATGACTGGAGTGCCCGGCGATCGCCTCACGAAGCATAATTCAGTTAAGTCTCTCTCTCACCCTCTCTTTAAATTCATTCACATGGTTTGGCGTCGTTCTCTTTTGTATGCTCCAGAGAAGGACCGCCACCACATCAGCGGAGAGGAGCTTCTTCTTCATCGCGCCATTCGGGAGAGCTACCCTCTTCATCCCGGATGGGTGCTTGTCCGACTACTCCGCAAGAAGACTCAGAGGTCAAAGACACCTCACTCACTCCTGGGAGGCAACTTTGTAGGCCGACTCATCCTCTCCTTCGGCCTCAGCCATGAATATGGCCCGAACATCCCACGCCACAGAGTACGCACCGTTCGAGGTGATTTGGCGATCGAGTACAACCTCGAGCTGGACCTCAGCCCCCAGGTAGCAGCAGATCCTCCTCCCCAGGACGAGGATGAGTCAGAGGAAGAAGATGATTTTGAGGAGTCTCAGCCTCAGTACGAGCCAAAATTTCATGATCATATACCCTCGCCACACCATCAGGCAGGGTATGCACGCCAGTCACCGCCGCCCATTCCAGAGCCATATCAGGCGCCTCACCCCAGCACCACCCGCACCCCGCGGATGTTGGAGAGCTGTATGAGCGACTGCAGGAGTGGCGCATCACCGACAACGCCACTCAAGAGGCGAGATGGACTATTATGCAGCAACATATGCACCGCTCCAACAAGCGGTATGAGGCACAGATGGCGTGGCAACGTCAGCTCGGCGATTTCCTCCACTTTCCACCTCCCGACGCGCCTGACGAGCAGTGATCCGGTTGTATCCTCTTTCTTGTCCCTTCTTTTTATTTATTCTTTTTGGATTTCGATCCAACTTTTTTCTGTGTGGATCCGGGACACTTGTCCTGGTTTCCTTTTTATGTTTCATTTGTTTTTGTTTTGTAGGCAGTAGGGAGATTCCCTTTGCTTCGCTTTGGTAGATTCCCTCCGCTCCGAGGATTCATGCTCATCCCCTACGCCAACCATCTCGGTCCAGGTTCTTCTACTTCACTTTGAACTCTAATTTTAGTCCTGTGAGGACACAGTACGATTTAAGTGTGGGGTAGGATGCTAGAGAACCTTGCATGAACTTGATTGCCCTTGATTGTGTTTTTGTGTGCCTCGTGATTCCTGTCCAATCTCTCTAGCATTAGAATGGCCCAGTTCTTTATTTTTGATGTTAAGTTGCTGTTCAAACTTTCATAATGATGCTTAGACTGCTTAACCTAGAACTTGAGACCCAACATGTCTACTTTGATGCTAAATTGCCTAGTTAGAACAGAATTTTTAGAATCACACTTGTAGTTCGTAGCCTTGATTGCATGAAAATGACCGAATCCGACTAGCAAACCAACTGTGAGCTTTTGATCCATTGCACGTAACTTGCAATTTCAATTCTTTTTGAGTGATTTTCTGTTTGCTTGAATGAGTTAGAATTTGCATGAGACGTACTCGAGACCACACGATGACACGAGTTCTAGAATGATAGGGGCACCTAGATTCAGCTACTAAGCCAGATAGCCTACCCAACGATAAAATCCATTAGGTTTAAACCCTTGAGCTTGGCCTGTTCTTTCGGTTCGATAATACATTACAGTCATTTCCCATTCTTTCATTCCCCGTTGATCCCTTGTGGTTGTAGTTCTAGATTGACCTACCGGAAGTTGGTTTGTGGTAACCTGCCTATAGCCATTAAACATGTGGTCTTAGCTATTATGTCCAGACGTGTAAACCCCTCTAGCAACTAAAAGAAAGAATCGGCACAAAAGAAAAAAAAAATAGAAAAAGAAGAAAAGAAGCAAGTTTTGAAAAAAAAAAAGAGAAAGAAGAAAAATCAGAAAAGCCAAAAAGTTTTAAGTTCAATAAATGTTCTTCTCTCTACATATAGAAGAACGAAGTCAAAAGGAAAGTAAAAAAAAGTGTTAAAAGAAAATAAAAAGTGCTAGGTTGTTTGAGGGTATCTTAGGACGAGCGTTCACTATTCCACCCGTGTTTGGTTAGATGGTAGGAACCCATTGATTTGATTCGAGGGAAGTTAGTCGAAAGCTACACCACACCAAAGCCATCATCATACTTTCCCATCATCCATCTGATGACACTCAATTTGACGTGATTTTCATCCCCATTTAACCGACATTTCATGCCCATTTGATGAGTATTTGGTGTATTTGTCGTAACTTCATGATTATAGGCTCCTAGTGCATACATGTCCATTTATTGGCCATTTTTACCCTTTTTGTGAGCTTATATGTTGAGCCTCCAGGTTACCACATTATAGAGGACTCTCTCACAAGTCCAGCGCTTCAAACGGGGACCAAATCGGAGTTCAAACAGAGCGGGAATCATCGAAACAAGTTGGAGCTGGTTTTTAACTAACATTTTTGGCGAAAATTTGGTGATGTCTTTGGCGAAAATTCCTTTGAAAATCCGGGCAGAAACCCTAATTTTCAGCCTTTTCCAACTTGTAAAGGGTTTCTGGGGTTATATATAGACTTTTTGAAGCCAGATTAGATACACACGAATTTTGGCTGATTAGCCACGACCTTAGGGTCGATAGATAGAGTTTAGAGAGTTCGAAGATCCGTGGAGAGATCGTGACGCCATCCTTCCACCTCGAAGAGCTCGGAGCTTAAAGTTGAAGATCAATGAGATCGAAGCTTCGCCGGAGTCGTCAGAATTAGGTTTTTCAGTTCTTATCTGTTCTTCCTCTGTATGATGATTTCCTTTGTTGCCTTTGATTCTTCTGTTATCGTTATGAGTAGCTGAACTTGTAGAGCTTAGATTAGATGAACCCTAAGTGACCCATGGCTTTGAAGCGGTCACGGATCGGCTGTAATTAGATTCGAAGTTCAATCAGTTTCTCTTTGCATAGTTGTTTTGTTCGTCATTGTTTATGTTTCTCTTCTGGTTGGTTGCCTAGATTATGTTTATGCAAGCTAGGGTTAGTCACCAGACAGCTTCCCTGCTTTGGAGCATAAACTTGTCTTCCTTGATCACCTAGTTTAGATTCTTGTTACGTTGAGGATAGAAGCGAACGCTCGCCTCTCTTTAAAACATCAATTCAACCAGTTAACCTTATAATTGGAGTGTGCCTTTCGTAGGAACCGATTAGGGTTAATCCACTGCAAGAGTAACTCATAAATTGTTAGTAATTGCACCAGTTAATTAAGTCATTGCGAGAGGCGACCATACCCGGGCGGCTAATTAATCTTGGTAGCTAGATCGGATAGAGCGAACGTTCGCCAGTCTTAAACCTAAGGGTCAGGAGTTATGGTGGTGTATAGAAATTGATTGAATTAGAATTGAAAACCGCTGATCTGTTGATTGCCTATGCTCTGGTGAACGAAGGGGGATTCGAAATCTAAGCTCGTCTATCTTCTCGTTAGTCAACCTTTTAATCTTTCTGTCTTTTATTTTCCTGCTTTATTAGATTAGAAGTCGTGGAACTCACACCACGCACAACCTGTTTAAACTTGAGTAATTTGCCAACATATTTGAGTAGACAAGAAGAAGAGACCTCGAGTAGAATATGATCTAGTCTACTTCGGTAGGTTAGTTATTTGATACCGCTAAAACTGCAGCATCAAATTGGCGCCGTTGCCGGGGACTCTTCTAATTGTTTGAAAGAAGAGTTGGCAAATTATTCTTCTACCTTTCCGCCTTACCATTTATTTTCCCTCCATGTTTCCATGATTTACCTAGGTAGTGCTTTTGAGTTTTGATTATGCAGGATTACAGGTGGGATGACCAGTACCGAGAGCGGTACATCAATGAAGCACCATATCCCGATGATTATCGAGAAATGCTACATCAACAACAACAACAGACGGCGAGATTTGACTCCCTCTTTGATAAGATCTCTTCAATGCTACAAGGCTACCAAGAGATACACCAACAAGAGCATCAAAGAGGCACTAGAGATAACCAAGAGATGCTTCATGAACATCAACAATGCTCGTCGAGAACCCAATCTGCCTTGGATAATATCTCTTCAATGCTACAAGCTCATCTCGCGACGGACATGAAGCTCGAGGAACCAAACCAATTAATGACAAAAGACGCTCAAGAGCTGTTCGAAGAAGAAGTTGATGATCCTATCCATGACTATTATGAGCTAGAAGAATCCTTGGCGATGGTGGTTGATGAAGACATAGAGCCAATTCATCCTGAAGTTAAAGCTGAAGAGGAGCACATAGAGATTGAGGAGATACCCTCACCTACACTTTCGCCGAGTCAACCTGTAGAGAAGATGGAGCTCATTGACCATGCCGCGCCGTACTACCTCTTTCCTCATCGAGTAGGAGAATTCGAGAAGAATTGGTCATCCAACCAGAACCACGATCTATTGGAGCACTACCAGCTACAACACCCTTCAGGAGTGCTACATGGCACTCAACCGCTGTCCTTGAAGAAGATGATTGACTTCAAGGAACTCCTAAGTTGGGGTCCCTAATAGGTACCGTCCGGCTCAAGGATGTTAAAAGAGAGCGCTTCGTGGGAGGCAACCCACGGCTGGAGTCCGTTTTTGAATTATTGAGTCGTTCGAGTCGGTTTTGGGGAGCCAAAGTGTCAGATTTCTTTTATTTTCGTCTATTCTGTGTCAGGTCAAATTTTCGCTGAAAACTCCTCAGATTTTTCGGTGAAAACTTTAGTTGGTTGGAGTCTGTTTTCCAGTGGGTTTTCAAAGTTGTTTTCGCCGAAAAACTTCCAAAGTTTTAGGCGAAATGTTTAGTCTGTTTCTGTTTTTGAATTAGTTTTCGCCGAAAACTTCTAAATGTTTTCGGCAAAATGTTTAGTTAAGTCGTCTGTCTTTGTTTTCAAAGTAGTTTTCGCCGAAAACTTCACCAGTTTTTCAGTGAAAACTTTAGTTGGGAAAAAAAGAGAGTCAAAATATTTTAAGAATTCCCCTAACCGTCTTTGTTCGACTTTTATTATGTGTGGATCCGGGGCACTTGTCCCGGTATCCTTTTGATCTTTTTGTTTTTTTTTTGTTTTTGTAGGAACTTGAGTAGCTACTCCGCTCCACTCCGGAATCTCCGTGCTCATCCGCTACACCGACCATCACCTTCCAGGTTCTTCGTATCTCTCTACTCTAGATTAGTTCTATGAGGACATAGAACCATTTAAGTGTGGGGTAGGATGTTAGAATTTGCCTGATCTTGCTTGCTATCTATGATTCTGTGGTTCAAATTTGAAATTTCTATAGCATAGAGTTGCTCAATTCTTGACTTTTGATGTTAAATTGTCTTCAACTTTAAACAATGACGTCTAGACTGTTCCACTTAGAATCTGTAACCAACATGTCGAAACTGATATCAAATGAGTCTAGGTCGGAACAGATCATAAATCACTCTTGTAGTTGAAATATGAATTAATTAAATTGTTTTGCTTGTTAATCACAAAGCTCGATAACACCGTTCTAAGATGATAAATGCTATCGTCTCCCATGTTTTCCACTCCATATTTGTTCACCTGTGATTGTGGCTAGAGATTAGGCGGAAATTGAAATCAAAATCTCGTGTAAAAAGTTATAACTAGCTAGGATCAAGTGGTTAAATCGATAAATCAAGTGTTTGAGTGGTGAAATTCGAAATGTGCAATTTAATATAAAGTTCTTTAAAGTGCTGAAAATAAAGCTAGGCAAGCCTGACACCTAAGTGAAGTGTTTGGGTTGAGCACTAGCATAAGCACAAATATTGTGAGCTAGGTAGGTCCAACACCTAAGTGAAGTGTTTGGTATCGAGCACTAGTATGCAGTAAATCAATTGAAGGAAGAAGTTGAACTTGAAATAAATCATTGTTTAAATCGGTCCTAGCTAGAACATGTAACGTACAGACCTAGAAACGGATGAAGTCGAGTCGATAGCCTCCGCATCCACATCATGGCTAGAGCTTAAAGTCTTTTTGATTAGAATTGGTGTTATCGTAGTCGGTTAATTATGATTAATTGTTTTCCCAAGAAACGTGCTTTGTTAAAACCACTACTTGAAGTGTGCAGAAATTAGTGAGATCGAAAACTTGTTTGGTTGATGTTCTTGCATGTGTAGGTCACTTTTTCTACGTGGAACAGTCTAAACCAAATTGTTAGAATTGAATCTCAGTTTAATCTCGTGTCATTTGTGAATTTGAGTGTGTTCTAGTTCAGTTTGCTTGAGGACAAGCAAAAGCTTAAGTGTGGGGTATTGATGACACTCGATTTGACATGATTTTCATCCCCATTTAAGCGACATTTCATGCCCCTTTGATGCCCATTTGATGAGTATTTGGTGTATTTGTCGTAACTTCGTGATTATAGGCTCCTAGTGCATACATGTCAATTTATTGGCTATTTTTACCCTTTTTGTGAGCATTTATGTTGAGCCTCCAGGTTACCACATTATAGAGGACTCTCTCACGAGTCCAGCGCTTCAAACGGGAACCAAATCGGAGTTCAAACGGAGCGGGAATCATCGAAACAAGTTGGAGCTGGTTTTTAACTAACATTTTCGGTGAAAACTTTAGTGATGTTTTCGGCGAAAATTCCTTTGAAAATCCCTCATTTTCAGCCTTTTCCAACTTGTAAAGGGTTTATGGGGTTATATATAGACTTTTTGAAGCCAGATTAGATACACACGAATTTTGGCTAATTAGCCACGACCTTAGGGTCGATAGATAGAGTTTAGAGAGTTCGAAGATCCGTGGAGAGATCGTGACGCCATCCTTCCACCTCGAAGAGCTCGGAGCTTAAAGTTGAAGATCCAGGAGATCGAAGCTTCGTCGGAGTCATCAGAATTAGGTTTTTCAGTTCTTATCTATTCTTCCTCTGTATGATGATTTCCTTTGTTGCCTTTGATTCTTCTGTTATCTATATGAGTAGCTAAACTTGTAGAGCTTAGATTAGATGAACCCTAAGTGACCCAGGGCTTTAAAGCGGTCACCGATCGGCGGTAATTAGATTCAAAGTTCAATCAGTTTCTCTTTGCATAGTTGTTTTGTTCGTCATTGTTTATGTTTCTCTTCTGGTTGGTCGCCTAGATTATGTTTATGCAAGCTAGGGTTAGTCGCCAGACAGCTTCCCTGCTTTGGCGCATAAACTTTTCTTCCTTGATCACCTAGTTTAGATTCTTGTTAAGCTGAGGATAGAAGCGAACGCTCGCCTCTCTTTAAAACATCAATTCAACCAGTTAACCTTATAATTGGAGTGTGCCTTTCGTAGGAACCGATTAGGGTTAATCCACTGCAAATGTAACTCATAAATCGTTAGTAATTGCACTAGTTAATTAAGTCGTTGCGAGAGACGACCGTACCCGGGCGACTAATTAATCTTGGTGTCTAGATCGGATAGAGCGAACGTTCGCCAGTCTTAAACCTAAGGGTCAGGAGTTATGGTGGTGTATAGAAATTGATTGAATTAGAATTGAAAACCGTTGATCTGTTGATTGCCTATGCTCTGGTGAACGAAGGGGGATTCGAAATCTAAGCTCGTTTATCTTCTCGTTAGTCAACCTTTTAATCTTTCTGTCTTTTATTGTCCTGCTTTATTAGATTAGAAGTCGTGGAACTCACACCACGCACAACCTGTTTAAACTTGAGTAATTTGCCAACATATTTGAGTAGACAAGAAGAAGAGACCTCGAGTAGAATACGATCTAGTCTATTTCCGTAGGTTAGTTATTTGATACCGCTAAAACTGCAGCATCACCATCTCATCATAAACCATTGTAGTGTAGAATTCGTTACAATCCTAGCAGGGAAGTCCTTCTTGACTGGTTACTCGTGTTGTCATAGTGGTGGAGATGTGGTCGAAATGCAAACTTATGACAGAATTCAGTAACAGAAAATGATTGAGAGCAGAAACACGTCCTTAAACACAGAGAGTTAGAGTTCCCAATTTACTAAATATTTCTTGTGTGAGGAGTCTAGTTGGTCAGGTCAAATTCGTGCATAATTGGTTATGATTACTTGTCGTGTGCAGTTTATTAGTGAGACCAGGTGGTTTGGTTGATCTGTATGCATGTTAGGTTTCTTGTTCTAGGATCTATCTGTCTAATAATTCATTGTGTTTGATTGAGCTCCAATTTAATCGATCTTATCATTTGTGAACATGAGCGTTTCTATTCAGTTTGCTTGAGGACAAGCAAAAGCTTAAGTGTGGGGTATTTTGATGACACTCGATTTGACGTGATTATCAGCCTCATTTAAGTGACATTTCCTTGCTTAAGACATGATTTTTAGGGTAGAATAACGAATATTCAATAAATTGCCCTATCTCGTGCCATTTGTGTTACTTTGGCCCGTTTCGGGTCTATTTGATGGTTTTCTAGTGTTTTTATGTTAGCATAGGTTTTTGCCGTCAAATAAAGTAGCCAAGGACGTGTCTAAGGCATTGGAACCTCGAGGAATCGCACCGGAATCGATCCAAGGAGCCAACCAAGTCAAACAAATTCCTGCCCCGGTTTACAAAGGAGTTTTCGCCGAAAATCCCTTAGTATTTTCGGCTAAAATGCATGAACAAATCCACTATTGTCAACTGAAGGATGTTTTCGGCGAAAACACTAAGTTTTCGCCGAGAACTGTTGGACCAAAAACCACAGAAGAAAAGCAGCCGGCGTTCAGCTATTTTGTGAAGGAATTTTAGGCGAAAATTCCTTAATATTTTCGCCGAAAATCTTAGTTAAAATCTGACGGTATTAGGGTTAAGTATAAATAGTTAACTGGCGGCACAAAATCAAATATACTTTTCATAATCAGAATTTTCCAACTAATACCAAAGACTTCAAGGATTCTCAAGAGTTCTGAAGGAGAGTTTAGAGTTCGAAGAGCCGGAAAGAGATCGTGACACCATCCCTTCCATCTCGAGGACTCGGAGCTAGGATTGCAATTTACCGGAAGATCGAAGTTCTGCCGGAGTCGTCTTAATTAGGTTTTTCAGATACTTTTCTGTTCTTCCTTTGTATGATGAACTCTTTCTTTATCTTTGATTCTTTTGTGATGAACATGAGTAGCTAAACTCTTAGAGCTTAGACTAGATCAACCCTAAGTGACCCAGGGCTTTAAAGCGGTCACGGATCGGCGGTGATTAGATTCAAAGTTCAATCAGTTTCTCTTTCATGTTTGGTTTGTTCTTCACTGTTCATGTTTCTTGTCTGGATTGATCACCTAGATTAGATTCTGGTTAAGCTAAGGATAGAAGCGAATGCTCGCCTTACTTTAAAACATCAAACTGAACAATTAACCTTATAATTGGAGTGTGCCTTTCGTAGGAACCGGTTAGGGTTAATCCACTACAAGAGTAACTCATAAATCGTTAGCAATTCCACCAGTTAAGTTAAGTCGTTGCAAGAGGCGACCGTACCCGGGCGACTAATTAATCTTGGTAGCTAGAACAAATAGAGCGAACTTTCGCCGGTCTTAAACCTAAGGGTTAGGAGTTATGGTGGTGTCTTAGAATGGATTGAATGAGAATTGAAATCCGATGATCTGTTGATTGCCTATGCTCTGGTTAACGAAGGGGGATTCGAAGTCTAAATTTGTCTGTCATCTCTGTTTTCAACCCTAATTTCCAGTCTGTCTTTAGTTTCAGTTTTTAATTTCTCTGCATTTCTTAGAATTAGAAGTCGTGGAACTCACACCACGCATGAAGTGTTTAATCTGAGTAATTTGCTAGCTTATTTGAGTAGTCAATCATTAGAAGGCCCGTGGAATACGATCTACCCTAGCTTTTGTTAGCTTTGTTAGTTATTTGTTTGAAGCAGCACAACGACGGGTTCATCACTGACCAACGACGAGTTTCTCCTACCTCAACATTCACCCCAACCACTACACGGATGGTAACCTTGAATTGGCGAACAACAACAATTTGAGAGGGCCACCATATCAAGAGCTCTAGAACCACATCAGGGGCCACCCCGACACCGTGTTTGATGACAAGATATACATCTGTCAGATCTCTAACCCTTTCTTTCGCTTTATCCAATATTTGTGGCGTCATTTCTTTTGTTATGCAGTTTAGCATGGACGCCACCACATAGCCTCCAAGGAGTTGCTACTCTTCAGGGCTGTCCATGAGGGCTACCACTTTCATCCTAGATGGGTGCTCACCCGATTCTTCGATAAGAGGACCAAGTCCACTAAGATGCCTACTACACTTCCTTGCAGCGCATTGATTGGACATCTCCTAAGCGGCCTCCAGCTCACACATCTGTGGGGACCCGATATCCCACGACTTCAGGTCGCCATCATTGGTGCATTGCTCGCCCATGAGTTTGACTTAGACTTGGCCATCGATCTAGCCACATGCATCGAGGCCCACGCACGAGCCGCTCCAGAGGATTCTGATGATCCAGAGAACTAGGAGCTAGAGCCCCAACAGCTGCCCGAGTTCGTTTACTAGAAGCAGCAGATGCCACCACCACCATTGCCACTATATGCTCACCAGCACGGCGAGATGCTCACCTAGATGCAACAGTGGATGACAGATTTCTCTTCCAGCTCACACCAGTGGAAAAGGGATAGGGTGGCATATGAGAGGGATCTTACCACTTGGAGGAGGCATCAAGGCAGCTGGAGAGTAGATTAGGGCGCCACATGGATACTCACCCAATGCCAGTACGAGCTCCAGTGGACGTGGCATGATGAGGACCTGGCTTGGCGCCAGGGGCTGAGGAACCATCGCCACATGTCCCCCAACCTCCACCTGAGGACCAGTGACTGGATTGTATCACTTTTCCCTTTCTTTTTATTACTTCTTTTCGAATTTTGATCCAATTTTATTATGGGTGGATCCAGTACACTTGTCCTGGTATCCTTTTTATTTTTTTGTTTTTTTATTTTGTAGGATTTTGTGTCGCTACTTCACTTAACTCTGAGCTCTCCACCTCATCCTCGACATCGACCACCTTCCAGGTTTTTTTGGATTACTCTATTTCTTTTAGTCCTATGAGGACACATAACGTTCTAAGTGTGGGGTAGGATTCTAGAAGAATTGTGTTGAATGTGTTTGCTTATCTGTGGTTCTCTGGTTCATTTCGTTTCCTCTGGCTGGAATTACCCGGTTCTTGACTTTTGATATTAAGTTGACTTCAATTTTTCACAATGATGCTTAGACTGCTTAACTTAGAACCTGTAACCAACATGCCTGCATTGATGCTAAATTAACCTGGTCAGAACTGAAATTAGAATCACGCTTGTAGTGTCACCTTAAATTGCATGAAAATGATCGAATCCGACTAGCGGCCAGTTGTGATCTTTTGATCCATTGCACATAACTTGCAATTTTTATTCTTTTTAGTGGCTTTCTCGTACTTTGAATGAGTTAGAATTTGCATGAGAAACATTCAATACCACACGATAACACCAGTACTAGGAGGATAGAGGAACCTAGAATTGCTACTTAAACTAGAAGCTATCCCGAAATTAATCCCTCTAGGTGTAAACCCTTGTGCTTGGCCTGTTCTTTCGGTTCGATAATACATTCCAACCATTTCCCATGTTCTTGTTCACCCCGTTGATCCCATGTGGTAGTAGTTTCAGATTAGCTAACCGGAAGTCCGTCTGTGGTGACTTGCCTATAACCAATAAATCAGTGGTCTTAGCTAGTATGTCCAGACGTGTAAACCCCTCTAGCAACTAAAAACAAATAGCACTAAAAGAAAAAAATAGAAAAAACATAAAAATACAAAGAAAAGTTTGAAAAGTATCAAGTCAAGTAGTAGTTATATGTCTCAAAATGTTCTTCTCCCTACATAAGGAAGAACAAAAGCAATAAGTAGATATAGAAAGAAAGAAAATATTTCAGAAAAAAAAATTAAAAAGTGGTAGGTTGCTTGAGGGTATCATAGGACGAGCGTACATTATTCCACCCCATGTCTGGTTAGACGGTAGGAATCCATAGGTCATGATTCGAGGGAAGTTAGTTGATTGCTACACAGCACCAAACCCATCATCATCATACATCCCTTCATCCATTCATCATAAGCCCTCATAGTATAGGATCTTACAGTCCCTTGCAAAGTCCTTTTGTTTCGTTTCTCGTGTTGTCTCCGTGGTGGAGATTGTTGTCAAAATACAAACCTATGACATAATTCTGTCAAGAAAGTGATTGACGGCATAAACACGTCCCTAAACACAGAGTGTGAGAGTTCCCCCATTTACTAAATATTTTATGTGTGATGAAGTCTGGTCGGTTAGGCTGGCTTTGTGCATGATTGGTTATTACTACTTGACTGTGTGCAGAAAATTAGTGAGATCGGGTTGTTTGGCTGATGTGTAAGCATGTTTAGGTTAATTGTTTTCATTTTAACGGTTTAAAATTCATTGTTAAGAATTGAATCTTAGTTTAATCGATCTTGTCATCTGTGAACTTGAGTGCGTTTTGATTCAATTTGCTTGAGGACAAGCAAAAGCTTAAGTGTTGGGTAATTTGATGACACTAGAATTATCGTGATTATCAGCCCCGTTTAAGTGACATTTCATTGCTTGTAACACGATTTTAGGGGTAGTTTAGTGAGTTTTCATTCATTAATGTTATTTCCTACTGAATTTGTTACTTTGGCCCGTTTCGGGTCTATTTGATGTGTTTTCTAGTGTCTCTTTGAGTACATAGGTTTTTTTTCCATCGAATATGTAGCCTTCAGATGTGTTCGGATGCAATGGAACCTCAAGAAGTGACCCGGGATCAATCCAGAACTCGAAAACAATCACAGAAAGACGAAAAAGTGCCCAGTAAGGAAGATCTCGCCGAGAATGTATTCAGAAACTCCATAGAATTCTCGTCGCCATTTGCTGGAATGATTATGAAGATGTTCTCGGCAAGAACATTCAAAGTTCTCGCCGAGAACTTGTGAAGAAGATAATGGAAAATCTTGTCAACAGCTTATAATAGTTTGCAAAGTATATTTCAGGGAGAACTTTAAATGTTCTTGCCGAAATGTTAGCCCTATTGATATGACCCAGCCTGACTGCCCAAGTATCCGTAAGTACTCATACACTCCACCAGAGTCACCCGTCCAAGGAAGAACCTTAGGGCCCTACAAGAAGCGTATAGAGCCAAGGGAAGGCCACCTAGAAGACCCCAAGCCCAGGTATGAGGTAAGGTACAGGCTCAGGCCTCCCCTACAGGTAGGAAAGCTCAGGAGGAAGAAATGCCACTCCAAGCCATGCTGTTGGCCGAGTGTGGAAACCCTAGAGCTGAAGGTAAGCCCCGGCCTGATCCCGACCTCATCTCCATGGACCCTGAAGATGAAGCACACTCCAGAGACCCTCTGGAGGCATTCCTGGAGTATAGGAGCAAGAGAGCCCAAGAGTACCTGGCCAAGAAGGGATGGCCACCCAAGACCGATCTGGAGCCAAGTCCTGAGGAGAATTGGAGCACCTGGTTCCAGGGCACCACCCCTGGGGCGACCCTAGCCCATGAGAGTCACGTATGGAACTATCTGAGGCGATGCCCGAAGCTAGGAGAGGAAGCCCCGAGCAGAAATGAAGAAGTTCCCAAACCGGCCCCGCCCCGAGCCCTAGACCGAGAGCCGGGCCGATCGGGAGTATTTTATGGGAATGGACGCCGTGTGGACCAAGCCTTTTGGCAAGGCCCTAGCCCTTGGACCAGCCCGGAGCATCAGGCCCCAAGGCCCGACGAAGGCCCGCCGTTGAAGAAGAAGAAGCCCGGCCGAGACCGGCTGCCCGCCGAGTCCTAGTCCCACCCGGACTAGGAAACCCTAAAACCGCCGGTTTAGGGTTTTAGGAGTTTAATTCCTATTTGAGTTATTTTTTCGAATTTAAAGACTATTATTTTATGTTTTATTCCTTTTTAGTAGGATTAATTAGGGTTTTTAGGATTCTAATTAGGAATAGGACTCTTTATTCTATTCTTATTTAGGAATTAGACTTTAGGGAGGAGAGCTTGTTCCCTCCCTATATATAGAGGCCGCCGGCCTCACTTTGAAAAACAACTTTTATGAAATAGAACCCCCTTTGATTAAATATATTTCAGAACTTATGTTCTTTTCCCTTCGAGTTAATGTGAGGAGCATTGCTTAAGGTTGACTTATCATCAAGAGCATCCATCTTTTGGCGTGGCGTCTTCGACTGGACACTTCTGGTTCCCGGCTATATACAGCCGACGGGTCAAAGTACTTGATGACACTCGATTTGACGTGATTATCGGCCTCATTTAAGCGACATTTCCTTGCTTAAGACATGGTTTTTAGGGTAGAATAATGAATATTCAATCAATTGCCCTATCTCGTGCCATTTGTGTTACTTTGGCCCGTTTCGGGTCTATTTGATGGTTTTCTAGTGTTTTTGTGTTAGCACAGATTTTTGCCGTCAAATAATGTAGGCAAGGTCATGTCTAAGGCGTTGGAACCTCGAGGAATTGCACCAGAATCGATCAAAGGAGCCAATCAAGTTCAGAAAATTCCTACCGGTTTACAAAGGAATTTTCGCCGAAAATACCCTAGTATTTTCGGTGAAAATATCAGCACAAATCAACTGATGACCGACTGAAGGAGTTTTTGGCGAAACTGTTAAGTTTTCGACCGAAATGAAAATCACAGGAGATACCAGCCAAAGGACCGTTCATTTACACCATCCTTTTTGGCGAAAATAATCCTTTATTTTTGGCGAAAATATCAGAAGAATCCGGCGACTTAGGGTTTAATTATAAATACTTAAACCGGCTGCCCAAAGAGAGGGAGACAATTCATTATTCATATTTTCACAAATCGGACTTTTGAGAGTCAGCCGACTCCAGGGTCGATAGATAGAGTTTAGAGAGTTCGAAGATCCATGGAGAGATCGTGACGCCATCCTTCCGCCTCGGAGAACTCGGAGCTTAAAGTTGAAGATCCAGGAGATTGAAGCTTCACCGGAGTCGTCAGAATTAGGTTCTTCAGTTCTTATCTGTTCTTCTTCTGTATGATGATTTCCTTTGTTGCCTTTGATTCTTCTGTTATCGTTATGAGTAGCTAAACTTGTAGAGCTTAGATTAGATGAACCCTAAGTGACCCAGGGCTTTAAAGCGGTCACGGATTGGCGGTAATTAGATTCGAGGTTCAATCAGTTTCTCTTTGCATGGTTGTTTTGTTCTTGATTGTTTATGTTTTTTTTCTGGTTGATCGCCTAGATTAGGTTTTTGCAAGCTAGGGTTAGTCGCTAGACGGTTCCCTGGTTTGTCGCTTAAACTTGTCTTTCCTGATCACCTAGCTTAGATTCTTGTTAAGCTGAGGATAGAAGCGAACGCTCGCCTCTCTTTAAAACATCAATTCAACCAGTTAACCTTATAATTGGAGTGTGCCTTTCGTAGGAACCGGTTAGGGTTAATCCGCTTCAAGAGTAACTCATAAATCATTAGTAATTGCACCAGTTAATTAAGTCGTTGCGAGAGGCGATCGTACCCGGGCGGCTAGTTAATCTTGGTAGTTAGATCGGATAGAGCGAACGTTCGCCAGTCTTAAACCTAAGGGTCAGGAGTTATGGTGGTGTCTTAGTGATTGATTGAATGAGAATCGAAAACCACTGATCTGTTGATTTCCAATGGTCTGGTGATCTAAGGGGGATTCGAAATCTAAGTTCGTCTATCTTCTCGTTAGTCAACCTTTTACTTTTCTGTCTTTTATTTTCCTACTTTATTAGATTAGAAGTCGTGGAACTCACACCACGCACTAAGTGTTTGAACCTGAGTAATTTGCCAGCTACTTTGAGTAGTCAATTAGTAGAAAACCCGTGGAATACGATCTAGTCTACTTCGGTAGGTTAGTTATTTGATATTGCTAAAACTGCAAGCATCAAATTGGCGCCGTTGCCGGGGACTCTTCTAATTGTTTGAAAGGAAAGTTGGCAAATTATTCTTCTACCTTTCCGCCTTACCATTTATTTTCCCTCCATATTTCCATGATTTACCTGGGTAGTGCTTCTTAGTTTTGATCATGCAGGATTACAGGTGGGATGACCGGTACTGAGAGTGGCACATCAATGAAGCATTATATCTCAAAGACTCCCAAGAGATGGATTTACACACTTATGAGCATCAACAATGTATGGCAAGCACCCAAGCCGCAATCGACAACCTCCAATCAACGGACGATGTTGTTGATGCATTGAACGCCGCGCTCAAGCGGCTAGTGCAACTGAAGGGAGAAGATGCTCAAGAACATTTCGAAGAAGAGCCAGAAGGTACACACCACCACCAAAATCACCAAGAGGTGTTTATACCAGTTCATCAGCATTGACAACAGACGGCAAGAGTAGAATCCGCCTTGGATGATCTCGTTTCAAAGCTACAAGCTCGTAACATGGTGGATGTCGAGCTCGAGCAACCGAATCCACTAATGGAAGAAGATGCTCAAGAGCCGTACGAAGATGAACATGACAATCTCACCCATGACTATTGCGAGCTAGAAGCATCTGATGAAGAATCCTTGGTGGTGGTGGTTGATGAAGACAAAGAGCCAATCCATCTTAAAGTTGAAGCCGAAGAGGAGCACGAAGAAATCGAGGAGATATCCTCAATAGAGCTTCCGCCGAGCCAACCTATAGATCAAGCCAGAGACGAGCACGTGGGGATCGAAGACATCAAGGGTTTGGAAGCATACATACTCGATCCTGATAGACCTCTAGATGATCATAAAGTGGAGAAGATGGAGCTCATTGACCATGCCGCGCCGTACTACCTCTTCCCTCCTCCAATAGGAGAACTCGAGAAGAACTGGTCATCCAAAAATAACCGCAATCTACTAAGAACTGCCGGCTACATCACCCTGCTGGAGTGCTACATGGCACTCAACCGCTGGCCTTGAAGAAGACGATTGACTTCAAGGAACTTCTAAGTTGGGGTCCCTAACAGGTACCGTCCGGCTCAAGGACGTTAAAAGAGAGCGCTTCGTGGGAGGCAACCCACGGCTACAGTCCGTTTTGAATTTTTGAGTCAGTCATTTCCTTCTTCGTTTCGACTTTTATTCTATGTGGATCCAGGACACTTGTCCCGGTATCTTTTTGATCTTTTTGTTGTTTTTGTTTTGTAGGAACTCGAGTAGCTACTCCGCTCCGCTCCGGGCTATCCGTGCTCATCCACTACACCGACCATCTCATTCCAGGTTCTTCGTATATCTCTACTCTAGTTTAGTCCTGTGAGGACACAGTACGATTTAAGTGTGGGGTAGGATGCTAGAGAACCTTGCATGAACTTGATTGCCCTTAATTGTGTGTTGTGTGTTTCTCGGTGCCTTTCCAGTTTGTCTAGCATTAGAATTGCTCAATTCTTGACTCGTGATGTTAAATTGACTTCAATTTTGAACAATGACTTCCAGACTGTTCCACTTAGAACCTGTAATCAACGTGTCGGAACTGATATTAAATGAGTCTAGGTCAGAACAGATCATAAACCACTTCTGTAGTTGAAACTTGAATCAATTGAATTGATTGACTTGTTAATAACAAAGCTCGATAGCACCGTTCTAAGATGATAAATGCTAGCTTCTTCCATGTTTTTAACTCCATATTTGTTCACTTGTGATTGTGGCTTGAAATTAGACGGAAATCCAATTCAAATCTTGTGTAAAAAGTTATAACTAGCTAGGATCAAATGACTAAATTGTTAAATCAAGTAATCAAGTTGTGCAAATCAATGTTAAGTTCTTTTAAGTGCTAAAAATAAAGCTAGGCAAGCCCGACACCTAAGTGAAGTGTTCGGGTTGAGCACTAGCAAAGGCACAAATACTGTGAGCTAGGCAGGTCCAACACCTAAGTGAAGTGTTTGGTATCGAGCACTAGTATGCAGTAAATAAATTGAAGGAAGAAGTTGAACTTAAAATGAATCATTGTTTAAATCGGTCCTAGCTAGAACATGTAACGTACAGATCTAGAAATGGATGAATTCGAGTCGATAGCCACGTCACTTTTCCTACCTCCGCGTCCACATCATGGCTAGAGCTTAAAGTCTTTTTGATTAGAATTGGTGTTATCGTAGTCGGTTAATCATAATTAATTGTTTTGCCAGAAACGAGCTTTGTTAAAACCACTACTTGAAGTGTGCAGAAATTAGTGAGATCGAAAACTTGTTTGGTTGATGTTCTTGCATGTGTGGGTCACTTTTTCTACGTGGAACAGTCTAAACCAAATCGTTAGAATTGAATCTCAGTTTAATCTCGTGTCATTTGTGAATTTGAGTGTGTTCTAGTTCAGTTTGCTTGAGGACAAGCAAAAGCTTAAGTGTGGGGTATTTTGATGACACTCGATTTGACGTGATTATCAGCCTCATTTAAGCGACATTTCCTTGCTTAAGACATGGTTTTTAGGGTAGAATAACGAATATTCAATCAATTGCCCTATCTCGTGCCATTTGTGTTACTATGGCCCGTTTCGGGTCTATTTGATGGTTTTCTAGTGTTTTTGTGTTAGCACAGATTTTTGCCGTCAAATAAAGTAGCCAAGGTCATGTCTAAGGCGTTGGAACCTCGAGGAATTGCACCGGAATCGATCAAAGGAGCCAATCAAGTTCAGAAAATTCCTACCCGGTTTACAAAGGAATTTTCGCCGAAAATACCCTAGTATTTTCGGCGAAAATATCAGCACAAATCAACTGATGACCGGCTGAAGGAGTTTTTGGCGAAACTGTTAAGTTTTTGACCGAAGCGAAAATCACAGGAGATACCAGCCAAAGGACCGTTCATTTACACCATCCTTTTCGGCAAAATAATCCTTTATTTTCGGCGAAAATATCAGAAGAATCCGGCGACTTAGGGTTTAAGTATAAATACTTAAACCGGCGGCCCAAAGAGAGGGAGACAATTCATTATTCATATTTTCACAAATCAGACTTTTGAGAGTCAGCCGACTCGAGGGTCGATAGATAGAGTTTAGAGAGTTCGAAGATCCGTGGAGAGATCGTGATGCCATCCTTCCGCCTCGGAAACTCGGAGCTTAAAGTTGAAGATCCAGGAGATTGAAGCTTCACCGGAGTCGTCAGAATTAGGTTTTTCAGTTCTTATCTGTTCTTCCTCTGTATGATGATTTCCTTTGTTGCCTTTGATTCTTCTGTTATCGTTATGAGTAGCTAAACTTGTAGAGCTTAGATTAGATGAACCCTAAGTGACCCAGGGCTTTAAAGCGGTCACGGATTGGTGGTAATTATATTCGAGGTTCAATCAGTTTCTCTTTGCATGGTTGTTTTGTTCTTGATTGTTTATGTTACTTTTCTGGTTGATCGCCTAGATTAGGTTTTTGCAAGCTAGGGTTAGTCGCTAGACGGTTCCCTGCTTTGGTGCTTAAACTTGTCTTTTCTGATCACCTAGCTTAGATTCTTGTTAAGCTGAGGATAGAAGCGAACGCTCGCCTCTCTTTAAAACATCAATTCAACTAGTTAACCTTATAATTGGAGCGTGCCTTTCGTAGGAACCGGTTAGGGTTAATCCGCTTCAAGAGTAACTCATAAATCATTAGTAATTGCACCAGTTAATTAAGTCGTTGCGAGAGGCGACCGTACCCGGGCGACTAGTTAATCTTGGTAGTTAGATCGAATAGAGTGAACGTTCGCCAGTCTTAAACCTAAGAGTCAGGAGTTATGGTGGTGTCTTAGTGATTGATTGAATGAGAATCGAAAACCGCTGATCTGCTGATTGCCAATGCTCTGGTGATCTAAGGGGATTCGAAATCTAAGTTCGTCTATCTTCTCGTTAGTCAACCTTTTACTTTTCTGTCTTTTATTTTCCTGCTTTATTAGATTAGAAGTCGTGGAACTCACACCACGCACTAAGTGTTTGAACCTGCGTAATTTGCCAGCTTCTTTGAGTAGTCGATTAGTAGAAACCCTGTGGAATACGATCTAGTCTACTTCGGTAGGTTAGTTATTTAATACCGCTAAAACTACAAGCATCAGTACTCATTTGCCCCCGATTCCTGACGGTTCTACCTCGTTGCATGGTGTCCAACTTGCGGTGGTTAGGGTCGTCTACCCACGGTTCCAATGGTTCACATCTGTTGGTATTAGAGCACGGTTCAGCTCAAGGACCACATCTATCCCAGTCTCCAGGTTTACCTGGATTCATATCCTTTACTGCTTTCTTTAGAAAATTGATTCGAAAAATTCCCTTCTATTTCAATTCTTATTTTAAGTTTCGAGTTGTAAGAAAAAGAAAAGAAAGCAAGGCTACCTTGCCACGTTATTTCCTTTCGTTGTAAGTTTATTTCTAAGAAGAGGGGATAGAAAATTGCTTCCATTTGCTAGTACTAACCATGGCAGACGAGAGATTAGCCAAAATGGAGAACACCCTTCAGAATCTTGAAGCTACCCTGGTCCACATCCAAGGAACCCTAACCCAGCTTGGAAGAGGACGAGTCCGAGACGGCTACACCAGAAGTCCCGCCCATGCCCCATGGAGAGGAGATCCAAGTACAAGCCAAGCTCCATGGAAGCCCGAAAAGACCCGAGCCCTCAGCTCACGGCCAAACCCTAACCCTAGGGATTCGGCACCTACGGTAACACTTGCACCATCTACTTATAAGTTTCAAGGCTCTAACCCACGTCCCAGTGGAATTGTGTGTGTCAAATGTCAAGGAAGGGGACATATCTCATGGGACTACCCTAATCAACAAACGATGGTGATAAGAGAAAGAGAAATCGAGACAGACGATGAGGAGGACGAGAAGAAAGAAGAAGAAGAATCTGATGAAGGAGAAGGAGTTAAGTCGAGAAGGCTTGAGAAGTTTGCAGGGTTCACCTCTAAAACCTTAGCACCCGGCGCCCCGGCCTCAGCCCCTGGCACCAGCCCCGGCCCCTGCCCCGGCACCAGCCCGGCCTTAGCCCTGGCACCAGCCCTGGTCCCGGCCCTAGCACCAGCCCCGGCCCCAGCCTCGACACCAATACCCAGCCCCAGCGCTCGGCCCCAGCATCGGCGCTGCCCCAGCCTAGGCCCCAGCGCTGGCCCCAACCCGGCGCTGCCAACCCCCAGCCAGCTCCCAGCGCCCCCAGGCCCGCGTCGGCCCCAGCCCGGCGCTGCCCCAGGCCCCAGCGCCCCAGCGCTCGGCCCCAACCTAGCGCGCCAGCATCGGCCCCAGCCCGGCGCTGCCCAACCAGGCCCCAGCGCCCCAGCGCTCGGCCCCAGCCCCGGCGCTGCCCAACCAGGCCCCAGCGCTCCAGCGCTCGGCCCTAGCCCTGGCTCTGCCCGACCAGGCCCCAGCACCCTAGTGCTCGGCCCCAGCCCCGGCGCTGCCCAACCAGGCCCCGACGTCCCAACGCACGGCCCCCGCCCCGGCGCTGCCCGACCAGGCCCCGGCGCCCCAGCACTCGGCCCCGACTGGCGCTACCCGCCCAACCTCGGTGACCTAGCACCCGGGCCCGATGCTGCCCTACCAGGCCCCGGCGCCCCAGCGGCCGGCCCCGACTGGCGCTACCCGCTCAGTCCTAGCGCCCAAGCACCCGGCCCTACCCTGCCCAACCAGGCCCCGGCCGACCTAGCACCCGGCCCCGACCTGTCACTACCCAAGGCTCCCCGGCTCATCACCACCCGACGTGGCCCCCGACCACGAGCCCGGCGCGTCCATGCCCGACGCTCAGCCCCTGTCCTACCCGAACCCGGCTGCCTTGTGATGAGCTGCAGAACAGTGATCAAACACTACCAAGCTAAAAGCTAAGCAGATCGTATTCCACAGGGTTTCTTCTAATCGACTACTCAAAGAAGCTGCAATTTATTCAGGTTTAAACACTTTGTGCGTGGTGTGAGTTCCACGACTTCTAGACTAAGATGCAAGAAAATTAAAATGAAATTAAAAGACAGAATGATTGGTTGGTTAAACAAACGACAGAAAAGCTTAGATTTCGAATCCCCCTTAGATCACCAAGGCAACAACAATCACAAGACCAGCGGTTTTCAATTCTCATTCAATCAATTTCTATACACCACCATAACTCCTGACCCTTAGGTTTAAGACTGGCAAACGTTCGCTCTATCCGATCTAACTACCAAGATTATTTAGTCGCTTGGGTACGGTCGCCTCTCGCAACGACTTAACATAACTGGTGCAATTACTAATGATTTATGAGTTACTCTTGCAGTGGATTAACCCTAACCGGTTCCTACGAAAGGCACACTCCAATTATAAGGTTAACTGGTTGAATTGATGTTTTAAAGAGAGGCGAGCGTTCGCTTCTATCCTCAGCTTAACAAGAATCTAATCTAGGTGATCAAGAAAGACAAATTTTAATGTTTTAAAGCGAAGGGCGACAGCTGTCTGGCGACAAACCCTAACTCAACACAAACCTAATCTAGGCGATCAACCAGAAAAGAAACATAAACAATGAAGAACAAAATAACCATGCAAAGAGAAACTGATTGAACTTTGAATCTAATTACCGCCGATCCGTGACCGCTTTAAAGCCCTGGGTCACTTAGGGTTCATCTAATCTAAGCTCTACAAGTTTAGCTACTCATATCTGACAAACAAGAATCAAAGACGACAAAAGGATTCATCTTAAACAAAGGAAGAACAGAAAAGGATCTGAAAAACCTAATTACGGACGATCCGTGAAGCTTCGATCTCCTGGATCTTCAACTTTAAGCTCCGAGCTCTCCGAGGTGGAAGGATGGCGTCATGATCTCTCCGATAACTCCGGAATACTCTCTCAACTCTCCTCAAGTCGTGGCTGATCTCTCTCTATTCAATGTTAACAAATCTGGCTTTGAAAAGTCTATTAATACCCCTGAAAACCCTTTCCTTGTTGGAAAAGCTGAAAATTTCCCGTCTTGGGAGCTTACACGGCGTGTAAGCTCCAAAACGCAGCGTTTTGAGCTGGGCAGACTTCCAACTTGTTTTGATCATTCCCGCTCCGTTTGAACTCCGATTTGATCTCCGTTTGAAGCGTTGGACTCGAGAGAGAGTCCTCTATAATGTGGTAACCTGGGGCTCAACATAAAAGCTCACAAAAAGGGTAAAAATAGCCGAGAAATGGACAATGTACGCACTAGGAGCTGATAATCACAAAGTTACGACAAATGCACCAAATACTCATCAAAATGGCATCAAAGGGTATGAAATGTTGCTTAAATGGGGCTGATAATCACATCAAATCGAGTGTCATCAAAATACCCCACACTTAAGCTTTTGCTTGTCCTCAAGCAAACTGAATTAGAACGTACTCAGATTCACAAATGACACGATTGATTAAGTTAAGGTTCAAGCAATCACAATGAATTATTAAACTGCTACTTCTAGAACAAGTGACCTAACATGCTTACACGTCAACCAAACAACCTGGTCTCACTAATTATCTGCACACAACAAGTAGCAAGCACAAATCATGCACGACTCTGACCTAACCGACCAGACTTCTCACACAGGTAATATTTGGTACACGGGAACTCTCGCACTCTGTGTTTAGGGACGTGTTTATGCTCTCAATCATTTTCTGTCACTGAATTCTATCATAGGTTTGCAATTCGACCACATCACCACTGTGACAACACGAGTAACTAGTCAAGAAGGACTTCCCTGCTTAGGACCGAAACGAATTCTACACTACAAGGGTTTATAATGAGATGGATGATGGGAATGTATGATGATGGCTTTGGTGCGTCGTAGCTTTCGACTAACTTCCCTCGAATCTAGCTTATGGCTTCCTACCGTCTAACCAGACACGGGTGGAATAGTGTACACTCGTCCTATGATACCCTCAAGCAACCTAGCACTTTATTTTGCATATTTTCTTTTTCTTTATTTATTTATTTTTTTTCTTTGCATTTTCTTTTGACTTCGTTTTTCCATATGTGGGGAGAAGAACGTTATTGAACTATACTATAAACTTTGAAACTTTGAACTTTTTCTATTTTTTTTTCTCTTTTCTTCTTTTTCTTTCTCACTTTTTTTTCTTTGTGCCGATTTTTCTTTTAGTTGCTAGAGGGGTTTACACGTTTGGACATAATAGCTAAGACCACCTGTTTAATGGCTATAGGCAAGTTACCACAAATCGACTTCCGGTAGGCTAATCTAGAACTACAACCACAGGGGATCAACGGGGAATGAAAGAATGGGGAATGACTGTAATGTATATCGAACCGAAAGAAGGGCCAAGCTCAAGGGTTTAAACCTAGAGGATTTAACGTTAGGCAGGCTATCTGGCTTAGTAGCTGAATCTAGGTGCCCCTATCATTCTAGAACTCGTGTCATCGTGTGGTCTCGAGTAGGTCTCATGCAAATTCTAACTCATTCAAGCAAATAGAAAACCACTCAAAAAGAATTAAAATTGCAAGTTATGTGCAATGGATCAAAAGCTCACAGTTGGTTTGCTAGTCGGATTCAGTCATTATTATGCAATCAAGGCGAAAAACTACAAGAGTGATAAGCTTTTCTGTTCTAACCAGGAAATCTAGCATCAATGCAAGCAGGTTGATTACAGGTTTTAGGTTAAGCAATCTAAGCATCATTATGAAAAATTGAAAACTAACTTAACATCACGCGTCAAGAAATGAGCAATTCTATGCTAGAAAAATCTCACAAATACCACAGATGAATAGCATCCCTCAGAAATATAATCCCCACCCCACACTTAAATCGGACATTGTCCTCAATGGACCAAACAAAAAGAAGAAAAGTGTATAGGGGTACCGCAATACGAGCATGAGAGCGCCGAAGATGGCGCTGGCGAGACACCGGGGGTATAGACGTGCATAGAACCATAGAGAATTCTGAGTTCATAGCCTGAAAACATAATAAGAGAGGATCCATCACACGATTAGAACAGTTGGAGTACAAAAGACTCGACCGACCACAAAGGTTCAACAAAGACCCAAAACAACATAAACCGACACGAACAAAAACAAAAAGTACAGAGTTCTGGATGATAAGAAAAAATAAAGAAAAATCCTGAAATCACTGGGGCGGAGGGTGCTGGCGATCATCTGGAGCCTGGAACTGCCTAAAGAACTGAAGCTGTGACTGGTACATCTGCTGCTGCAACTCCTGGAGGCTGGTGAAACGCTCGTCGTACTTCTTTTGCCACTTCTGAGTGGCCTCACAACGCGCGTCGGAATCGGTTCTCATCTCCCTAAGCTCACGCTCCAGTCCACTGAAGTCGTATGCTGGGGTCGCATCTGGCTCTGGTGCTGGTGTCGATCTTCCACGTTTCTCAATGAAAGGATCGCAGTGGGAAGCTGAAGATGTTGCTAGAGGTGTTATCCGGCGGGGAAGCCACCTGGAGGGTGTCGCGCCTCGCGGTTCCTTTCTGTTTCTTCGCCGGAGGTGGGGCGGAGGAAGAGGAACCAACTCCTTTTCCTTTGGATTTTCCCATCCTGAAATAAATAGCAACAAAAAATGCCAAGTTAAGTAGTCTAACAATTGAACATAATCCTATGAATCAACTCGAGCAAAGAGAGGATTATTGAACAATGACAACCACACAACCATCAAAGAAACTAAGTTCAAAGATTGCAAGTGAATATGTCAACAAGTGAAGGCACAATCACCTAGACACATTTTTAGCTCCAAAACACTTAGCAAGATCAACATTTAGGCATTTTAGCAAACTTGGCAAAGATCATCATGGAAGCAAATAGCCAATTACAATTCAAACTGAAGTCATAATCAAGTAATAAGTAAGTCCAAATCAGCCATATAAGTCACAGAAGCCAAGATCACAACTCATGAAATCGGTATGCAAAAAGTGTACCTTAATCCGTCATACGAGCTAATTAAGGTAGAGATATTCGAGAACAAGCATGCATACATGTCTATAATCATCACAAGATCAATCACACAGCAAAAATTCATCAAATTTCGTCCATAAGCAAAAATCCCCAATTTCGATAAAAATCGGTATGGAAAGTCTATGAAATTTCACAATTCGAAATGACCCCTGATTCAAACTACAAGCTCATTATATCAGCAATTTCATGAATATCAAGTCAATTTTACAAAACCCCAAAATTGAAAAATTAGGGTTCTTGAGCTTAAGAACACAAATCCGATTCAGCACCTGCAAGTTCGAATTCCATGGCAGATATACTGATTAAAGCAACATGGAGGGTAGGGAAGGTGATTTACATACCTGAATGTCGACTCAAACACACAAAATCGAAGAAAAACGAGGGGGGGTCGGCTGGTTCGAGTTGCAACTCGAGTTGCTGCTGCTAGGAGGCGTCGACGCTGCTGCTGGGACGTTGGAGCTGGTGCGTTCGTCGGATGAGCTGCTGTGGCAGCGACGAAGGCGGCGGGTGGTCGACCGATGGATGGCGGAAGGGGCGACGGCTGGCCGTGGGGAGGACGAACGAAGAGAGGGCGGCGGGTTGCTGGTTTAAGGGGACGGTCGGCTATGGAGTTGGAGGCGAGGGGCCTGGGGGTTGTGACGACGAAGGAGACGATAGGGGGGTCCGGCGGTCCGACGCCGGCGGTAGGTGAAAGTGGTGTTGGGTGAGAGGAGTTGGGAGGTTGGGTTTTTTTTTGTTCAAGGAGGAAGAAGGAAGGGAAAGTTGAGAGCTTTTGGGAGAGAGAAACGAAGAGAGAGAGAGGAAAATCCAAAAATGAGGAGGGAAAAGGGGACTTACCACTGATTTTTCGAGCTTACACGACGTGTAAGCTCCTAAGTGCAATAGCTTACACGGCGTGTAAGCCCTTACACGGGTGGGTACACGGCTGTGTAAACCCACTGTGTTTTTTAGCTCTCCTTGGGTTCTCTATTCCGAATTTTGGCCAATTTCTTGCAAATTGGTCACTCCTCTTTCTGCAAACAAAATATTCAACCCAAATAACACCCAATATTTTTTTTTCGACTATTTTCTATCATCCGGACTCAACCGACTCGACACAAAATTCCCAAAATGACTCAAAATAAATGAAAACTGACTCGATAAATTTAAAATGACTCCAGCCGTGGGTTGCCTCCCCCGAAGCGCTCTTGCTTAATGTCCTTGAGCCGGACGATACCTGGATGGCGATCAAGAGACATCCCAACTCATGATTTCTCTTAAGCTCGAGTCGGAGTTCATGAAATACAGCTTTGGAGATCCTCCGGTAAGTGTGAACTTCTTCCCGTTTGCGTGAATTAGCTCAGTTCGTCCATCGGGAAGATGACCAGAGATTTTAAATGGCCGAACAGTTCTTTCGAAGGAGCGTCCTCCTCTTTATTCTCCTTCTTCATCTCGCGAGGATCTTTAACTTTTGGCGATTCAGGAGGGGATGCCGTCGGCTCCTCTTTCTTTCTCGGCTTCTGTGCCGGCAGCTCATTCTTCAGATTAGGGACCTGTCCAACACCTGGTAAGAAGATTTCTGCAGAAACTCTAGATTTTTCATTAGTAACGGAGTTGACCGAAGCCAACTCCATAGCTTGAACAGATAAGCAATGCGCCTCTTCTTTGACAGGGACTTGCATACCGTCCTTGAGACGAAATGTCATGGTATCCTTGCCGACCCTTAATGTCAACGAGCCATTCGGGACATTAATGGTAATGCCGGCTGTCGCCATAAATGGTCGGCCTAGGAGAAGAGTGACATCTTCCCCTCGGGTATCCATAACGACAAAATCAGCCAGAATAGTAAAAGGACCACAACTGACAACCACTTCTTCTATTACTCCCCTAGGTAACTTAACAGATCTGTCATTAATGGAAGAACCTAGATCAATTAAACTACGATCAATTTTCACATCATTTATAGTGCAAGGCAAAGTAAAAGCACCGGGATCGCAACACTTAGCTGGGGGAGTATGGCGGTCGTCTGGCTGTGGATCGTGGAGCATTCTTCCTCGAGGGAAACAGAAGGACAACTCTCCCTTTTTCTTGTTCTTCGCAAGATCCTTCACGACTTTTCCAACCTCCGGTATCATCTGGATAGCATCAGTAACTGGCATCTTGATATATGTGTTCTTCAAGTATCCATACCACTTTCTGTACCGGGTATCATGATCTTTCTCCTTTGATTGCGCAGCCTTAGGAAATGGAATTCGAGGCTGATATGGAGGAAGAGGTGGCGCAGGTGATGTCTTTGTTAGGGGAGGCGGGGCAGTCACCTCCTCCTCTTCTTCTTTATCCTCCTCCTCGATCTCTGGCTTATCAATAGCTATAGCATTAGGATTTATGGCCGGATCAGGAGCTGCAGGACCAGCTAATTGCTTGCCGCTTCTTGTGGAGATAGCCTGGACGTGCTCCTTCCTAATGGTAGAGTCGTCTTGAACCGATGATTGATTAAGGAGGGGGCTATTAGTTAGCAGGCTAAACATGTTATTCAACATGCTCTCCACTCGTTGACCTCGAGCTTCATGATCTTGATTTAAGAGAGCTTCAAGCTTGAATCTCTCCTCGTGGTCATCGAGTCTTGCCAAGATCCGGTCGAGCTTCTTGTCTACCTCGATCTCCCAAGTATTCTCAAACGTAAAATTTTCAGGCTGCTGTCCTCCGGTGAATCCAGGGGGGTCTTGATCAATAAAATTCACTTCCCGATAGCCAGTTATTTGCTGTACTGAAGATCTTCTTCATTTCTTTTTCTACTTCGATCTTGATCTGATCTTCACGGCTTGGTTGCCTCCTAGCTGCTCCAAACTATCTGTCCCAACTTCTAGATTTAGATGTGCAGTTTGCAAAGTGAAGAAGAGCAGCTTCTGGTGTGAGTGCGGTGTAGTCTCCATCAGCTAAGGAGTTAACCCATTCAGATGATTCTTCGTTCATACCCCAAGCAAAGATCTCGACTAGTTGCATCTGAGTGAATCCGTGATGAGGGCAATCGAAGAGGAGTCCCTGGAATTCGTTCCAAGCTTCATGTAAACTTACTCCTTCTCTCTGTCTGAATCTTGAGATGCTTTTTCTGTAAGCAGTTGTTCTGGAAGGAGGGAAGTATTCCTCTATGAATTCCTGAGCAAGATCATCCCAGTTGGTGTAGTGACCGGGTGGCTTGCTAGTGAGCCATCTCTTTGCGGCGCCTCGGAGTGAGAATGGGTAGGCTCGAAGGCATAGAGCGTTCTTGTTGAGGTTCTTAGACTTGAAAGTTTCACAGACAGCCAGAAAGTCAGATAGATGTGTGCACGGATTATCATCTGGCTTTCCCTCAAATTGCACGTCCCTAGAGATTAGTCCCAGAAAGGGGATCTTGATCTCATAGTCGGGATCGTCGTCATTAGAAGGCACGGCGATGGGAGACTGAATGTTAGATGCGCTCGGCTTACAGTAGTCTGAATGTTAGGCACGGCTTAATGTTAGATGGAACGGAAGTGATTCGATTCTGTACCTGCTATGATCTGCAAGGGACAAAAACAAGCACAACCGGTGTAAAATCAAAGTGTGATGGGAAATGAAAGATGGAAAGTAGAAGAATAAAATGCCAACTCTTCTTTCAAACAATATAGAAGAGTCCCCGGCAACGGCGCCAATTTGATGAGCTGCAGAACAGTGATCAAATACTACCAAGCTAAAAGCTAAACAGATCGTATTCCACAGGGTTTCTTCTAATCGACTACTCAAAGAAGCTGGCAATTTATTCAGGTTTAAACACTTTGTGCGTGGTGTGAGTTCCACGACTTCTAGACTAAGATGCAGGAAAATTAAAATTAAATTAAAAGACAGAATGATTGGTTGGTTAAGACAGATGACAGACAAGCTTAGATTTTGAATCCCCCTTAGATCACCAAGGCAACAGCAATCACAAGACCAGCGGTTTTCAATTCTCATTCAATCAATTTCTATACGCCACCATAACTCCTGACCCTTAGGTTTAAGACTGGCAAACGTTCGCTCTATCCGATCTAACTACCAAGATTAATTAGTCGCTCGGGTACGGTCGCCTCTCGCAACGACTTAACTTAACTGGTGCAATTACTAATGATTTATGAGTTACTCTTGCAGTGGATTAACCCTAACCGGTTCCTACGAAAGGCACACTCCAATTATAAGGTTAACTGGTTGAATTGATGTTTTAAAGAGAGGCGAGCGTTCGCTTTTATCCTCAGCTTAACAAGAATCTAATCTAGGTGATCAAGAAAGACAAGTTTTAATGTTTTAAAGCAGGGAAGCTGTCATGCGACACTGTCTGGCGACAAACCCTAACTCAACACAAACCTAATCTAGGCGATCAACCAGAAAAGAAACATAAACAATGAAGAACAAAACAACCATGCAAAGAGGCGATCCGTGACCGCTTTAGAGCCCTGGGTCACTTAGGGTTCATCTAATCTAAGCTCTACAAGTTTAGCTACTCATATCTGACAAACAAGAATCAAAGACGACAGAAGGATTCATCTTAAACAAAGGAAGAACAGAAAAGGATCTGAAAAACCTAATTCTGGACGATCTGTGAAGCTTCGATCTCCGGATCTTCAACTTTAAGCTCCGAGCTCTCCGAGGTGGAAGGATGGCGTCACGATCTCTCCGATAACTCCGGAATACTCTCTCAACTCTCCTCAAGTCGTGGTTGATCTCTCTCTATTCAATGTTAACAAATCTGGCTTCGAAAAGTCTATTAATACCCCTGAAAACCCTTTCCTTGTTGGAAAAGCTGAAAATTTCCCGTCTGGGGAGCTTACACGGCGTGTAAGCTCACAGTGTATTTAGCTTACACGGCGTGTAAGCTCCAAAACGCAGCGTTTTGAGCTGGGCAGACTTCCAACTTGTTTCGATCATTCCCGCTCCGTTTGAACTCCGAT
Organism: Linum lewisii; assembly: GCA_034768395.1. Taxonomy (NCBI): domain Eukaryota; kingdom Viridiplantae; phylum Streptophyta; class Magnoliopsida; order Malpighiales; family Linaceae; genus Linum; species Linum lewisii. Next base: position 35,694,095 of record CM068300.1, read on the forward strand.
TTGATCTCCGTTTGAAGCGTTGGAATCGAGAGAGAGTCCTCTATAATGTGGTAACCTGGGGCTCAACATAAAAGCTCACATAAAGGGTAAAAATAGCCGAGAAATGGACAATGTACGCACTAGGAGCCGATAATCACAAAGTTACGACAAATGCACCAAACACTCATTAAAATGGCATCAAAGGGTATGAAATGTTGCTTAAATGGGGCTGATAATCACATCAAATCAAGTGTCATCACCTTGACGTGACGATGCCCGACGCCACCGACCTGCCCACCGCCGGCTCTCCATGCTCGCCGCCGCCGCCTCAACACTGTCCGCCGCCGCCGACCCCTTACTGCCCGATACCGTCTTCCCACTACCCGACAGATCACTGCCCGCCGCCGCCGCCTTGCCACTGCCCTACGCGTCACTGCCCGACGCAGCCGCCGGCTTTTCCCTGGCCGCCGCCACTTTGCTTTGCCCGACGCCTCCCCACCGCCTGGCGCCGCCATCCTGCCCGACGTGCCCAGGATCACCTCGGCACCCCCGGCACCCCCGTCCCCCGACCCGGCGCTTCACCGACGGTTCCCTGTGCACCCAAGATTCAATGGGAGGTCATCTCCCGACGAGTTTTGAGAGCTGCCCCGAGTGAAGAAGATCCGGATGCTGACCCGGATGTAGAGATGAGTGAGGAATTCTCACCCGCCACCTCCCCGAGCCTTAACCTTATTGTTGATAGTTTTTCAGGAGAGGGAGCTATGGAGACCGATGGAGAAAGCGCTGAAGGACCCGAGCCTTGGTCCGTTACTGATTCCAATGACACACCTAGGTCTAAAGATGAAGCTGAATCTTCCCGATCGTGGCCGACAAGATTGTTGAAGTTTGGAAGAGAGTGATGAGTGCTAAAGAGAACCCGAGATGGATTTGGGGACAAATCCAAGGCAAGAAGAGGGGGATGATATGACCCAGCCCGACTGCTCAAGTATTCGTAAGTACTCATACACTCCACCAGGGTCACCCGTCCAAGGAAGAACCTTAGGGCCCTACAAGAAGCGTATAGAGCCAAGGAAAGGCCACCTACAAGACCCCAAGCCAGGTATGAGGTAAGGTACAGGCTCAGGCCTCCCCCTACAGGTAGGAAAGCTCAGGAGGAAGAAATGCCACTCCAAGCCATGCTGCTGGCCGAGTGTGGAAACCCTAGAGCTGAAGGTAAGCCCCGGCCGGATCCCGACCTCATCTCCATGGACCCTGAAGATGAAGCACACTCCAGAGACCCTCTGGAGGCATTCCTGGAGTATAGGAGCAAGAGAGCCCAAGAGTACCTGGCCAAGAAGGGATGGCCACCCAAGACCGATCCGGAGCTAAGTCCTGAGGAGAATTGGAGCACCTGGTTCCAAGGCACCACCCCTGGCCCGACCCTAGCCCATGAGAGTCACGTATGGTACTATCTGAGGCGATGCCCGAAGCTAGGAGAGGAAGCCCCGAGCAGAAATGAAGAAGTTCCCAAACCGGCCCCGCCCCGAGCCCTAGACCGAGAGCCGGGCCGATCGGGAGTATTTTATGGGAATGGACGCCGTGTGGACCAAGCCTTTTGGCAAGGCCCTAGCCCTTGGACCAGCCCGGAGCATCAGGCCCCAAGGCCCGACGAAGGCCCGCCGTTGAAGAAGAAGAAGCCCGGAGCTGAGCAAAGGCCCGGCCCGAGACCGGCTGCCCGCCGAGTCCTAGTCCCACCCGGACTAGGAAACCCTAAAACCGTCTATTTAGGGTTTTAGGAGTTTAATTCCTATTTAAGTTGTTTTTCGGATTTAAAGACTATTATTTTATGTTTTATTCCTTTTTAGTAGGATTAATTAGGGTTTTAGGATTCTAATTAGGAATAGGACTCTTTATTCTATTCTTATTTAGGAATTAGACTTTAGGGAGGAGAGCTTGTTCCCTCCCTATATATAGAGGCCGTCGGCCTCACTTTGAAAACAACTTTTATGAAATAGAACCCCCTTTGATTAAATATATTTCAGAACTTATGTTCTTTTCCCTTTGAGTTAATGTGAGGAGCATTGCTTAAGGTTGACTTATCATCAAGAGCATCCATCTCTTGGCGTGGCGTCTTCGACTGGACACTTCTGGTTCCCGGCTATATACAGCCGATGGGTCAAAGTACTCATCCGTCCCCGGTTCTCGACGCTTGTACCTCGTTGCACGGTGTCCAACTTGCGGTGGTTAAGGTCGTCTGCCCACGGTTGCAGCGGTTCACATCATTTGGTATCAGATCACGTTTTAGCTCAAGGACCACATCTATCCCAGTCTCCAGGTTTACCTGGATTCATATCCTTTACTGCTTTCTTTAGAAAATTGATTCAAAAAATTCCCTTCTATTTCAATTCTTGTTTTAAGTTTCAAGTTGTAAGAAAAAGAAAAGAAAGCAAGGCTACCTTGCCACGTTATTTCCTTTCGTTGTAAGTTTATTTCTAAGAAGAGCGGATAGAAAATTGCTTCCGTTTGCTAGTACTAACCATGGCAGACGAGAGATTAGCCAAAATGGAGAACATCCTTCAGAATCTTGAAGCTACCCTGGTCCACATCCAAGGAACCCTAACCCAGCTTGGAAGAGGACGAGTCCGAGACGGCTAGACCAGAAGACCCACCCATACCCCATGGAGAGGAGATCCAAGTTCAAGCCAAGCTCCATGAAGCCCGAACAGACCCGAGCCCTCAGCTCACGGCCAAACCCTAACCCTAGGGATTCGGCACCTACGGGTAACACTTGCACCATCTACTTATAAGTTTCAAGGCTCTAACCCACGTCCCAGTGTAATTGTGTGTGTCAAATGTTAAGGAAGGGGACATATCTCAAGGGACTGCCCTAATCAACAAACGATGGTGATAAGAGAAAGAGAAATCGAGACAGACGATGAGGAGGACGAGAAGAAAGAAGAAGAAGAATCTGATGAAGGAGAAGGAGTTAAGTCGAGAAGGCTTGAGAAGTTTGCAGGGTTCACCTCTAAAACCATGGCACCCGGCGCCCCGGCCTCAGCCCCGGCTCCTGCCCCGGCACCAGCCCTGGCACCAGCCCCGACCCCAGCCTCGACACCAGTACCCAACCCCGACGCTAACCAGCCAGGCCCCAGCATCGGCGCTGCCCCAGGCCCTAGCGCCCCAGCGCTCGGCCCCAACCCCGGCGCTGCCCAACCAGGGCCCAGCCCCGGCGCTGCCCCAGGCCCCAGCGCCCCAGCACTCGGCCCCAGCCCCGGCGCTGCCCAACCAGGCCCCAGCGCCCCAGCGCTGGGCCCCAGCCCCGGCACTGCCCCAGGCCCCAACGCCCCAGCACTCGGCCCCAGCCCCGGCGCTGCCCAACCAGGCCCCAGCCCCGGCGCTGCCCAACCAGGCCCCGGCGCCCCAGCGCACGGCCCCCGCCCCGACGCTGCCCGACCAGGCCACGGCGCCCCAGCGCCCGGCCCCGACTGACGCTACCCACCCAGCCTCGGCGACCCAGCACCCGGCCCCGGTGCTGCCCTACCAGGCCCCGGCGCCCCAGCGGCCGGCCCCGACTGGCGCTACCCGCTCAGTCCTAGCGCCCCAGCACCCGGCGCTACCCTGCCCGACCAGGCCCCGACCGACCTAGCACCCGGCCCCGACCTGTCACTACCCAAGGCTCCACGACTCATCACCACCCGGCGTGGCCCCCGACCACGAGCCCGGCATGGCCCTGCCCGACGCTCAGCCCCTGTCCTACCCGACCTCAACTGCCCTGACGTGACGATGCCCGACGCCACCAACCTGCCCGCCGCCGACTCTCCACTGCTCGCCGCCGCCGCCTCACCACTGGCCGCCGCCACCGGCCCCCTACTGCCCGCTACCGCCTTCCCTCCACACTGCCCGCCTCCGCCACCTTGCCATTGCCCGACGCGTCATTGCCAGACGCCACCGCCGGCTTTTCCCTGGCCGCCGCCACTTTGTCCCTGCCCAACGCGTCACTGTCTGACGCCTCCCCACCGCCCGGCGCCACCATCCTGCCCGACGTGCCCAGGATCACCTCCGGCACCCCCGTGGCCCGACCCGACGCTTCACCGACGGTTCCTTGTGCACCCAAGATTCAATGGGAGGTCATCTCCCGACGAGTTTTGAGAGCTGCCCCGAGTGAAGAAGATCCGGATGCTGACCCGGATGTAGAGATGAGTGAGGAATTCTCACCTGCCACCTCCCCGAGCCTTAACCTTATTGTTGATAGTTTTTCAGGAGATGGAGCTATGGAGACCGATGGAGAAAGCGCTGAAGGACCCGAGCCTTGGTCCGTTACTGATTCCAATGGCACACCTAGGTCTAAAGATGAAGCTGAATCTTCCCCGACCGTGGCCGACAAGATTGCTGAAGTTTGGAATAGAGTGATGAGTGCTAGAAGAGAACCCGAGATGGATTTGGGGACAAATCCAAGGCAAGAAGAGGGGGATGATATGACCCAGCCCGACTGCCCAAGTATCCGTAAGTACTCATACACTCCACCAGGGTCACCCGTCCAAGGAAGAACCTTAAGGCCCTACAAGAAGCGTATACAGCCAAGGGAAGGCCACCTTTAAGACCCCAAGCCCAGGTATGAGGTAAGGTACAGGCTCAGGCCTCCCCCTACAGGTAGGAAAGCTCAGAGGAAGAAATGCCACTCCAAGCCATGCTGCTGGCCGAGTGTGGAAACCCTAGAGCTGAAGGTAAGCCCCGGCCGGATCCCGACCTCATCTCCATGGACCTTGAAGATGAAGCACACTCCAGAGACCCTCTGGAGGCATTCCTGGAGTATAGGAGCAAGAGAGCCCAAGAGTACCTGGCCAAGAAGGGATGGCCACCCAAGACCGATCCGGACCTACGTCATGAGGAGAATTGGAGCACCTGGTTCCAAGGCACCACCCCTGGCCCGACCCTAACCCATGAGAGTCACGTATGGAACTATCTGAGGTGATGCCCGAAGCTAGGAGAGGAAGCCCCGAGCAGAAATGAAGAAGTTCCCAAACCGGCCCCGCCCCGAGCCCTAGATCGAGAGCCGGGCCGATCAGGAGTATTTTATGGGAATGGACGCCGTGTGGACCAAGCCTTTTGGCAAGGCCCTAGCCCTTGGACCAGCCCAGAGCATCAGGCCCCAAGGCCCGACGAAGGCTCGCCGTTGAAGAAGAAGAAGCCCGGAGCTGAGCAAACGCCCAGCCCAAGACCGGCTGCCCGCCGAGTCCTAGTCCCACCCGGACTAGGAAACCCTAAAACTGCCGTTTAGGGTTTTAGGAGTTTAATTCCTATTTGAGTTGTTTTTTCGGATTTAAAGACTATTATTTTATGTTTTATTCCTTTTTAGTAGGATTAATTAGGGGTTTTAGGATTCTAATTAGGAATAGGACTATTTATTCTATTCTTATTTAGGAATTAGACTTTAGGGAGGAGAGCTTGTTCCCTCCCTATATATAGAGGCCGCCGGCCTCACTTTGAAAAACAACTTCTATGAAATGGAACCCCCTTTGATTAAATATATTTCAGAACTTATGTTCTTTTCCCTTCGAGTTAATGTGAGGAGCATTGCTTAAGGTTGACTTATCATCAAGAGCATCCATCTCTTGGCGTGGCGTCTTCGACTGGACACTTCTGGTTCCCGGCTATATACAGCCGACGGGTCAAAGTACTCATCCGCCCCCGGTTCCCGACGGTTCTACCTCATTGCACGGTGTCCAACTTGCGGTGGTTAGGGTCGTCTGCCCACGGTTGCAGCGGTTCACATCACCTATTCTGGGTCTGTCTTGGATAAGTCACTATTTAAGGAGCGACTCATCCCCAATTGAAAGGAATACAAGAATTGAGAGCGATTCTTGGAGTTCTCGGGGAGATCCTGACACCATCTTTTCATCCAAGAGTGCTCGGAGCTACGAGTGAAGATTTATCGAGTTTGAAGCTTTGTCAGAGTCATCGCAATTAGGTTTTACAATTATTCTTTGTTCTTCCTTGTTAAGATGAACCCCCTTTTTGTCTTTGATTCTCTAGATTTAAACATGAGTAGCTAAACTTCTAATCTTAGATTAGATGAACCCTAAGTGACCTGGGCTTTAAAGCGGTCATGAATCGGCGGTAATTATATCTTAATTCAGATAGTTTCTTATTCATAATTGGTTTGTTCTTAATTCTTGTTTCTTTTCTAGCTTAATCACCTAGATTAGTTTCTTGTCAAAAGAAAGATAGTTGGCGAACATCCGCCTTGTTTTAGAACCTTAAATCAATTAATTAACCTATTCAACGGAGTGTGCCTTTCGTAGGAACCTTTTAGGGTTAATCCGCTTCTAGAATAACTAACTAAAATCAATTAGGTGCACCACTTAGTTATCTGTTGCAGAAGTGAACGCACAGACGGTTAATTAATCTTGGTAGTTAGATCCGATAAAGCGAACGTTCGCTGACTTAGACCTAAGGGCAAGGAGTTATGGTGGTGTCTGAGAACTGAATGAATTATGATTGAAATTTTTCGGTTTTGTGATCGCCAATGTCTTGGTCTTAGGGGGATTCAAGTCTAAGCTTTTGTCTGTCATCGTTAATCAACCTTAATCAATCAATCTTTCTCTTAATTCAATTTCATTTCGTTCGCTTAATAGATTAGAAGTCGTGGAACTCACACCACGTAATTTGTTTAAACCTGAATTCTTGCTTACTTCTTTGAGTAAACAATTGTTAGAGACCTCTGGAATTCGATCTATCCTACTTTTAGTAGTCTAGTATTTGACCACTGTTTTTACAGCTATCAAACTCCATGTAGCGTACATATCCACCAAGGATCAAGTAGCGGATGCTCTCACGAAGCCACGTTTCACTGCGCTCCGTCACAAGCTCATTGTCTACTCCGCCATTGACTTGCGGGAGGGTGATAAGGATCATATCATTAAATAGATAATTATGTTTCCTTTTGTAATTATCTCCTTGTAAAAAACCTATTTATACAGATATAAGTCTTTGCACACGGTTGGGTGTGGATAAATATTCCAACCAAATTTACTATAGAAAACTAAGTATGTCACACGTGCAATCATAATTAATTAGTTGGTCTGGTTGAATTAATTTTTAAGACTACTTGATTAAAGGATCGGTGACATAATGGTTTATGGTTGCCGCCACTTGTGGGTTTAAAAGAAGTGTGACATACATTGGGATGTTCGGTGAAGATCTAAACCCTAATCTCGATATGAAGTTAGGAAATACGTACGATAAACAATTTGTAACGCGCTCAATTAACCAATGTGCTTTCTCTCTTCTATATATAATAAACCAAAGTTATATAAACATAAAAGGACTAGGAAAGGAAGAAACCTGTCACAGCTGGGAAATGAAACATGACAAAAAATTAATAAAGGATTCCAACTAACTAGGAAAGCTAATCAAGACGTAAACATCCTAAATGGACAGGCTAGACGTGATTAATCCCAACATTCTCTCCCTTAATCCTATCGCTCCAGGTTATCGCGTTAATTCCGATCCTCTTCCTTATTTCTATGAATTTTGCTCTTCCAAGTATTTTGTCAAACTGTCAGCTAGCTGGTCCTCCGTACGAACATGCCTTACAACAGCTGCTCCTGTCTGCACATATTCACATATGATATGGTATCGAGTGTTGATATGCTTGCTTCGGTCGCTAGAAACTCGATTTTTGTAGAGTGATATAGCCAATTGATTGTCTATCAACAGCATCACTTCGGTCTTCAGCTTCCCCGATAATCCTGCCAGCAATCTCGACAACTAAGCACCCTGGCAAGCAGTCGCTGACGCTGCGATGTATTTGGCTTCGCATGAAGATAGTGCCATTGTCTTCTATATTTGCGAAAACTAGCTTATCGGACTTGATCCTAAGTAAAAGAGGGCGCCACTGGTATTCTTTCTATCATCCATGTCTCTTGCCATGTCACTATCGCTATAACCCACCAACTCTTCACTATTATCTTTCTCATAATGACAACCGAACTCCACCATGCCGCGAATGTATCTAAGGACATCCTTCACCGCAACTAGGTGTTCAATAGTGGGTTTCTCCATGTACCGACTCACGATGCCGACTGCATGACATATGTCGGGCCTTGTATGAACCAAGTATCTCAAGCTTCCAACCATACTTTGATACATCGTCACAATGACTTGCTCACATGTGCTTTACTTTCTTAGTTTCAGTCGTTGTTACATAGGGGTTTTTGGGTGAGTTACAATCGCCCATACCACAACTCTCCAATAGCTGTGTTGCATTTGTCGTTTGCTTGAAGGTAATTCCCTTCGAACTTTGTTCCACTTCTATGTCAAGGTAGTATCTCAATAGTCCAACGTCACTCATGCTAAATATGCCCTTCATCTTGTCCTTCAAGGTGCGTATTTCTTTTGGGTCTTCTTTGTTGATGATTAAATCATTGACGTATACTCCTATGATTAAGCTAGTTTTGCCTTTGTACACAACATGCTCTACTGGAAGCTTTTCAAACCCGAGTGCATTTAAGGTTTTGTCTAGCTTCGCATTCCAAGCCCTTGGTGCTTGCCTTAAACGATATTGCGCGTTTCGTAGTTTTAGTACTTTGTATTCCTCCCCTTTCACCTCGTATCCTGGTGGTTTTACTATATATACATTTTCTTCTAGTTCACCGTTCAAGAAACAGGATTTCACGTCCATGTGGTGTACCTCCCTACTCCATTTTTTCACCAAACCTAGGAGGAGACGAATTGTCCCCAATCGTGCCACCGGAATGAATACCTCTTCAAATTGATTCTTGGTCATTACACATACCCCTTCGCGATGATCCCAGCTTTATGCTTCACTACGACCAAGTTCGTGTCCTTCTTCAACTTAAATACAGCGTTGAGGCCAATTGGTTTTTGTCCTTGCGGTAGTTTAGTTAGCTTCCAGGTGTTGTTCTCAAAATGTCAACTGAAAACAAAAGTAAAACATAGTCAACTCCAATGTAGTGCGCCAAATCTTCACCTCATAGTTCCAACCGGCAACTGCTCTGAACCTGACTAAAACTCCTGCACCTCAAGCTACTCAACCTAACCACGTGAACCTGAAAGGGGAAGAGGGGGGATCAATTTCCTAATGAAATTGAGTGAACCCACTGGGTTTAACTATGCGCCGAACCTAGCTTGAAGAGTGATCCCAACTCCGCACACAAACAACAATGGAATCCGATACAGCCGTTACCAGTTTTAATTCCCTAAAATAGTCTAGGTGATCACATAGGTGCAATCAACATTCTCGATTCACAATAACATATAACAAGGCATCGTCATACATACGGTTCAACATCTGATACATCAAGCATGGAGTTCAACATCAGGAACATCTTACGTACAATTCAACCTTAGGGCAACATTCATGCAATTCAGCATCAGATCACAAGTCATCTCACAGTCCATCTGATATTCACACAAATGCACAGGTCACACATTCACACACATTCGCTTACACAAACACATACACAACACATGCACCTCTACTACATACTTGACACAAACATATATCTATGTGAGTTCATTAGGCGCCATAAGGAGTTGCCCTGTACCACCCCTGCCGGCTAACAACACTGACGCACCCCCAACCGCAGAAGGGGTTATCAAGACGCATCCAGGATCACACACAAGGATTCATGGCCAACTCACAATCACAACACACCTCATCATGCCACTCTTATAGGTGACGTGACCGCACCACAAACCGCAAAAGGGGTGACAATTTAGGGGGCAGTACTGGCTCCTTCCGATTCTATCAATTCAATTAGACTCAACAACAACGACAATTCTCAAACTATTCATTCAAACTGTCCATCAAGATTCCTTATCAGTACCACCCACAGTACTCATCAAATCCATCAACCCATCCCAACAATATACCACTTTCGAATCACGTTCAGAAGTCACCACTCCATCAACCACACATTTCATCCAAGAAATTCAATCAATTTATCCAAGTCCTCTATCCAATTCCATGTTCTAATTTCACTAACTAGTTCTATCTACCAATTCCCTTAGCCAATTCCACGTACCAATTCCGTTGTTCCATTCTAGCCATAAATCTACAACACTAATCATATTATCAACCCACATCTCAGCAACACATAGCATCGATCATTCAATCATACGAGGCATCATAACATCCAATTTCACCATCACAACCACATCATAACTTAGTTCATCATTTCGTATATCACAAACAGTTTAAGGGTAAATGGCTGGCTCACCGGCCACCCCCACCTGCAAGTACAGGGGAAGTGATGCAACACTTTTGGCGTGCTTCAAATAACTAATCTACCAAGGTAGACTAGATCGTATTCTACTCGAGGTCTCTTCTTCTTGTTTACTCAAATATGTTGGCAAATTAATCAAGTTTGAACAAGTTGTGCGTGGTGTGAGTTCCTCGACTTCTAATCTAATAAAACAGGAAAATAAAAGACAGAAAGATTAAAAGGTTGACTAACAGGAAGATAGACGAGCTAGACTTCGAATCCCCCTAAGATCACCAGAGCAACGGCAATCACAAGACCAGCGGTTTTCAATTCTAAATCAATCGGTTTCTAGACACCACCATAACTCCTTACCCTTAGGTTTAAGACTGGCGAACATTCGCTCTATCCGATCTAGCTACAAAGATTAATTAGTCGCCCGGGTACAGTCGCCTCTCGCAACGACTTAACTAACTAGTGCAATTACTAATGATTTATGAGTTACTCTTGCAGTGGATTAACCCTAATTGGTTCTTACGAAAGGCACACTCCAATGATTAGGTTAATTGTTCGATTTGATGTTTTAAAGTAAGGCGAGCATTCGCTTCTATCCTTAGCTTAACAAGAATCTACTCTAGGTGATCAATCCAGACAAGAAACATGAACAATGAAGCACAAATCAAACATGAAAGAGAAACTGATTGAACTTTGAATCTAATCACCGCCGATCCGTGACCGCTTTAAAGCCCTGGCTCACTTAGGGTTCATCTAATCTAAGCTCTACAAGTTCAGCTACTCATAACGATAACAGTAGAATCAAAGGCAACAAAGGAAATCATCATACAAAGGAAGAACAGATAAGAACTGAAAAACCTAATTCTGACGACTCCGGCGAAGCTTCGATCTCCTGGATCTTCAACTTTAAGCTCCGAGCTCTCCGAGGTGGAAGGATGGCGTCACGATCTCTCCACGGATCTTCAAACTCTCTAAACTCTATCTATCGACCCTAAGGTCGTGGCTAATCAGCCAAAATTCGTGTGTATTCAATTTGGCTTCAAAAAGTCTATATATAACCCTAGAAACCCTTTACAAGTTAGAAAAGGCTGAATTTTCCCGTCTGGGGTTCAGCTAGGGTTTAGACCACACAGTGTGTAAGCTCACAGTGTATTTAGCTTACACGGCATGTAACCTCTAAAATGCAGCGTTTTGAGCTGGGCAGCACTCCAACTTATTTCGATCATTCCCGCTCCGTTTGAACTCCGATTTGGTCTCCGTTTGAAGCGCTGGACTCGTGAGAGAGTCCTCTATAATGTGGTAACCTGGGGGCTTAACATAAAAGCTCACAAAAAGGGTAAAAATAGCCAAAAAATAGACAATGTACGCACTAGGAGCCGATAATCACAAAGTTACGACAAATGCACCAAATACTCATCAAAATGGCATCAAAGGGTATGAAATGTTGCTTAAATGGGGCTGATAATCACGTCAAATCGAGTGTCATCAGGAAGCCATGTCGTGAGTCTCTGGGTTACCCTCCTGTCCATCCTTCATAAGACGACCCCACATTGGCAGGGCCATCCACCTGTTCATCATTTAAAGAGCGACCCCAACATTGGCAGGACCACCCTCCTGCAACCACAACTGACAGCACAAGATATAGATACAGTTTACAAGCATCACGTCCCAACCCTCCTACACTCCTTACTAAGTCTAATCCACTTAACAACATTGTTAGCCATTTCCCCGAATTCAAGCACAACAAAACATCCCACAACCATTAATCAATTCATCAATTAACAACCACACAACAAGCAACAATCATCATAATTCACATAACAATCAATTGTAATACAGTTTCCCCTTTTACTCTCTTCCAATTTCATGCAAATCCCTACATTCTTCTAAGTCAAGGTTGCAACTCCTCACACCGACCAATACTACCTATCGCCTGCTAAACCCTCACCTAACAAGAAGACGAGGCTCTAAACTCTTCTAGAAAACCCGAACAGCGAAGCTCTCAGACACAAAAAACGAAGCTCTTCTCCTCCTCACTGACGGCATCCTACTCCAAACCACCCAGAACCACGACATTTGATTTCTTCCTCTCGTTGTCACAAACGCGTAGCAACAAACGGATCGCCAATCGGAGCTCTACAACTCCCGGAATCAAGGATTGAAGCTTGGGGAATTTTGGTTCGTCAAAGAGATTTTCGGGGAAAGAGAAAGAAGGGAAAGTTATGGAAATCTGTGAAAATCAGCCTTTAATAGTCAGACCATGATACACGGCGTGTGTTGCTGATACATGGCCATGTATCACAGTCTGCCCACCTTGACGAATTTTCGCGTACTCGCTTGTAACTTTGACCCGACTCAACCATGAACGTCAAGGACTTCGATGGGGCCTTAAGAACATTGTTTCCAATGTCTCATACACTCAAACTCAAGTTCCAAACCGTTCGGTTGGGTGGGGATGTTACAAGTCTCCACAACTTCAAGAGATTTCGTCCCCGAAATCAAAACCCAACTCACCCTAGCAATGTAACCACAAATCACAGCAAAAACGCAGCAACTCAGGGATCACACTATCTCCCGAAACTTCCCCTTAATAGCTCTAAAAACACGCAACTTCTAAGAACACTACTCAGCCCTACTACAAACTCCTACCTAACAGACACGCACAACGGAACCTTGATGGCACTAACCACTCCAAGAGCACAACAAGCACAACACAACAATCAAAAGACCGCTAGCTAACACTCCCAACTAGAACTCCACACTCCGCGAACACTCCACTAATCTTAACAAAAGTCTACAAAGCTTCTACTGTACCAACCAACTTCCTAGACTACTACTTCTTCTACTCTCAGCTACACAACACTAACAAAAGCAAAAGAGTGGGACGAGCCCGAATTCAAACAAAAGCGCAAACGAAAAGACCAAGGGAAAATATCATACCATTCGCTCTGTTGTTCGCATTCTCTTCTACACCTCCAGCAAGAGCGTACAAGCCTCCTTGTTCTCCCCCGGTTCCAAGTGGTGTAGCATTAGCTCCAGTCCCTCTCCCAGCACTCGCAACACCACAACCAACACTACCTCCTCCTCTACCACAAATCTCCCAGACGGAACCCTAGACCCTTGCACCGAACCCACAGACTAAGTCGGCGCAGCTCTCCTAGTTGGGCACTCCTAACTCTTATGACCCATCTAGTGGCACACAAAATAGATCACTGGATCCTGCCTCATCATATGACACTCCCCGAAATGAGGCTTCCCACAAGTGTCACAGTTTGGCGGTCCCGGTGATGCTCCACCCGACCTAGCCATCCCAATACTCCTCGACCCACACATGTTACTCTTGTGACCAGGCTGACCGTAAGTATAACAAGTTACAGCTCCCCAGTGTGGAGCTGACTGAGCACTCTGGAAACTACTGTGAGACGACTGGACACGCTTAGCCGGATGGCTATGCGTAGCAACCTGAGGGGGTGGGGCAGGCCCCTTCCTCTTCCTCTCTTCCTTTTTCCTCCGCTGTAGCAACTGTCTCTCAAAGGCATCCCTCTTAACCGACTGATGAACTCATCAAATTAACTACCAAGCTAGAAGCTAGGGTAGATCGTATTCCACGGGTCTTCTAATGATTGATTACTCAAATATAAAGGCAAATTACTCAGCTTTAACACTTTGTGCGTGGTGTGAGTTCCACGACTTCTAATTCTAAGAAATGCACGGAAATTAAAAATTAAACTGAAAACAGATTGAAAGATTGGTTGTAAACAAAGATGACAAACAAGCTTAGACTTTGAATCCCCCTTCGTTCACCAGAGCATTGGCAATCAGCAGATCAGCGGATTTCGATTCTCATTCAATCAATTCTAAGACACCACCATAACTCCTTACCCTTAGGTTTAAGACTGGCGAACATTCGCTCTATCCGATCTAGCTACCAAGATTAATTGGCCGCCCGGGTACGGTCGCCTCTCGCAACGACTTAACTTAACTGGTGCAATTACTAACGATTTATGAGTTACTCTTGCAGTGGATTAACCCTAACTGGTTTTCTACGAAAGGCACACTCCAATGATTAGGTTAATTGTTCAATTTGATGTTTTAAAGTAAGGCGAGTGTTCGCTTCTATCCTTAGCTTAACAAGAATCTAATCTAGGTGATCAATCCAGACAAGAAACATGAACAAAGAAGAACAAATCAAACATGAAAGAGAAACTGATTGAACTTTGAATCTAATCACTGCCGATCTGTGACCGCTTTAAAGCCCTGGGACACTTAGGGTTCATCTAGTCTAAGCACTACGAGTTTAGCTACTCATGTTTTTCACAAAAGAATCAAAGACAAAGATAGAGTTCATCTTGAACAGAGGAAGAACAGAAAAGGATCTGAAAAACCTAATTAAGACGACTCCGGCAGAACTTCGATCTTCAGTAAGCTGCAATCCTAGCTCCGAGTCTTCGAGATGAAAGGGATGGCGTCATGATCTCTTCCTGGCTCTTCGAACTCTAAACTCTACTCCTGAACTCTTGAGAATCCTCAAAGTATTTGGTATTAGTTGGTATGTGTTGTGTATTGTGTAAGGTCTTTGATTTAGGGTCGTCGGTTAAGTATTTATACTTAACCCTAATATCGCCAGTTTTGCCTAGGATTTTCGCCGATAATCTGATGGAATTTTTGCCGAAAATTTTCTCCTGTGATTTTCGGACGTCGGGTTCTCGGCGAAAACTTGACATTTTCGCCGAAAACTTCTTCTTGAAAGCACTGCCGATTTGGTTCGACTTGATTGACTCCTTGGATTGATTCCGGTGTGATTCCTCGAGGTTCCAATGCCTTAGACACGTCCTTGGCTATTTTATTTGACGGCAAAAACCTGTGCTAACATGAAAACACTAGAAAACCATCAAATAGACCCGCAACCGGCCAAAGTAACACAAATGGCACGAGATAGAGTAGATGAGTGAATATTCGTTATTCTACGCTAAAAACCATGTCTTAAGCAAGGAAATGTCGCTTAAATGAGGCTGATAATCACGTCAAATCGAGTGTCATCAAAATACCCCACACTTAAGCTTGTGCTTGTCCTCAAGCAAACTGAATAGAAACGCTCATGTTCACAAATGATAAGATTTATTAAATTGGAGTTCAATCAAACACAATGAATTATTAGACAGATAATTCCTAAAACAGGAAACCTAACATGTATACTGATCAGCCAAACAACCTGGTCTCACTAATAAATTGCACACGGCGAGTAATCGCAACCAATTATGCACGAATTTGACGTGACCGACCAGAGTCCTCACACAGGAGATATTTAGTAAATGGGGAACTCTCACTCTCTGTGTTTAAGGACATGTTTCTGCTCTCAATCATTTTCGGTTACTGAATTCTGTCATAAGTTTGCAATTCGACCACATCTCCACCACTGTGACAACACGAGTAACTAGTCAAGAAGGACTTCCCTGCTAGGACTGTAACGAATTCTACACTACAAGGGTTTATGATGAGATGGATGATGGGAGTGTATGATGATGGCTTTGGTGCGGTGTAGCTTTCGACTAACTTCCCTCGAATCTAGCCTATGGCTTCCTACCGTCTAACCAGACACGGGTGGAATAGTGAACGCTCGTCCTATGATACCCTCAAGCAACCTAGCACTTATTTTCTTTATGCTTTTTTTTCTTTTTGACTTTTCTTTCAACTTCATTCTAACATTTGTAGGGAGAAGAACGTGTATTGAACTAAACTTGAAACTTTTCTGATTTTCCTTCTTTTCTACTTTCTTTTTTCGACATTTCTTTTATTTTCCTCTTTCTCTTTTTTTCTTTGTGCCAATTCTTTCTTTTAGTTGCTAGAGGGGTTTACATGTTCAGACATAATAGCTAAGACCACCTGTTTAATGGCTATAGGCAGGTTACCACAAACCGACTTCCAGTAGGTTAATCTAGAACTACAACCACATGGGATCAACGGGGAATGAAAGAATGGGAAATGGCTGTAATGTATTATCGAACCGAAAGAACAGGCCAAGCTCAAGTGTTTAAACCTAATGGATTTATCGTTTGGTAGGCTATCTAGCTTAGTAGCTGAATCTAGGTGCCCCTATCATTCTAGAACTCGTGTCATTGTGTGGTCTCTAGTAGGTCTCATGCAAATTCTAACTCATTCAAGCAAACAGAAAATCACTCAAAAAGAATTGAAATTGCAATGGATCAAAAGCTCACAGTTGGTTTGCTAGTCGGATTCGGTCCTTTTCATGCAATCAAGGCTACAAACTACAAGTGTGATTTTAAAAATTCTGTTCTGACCAGGCAATTTAGCATCAAAGTAAACACGTTGGTTCTCAAGTTCTAGGTTAAGCAGTCTAAGCATCATTATGAAATATTGAACAACAACTTAACATCAAAAATCAAGAACTGAGCCATTCTAATGCTAGAGAGACTGGACAGGAATCACGAGGCACACAAAAACACAATCAAGGGCAATCAAGTTCATGCAAGGTTCTCTAGCATCCTACCCCACACTTAAATCGACTGTGTCCTCACAGGACTAAATTTAGAGTTCAGAGTGAAGTAGAAGAACCTGGACCGAGATGGTTGGTGTAGGGGATGAGCACGGATCCTCGGAGCAGAGGCAATCTACCAAAGCGAAGCAAAGGGAATCTACCGATTGCCTGCAAAACAAAAACAAATGAAAGATAAAAAGTGTCCCGGATCCACACAGAAAAAAGTTGGATCGAGATCCGAAAAGAAGAAATAAAAAGAAAGGACAAGGAAAAGGACACAACCCGATCATAGCTGGTCAGGGGCGTCGGGGGGTGGAAGGTGTAGGGCGTCGCCGACCTGACGTTGCCACGCCAGCTGTGCCTTATATCGCTCGTCAGAGCGGTGCATGTGTTGCTGCATAATAATCCATCTCGCATCCTGAGTGGCGTTGTCAGTGATGCGCCACTCCTGGAGTCGCTCATACAGCTCTCCAATGTCCACGGGATGTGGTCGGTGCTGAGGGTGAGGCGCCTGATATGGATCTGGAATGGGCGGCGGTGACTGGTGTGCATACCCTGCCTGATGATGTGGCGAGGGTGTACGATCATGAAACTCCGGCTCTGACTGGGGCTGCGGCTCATCAGCATCATCATCTTCCTCCGACTCTTCCTCGTCCTGGAGAGGAGGAGGTGCCGGCACCTTTGGACTGAGTTCCAACTCGAGGTCGTACTCGATCGCTAAATCTCCACCGACAGTATATACTCTGCGTCGTGGGATGTCCGGGCCATATTCATGGCTGATACCGAGGGAGATGATGAGCTGGCCCACGAAGTTGCCTCCCAGAAGTGAGCTAGGTGGCCTCGGCTTCTGCGTTTTCTGGCGTAGTATGCGTGCAAGCACCCATCCAGGATGAAGAGGATAACTCTCCCAGATGGCACGAAGAAGAGTGAGCTCCTCTCTGCTGATGTGGTGGCGGCTCTTATCTGGTGCAAACAAAAGAGAACGACGCCAAACCATGTGAATGAATCGATAGATAGGGTGGAGAGAGGGACTTAACTGAGTTATGCTTCGTGGTACGATCGTCGGGCACTCCAGTCATTTGGCTCCAGAGCGCGTCGTACTCCTCTCCGTCGTCGGGGTCGTTCTCCCAGCCGAGGTGATGTCCCTCGTAGTGCTCGCGGGGGATCCCGAGATGAGCAACAAACTCATCATAGGTGAACGACTTGTACACCCCGCCAAGGTAGAAGGATACCACCTTCCCACGATGCCTCCTCTTATGTTCGTCCAACTCGAACGTGGCCCAGAACTCCTGGAGAGCGATGTCCGGGAAGTCAGCAGCTAGGGTGGTCAGCTCCAGCAGTCTTGAAGGTAGCAAAGAGTCGAGCACGTTCCAGTGCCAGTCCACGTCGTGCTCGAAGAGTGACTCCAAGGAAAGTGTGCGCACGTCGGCTCCGGGAACACGTTCGAGCCTCTGGTAGCGCTCGAAGTAGTGCTGGGCAGGCGGGCAACAGTGGGGTGTACCCGACTCTGCCAGGAAAAGCTGGTGGAGGACCGGAGACGGCGGATGTGACGGGAGCGGGAGCTCGGGAGCTAGAGCCGGTGTCAAGGCGCGCCTTAGTCCTGCGCTCATGAATGACATACCTAAAACCAGAAACGAAACCAGGTTAATTAACTAAAAACCCACTCCACACTTAGTAGAAAAACTCAATTTCACAAAGAAACGAGGAAAACCAAGTGGGGGTAAGCAAAGTAAACAACCGGTAATCACAATAAATCACAGAGCATGCAAATGTCTAGCCGGAATGTTCAAATCATAATTAGGGATCAGAAGTCAAACCGACATTCAAAAAGTCAACATCAAAGCACATTGAACCCTAATCATGGCGATTACTAGCTCAAAGCGGGAAATGACGGCATAAACAACAACTTAGATGACAGGCACAGTAATATGAACGTGAATGAACAGACATGGCAGCCAAAAGAACATAAACAAGTCATGGTCAAACCGACATTTCTCATAAAGTCAACCCCGCAAAGAATCAATCTTAAAGCATATCAACACACGATCAAATGGTATTAAAATTCAGCACAATCCTCCCTAAGCATGCTAGATCAGTCCAAAACATTCAACTAACCTAGTTTACACGAAATCAGTCGGCACGCAAATCGAGGTAAACCAAAAAGTCAACCGAAAGTCAACCCCAACGAAATTCAGCATTCAACATGTCAAAAGATTCGGAATGAAAAGTTCTACAACTTACCTTGAAGCCATGGGTGCTGAAAATGAACGGAGAGATAGAAATCGGTGAAAAAACAAAAAAATTAGGGTTTGGCTGAACGGGAGCTCTAGAGCTCCGAATCGGACGATCTACGGCTCAAAATGTTCAGAAAAGGGAGGGGAGAGGTGCGGCAGTTTGGATTTTTGAAACAGGGGGAGGTTTTCTTTTTTTTTTTGAAAATGAAGAAGTGAGGGGAGAGAGAGAAGACTGAGAAATAGGGGAGAAAATTGGTTGATTTTGCCTCAAGTTTTCGGCGAAAATGTGTGCAAGTTTTCGCCGAAAACACAAGTGAAAATAGTCTGCCGGTTTTCAAATAAGTTTTCACCGAAAACTTCATAGAGTTTTCGCCAAAAAGTTTAGTTAAAATCTTCCAGAAAACACATTGGGATTTTCAAAGGAGTTTTCGCCGAAAAATGGGTCAACTTTTGCCAAAAATTTTGACCTGTACGATTGAAAATATTTTCGCAATCCCGACAAACTTCAGAAAATCACAATTAAATCCACAAAAATCGGAACAACCTCAAAAAACTTGCGATTGAAACGATGACACAAAGACTACACACAAAAAATAAGAAATCATGAAAACTGACACTTTTGGCTCCCCGAACCGACTCTAAAACACTAAGTTTGACACAAATGAAAAATTGACTCCAGCCGTGGGTTGCCTCCCACGAAGCGCTCTTTTATTAACGTCCTTGAGCTGGACGATACCTGGACGGTATTAGGAGACATCCCAACTCAGGTTCTCCTTAATGCTAGTATCGGAGTTCATGAAGTAGAGCTTCGGGGTATCTCCGTTAAGCATAAATTTCTTCCCGTTAGCATGTAATAGCTTGGTACGTCCATCAGGAAGGTGATCAGTGATCTTGAACGGACCAAATAGCTCTGTTGAGGGATCATCCTTTACAAGGAAGACGGTGGAAGGGATTAGAATGATCGGCTTCGTCTTCTCTTTATCCTCCGGCTTTGTATCACCAGAATCGGTGATCGTCAGTATTTCCTTAGGAGATGCTTTTGGCTTTTCCTTCAATACTTGTTCCGGCGCCAGTAGCTCGGAATGAATTGGCGGTGCAGCTGGCTCGGATGAAGGTGGTGGCACAACTGGTCTCTAGACCATTTGAGTCTTCGTTTTCTTCTGATTCCTTCTCCGTGACCTGCCAGATTCCTTGCTCGGCGGTGAAGAAGAGGCTTTCAATTCCTTCTTCTTTGGCGGCTTCTGAGCAGCAGATTTTGGTTTCTGCTTTGTAATCTGTTCAACACCTGCAACAACAACTAATCTAGGAACACTAGAAGAGACGTCAGTAGCGGAGTTGACCGGAGTCAACTCCACGGTTTCAACAGCTAGGCAATGAGATTCTTCATTCAAAGGAGTATATTTCATTCCGTCTTTAAGGCGGAACGTTATCGTGTCCTTACCAACCCTCAAAGTTAAAGAACCATTTGGAACGTTAATTTGCATTCCAGTTGTAGCCATGAAGGGTCGTCCTATGAGAATGGTAGAATCATCCTTACTAGTATCAATGATCACATAGTCAGCTAAGAACGTGAAAGGACCACATTTAGTAACAACGTCTTTTATTTCTCCTCTCGGAGTTTTCAGTCAGCAAAGACAAGTTGTATGCTAGTTGGTTCAAGTTCTCCTAGGTTCAATTTTTCAAACAAACTCATAGGCATAACATTGACAGACGCGCCTAGATCAACCAAACTACGTTCTATCTCAACATCATTAATAACTAGAGGAAGCGTGAAAGAACCAGGATCAGAACACTTAGCTGGATATGGCGATGAGGGTTTATTGCTACGAGTGGCAGGATATCCTTCTTTACCTCCCCACATGCCAGTCTCGATCCGTGCGTTCGGTAGCAATGCTCTTGGAAAAGGAGGCTTCACGTAGTACGGAGCAAGAGGAGGATCATACTCCTTAGGCGCCTCCTTTGGTGCTTCCATAGGAGATTCATCAGTCCTGCATAAATTAGAAGAAGCATTAGTAGATGAGTATGACGGTTCTTGAACGGATACCATCTTAGCTTGCTCCTTTCTCGGATTTGGCTCGGTTTGGCTCGGAAGTTGGCCAAATGGTCGACCAGATGCTAGCATGCTAGAGATGTGGTTCACAGCCTGCTCAATTCTTTGACCGGATACGATCTGTTCTTGGTTGAGAAGAGCTTGGGATTTGAACTGACTGTCATGATCGTCGAGTCTGGTGATAATTTGACTAAGCTTCTTGTCCAGTTCACTGACGTTGTTTTCCCTTTGATGTTGCTTCCCTGTATAGGTATTGTTCAGATATTGATTATGGCGATTGCTAGGAGCAGTTCCATAGTTACCCAGATTACGGTGCGGCGGCTGGTAGACACCTGTCGGCGGATGGTTCGGCTTCTGATCCTGAGCTGGACCAGCTGGGCGGCTATTCTGATTCTGGTTGTGGTTGGCACCGGCATTGTAGGGAGGTCTGTCTTGATAATTCCCCTGTTGCCTGAAGTTGCGCTAGCCAACATAACCGTTCTGATTATTGCTGAAGCTCTGTTGAACAAAATTGACTTCTTCGGCATACCAGACTTCTGTTTTACCAAAATTCTGGCATCGGCCTCCATTATGTGCACAAGCTCCACACCACTCGCAATCGGCAACATAGACAGCGGCTGCCGGCGGTTTGATTGGTGTGGTAGACTTCTTCAGATGCTTCTCTACTTCTGCCTTGATAGTAGCTTTGAGATCGTGCTTGCTTCTTGATCCTTCAGATTGTCCTTCCAGTTCCTCAACATGGAAGCACAGTTCGCGAAATGAAGAAGAGCAGCTTCAGGTGTAAGCATAGTGCAATCCCCTTCAGCTAGGGAATTGATTCCAAGTATCATATAAGCTTACTCCTTCCTTCTGAGAGAATCTGGCGATGTTGTCCTGATGGCTGTTGTTCTGGCAGGAGGGAAGTACTCTTCGATGAAGTCTTGAGCAAGAGACTCACAGTCGGTGTAGTAGCCAGGTGGTTTGCCAGTAAGCCAGCTCTTAGCGGCGCCTTTTAGAGAGAACGGGAAAGCTCTCAAGCAAAGAGTGTTCTTGTCGAGATTTCCGTTCTTGAAAGTGCTGCAGAGGTCAAGGAAATCCGCCAGATGCGTGTACGGATTGTCTAGTGGCCTGCCTTCAAACTGTAGATCCCTAGAGATCATAGTCAAGAATGGGATCTTGATCTCATAGTCAGGATCTCCTTTAATGCGCGGCACGGCGATAGAAGATCGAACCCTAGTCGCGCTCGGCTTGTTGTAGTCAGCTAGACTCTTCGGTGCAACTGGTGGTGGTTGACGCCTGGTGGTGGTTGACCGCCTGGTGGTGGTGGTGGTGGTAACTGATCATCCATGGTAGGAGATGGAGGAGGTGAAATTGACTCGGTGTATGAAGCGGATGAAGATGACGGTGAAGATGGAGATGAGGAACTCTCCTTCAGTTCCTCGATCTTGATCGGAGTGACGAATGGAGGTGGATTGGTTCTGCCTCTCTTTGGAATCTTTGATTGTCTTGGTGGAGTAGAACTGCCTGGTCTCTCTACACTCTTAGCCTTGTCGTCCTTGGCAGTTTGAGAGCGCGTGAGCGGGCGGCGGTGCATACACCTGTGAACAACCTACAAATAACAAAAACAAACAAAACCAGTGTAAAATCGAGGTGGATGGTTAGGTAAAAGATGGAAAGTAGAAGAATAAGATGCCAGTTCTTCTTTCGAACAATCAAAAGAAGTCCCCGGCAACGGCACCAATTTCGTGAACTCAAATAAACTACCAAGCTAGAAGCTAGGGTAGATCGTATTCCACGGGGCTTCTATTGATTGATTACTCATATATAAAGGCAAATTACTCAGATTTAACACTTTGTGCGTGGTGTGAGTTCCACGACTACTAATTCTAAGAAATGCACGGAAATTAAAAATTAAAACTGAAAATAGATTGAAAGATTGGTTGAAAACAAAGATGACAGACAAGCCTAGACTTTGAATCCCCCTTCGTTCACCAGAGCATTGGCAATTAGCAGATCAGCGGATTTCGATTCTCATTCAATCAATTCTAAGACACCACCATAACTCCTTACCCTTAGGTTTAAGACTGGAGAACGTTCGCTCTATCCGATCTCGCTACCAAGATTAATTAGCCGCCCGGGTACGGTCGCCTCTCGCAACGACTTAACTTAACTGGTGCTACTCTATCACTGGATTAACCCTAACTGGTTCCTACGAAAGGCACACTCCAATGATTAGGTTAATTGTTCGATTTGATGTTTTAAAGTGAGGCGAGCGTTCGCTTCTATCCTTAGCTTAACAAGAATCTAATCTAGGTGATCAATCCAGACAAGAAACATGAACAAAGAAGAACAAATCAAACATGAAAGAGAAACTGATTGAACTTTGAATCTAATCACCGCCGATCCGTGACCGCTTTAAAGCCCTGGGTCACTTAGGGTTCATCTAGTCTAAGCTCTACGAGTTTAGCTACTAATGTTTTTCACAAAAGAATCAAAGACAAAGATAGAGTTCATCTTGAACAGAGGAAGAACAGAAAAGGATCTGAAAAACCTAATTAAGATGACTCCGGCAGAACTTCGATCTCCGGTAAGCTGCAATCCTAGCTCCGAGTCTTCGAGATGAAAGGGATGGCGTCACGATCTCTTCCTGGATCTTCGAATTCTAAACTCTACTCCAGAACTCTTGAGAATCCTTGAATTATTTGGTATTATGAGATATGATGTTCTTCTTTGTTTTAGGGCCACCGGTTAAGTATTTATACTTAACCCTAATACCGCCGGTTTTGCCTAGGATTTTCGCCGAAAATCTGATGGAATTTTTGCCGAAAATTCCTTTGTAAATGAGGTGATCGCCGGCTGAGTTATCCTGTGATTTTCGGACGCCGGGTTCTCGACGAAAACTTGACATTTTCGCCAAAAACTTCTTCTTTAAAGCACTGTCGATTTCTTCATGAGTTTTCGCCGAAAACTCCAAGGGATTTTTGCCAAAAACTTCTTTGTAAATGGGAGCAGAATTTGGTTCGACTTGATTGACTCCTTGGATTGATTCCGGTGCGATTCCTCGAGGTTCCAATGCCTTAGACACGTCCTTGGCTACTTTATTTGACGGCAAAAACCTGTGCTAACATGAAAACACTAGAAAACCATCAAATAGACCCGAAATGGGCCAAATAACACAAATGGCACGAGATAGAGTAGATGAGTGAATATTCGTTATTATACCCTAAAAACCATGTCTTAAGCAAGGAAATGTCGCTTAAATGAGGCTGATAATCACGTCAAATCGAGTGTCATCACCGACACTAAGCTTCCTGATGTGACCTTATTTGATGCATTTTAAGCCTTTGATTAGCCTAAGGATTTCCCATGTTTGATCTCATTTTGCTATGATTTATATGCTTTTATTGAAGTTTTATGCAAAGTGCTCTCGTGTTGTCCAGTTGCCACTTTGAGGCCAATTCTGTGTCTATTGGAGTTGTTTTCTTTGCATTTTTAGGATTTGGCATTGAAGTACTGTGACAAGGAGCGCGTAAGATCAAACGGGAGGTCAATCGGAGCTAGGATGGAGGAGATATGGCCGATGCAAAATCGGGAAAAAATGAACAGCCTCATAACTAAAGTTTTCGGCGAGAACCTTGTAGTTCTCGCCGAAAACCCTCGGTTGCACATTCGGCAGATTTCCAGAAGATCAACGTTCAATTTATGAAGGAGTTTTTGGCGAAAACTTCCTGACTTTTCGCCGAAAACCTATGAAGGAAGCCACAGCCGCTCAGTGTTTTACAAAGAGATTTTCGGCGAAAACTTGTACAGTTTTCTCCTAAAATTCCAGGTATTTCCGGCGTGCTATATAAGGAAGAGGCGGGCGAAAATTAGATGGAGGGGATTACTAATTTTTACAACACACTCGTACTCTCTCTCAATTCCCCTGAATCGCCGATCACTTCCTCTCTCTCATCCAATCGTCCCTCTCCCTCAATTGTTGATCAACTTGAAGATCAAGGATCTAAGTAAAGTCTTCCTCACCTTGGATTGAAGCTTGAAGAGCCAAGTTGCAAGATCCTCCATGGAAACAAGGATGGTCTCCTCTACTCAATTTAAGGTTTCTTCCATGGTTAAGCTAGGCTAAGCTTAGGTTTAGTTTAGTGGGGGATGGATCAAGCTAGGATAGATGATTGATTGTATGGATTGAGTTTCTCATAGCCATTTGTGTAAGATGATGATCCTAGACCTTGTGCTTTTTAGCCATTAGAGCTTGATTTGTTCTTTTGGTATTGTTTATGTCTTTCAATACATGAGAATGATTGATTGATGTTGATCTAAGGTGTTTGGATTGTAATTGAATGATTTGAGAGATTGGATTATGCAATTGCAACGATTTTGAGCTTGTTTTTGCTTGTTGTCATTTTATCAAACACTTGGTGTGCATTTGGTTTTCTTTCATCAAAGGTTGAAATACCCTTTTGATTGCTAGACTAGTGTTATATGATTGACACGAGAGTGTCTTGCATCATTACCTTGTGTTAGATGAATGTTAGCATAGAAATCAAGTGTTGAGCATTTCATTGAGCAAGCTAAGGCACTCCATTCCCTTTGTTCACATAGCGGAAGCATGGTGGATTTGGTCTAGGAGTAGAGAGTCAATTGTGTGAGAGTTCGTTGATTCTACTTGAGTGATTTGCATGGTCATTAGTTTGCACATCGTTGCTTGAGATTTAATCCAGCTTTCATGAACCTTGAGCTTGAAGAAACCCCTTGCTAAATTAAACTCCCTTCTCTCTTGTTTGATCCTCAAATTCACTTGTTAATTTTACCTTGTTTGTTTATGCTTTTGATTTGCTCTCTTTCAAAACCAAAACTCAATTTAAATGCTTAGACCGTTCATGAACTTTGTGAGTATTAGCTTATGAGAGGACCTCGTGGAATACGACCTTGTATGTTGTGAGTTAAATCTTGCACATCACTTCCCATGCCACCAGACGTGACACCCTCCTGAATCTCACACCTCAAACCTCCTTGAACCGACGAATCAGTTTCTGCCCCCGATTAGCCTGTTCATCAACCACTTAGAAAAGTTCATAGGGCCTGAAGACAGGCCCCGGTACAAGCCCCGAACCTGGCCAAATGTAAGAGCTAAGCCCTAGGCCAAATGCCATGAGCCCCGGACCAACACCAGCCCTTGAAGACCCTCTAGGAACATTCCTGAAGACTTGGTCGAAGCAGAAAGCAAAAGGCTTGGCCAGAATTGGAGAAGGCCTAGCACTGAGCCAGCCACGGGTGCCACAGAGGAGCGCTCTAGGCCGAGCCAACAAATGGCTCGAGCCTTTTGGGAATTTGCAACAGCCCTGGATACTAAGAAGACCCTGGATCAACCTCCAATAGACAACATTTTATTTGGAGGAGAAATGAAGGAGGAGCCACGTAGGGAAGTGCTCATACACGATCTGGGTCCATACATGCAATCCCACAGAGCAAAGGATTCCCATCCGGCTAGGAATCCCTGCTGCCACATCCAGAAGAACGCGTTCCTAAGTCCCTCTAGGACTGGGACACGAGGGGAGCGCCTAATCCGAGTCAGAATCCCTGCCCAGCCAGCCCAAGACTTGCCCGATCCGCCACGGATGCTGCCCGGATTAGGGCTTGCCCTGATTTTTGTCGGTTTTTCCTATTTAGGCTTATTACTTCGGTTCCAATACTTCTTTTGACTTGTTTTGTGTTTTCCTTTCTAGTCTTTGATAAGTAGGATTATTTTAAGTATTTTAAGAGTCCTAATTAGTATTTAGATTATTTTAATTCTAGATTAGGAAGTAGTTAATAGAGGAGAGCTTGTTCCATCCTTATATAATGAGGTTGCCGACCACCCTTTTATATTCAGACTTTAATCAAACAATAAACCCCCTTCAGAACATTGTTGTAAACCCTTCGAGTATTTTCTTGATGCATTACTAAAGGTTAGGCTTATCACCATGAGCATCCATCTCTTGGCGTGGCGCCCTCGACTTGATACGTGTGGTTCCCAGCTCCTTTATAGCTAGTGGGTCAAAGTCCGCTTCCATCCAGTTCCATATGTTCTTCACGAGTGCTCGGAGATCAACTTGTGGTGTTTAAGGGTCGTGTGCCCATGGTTGTAGCGGTTCACATCACTTCTATTTCTCGATCCAAGGAGTGCCGACATAATAGTGGCCTCGACTTTCGAATCTCTAGTTAATCGCCACCATTGTTTCTCGATTCTCGTCCTAAGAAATCCGCCGCCACCTTCCTCTCTCACTCTTTCTCCTAGTTCTCTGTTTCCCGTTCCCTCTCTCTCCTTCTATTGGCAACTAGGTTTTAAATTCCCTAAGCCAAACCGCCACCCTCTTCTATCCAACATGTTGCTTAACGAAAAAACCCCTAAAAGGCCTAGCCCTTCCACCTCTATAAGATGCTAGATGGGCCTATGGCCCTGCCGCCATTTCCCTCTCTACTAACTCGACCGAAGCCCAGTTCCGGCCCAACCTCGATCCTTATTGCTACTACTTAAACAGACGCAGCCAACCGAGCTTTGATCCTAAAGTCAGCCTTCTTCCTTCCTAACTCCAATCATAAAATGACTAGGCTTTAGGGGCGCAACCCTACTTTATACTTTCCACCTATGTTGCCACTTCAGTCAACCTGGCCTTGGGCGCAATTCCTCCCTCTCTAACCACGCAGGACTACTGCTCGAATTAATGGGTGGTTGGGCCTTTGATGAGCCATCCATACTGTGGACACGGCCGGAGTTGCCCTTGACTAGGAGCCAGGTGAAATCCTTCAAGAAGAACATCAATTCATGCTTTGAGGCTTGGAGCAAATGAGCACATGAAGAGGATGTTGAAAGGTTCGGAGGGAAGGCTACATCTTGTTGTGGAGGTTCATGCCCAAGGAGGACCAGGAAAGTGCAACACGGGAGCCAGATACTGATGCTGATCTAAGCCAGACATGGACACCGCACCGATGCATGACGCACCTAGGGCCGGGCCACCAGAATCCACCGGAAACATTAATGCCACACTGAGAACCTCATGTTTCCGAGTCCTTTTAGGAGTAGGAAACATAGAGGACACGCAATCCTTGATGGATCAGGACACAGACACCTAATCCGAGTTGGACACCGGTCACGGAGACGGATTAGGGTTTCTCCATTTTGGAGTTTTAGTTATTTTAGGAGTTTTTCCTTTTTATTAGATTGTTTAGGATTATCTTTAGTTATAGAATTAGAATACTAGTTGGAATAGGAGGGCCTCATAGCCGACCCTTGTACTATAAATAGAGGCCTTTGGCCATCGATGTAAGGAGATTCAAATTAATTACAACTTAAATTTCATTACTTTCATAAATTTCATAGTTGTGAGGATAGCTTCCTACCTTCCAATGGTTATAAGTAAGACACAATCAGCTTTTATTAAGGGCGAAGTATTGTTGACAATATACTTATGGCCCATGAGCTTGTCAACGGCTACCATCTTAAGCACATCTCTCCTCGATGTGCTATTAAGATTGACCTTCGTAAGGCTTTTCATTCGGTTAATCTATCTTACGTTTTAAGCACTCTTTTGGCTATGGGGTTTCCTGAGAAATTTGTTGGTTGGATTCGAGGTTGCCTCTCTAGTGTTATGTTGAGTGCAGGGATCAATGGTGGATCAGTTGGCTAATTTCAGGGGGTTAAAGGCCTAAGGCAAGGTGACCCTCTATCACCAGCCTTGTTTGTTATAGCCATGGAAGGGATGCACTGTCTATTCTGTAAAACAGCCTAACTTAAAAAGATCCCCTACCATCCAATGTGCAAAAAGTTTAATATCATTGACTTATGCTTTGCGGATGACCTCATGGTCTTCACTAATGGGACTGCTGCTCGAGTGTTAGAGATTTATAAGGTGTTACAAGATTTCTATCTGCTCTCTGGATTACAGTTAAACCCTGAGAAAACTAAGGTCTTCTACAGTTGTTCTGTATAGCAGAGTATTAGGCAAGCAGTCTGTGATCAAACTGGTTTTGCTGAAGGTAAACTTCTTGTTCGTTACTTGGGTGTTCCACTTGTTTCTGGGAAGATTAAGGCCAAACACAGTGAGGTGTTAATTGCAAAAATTACTAGTAAAATTAGAGGTTGGAAAGTAAGGACTTTGTCCTATACTGGTCGTCTTCAATTGGTCAAATTAGTGCTCACTTCAATGAGTCAGTTATTAAAGTGGTAGAGAAGATATGCAGTGATTTTCTCTGGAAATTTGTACAAGGAGGTCGTAAGAAGGCTAAAGTTGCTTGGCCAAAACTCACTTTCCTTAAGAGTGAGGGAGGGCTTGACATAAGAGACCTATCGATTTGGAACATAAGCTGTAACATCCATCCCGAACCGACCTGGGTAAACCCATGGTCGAAACGGTATGAGTGTCACTCGAAGATACATCATTTAAAGAAAAGAGTAAAAAGGCGGCGGAAATAGAAACAACTCTTAATAAAAGTTCAAACCGAAGGAGGCCTCCAATAAATCAAAATCCGAGTACAACCGTTATAACATAAATCCAAAATCCGATCCTTATAAGATTACAAAATCCCCAACCGAAAATGTCAACTCCAACGTAGATCACCAAATCTTCACCTCATAGCTCCAACCGGCAACTTCTATGAACTTGACTGAAACTCCTGAACCTCAAATCTACTCAACCTACACAAACCTGAAAGGGAAAGAGGGGGGATCAATTTCCTAATGAAATTGAGTGAACCCACTGGTTTAACTATGCGCCGAACCAAACCTGACACACTACAAAAAAAGTGGGATTTAGCATCGCTTACAGTGAAAGACTTTAGCATCGGTCGCTGAAATGACCGACGCTAAAATGTTGACTTGCGTTTGACCATCGTTTTGCGTCGGTCGGCAACCGACCGACGCTAAATTCTACGAATAACCGACGCTAAATCTGGTTTGGGGTCAGAAATGGAGCCCTTGCCCAAAATCAGATTTAGCGTCGCTCGCCGACATTATTTAGCGTCGGTCATCGACCGATGCTAAATCTGGTTTTGGGTCAGAAATGGAGCCCTTGCCCAAAATCAGATTTAGCGTCGGTTACCGACATGATTTAGCGTCGGTCATCGACCAACGCTAAAACACGTACCTATTTAAACTCTCGGTTCCTCTCTCAGCCGGCATCCTAACCCTAATCTCAAACTCTCTCAATCCTCTCCTCTCTCTCCTGAAATTATCCCAACAACCACCCCATCCTCCTCCTCCTCAAACCCTCCTCCTCCCCCTCCTCCTCAAACCCTCCTCCTCCCCCTCCTCCTCAAACCCTCCTCCTCCTACTCCTCCTCCTCAAACCCTCCTCCTCCTCATAATTTAGCATCGGTCGATGACCGACGCTAAAGTGCAGTTTCGACCGACGCTAAACGCTCAGTTTTTTGTAGTGACAGAGCAATTCCAAACTCCGCACACACATCAACAATTGAACCAGACACAGGCATACAGATTTTAATTCCCTAAAACCTTCTAGGTAATCACATAAGTGCAGTTCTCAGTTTAACATTCCAATCCACAATAATATATATATAGCAAGGTATTGTAACATCCATCTTGAATCGACCCGGGTAAATCCGTGGTCGAATCGGCATGAACATCACTCGAAGATACAACATTTAAACAAATGAGTAAAAAGGCAACGGAAAATGAAACAACTCTTATTAGATGTTCAAAATCAAACGAAGGCCTTCATTAAATAAAATTCAAAATCTGAAACAACCGATAAACCAAAATCTGAAATCCAAAAACTCAGCAACGATTACAAAATCCCACAACCAAAGGTGTGAACTGAAATATGAAATCCAAAATAAACTATCAGCTCCCATGTAGAGCACCCATCTTCAGCTCATAGCTCCAACCAACAACTGATTTGAACTTGACCACAACCCTGATCCTCAACTCTACTCACTCTAACCACGTGAAACATCAGAAATACCATATATACAGTTCAACATCAGAAACATCATGCATACAGTTCAACAACACATCATAAGTCATCTCCCAATTACCATCAACACACACACCCACACACATTCACATATGCCACACTTCTTATGTCAATTACTAAGTGAGTTATTAGGTATCCTTAAGCAGTCTAGGTTATCACTCAAGCGTAGTTCTCCATACTAACAATTCACAATTCATAACATCATTGTAATCATAAACCATTCAAACATCAATCCCACAGCTCAGTACAACCACATATTTCAGTTCACATATCAATCCAACACAGTTCACAACATATTACAAGGCATCTCACAAGCACATCTGATACACATAACATACACAAACCACACACACATCTCATTAAATTCGTTAGGTGAGTTCATTAGGCGCCATAAGGAGTTATCCCGTACCACCCCAGCCGGCTCACAGATGCACGCCCTCTTCCAGGAGGGTCTAAGACGCACCCCGAATCACAGTGGGGGGTCCCAAACATGCATCCAAAACCGCAGCACAAGGATTCATGGCCAAAGTAACAATCACATCACATTCCATCACGCCACTCTTCCAGGAGGCGTGACCGCACCCCTCTCTTCCATGAGAGGTGACAATTAGGGGGCAGTACATGCTCCTTCCGATTCTAACATTTCATTCAATCACATCAATCAATTCATCCCTGAAATTCATCTACCAATTCCATTCATCAATTCCTGATCAATTCCATCCAATTCAAATCATCAAGACCATCAACAATTCCATCATTAATCTAATTCCAATCCACCTTCCATACATCACAACCAAATCAATTACACACATCACAATGCAATTCCATTCAACCAATTCCAAGTGCCAATTCCATGTATCGATACTACCTACCCAATTCCATGTACCAATTCTATTACCCTCTTCCATGTACCAATTCTATTACCCAATTCCATGACATTAAGCTACACCACAAATCACATTATCACTCGTCATCACACATAACATCAATTACACTCAAATCAATCACACGACATCAACTCATCATAACATCAATTTCACTCAATACAATCACACAACATTATTTCATCCAATTCATGTAACCACACATTTTCCACTTCATTCAATTACACCTACAATTCACACTTCAAAACAATAACAAGGGTAAAAGCCTAGCTCACTGGCCACCCCCACCTACAAGTACAGGGATAGCCATGTCGTGAGTCTTAGGGCTACCCTCCTGTTCATCCTTCATAGGACTACCCCACATTGGCAGGGCCATCCTCCTACAACCACAACTGACATCATTTCATAATCACATCAAGGGTAACGGCAAGCTTGACGGCTACCCCCGCCTACAAGTACAGGGATAGACATGTCACAAGTCTAGGGTTACCCTTCTGTTTGTCATTAATAGGGTGACCCCACATTGGCAGGACGACCCTCCTGCAACCACAACTCTCACAAACGAGCATACATATATATAATTAACCAGATCATAAACCTGCCCCTTCTATTACTCATTACTAGAGCCAAACCGTTTATCATCATCATTAATTAATCACCCCAATCCCAACACATAACAGTCAGAATTCAATCAACAACCAAATCATCAAATCACAACATACATCAAGCGAAAGTCATCACAAATCATACCACAATCAGTTATAGAGTAGTTAACAGCTTTTACTCTCATTCAATTTCATGCAATACCTATATTCATCTAGGTCATAATTTCAACTCCTCACGTCGACCATCACTACCTATCGTACTCTAAAACCTCACCGGACAAGAATACGAGGCTCTAAACAACTTCTAGAAACCTGAACAGACAAGCTCTACAGCACCAAAAACATAGCTTCTTTCTTCTTCCATTGACAAAGCCTAACTCCAAAATATCCAGAACTGAGATAGGCGATCTCTTCCTCTTGTCTCCATGAACGCGTAGCAAGAAACGGATTGCCAATCGGACTTTTGTAGCTCCCGAATCAAGGTTTGTAGCTTGGGGGTTTTTGGTTCGTCAAAGGGGTTTTCGGGAGAAAAGAGAGAGAGAGAAGTTGAGGATTTCCGTCAAAAACCCATTTTTTATAGTCAGGCCATGATACACAGCCATCATGGCGTGTATCACAGATACACGGCCATGTATCATGATCTGCCAACTTCGACGACTCACTTACTCACTTGTAACTTTGACCCGACCCAATTATGAACATCCTGGACTTCGATGGGGCCTCAAGAACATTGTTTCCAATGTATCAACCATCCAAACTTGAGTTGCAAATCGTTCGGTTGGGTGGGGATGTTAGAAGTCTCCAC
Source organism: Linum lewisii (assembly GCA_034768395.1). Taxonomy (NCBI): domain Eukaryota; kingdom Viridiplantae; phylum Streptophyta; class Magnoliopsida; order Malpighiales; family Linaceae; genus Linum; species Linum lewisii. Next base: position 35,727,318 of record CM068300.1, read on the forward strand.
AACTTCAAAAGATTTCGTCCCCGAAATCTCAACCCAACTCATCCTAGCAACGCAACACAAAATTTGCAGCAAAACGCAGCAGTTTAAGCATCACATCACTTACCCGAAACTCCTTCTTAAGGACTCTAGCGACTCACACCTTCTAAGAAACCTCACCTACACGAACACGAACTTCCACCTAACACACACGCACAACCGAACAACTAAACCACAACACACCACAAGAGCACAACCAGAAACACAACTTACACCAAGCAAGAACTACTAAGCTAAAACCTCCGACTAGAACTTCACACCCTTCAAACACGCTACTCAACTTAACCAAAATCACAAAGGCCTATACTTCTCCAACCAACTTCCTAGTTTACTACTACTTCCATTCTCAACTACTCAAATACTCTCTTCACTTTAGAAGGACACGAAAACCTTTCAGTTGACCATTTTAGAAATCGACATTGCTTTCAAAACACTTTCCTTCAAATTCAAAACACTTTTCCTTTCAAAACTTCCCACCCATTTCAAAACAGTTTGAAAGCCCCTGAATGCCAGAACTGTATCGATGTTCCGTTCTATCCATTAAGAGGGTAGCTAATCCCCTACAAGAAAGAAAAGTTCACCTATGCAGCAGAGGCAAACCAGGCTCTCATACCATCTATAACATCAATCCCGAATTGGCCCGGGTAAATCCATGGTGATGAAACTTGAGTTGACGTGATTATCAGCCTCATTTAAGTGACATTTCCTTGCTTAAGACATGGTTTTTAGCGTAGAATAGCGAAGATTCACTCAACTGCTCTATCTCGTGCCATTTGTGTTACTTTAGCCCGCTTCGGGTCTATTTGATGGTTTTCTAGTGTTTTTTCATGATAGCACAGGTTTTTGCCGTCAAATAAAGTAGCCAAGGACGTGTCTAAGGCATTGGAACCTCAAGGAACCACACCGAAACCAATCCAAGAAGTCAATCAAGTCAACAGAAATCCTGCCCCGTTTTACACTACAGTTTTCGGCGAAAACTCCTCAGGTTTTCGGCGAAAACTCCAGAAGAAATCGGCAGAGCTTACAAAGAGAAGTTTTCGGCGAGAACTCAAAGTTCTCGCCGAAAACTCTAAGTCCGAAAATCACAGGAGAAGCAGTCAGAAAACCAGCCATTTTGCAAAGAAATTTTCGGCGAAAACTCATCAAGTTTTCACCGAAAATCCTTCACAAATTCGGCGACTTTCGGTTAAGTATAAATACTTAAACCGGCGGCCCAAATAAGGGGAGACATCCTTCATTCCAACAACTATTCACAAATCAGACTTTTGAGAGTCAGCCGACTCTAGGGTCGATATATAGAGTTTAGAGAGTTCGAAGATCCGTGGAGAGATCGTGACGCCATCCTTCCAACTCGGAGAGCTTAAAGTTGAAGATCCAGGAGATCGAAGCTTCGCCGGAGTGGTCAGAATTAGGTTTTTCAGTTCTTAACTGTTCTTCCTCTGTATGATGATTTCCTTTGTTACCTTTGATTCTTCTGTTATCGTTATGAGTAGCTGAACTCGTAGATCTTAGATTAGAAGAACCCTAAGTGACCCAGAGCTTTAAAGCGGTCACGGATTGGCGGTAATTAGATTCGAAATTCAATCAGTTTCTCTTTGCATGGTTGTTTTGTTCTTCACTGTTTATGTTTCTTCTCTGGTTGATCGCCTAGATTAGGTTTTTACAAGTTAGGGTTAGTCGCCAGATGTTGTCGCTAGACAGTTCCCTGCTTTGGCGCATAAACATGTCTTCCTTGATCACCTAGTTTAGATTCTTGTTAAGCTGAGGATAGAAGTGAACGCTCACCTCTCTTTAAAACATCAAATCAACCAATTAACCTATTCATTGGAGTGAGCCTTTCGTAGGAAACAGTTAGGGTTAATCCACTGCAAGAGTAACTCATAAATCGTTAGTAATTCCACCAGTTAGTTTAGTCGTTGCGAGAGGCGACCGTACCCGGGCGACTAATTAATCTTGGTATCTAGATCGGATAGAGCGAACGTTCGTCAGTCTTAAACCTAAGGGTCAGGAGTTATGGTGGTGTATAGAAATTGATTGAATTAGAATTGAAAACCGCTAGTCTTGTGATCGCCAATGCTTTGGTAATCTAAGGGGGATTCAAAATCTAAGCTCGTCTATCTTCTCGTTAGTCAACCTTTTAATCTTTCTGCCTTTTATTTTCCTTTGTTCATTAGATGAGAAGTCGTGGAACTCACACCACGCACAACTTGTTTAAATCGAGTAATTTGCCAACATATTTGAGTAGACAAGAAGAAGAGACCTTGAGTAGAATACGATCTAGTCTACCTTGGTAGGTTAGTTATTTGATACTGCTAAAACTGCAGCTATCAAATTGGCGCCGTTGCCAGGTACTCTTCTAATTGTTTGAAAGAAGAGTTGGCAAATTATTCTTCTACCTTACCGCCTTACCATTTATTTTTCCTCCATATTTCCATGATTTACCTGGGTAGTGCTTTTGAGTTTTGATTATGCAGGATTACAGGTGGGATGACCAGTACCAAGAGTGGTACGTCAATAAAGCACCATATATTGAGCATTACCAAGAGATGCTACATCAACAACAAAACAAACGGCGAGATTTGACTCCCTCTTTGATAATATCTCTTCAATAATACAAGGTTACCAAGAGATACACCAACAAGAACATCAAAGTGGCGCTAGAGATAAGCAAGAAATGCTTCATGAACATCAACAATACTCATCGAGAACCCAATCTGCCTTGGATGATATCTCTTCAATGCTACAAGCTCATCTCGCGACGGACATCAAGCTCGAGCAACCAAAGCAAGTAATGACAGAAGACGCTCAAGAGCTGTTCGAAGAAGAAGATGATGATCCTATCCATGACTATTATGAGCTAGAAGAATCCTTGGCGGTGGTGGTTGATGAAGACATAGAGCCAATCCATCCTGAAGTTGAAGCCGAAGAGGAGCTCATAGAGATTGAGGAGATACCCTCACCTACACTTCCGCCGAGTCAACCTGTAGATCAATTCAGAGACGAGCACGTGGAAAGCAACAAGGTCATGGATTTAGAAGTTTACATACTCGATCCCGAGAGACCTCTGGATGATCATCAAGTAGAGAAGATGGAGCTCATTGACCATGTCGCGCCGTACTACCTCTTTCCTCCTCCAGTAGGAGAATTTGAGAAGAACTGGTCATCCAACCAGAACCACGATCTACTGGAGCACTACCGGCTGCATCACCCGTCTGGAGTGCTACATGGCACTCAACCGCTGGCCTTGAAGAAGACGATTGACTTCAAGGAACTCCTGAGTTGGGGTCCCTAACAGGTACCATCCGGCTCAAGGACGTTAAAAGAGAGCGCTTTGTGGGAGGCGACCCACGGCTGGAGTCCATTTTTTAATTTTTGAGTCAGTCTTTTTCGTCGTTCGAGTCGGTTTCGGGGAGCCAAAGTGTCAGTTTTTCTTTTAATTTTCATCTTTTTTAATTTTATGTGTCAGGTCAGAATTTTTGCCAAAAACTTCCAAAGTTTTCGGCGAAAACTTTAGTTTGTTCGAGTCTGTTTTCCAGTGGGTTTTCAAAGTAGTTTTCACCAAAAACTTCACCAGTTTTCGGTGAAAACTTTAGTTGGGTCAGAAATCTTCAAAAACCTTTTCAAAAAAAGAGTCAAAATGTTTTTTTAAAAAAATTCCCCTAACCTTCTTCGTTTCGACTTTTATTCTGTGTGGATCCGGGACACTTGTCCTGGTTTCCTTTTTATCCTTTTATTATTTTTGTTTTGTAAGAACTTGAGTATCTACTCCGCTCTACTTCGGACGCTCCGTGTTCATCCCCTACACCGACCATCACCTTCCAGGTTCTTCGTATCTCTCTACTCTAGTTTAGTCCTATGAGGACACAGAACCGTTTAAGTGTGGGGTAGGAGTCTAGGATTATGCATGATCTTGCTTGATTTTCTGTGATTCTGTGGTTCAATTTTGAATTTCTCTAGCATAGAATTGCTCAATTCTTGACTTTTGATTTTAAATTGACTTCAATTTTGAACAATGACATCTAGACTGTTCCACTTAGAACCTGTAACCAACGTGTTGTAACTGATATTAAACGAGTCTAGGTCAGAACAGATCACAAATCACTTTGGTAGTTGAAACTTGAATTAATTGAATTGATTGACTTGTTAATAACAAAGCTCGATAACACCGTTCTAAGATGATAAATGCTAGCTTCTCTCCCATGTTTTTCACTCCATTTTGTTCACCTGTGATTGTGGCTTGAGATTAGACGGAAATCCAATTCGAAATCTTGTGTAAAAAGTGATAACTAGCTAGGATCAAATGGCTAAATTGTTAAATCAAGTAATTAAGTTGTGCAAATCAATGATAAGTTCTAAAAGTGCTGAAAATCAAGCTAGGCAGGTCCAACACCTAAGTGAAGTGTTTGGTATCGAGCACTAGTATGCAGAAATTAAATAAAAGAAGTCTGAATCTTGAATTAAATTGTTGTTTAAATCGGTCCTAGCTAGAACATGTAACGTACAGATCTAGAAGCGGATGAAGTCGAGTCAATAGCCACGTCACTTTTCCAACCTCCGCACCCACTTCATGGCCAGAGCTTAAAGTCTTTTTTATTAGAATTGTTGTTATCGTAGTCGGTTAACTATGATTAATTGTTTTGCCAAGAAATGAGCTTTGTTAAAACTACTACTTGAAGTGTGCAAAAATTAGTGAGATCGAAAACTTGTTTGGTTGATGTTCTTGCATGTGTAGGTCACTCTTTCTACGTGGAACAGTCTAAACCAAATTGTTAGAATTGAATCTCAGTTTAATCTCGTGTCATTTGTTAATTTGAGTGTGTTCTAGTTTAGTTTGCTTGAGGACAAGCAAAAGCTTAAGTGTGGGGTATTTTGTTGACACTCGATTTGACGTGATTATCAGCCTCATTTAAGCGACATTTCCTTGCTTAAGACATGGTTTTTAGGGCAGAATAGCGAATATTCACTCAACTGCTCTATCTCGTGCCATTTGTGTTACTTTGGCCAGTTTCGGGTCTATTTGATGGTTTTCTAGTGTTTTCATGATAGCACATGTTTTTGCCGTCAAATAAAGTATCCAAGGACGTGTCTAAGGCATTGGAACCTCGAGGAACCACACTGAAACCAATCCAAGAAGTCAATCAAGTCAACAGAAATCCTGCCCCATTTTACACTATAGTTTTCGGCGAAAACTCCTCAGGTTTTCGGCGAAAACTCCAGAAGAAATCAGCAGAGCTTATAAAGAGAAGTTTTCGGCGAGAAGTCAAAGTTCTCGCCGAAAACTGTAACACCCTCACTTTTGAAAGAAAGGGAATTACCACACTACCCTTTAAAACGGCGGAAAAACATAAAACTGAAAGAGGGTGCTTCGCTCAAACCTTAACATGTTTAACAAAAATGTCCTTGCTGGGGAACTTGAAAATAACGTTGAATAGAAGTTGTAAAACTTTTAAATAAAACTTGTAATCATGAAAACATAACTCGATAACTAAGCCCTAAACACTTGGGCAAAACTGAAATGAAAACAAGTCTCGGGATAAAACTTTAAAACAATTGTCTCAAGTCCAGGTCTTACATCATTGTAGACACCACTCCACATACCGAATCAGCTCCTCAAGGCTCAAGCTGCTACAACATCTAACAACCTGGTGGGTGGCTCGGCGTCAGTCTTTCGTGCTCAAATCAATAAGGAAACATAAAGGCGATCCCAAGAACTTAGGATCGACAAGCACACCATTAAGACATAATAATAATCCAAAATGTATATTATGGAGCTAACCTAGCATAATTCACCATTCTATTCATAACACTATTCATGACATAACTCTAGATGGCATTAACATTCTTGACTGCATTAATCATCTCATAATAATTGTAAACTTGCACTCGTCATGACACTTAACTGACTATGGTTCTTAAACATGACTAAGTTGAGATCACAACTATTAAGTCTTAATCGTATCATAGAGGATATTATTAATAAACTCAACATTATCATGACTAGATCTTATCAAGGATGCACCAATCATATAACTGAACAAGCACGTAACATGACTTAATAAAGTATCACAAATCATCACTCAGCATGTATACATAATTTTGTCACATAACTATTCAATGATCTGAACCGAGAAGCATATTTTACATAACACAACAACTCAAGACTCCAACAGTCATCACTCTATCCATATTTTAGGTTGGGTCAACAGTCATATTGATAAACTTAGCAACAAGTACTCTATACATTATTGGCTAGTAGTAGGCTTGACTTTCAAGTTAAGAATGACATCACCATCACAATACTTCTCATGGAACATTTACTGAGCTATCAACATGAAAAACATATACCAAACTCATCATACATGAAGTCACAATCTGAACCAACACTGAATTCGCATTTACTACACATGACTTGAAGCTGAGAAACATGAACATAGTACTTCATACATAACTTGACTTAACTTATTTCTGATAAGCTTTTACTTTGGGGCCCCAACTCAACTAACTAGCCTTACCGCCCCCTGAAAACTGATAAACTGAAGGGACTCTCTGGTCCAACTGAAAAGGGACTCTCTAGTCCAACTGAAAACTGTGGGCAATCTGGCCCAATATCGTGCTGAGGGTCGCCGGCGACCAATAACTGAAAACTGGGGTGGGGCGGAGGTCTAGCTAGAGAGTACCATTTATTAATCCACCTATTACTTGTCTATGTGAGGTGTGTGACTATCCTAACCATACAACTCTAATGACATGGATAAAAGCAATCATGCACGTGTGGACAAATCTCAATTAACAAGACAACAAACTTAACAACCATAACTTTAATCTCATGAACATAACATACACGTATAAATCATCATCAACATAACTAGAAAGGCACGTTATAAATTCAGCTAATAATAATCTATGTGAAGTATTACTGACATGGCATGAATACGATATTATACCACAACTAGAACATGAAGTATATCAACTAACATAGGTCATGCACCTTAACGTAACATAACAAAGACATAACATAGAACTAGAAATGATAATGCATCATCCTCTTAAACCAATTCACCTATCACTTATCCATATGAGGCTCGACACTCAATTATGTATACAACTTCATAATAATTATACCCAATTCATAAACCAAACATGACATTATTAACCCCGTAAAGTAAACGGGCCACGGTAAGATACTACCATTTTGATACTACCATCTTAATCTAACCATCTTATACTTGTCTAGATGAGGCGTGACACTCAAGCATTCATACCACTTAATTACATGAACATAATCATAACGTGCATATGAGAATGAGTCATAATTTAACATGACCAGAGACATAACAGCCATAACTTAAAACACATGTAAGGTAACCATAGCAATGACAAGATAAGAGACACATTATTAACTTGCCTAATAATTGTCTAGGTGAATAGTTACTAACTAATGCTTACTTGGCATGGACATAATATTGCTACACAACTAAAACATGAAATATATAGATCAAGCATATATCATGAAACTTGGCATAATACAATAAAGGCATAATATATTAACGACGTAAAGTAAACTAGCAACGACAAGATATTACCCCTTTAACCAACCCACCTTTAAATAAGTGGGATAACCTCAATGTAGAAGTTTGGTCTAGGTAGTCGTACATCTTTAAGAACCTAAAGACGAGAAATTCAATTAGACTGAAACCAACTATTGATGAGACAGTCTTGGGCGACGGTTTGGCGACTTTTGATGGACCACTTCACGACTAATCATGAAGTGTGACAGAAGGCTTCATTGACGATGATTATCATCAATTAAATTTACTATCCTAAACAAGTAATTTATTAATTTGAAATTCTTTCCATTAATCCCTTGATTAATCTTCTGAAATAAATTATTACTCAACTTAATATTCTAAGTTCGAGAGAATTTACTTCAAAGTTTATTACTAGTGTTCTAGGTTCCACCACTATCATATTAACCAACTTCATTTTATCAACTTTTATACCTAGTCTAATTCACTTATTAATATTTTTGGACTTGCATCTATTAGAGTTAATACTACCCTTTTTCATAAGTACAACCAGCCCAAGTTAATATTGATAAACCCTATTTCCATCGTACTTAAATTATAAAATCATTCAATCTATTTAGTCACTTGACTAATCAATCCATAATTATATAATCATCTCTTAAGTCTAATTATTCCAAAAGAATATATATATTAGTCATAACCTAATTTCATACTAATTTGAGAGAGGAGGATTCATTTAAATCTTGAAATAACTTATTGAAATTAATTCCTAATCCATAACCAAGATAAAATTCTAACAATAGATTACCAATTCCATTTTATATTGATCCAGATTATTCATGTAATGACATTTTATTCATGCTAATATTCAATTAAAGCGTTCTAAGATCATCAGTTAACGAATTAACTGAATTCGTAACTAACTAAACTGATTTGAACTAACTCAGAAAGTCAGTTGGGTTCATTTTGACAACACTCAAAAGCCACAGACCATTTCAGCATAACGGGGTAACTGATATAGTCGAAACCGAGAGTGAGTTCAGAAGGTTGGGATTCGATTCGACTGAAGGAGTCTAAACTCGTACTTACCAAAGGACTCGAGGAAGGGAACGATTGGTGCAGGACAGACTGTCCTCGTCAGAAATTAGTCCCCACGCCTCCTGGTTCTTGGGAGTAGATGGACCTTCGATTAGGGAGAAGAGAAGGGAATTGATACACTACTTTGACTCATGGATGGTGATTAATCTTTCCATGATAGAGAGTTGAAATGCGGAAGCTTTAATGCTTGGTTTATTTGGAAATTAGTCAGGTGCTGACTCTTTATGGTGCTAAACCAAATCTGAGCCATCGATGAGCTTGGCCCCACAAGATCAATGGCTATAATAAATGAGAGTGTCAGAAGGGTAAAATAGTAATCTCGTCAATGTGTTAAAGTGATGGAAAAGTGACAGAAAAGTAGGAAGGAGAGTACTCAATTTTTCTATTCTCTTTCTTCTAATGATTTAAGTACAAATCATGATTCGTATGGTTTTATAGCATGTTTCGTAACATTTGAGAATTACTTTCGTATTAGTTATGTGGGCATAAAATAAAAAAAATAAAAGGAGAGAAAAAGAGAGGGAAATGAATGTAATACTTGGTACTTAATTCTTAACACTTGTTTTTCTTGAGAAAAAAGAAAAAAAGGAGAGAAAAAGATAGGAAAATGAATGATTTTGAATTTTGAAAATGGAGGGAGAAACACATTCTCTTTCTTCTTCTTCTTTCTTCTCCTTCCTTCTTCTTAAAAGAAAAAGGAGAGAAAAAGAGAGGGAAATGAATGTAATACTTGGTACTTAATTCATAACACTTGGTACTTTGTTCGTATGGTTTTATAGCATGTTTCGTAACGTTTTGAGAACTAATTTCGTATTGGGTTATAGCAAGTTTCGTATGGATTTGGGATCATGTTTCGTAACATTTGAGAATTACTTTCGTATTAGTTATGTGGGCATAAAATAGAAAAAAAAAGAGAGAAAAAGAGAGGGAAATGAATGTAATACTTGGTATTTAATTCGTAACACTTGTTTTTCTTGAAAAAAAATTAAAAAAGAGGGAAATGAATGATTTTGAATATTGAAAATGGAGGGAGAAACACATTCTCTTTCTTCTTCTTTCTTCTCCTTCATTCTTCTTAAAAGAAAAAGGAGAGAAAAAGAGAGGGAAATGAATGTAATACTTGGTACTTAATTCGTAACACTTGGTACTTTGTTCGTATGGTTTTATAGCATGTTTCGTAACGTTTTGAGAGTATTGGGTTATAGCAAGTTTCGTAAGGATTTGGGATCATGTTTCGTAACATTTGAGAATTACTTTCGTATTAGTTATGTGGGCATAAAATACAAAAAAAGAAAAAGGAGAGAAAAAGAGAGGGAAATGAATGTAATATTTGGTACTTAATTCGTAACACTTGTTTTTTCTTGAGAAAAAAGGAAAAAAAGGAGAGAAAAAGAGAGGGAAATGAATGATTTTGAATTTTGAAAATGGAGGGAGAAACACATTCTCTTTCTTCTTTTTCTTTCTTCTCCTTCCTTCTTCTTAAAAGAAAAAGGAGAGAAAAAGAGAGGGAAATGAATGTAATACTTGGTACTTAATTCGTAACACTTGGTACTTTGTTCGTATGGTTTTATAGCATGTTTCGTAACGTTTTGAGAACCAATTTCGTATTGGGTTATAGCTAGTTTCGTATGGATTTGGGATCATGTTTCGTAACATTTGAGAATTACTTTCGCATTAGTTATGTGAGCATAAAATAGAAAAAAAAAAGAAAAAGGAGAGGAAAAAAGAGGGAAATGAATGTAATACTTGGTACTTAATTCTTAACACTTGTTTTTCTTGAGAAAAAGGAAAAAAAATGAGAGAAAAAGAGAGGGAAATGAATGATTTTGAGTTTTGAAATTCTTCTTCTTCTTTCTTCTCCTTCCTTCTTCTTCTTCTTCATTCTTCTTCTTCTTTTTCTCCTTCCTTCTTCTTCTTTCTCTATTCCAGATCTAGATTCTTCTTCTTCTTCTTCATCTTCTCCTTCCTTCTTTTTCTCTTCTTATTTTTTCTATTCCAGATCTAGAATCTTCTTCTTCATTCTTTTTTCTTATTTCTACCAAAACATTACGAAAACGAGAGAATGTGAGGGAGAAACAGCACGAAAGTATTATGAAAGTAACATGAAGAGCACGAAAGTGTTACGAAACAGTTATGAAAGTATTTGAGAGAAAAAAGGAAAGAGAAAAAGAGAGGGAAATAAAGGATTACGAAAGTAACATGAAGAGCACGAAAGTGTTACGAAACAGCTACGAAAGTATTATGAAAATTGATAAAAAATATTACAAAAACTGATATTATAAAACAATAACGAAAGTATTACGGAAATGGTTACAGACATTACGAAACCCAACATATCTCAACCAAATGTTACGGAATCAATTTTTGGCACCCTCAAACAAGAAAAGAACACGAAAAATATGAAAATACAAAGATTCATACACATTATGAGGGTTGTATGCACTCTCCCGACGTTTTCATGCGTAGATCCAACTCCGACGTCCTATTTCCTGGCATAATGAACACACAAATCTCCTCTTTGTTCATGAAAAATTGAGAGAGAAAAGGAGAGAGAAAAATGAGAGAGATTCATCAAAAAAAAAATGAGAGAGAAATGGAGATTTTTTATTTTTGAAAATGGAGAGAGAAACAATGGTGGTTTCTCAATTATATAGTGATTTTTTTATGTTAGATTTGTCTGTTCAAGTGTCAGATTCGTAATACATGTTTTTACCAAAATACCCCTCGTGAATTGGGTTCAGCACGGTGCTGAATCACCCCATACAGCATAATACCATTAGCCGGTTTATTTAGATATAATGGCTGGAAAACTGTAACAGTCATCAGCAACTTAATAGACCCACAAAAATAGGGTTGGAAGAGAAGAAGAAGATGAAGGGACGACTACGCTGCAAGCTGGAACATCAGTCCACCTAAACTACGTCGTTTTGACCATGGTGTCCCTGACTGAAACACTGAGTTTCGCTTTGGACGTTTAATTAAGCGATTTGCTATATACAGTCCATGTTTTACTTCGCGCAGTCCATATTTTTTCAAAAACTGACCATTATACCCTTATTACTTTGCGCAGTCCAGGTTTTACTTCGCGCATTCCGGGTTTTACTTCGCGCAATCCATTTTTACTTCGTGCAGTCCAAATTTTACTTCGTGCAGTCCAGATTTTAACGTAGTTCAGATTTTAATAACTTTAATACCTATAAACCTTAATTTTTTTTGTTGGATATTTTCGAAGATATTTAATGGTTTATAGTTATTCAGTTTATTTTGTAAAAAATGTGATTGTTTTTATTTTAAAAGAATATTAATTTTCGAAGAAATGTTGAATATGTATTTTATTTTACTTTCAAAATAATAAAAATAATTAATTTATTCAAATATGGACTACGTTAGTAAATTTAGATTGCACAAAGTAAAAATAGACTATATTAGTAAAACCTAGACTGCACGAAGTAAGAACGGACTGCGCAAAGTAAAACTTGGACTGCGCGAAGTAAAAATGGACTGCACAAAGTAAAACTTGGACTGCACGAAGCAAGAACGGACTGCACGAAGTAAAACATGGACTGTAAGAAGTAAAAATGGACTGCGCGAAGTAAAACCTGGACTGCACGAAGTAAAATACAATAAGGGCATAATGGTCCATTTTTAAAAAAATACGGACTGCGCGAAGTAAAATACGGACGGTATATAGCAACACCCTTAATTAAAAGTCCAGGTTAAGCTACTGCCGCAGATCGAACCCATGACTCCATGTTTGATAAGCCAGTTCACTAACCGCCAGGCCAAGAATAATTACCTGATTAATTCTGTTTCTGAGACACACTAATCATGATATGACACCTGACTGAACTTTCCAATTTATAACCACGAAATGGTATCAACTATCAATGCTAAACTAATGGTCACCACTAGTCTTATGATATGATGAAAGTAATATTTCTATTAATAATAACAGTTTAATAGATTCTTAAAATTTTACGGGGCTATTTTGGGATTTTATACTACAATTCCATAGCTAGGTTCGGGGTGTAACATACTCTAAGTCCGAAAATCACAGGAGAAGCAGTCGGAAAACCAGCCATTTTACAAAGAAGTTTTCGGCGAAAACTCATCAAGTTTTCGCCGAAAAATCCTTCACAAATCCGGCGACTTAGGGTTAAGTATAAATACTTAAACCGGCGGCCCAAATAAGGGGAGTTATTCATTCCAACAACTATTCACAAATCAGACTTTTGAGAGTCAGCCAACTCTAGGGCAGATAGATAGAGTTTAGAGAGTTCGAAGACCCATGGAGAGATCGTGACGCCATCCTTCCACCTCGGAGAGCTCCGAGTTTAAAGTTGAAGATCCAGGAGATCGAAGCTTCGCCGGAGTCGTCAGAATTAGGTTTTTCAGTTCTTATCTGTTCTTCCTCTGTATGATGATTTCCTTTGTTGCCTTTGATTCTTCTGTTATCGTTATGAGTAGCTGAACTCGTAGAGCTTAGATTAGATGAACCCTAAGTGACCGAGGGCTTTAAAGCCGTCACAGATTGGCGGTAATAAGATTCGAAATTCAATCAGTTTCTCTTTGCATGGTTGTTTTGTTCTTCACTGTTTATGTTTCTTCTCTGGTTGATCGCCTAGATTAGGTTTTTGCAAGTTAGGGTTAGTCGTCAGATGTTGTCGCTAGACAGTTCCCTGCTTTGGCGCATAAACCTGTCTTCCTTGATCACCTAGTTTAGATTCTTGTTAAGCTGAGGATAGAAGCGAACGCTCGCCTCTCTTTAAAACATCAAATCAACCAATTAACCTATTCATTGGAGTGTGCCTTTCGTAGGAACCAGTTAAGGTTAATCCACTGCAAGAGTAACTCATAAATCGTTAGTAATTCCACCAGTTAGTTTAGTCGTTGCGAGAGGTGACCGTACCCGGGCGACTAATTAATCTTGGTAGCTAGATTGGATAGAGCGAACGTTCGCCAGTCTTAAACCTAAGGGTCAGGAGTTATGGTGGTGTTTAGAAATTGATTGAATTAGAATTGAAAACCGCTGGTCTTGTGATCGCCAATGCTTTGGTAATCTAAGGGGGATTCGAAATCTAAGCTCGTCTATCTTTTCGTTAGTCAACCTTTTAATCTTTCTGCCTTTTATTTTCCTTTGTTCATTAGATTAGAAGTCGTGGAACTCACACCACGCACAACTTGTTTAAATCGAGTAATTTGCCAACATATTTGAGTAGACAAGAAAAAGAGACCTCGAGTAGAATACAATCTAGTCTACCTTAGTAGATTAGTTATTTGACTACACGCGCGTGAAAACGCGTGTCATCACATGGTTGAACCGGCATGAACATCACTCAAAGATACAACATTTAAACAAACGAGTAAAAAGGCAACAGAAAATGAAACAACTCTTATTAAATGTTCAAAATCAAACGAAGGCGTTCATTAAATAAAATCCAAAATCTGAAACAACCGATAAACCAAAATCCCAAAATATGAAACAACCGAAACAAACGATTACAAAATCCCCCAACCAAAGGTGTCAACTGAAATATGAATCGAAAATAAACGGTAAGCTCCCATGTAGATCACCCATCTTCAGCTCATACCTCTAACCAACAGCTGCTTTGAACCTGACCACAACCCCGATCCTCAACTCTACTCACTTTAACCACGCGAACCTGAAAAGAGAAACTGGGGGGGATCAATTTCCTTATGAAATTGAGTGAACCCACTAGGTTTAACTATGCACCGAACCTAACCTGAAAGAGCGATTCCGAACTCCTTACACACACTAGCAATGGAACCAGACACAACCATATCATATTTTAATTCCCTAAAAAAGTCTAGGTGATCACATAGGTGCAGATCTCAGTTCAACATTCTCAGTCCACAACAATATATCACTAGGCAACGTCATACATACAGTTCAACATCGGAGGCATCGTACATGTTGTTCAACATTAGAAATACCATACATACAGTTCAACATCAGAAACATCATGTATATAGTTCAACATCACATCGTAAGTCATCTCACAATTACTGATGACACTCGATTTGACGTTATTATCAGCCTCATTTAAGCGACATTTCTTGGCTTAAGACATGGTTTTTAGGGTAGAATAGCGAATATTCACTCTACTGCTCTATCTCGTGCCATTTTGTTTACCTTGACCCTTTTTGGGTCTATGTGATGGTTTTCTAGTGTTTCCATGATAGCACAGGTTTTTGCCATCAAATAATGTAACCAGGGACGTGTCTAAGGCATTGGAACCTCAAGGAACCTCACCAGAATCAACCAAGGAGTCAATCAAGTCAACACATGTCCTGCCCCATTTTACACAGAAGTTTTCGGCGAAAAGACCTTGAGTTTTCGCCGAAAACTCAAGAAGAAATCGGCAGATCATTACAAGAAGAAGTTTTCGGCGAAAACTCCAAAGTTCTCGCCGAAAACTCCAAGTAATTTCGAACAGAAGAAACAGATGGAGCAAGCCAAGTTTTTAAAGGGAGTTTTCACCGAAAACTTCCTAAGTTTTCGGCGAAAAATCAAGCCGTTTCCAAGCTACCCGCGGACGATATAAAAAGGAAAATACCGGCTAAACAAAAGGACTGGATAATTTTTACACTTTGAACGAAAATTCCAAGACTGAGATCAGAAAGAGAAAGAGTGAAAAGAGTTCGAGGAGGCAGGAAAGGATCATGACACCATCCTTCCATCTCGGAGAACTAGTGCTAGGAGTTGAAGATCCAGCAGATCGAAGCTTCAAGGATTCGTAAAATTAGGTTTTACAGTTCTTCTCTGTCTTTCCTGCCTGAGATGTATTCCTTGTTCGTCTTTGATTCTTCTGTGTTGAATATGAGTAGCTAAACTCGTAGAGCTTAGATTAGATGAACCCTAAGTGACCCAGGGCTTTAAAGCGGTCACGGATCGGCGGTGATTAGATTCGAAGTTCATTCAGTTTCTCCTTCATGTTTGATTTGTTCTTTGTTATCTGTGTTTCTTGTCTGGTTTGGCCACCTAGATTAGATTTTTGTTAAGTCGAGGATAGTAGCAAATGTTCGCCTCACTTTAAAACACCAAATCAAGCAATTAACCTATTCATTGGAGTGTGCCTTTCGTAGGAACCAGTTAGGGTTAATCCATTGCAAGAGTAACTCATTAATCGCTAGTAATTGCACCAGTTAGTTTTGTCATCGCAAGAAGCGACCATACTCGGGCGACTAATTAATCTTGGTAGTTAGATCGGATAGAGCGAACGTTCGCCAGTCTTAAACCTAAGGGTAAGGAGTTATGATGGTGTCTGTGAACTGAATGAACTAGAATTGAAAATCGTTGGTCTGTTGATTGCTGTTGCTCTGGTGATCAAAGGGGGATTCAAAGTCTAAGCTTGCCTGTCGTCTGTCTAAGTCAAACAACCAATCATTCTGCATTTTAATTTCATTTCAGTTTACCTTGCATTTTAGTATAGAAGTCGTGGAACTCACACCACACACAAGTTGCTCTTTCCTGAATAAAAATTGCCAACATATTTGAGTAAGCAAGTAGAAGAGGCCCGTGGAATACGATCTGTCCTGCTCTGTGCTTGACATTTTTTTGATTGCACGCATTACAACGTTCATCAAATTGACGCCGTTGCCGGGGACAACTCTTCTATTTCATTGAAAGAAGTGCTGGCATTTTTATTCTTCTATCTTTCCATCTTTCATTCCCATCACACTTCGATTTTACACCGGTTGTGTTTGTTTTGTCCCTTGCAGGTCATAGCAGATACAGAATCAAACTACTTCCGTTCCATCCTTCCCTACCGCAATGGCTGCTCCAAAGAGTCTTGCGGACTGCAGTAAGCCGAGCGTAACTAACGTTCGGTCTCCCATCACCGTGCCTTATAATGACGACGATCCTGACTATGAGATCAAGATCCCCTTCCTGGGACTAATCTCTAGGGACGTGTAATTTGAAGGAAAGCCAGATGATAATCCTTGCACACATCTATCTGACTTCCTGGCTGGCTGTGAAACTTTCCAGTCTGGGAACCTCAACAAGAACGCTCTATGCCTTCGAGCCTTTCCATTCTCTCTCAGAGGTGCAGCCAAGAGATGGCTTAGTAGCAAGCCACCCGATCATTACACTGATTGGGAGACTTAAGTTCAAGACTTCGTTGAGGAATACTTCCCTCCATCAAGGACAACTGCCTACAAGGATATCATCTCCAGGTTTACTCAGAGAGAAGATGCAAGCTTGTACGACGCTTGGAATGAATTCTAAGAACTTCTCTTCAACTGCCCTCACCATGGGTATGAACAAAGGCAGCTGGCTGAATTCTTTGCTCGTGGTATCCGCGAAGAATTTGCAAAGTGGGTCAACGCCTTAGCTGGGGGAGATTGCACTGCTCTTACCTTCAGGACGCTCTTCTTCATTTTACTAGCTGTGCTTTACAGTTAAGAAACTAGGAGAGACAGAGGGAAAGCACCAAGAGTCAGATGAGCGTTGCAGATCAGGTCAAAGCAGAAGTTCAAAAGCATCTAAAGACAATTGGCATCTCCTTCGATCCCCTATCAGCTACCATCTTGTCGGCTGACTGCGTATGGTGCGGAACCTGTGCTCATGACGGTGGAAGCTGCCTTATCTTCGGTAAAATAGATGACTGGTCTGCAGAAGAGGTGAACTTCATTAGTCAAGGCTTCACCAACAATCAGAAAGGGTACACCAGTTACAAGAACTACCAACCGCAGAATCAGAACAACCGATTCTCAGATTCATACCAAAGACCTCCTGGATTCATTAGAGGACAGCAACAGCCTCGAGCAAAGCCGCATTACAATAGAGACGAGGACTATGAGAAGAAGTTCGACCAGATCATGAGCAGACTCGACGAACATGACAATCAATTCAAAGCTCAAGCTGCACTCAATCAAGGACAAAGGGCTCAAAGCCAAAGAATAGAAGATGCAATAAGCAATGTGACCAGGTTTCTTACTAGCAATCCGTTCCTTAATCAAGCAGCATTTCAAGGAGACCTCGGTGTGAAGAATGAACACGCTCCAGCCATCACTACCAGGAGCGGCAAGCAAACAACTGATCCAAAGGCTCCAGAACCTGACAGGATACCAGATACTACTGCCATGGATATGCCAGAGATTGAAGATATCACAGAAGAGGAAGAGGCAACACCGACTCCTCCTCCCAAGACAGCTCCTGAGCCCATCTTAGCACCATATATACCTCGGATTCCCTTTCCAAAAGCTGCGATGAGAAAATCCAAGGATCACGATACGCAGTATAAGAAGTGGTACAATGTTCTCAAGAATACAGAGATCAAGATACCAGTAACTGAAGCTGTAGAGATCATACCACCACTTGGGAAATTCTTTAAGGATCTCGTGAAGAAGGTGAAGAACGGAGAGGCGTACTCTGTCACGCTTACAAACGAATGCGCTTCTCTCTTCGATGCGCCGTCTCCCATGCGACAGCCACCACCACCGCCAGTTAAGTGTTCTGATCCCGATCCTTTTACATTACCATGCATCATTAATGGTATTAAAATTGACAGTAGTCTAGCTGATTCTGGTGCTTCTATTAATGTTATCACTACAAGAAACAGGGTCTGTTGTAGGGGTTCCATTGTAGGGGTTTACCAAGTGCTACAACAAATTCTGAAAATAGGTCATTTGTAGGGGTTATTAAAAACTGCTACAACAGAAACCGCTACAGAGGTATTTAACCGCTACAATGGAACCCCTACAACGGACATTTTAGATCTATGGTCCAGATTTATTCCATTTAATGACTAATAAAATAATCACCAAACCATTTCTCCTCTTCTATTGGTTCATTTAATTTCACATGGATCAAAGAAGCACAATCGTCAGATCTAACTAAAACAAACACACTCTATACTTATTACAACCGTTAGATCTTAAAAAACCCTTCTCTTTTCATTCTTCTAATAAACAATGAAAGCTACTTTCTCAAACCCTATTCCAATCACTTTCTCTCATTCACTTTACTCTTCTATTCTTTTTTTGCCGCCCCTCTTTCTCCGTTCATGAGCTTCATCACCACCCCTCTACCGGAAATCAGCCACCCCTCATGTGACACCACTATTTCCATTTCGTCTCCCTCTCGACTCTGGTGAGGAAGGAGACGAACGAGCTTTCTGCCGAGAAACCCGAGAGGATTATAAGGAAGAATGAAGAAGGCGTTCAGGTCGCCGGAGAGCCCCACGGGCTAGAATGTGGCAGCAAAGAAGGCGGTAGAGAGGGCTATTAATGATGGGATGGAGATGAGGGAGAGGTTGATGACACTCGATTTGACGTGATTATCAACCTCATTTAAGCGACATTTCCTTGCTTAAGACATGGTTTTTAGGGTAGAATAACGAATATTGAATCAATTGTCCTATCTCGTGCCATTTGTGTTACTTTGGCCCGTTTCGGGTCTATTTTATGGTTTTCTAGTGTTTTTATGATAGCACAGGTTTTTGCCGTCAAATAAAGTAGCCAAGGACGTGTCTAAGGCGTTGGAACCTCGAGGAATCGCACCGGAATCGATCCAAGGAGACAACTGAATCAAACAAACTCCTACCCTGGTTTACAAAGGAGTTTTCACCGAAAATACCTCAGCATTTTCGGCGAAAATATCAATACAAATCGACTGATGCTCATCAACAGAAGTTTTCGGCAAAAACCCTAAGTTTTCGACCGAAAACTATTGGACCAAAATTTACAGAAGAAATCAGTCGGCGGACCATCCATTTACAAAGGAATTTTCGCCGAAAATCCTTCAGTATTTTCGGCAAAAATATCAGTTAAAATCCGGCGGTTTAGGGTTAAGTATAAATACTTAACCGGCGGCCTAAAATCAAATATATACTTTTCATACCTCATAATATCAATCATAATTTCCAGACCTAGAAGTTCGAGAGAGAGTTTAGAGAGTTCAAAGAATCGTGGAGAGATCGTGACGCCATCCCTTCACCTCGGAGACTCGGAGCTTGGATTGAAGATTACCGGAGATTGAAGCTTCACGGATTCGTCAAATTAGGTTTTACAGTTCTTCTCTGTTCTTCCTACCTGAGATGTATTCCTTGTTTGTTTTCGATTCTCTTGTTTCTGATATGAGTAGCTAAACTTGTAGAGCTTAGATTAGATGAACCCTAAGTGACCCATGGCTTTAAAGCGGTCACGGATCGGCGGTAACTAGATTCAAAGTTCAATCAGTTTCTCTTTGCATGGTTGTTTTGTTCTTGATTGTTTATGTTTCTTTTCTGATTGATCGCCTAGATTAGGTTTTTGCAAGCTAGGGTTAGTCGCCAGACAGCTTCCCTGCTTTGGCCCATAAACTTGTCTTCCTTGCTCACCTAGTTTAGATTCTTGTTAAGCTGAGGATAGAAGCGAACGTTCGCCTCACTTTAGAACATCAATTCAACCAGTTAACCTTATAATTGGAGTGTGCCTTTCGTAGAAACCGATTAGGGTTAATCCGCTTCAAGAGTAACTCATAAATCATTAGTAATTGCACCAGTTAATTAAGTCGTTGCGAGAGGCGACCGTACCCGGGCGGCTAGTTAATCTTGGTAGTTAGATCGGATAGAGCGAACGTTCGCCAGTCTTAAACCTAAGGGTCAGGAGTTATGGTGGTGTATAGAAATTGATTGAACGAGAATTGAAATCCGCTGATCTGTTGATTGCTATTGCTTTGGTGATCTAAGGGGGATTCGAAATCTAAGCTTGTTTGTCGTCTGTTCAAACCAACCAATCATTCTGTCTTTTAATTTCATTTTAATTTTCCTACATCTTAGTCTAGAAGTCGTGGAACTCACACCACGCACAACGTGTTCAAACTTGGATAAATTTCCAGCTTCTTTGAGTAGTCAATTAGAAGAAACCCTGTGGAAGGCGATCTGCTTAGCTTTCTAGCTTGGTAGTATTTCATCACTGTTTTGCAGCTCATCAAATTGGCGCCGTTGCCGGGGACTCTTCTATATTGTTTGAAATAAGAGTTGGCATTTTATTCTTATACTTTCCATCTTTCATTTTCCCGTCACACTTCGATTTTACACCGGTTGTGCTTGTTTTTTACCCTTGCAGATCATAGCAAGTACAAAATCGAACCACTTACGTTCCATCTTCCCTACCGCAATGGCTGCTCCAAGGAGTCTTGTGGACTACAGCAAGCCGAGCGCATCTAACATTCAGTCTCCCATCACCGTGCCTTCTAATGACGACGATCCCGACTATGAGATCAAGATCCCCTTTCTGGGACTAATCTCTAGGGACGTGCAATTTGAGGGAAAGCCAGATGATAATCCGTGCACACATCTATCTGACTTTTTGGCTGTCTGTGAAACTTTCAAGTCTAAGAACCTCAACAAGAACGCTCTATGCCTTCGAGCCTTCCCATTCTCACTCCGAGGTGCCGCAAAGAGATGGCTCACTAGCAAGCCACCCAGTCACTACACCAACTGGGATGATCTTGTTCAGGAATTCATAGAGGAATACTTCCCTCCTTCCAGAACAACTGCTTACAGGAAAAACATCTCAAGATTCAGACAGAGAGAAGGAGTAAGTCTACATGATGCTTGGAACAAATTCCAGGGACTCCTTTATGATTGCCCTCATCATGGATTCACTCAGATGCAACTAGTCGAGATCTTTGCTTGGGGTATGAACGAAGAATCATCTGAATGGGTTAACTCCTTAGCTGATGGAGACTACAACGCACTCACACCAGAAGCTGCTCTTCTTCACTTTGCAAACAGCGCATCTAAATCTAGAAGTTGGGACAGACAGTTTGGAGCAGCTAAGAGGCAACCAAGCCGTGAAGATCCGATCAAGAGCGAAGTGCAGAAAGAAATGAAGAAGATTTTCGGTACAACGAGTGACTGGCCTATAGGGGAAGTGAATTTCATTGATCAAGACCCCCTTGGATTCACCGGAGGACAACAACCTCAGAGTTATACGTTCGAGAATACTTGGGAAATCGAGATAGACAAGAAGCTCGACCTGATCTTGACAAGACTCGATGACCACGATGAGAGATTCAAGCTTCAAGCCCTCTTAAATCAAGATCATGAAGCTCGAGGTCAACGAGTGGAGAGCATGTTGAATAACATGTTTAGCCTGCTAACTAATAGCCCCCTCCTTAATCAATCATCGGTTCAAGACGACTCTACCATTAGGAAGGAGCATGTCAAGGCTATCTCCACAAGAAGCGGCAAGCAATTAGCTGGTCCTGCAGCTCCTGATCCGGCCATAATTCCTAATGTTATAGCTATTGACAAGCCAGAGATCGAGGAGGAGGATAAAGAAGAATAGGAGGAGGTGACTGCCCCGCCTCCCCTAACAAAGACATCACCTGCGCCACCGCTCCCTCCATATCAGCCTCGGATTCCGTTTCCTAAGGCCGCGCAACCAAAGGAGAAAGATCATGATACCCGGTACAGAAAGTGGCATGGATACTTGAAGAACACGGATGTCAAGATACCTGTTACTGATGCTACCCAGATGATACCGGAGGCTGGAAAAGTCGCAAAGGATCCTGCGAAGAACAAGAAGAAGGAAGAGTTGTCTTCCGTCTCCCTCGTGGAAGAATGCTCCGCGATCCACAGCCAGACAACCGCCATACCTCCCCCAGATAAGTGTCGCGATCCTGGTGCTTTTACTTTGCCTTGCACTATTAAAAATGTGAAAATTGATCGTAGTTTAATTGATCTATGTTCTTCCATTAATGTCATGCCTACCTGCTTATATGAGAAATTGAACCTAGGAGAATTGAAACCGATTAGCATGCGTTTAGTGTTTGCCGATAGATCTGTGAAATTACCTAGGGGATTGATAGAAGACGTAGTTGTCAATTGTGGTCCTTTTACTATTCTGGCTGATTTTATTGTTATGGATACCCGAGGGAAAGATGTCACTCTTCTCCTTGGCCGACCGTTTATGGCGACAGCCGGCATTACTATTAATGACCCTAATGGCTCGTTGACATTAAGGGTCGGCAAGGATACCATGAAATTCCGTCTCAAGGACGGTATGAAAATTCCTATCAGAGACGAGGCGCATTGCTTATCTGTTGAAGCTGTGGAGTTGGCTTCGGTCAACTCCGTTACTAATGAAAAATCTAGAGTTTCTGCAGAAATCTTCTTGCCAAGTGTAAGACAGGTCCCTACTCTGAAGAATGAGCTACCGGCACAAGTGCCAAGAAAGAAGGAAGATCCGACGGCATTCCCCCATGAATCACCGAAAGTTAAGGATCCTGGCGATACGAAGAAGAAAGGAACAGGAGAGACCAAGGAGGTTTGGAGGCTAGTCATTAAACCGCTTTCTACCGAGCCACCAGGGAAGAATGATCCTCTGAAGGACGCTTCTTCGAAAGAACTGTGCGGGCCATTTGAAATCTCTGGTCATCATCCTGAAGAACGACCCAAGCTAATTCACGCACACGGGAAGAAGTTCACACTTGCTGGAGGATCCTCAAGGCCATATTTCATGAACTCCGACTCGAGCCTAAGAGAAATCCTGAGTTGGCACGTCCCCTAACACCATCCAGGTATCGTCCAGCTCAAGGACGTTAATCTAGAGCGCTTCGTGGGAGGCAACCCACGGCTGGAGTCAGTTTTTCATTTGTGTCAAACTTAGTATTTTAGAGTCGGTTCGGGGGAACCAAAAGTGTCAGTTTGTTTGATTTCTTATTTTTCGTGTGTAGTCTGTGTGTCATAATGTCATTCGCAAGTTGATTGAGGTTGTTCTGATTTTTTTGGATTTAATTGTGATTTCCTGAAGTTTGCCGGATCTGTGAAAATTTTTTCAATCGTGTAGTTCGAAATTTTTGGCGAGAATGCACCCTATTTTCGGCGAAAACTCTCTTTGAAATCTCACTGTATTTCTGGTCGATTTTAACTCCAATTTTCAGCGAAAACTACTTGTAGTTTTCGGCGAAAATACCTTTGAAAAACCGGTAGTACTTTTTAACTGATATTTTCGGCGAAAACTTGCATTCATTTTCGCCGAAAATTCAAGGCAAATTTTCGGACCTTATCTCTTTAATTCCCAGTCGCGTCTCTCTCTCTCCTCACTTTCCCATCTCGAAAATTTTCAAAATTCCCCTAAACCTTCTTTGTTCGACTTTTATTCTGTGTGATCCGGGGCACTTGTCCCGGTATCCTTTTGATCTTTTGTTGTTTTTGTTTTGTAAGAACTCGAGTAGCTACTCCGCTCCGCTCCGGACTCTCCGTGTTCATCCACTACACCGACCATCACCTTCCAGGTTCTTCATATCTCTCTACTGATGTGAACCGCTGCAACCGTGGGCAGACGACCCTAACCACCACAAGTTGAGACCGTGCAACGAGGTAGAAACGTCGGGAACCGGGGCGGAAAAGTACTTTGACCCGTCGGCTATATAACAGCCGGGAACCAGAAGTGTCCAGTCGAAGACGCCACGCTAAGAGATGGATGCTATTGATGATAAGTCGATCCTTCAGTATCGCAACATGCAGATACAACAAGGGTTTCAGAACAAAGTTCTATCAAAGGGGGTTTATTTCATAAAAGTTGTGTCTACAAAGTGAGGCCGGCGGCCTCTATTTATAGGTGAGGGAACAAGCTCTCCTCCCTAAACACTACTTCCTAAATAATAATAAAATAAAGAGTCCTACTTCAAAAGAATCCTAAAACCCCTAAATAAGCCTACTAAAAAGGAATAAAACATAAAATAATAGTTGTAGTCTTTAAAGCAGAATAAAAGACCTAAATTAGGTCAGAAACCCTAATTTGGCCACGATTGGGCTGCTCGGGCCAATTGGGCCATGGTGGCGGTCGTGGGCCCGACCGGCCGGGCACCAGGCTTGCTTCGGGTGGCGGTTGCGGGCTTCGTGCTCCGGGCTGCTTCAGTGGCGAGGTCCTTGTCCATAAGTCATGTTCTTCGTGATCGGCTCCATAGAACTCATTTGATCTGCCCGGCTGCCAGTTTAGGGCTTGAATATGGCCTATCCGAGGCTCTTTATGCCTTGTGTGAGGTCCTAGGGCCTTATCTCTGCCTGGTGACCCTGGTGGGGTGTAGGAGTACCAGTTGGCATCAGGGCAGTATTGTTGGATCTCATCAGTCCCCTCTTCTTGCCTTGGATTTGTCCTCAAATCCATCTCGGGGCCTCTTCTATCAGTCATCACCCTCTCCCAAACTTCAGCGATCTTGTTGGCCACGGTCGGGGATGATTCAGCAGCATCTTTAGACTTAGGAGTGTCACTTGAGTTAGTAACGGACCAAGGCTCGGGTCCTTCAGCGCTTCCTCCATCAGTCTCCATAGCTCCCTCTCCTGAAAAACTATCAACAATAATGTTAAGGCTCAAGGAGGTATTTGGTGTGAGTTCCTCACTCATTTCCACATCCGGGTCAGCATCCGGATCTTCTTCACTCGGGGCAGCTCCTAAAATCCGTTGGGAGGTGATCTCCCATTGAATCTTGGGTGCATAGGGGACCGGCGGTGAAGCGTCGGGTCGGGGTACTGGGGTGTCGGGGATAGGCCAGGCTGCGTCGGGCAGGGCGGGGGGTTCGGGTAGTTGGACGGCGGCGGCGTCGGGCAGTGACTCGTCGGGCAGTGGGAAGTTGGCGGCGGCGGGCAGTGGGAAGCCGGCGGCGGTGGGCAGTGGACAGCCGGCGGTGGCGGCCAGTGGATAGCCGGCGGTGGTGGGCAGTGATGCGTCGGGGTGGATGGGGCCGTCGGGTGTCAGCTGGTTGGGAGCGTTGGGCATCATCGCATCGGGAACGTCGGCTAGGTGCTCATCGGGAGGGTCAGGTAGTGGCACGTCGGGGCCGGCTAGGGCCGCGTCGGACCGTCGGACAGTGATGCGTCGAGGGGGCGTCGGGTGGCGACGGGCTCGGGCCAAGCAAGGCCGCGTCGTGGCCGGGCAGTGGGACGGCGGTGGCGGGCAGTTGAGTGCCGGGCACAGGGGTGCCCGGGATGCCGAGGGCGTGCCGGGCAACGTCGGAGCGGGGGTGGACAGGGCGGCGCCGGGGTCAGGTGGTGGCGGGCCGAGATTGGTCAGGACGGCATCGTGGTCATGGGACCCGTCGGCTGGGTCTGGCGTCAGGCGCTGGTCGGGCGCCGGAGGCCGCTTGGGAGCTGGGCGCTGGGGCGCCGGTGCTGGGCGCTCGGGCGCTGGGTGCTCGGGCTCTGGGCGCTGGGGCGCCGGTGCTGGGACACCGGTGCTGGGCGCTCGAGCGCTGGGCGCTGGGGTGCCGGTGTTGGGCGCTGGGGCGCCGGTGCTGGGCGCTCGGGCGCTGGGCGTTGCTAGGGCGGTGGTGGCACCATGACTGGGCGCTGGGGCGTCGGTGCTGGGCGCTCGGGCGCTGGTGGGGCAGCGCCTGGGCTGGGGCCGAGTGCTGAGGCACTAGGGCCTGGTGGGGCAGCGCCTGGTCTGGGGCCGAGTGCTGGGGCATTAGGGCCTAGTGGGACAGCGCCGGGGCTGGGGGTGAGCACTGGGGTGCTGGGGCCTGGGGTAGCGCCGAGGCTGGGGCCGAGCGCTGGGGCGCGAGGGCCTGGGGCAGCGCCGAGGTTGGGGCCGAGCGCTGGGGCGCTAGGGCCTGGGGCAGTGCCGAGGCTGGGGCCGAGCGCTGGTGCGCTAGGGCCTGGGGCAGTGTCGAGGCTGGGGCGCTGGCCCCTGGGGCGCTGGGGCCTGGGGCTGAGCACTGGTGCTGGGGCTGGTCGGTCAGTGCCGGGGCTGGTACGGTTGCCGGGGCTGGGGCCAAGGCTGGTGCCGGGGCTGAGGCCGGGGCAGGGCCGGGGCTGAGGCCGGGGCTGAGGCCGGGGCGCCGGGTGCTAGGGTTTTGAAAGTGTACCCTGCAAACTTTTCGAGCCCTTCGGGCTGAACTTCTTCTCCTTCATCTGACTCCTCCTCTTCTTCCTTCTTCTCCTCTTCTTCATCATCCGTCTTGATTCCTCCTTCTCTTACTACCATCGTTCGTTGGTTAGGGCAGTCCCTTGACATGTGTCCTCTACCTTGGCACTTAACACATACAATTCCACTAGGACGTGGGTTAGAATTCTGAACCGTAGAAGTAGGTTGGGCAGATGTTACCGGAGGTGCAGAACCCTTAGGGTTAGGGTTTGGCCGTGAACTATAGCCTCGGGGCTGTTCGGTCTTCCATGAGGCTTGGCTGGTAGTCGAGCCTCCTCTCCACGGGGCACTGGCGGATCTTGTCGTGTAAACCCTCTTCAATTCTCTCTCCACGCGGTTAGCTAGGGCTTTGAGCCCCTCGTAGTCAGCATAGTTGAGTATGTTGACTTGATACATGAGCTCGGGGAGTAGCCCACCTACAAACCGGGCTATCTTCGCTTCGGGTTCTTCTCGGAGGTCAAGTCGGGCTACCAACATCTCGATCTCGTTGGTATATTGCTCCACGGACATGGTGCCTTGTTTTAAGTTTCGGAGGGATGTGTGTAGGTCTCGAGTATAAGTACTCGGAACAAACTTCTTCCTCATGATCCGCTTGAGGTCTCTCCACGACTCGACGAGATCTTTTTCATCCCTTTGAATCCTGCCCTTGTATTGGCTCCACCAAAGAGCAGCATAGTTAGTGAATTCAAGGGTGGCGAGAATTACCTTCTGACGTTCGAGGTAGTGGTGGCACTCAAGGAAATCCTCCATACTTCTCTCCCAATCTAGGTACTCGTCGGCATTGTATTTGCCAGCAAACTTTGGCACGGTGAGCTTGAGGTTGCTCAAGTCATCGTCAATCTCTTGAGCTAGTCGTCGGGCTCTTCTATTCGGGTCTTCAGGGCTCTCCTCTCGGTGCCTGTCTCGTCCTCTATCGGCTTGAAGCTGAGCTAGGACGGCAGCCATGGTAGCTCCAAGGTCCCGAACGGTGCCTTCTATATTGGCTAGTCTCTCGTCTGCCATGGTTAGTACTATCAAACGGAAGCAAGTTTCTATCCCCTCTTCTTAGAAATAAACTTACAACGAAAGGAAATAACGTGGCAAGGTGGCCTTGCTTTCTTTTCTTTTTCTTTTCTTAGAACTCGAAACTAAAATTGAAATAGAAGGAGATTTTCTAATCAATTTTCTAAAGAAAGCAATAAAAGGATATGAATCTAGGAGAACCTGGAGACTGGGATAGATGTGGTCCTTGTGTTTGAACCGTGCTCTGATACCAACTGATGTGAACCGCTACAACCGTGGGCAGACGACCCTAACCACCGCAAGTTGAGACCGTGCAACGAGGTAGAAACATCGGGAAATGGGGCGGAAAAGTACTTTGACCCGTCGGCTATATAACAGCCGGGAACCAGAAGTGTCCAGTCGAAA
This sequence comes from Linum lewisii, assembly GCA_034768395.1. Classification (NCBI taxonomy): domain Eukaryota; kingdom Viridiplantae; phylum Streptophyta; class Magnoliopsida; order Malpighiales; family Linaceae; genus Linum; species Linum lewisii. The sequence goes on from CM068300.1 coordinate 35,755,268, forward strand.
ACGCCACGCCAAGAGATGGATGCTCTTGATGATAAGTCGATCCTTCAGTATCGCAACATGCAGATACAACAAGGGTTTCAGAACAAAGTTCTATCAAAGGGGGTTTATTTCATAAAAGTTGTGTCTACAAAGTGAGGCCGGCGGCCTCTATTTATAGGTGAGGGAACAAGCTCTCCTCCCTAAACACTACTTCCTAAATAATAATAAAATAAAGAGTCCTACTTCAAAAGAATCCTAGAACCCCTAAATAAGCCTACTAAAAAGGAATAAAACATAAAATAATAGTTGTAGTCTTTAAAGTAGAATAAAAGACCTAAATTAGGTCAAAAACCCTAATTTGGCCACGATTGGGCTGCTCGGGCCAATTGGGCCATGGTGGCGGTCGTGGGCCCGACCGGCCGGGCGCCGGGCTTGCTTCGGGTGGCGGTTGCGGGCTTCGTGCTCCGGGCTGCTTCAGTGGCGAGGTCCTTGTCCATAAGTCATGTTCTTCGTGATCGGCTCCATAGAACTCATTTGTTCTGCCCGGCTGCCGGTTTAGGCCTTGAATATGGCCTATCCGAGGCTCTTTATGCCTTGTGTGAGGTCCTAGGGCCTTATCTCTGCCTGGTGACCCTGGTGGGGTGTAGGAGTACCGGTTGGCATCAGGGCAGCATTGTTGGATCTCATCATTCCCCTCTTCTTGCCTTGGATTTGTCCTCAAATCCATCTCGGGGCCTCTTCTATCAGTCATCACCCTCTCCCAAACTTCAGCGATCTTGTTGGCCACGGTCGGGGATGATTTAGCAGCATCCTTAGACTTAAGAGTGTCACTTGAGTTAGTAACGGACCAAGGCTCGGGTCCTTTAGCGCTTCCTCCATCAGTCTCCATAGCTCCCTCTCCTGAAAAACTATCAACAATAATGTTAAGGCTCAGGGAGGTATTTGGTGAGAGTTCCTCACTCATTTCCACATCCGGGTCAGCATCCGGATCTTCTTCACTCGGGGCAGCTCCTAAAATCGGTCGGGAGGTGATCTCCCATTGAATCTTGGGTGCACAGGGGACTGGCGATGAAGCGTCGGGTCGGGGTACTGGGGTGTCGGGGGTAGGCCAGGCTGCGTCGGGCAGGGCGGCGGGTTCGGGTAATGGGACGGCGGCGGCGTCGGGCAGTGGGAAGTTGGCAGCGGCGGGCAGTGGGAAGCCGGCGGCGGTGGGCAGTGGAGAGCCGGTGGTGGCGGCCAGTGGACAGCCGGCGGTGGTGGGCAGTGATGCGTCGGGGTGGATGGGCCGTCGGGCATCAGCTGGTCGGGAGCGTTGGGCATCATCGCGTCGGGAACGTCGGCCAGGTGCTTGTCGGGAGGGTCAGGTAGTGGCACGTCGGGGCCGGCTAGGGCCGCGTCGGACCATCGGGCAGTGATGCATCGAGGGGCCGTCGGGTGGCGACGGGCTCGGGCCAAGCAATGCCGCGTCGTGGCCGGGCAGTGGGACGGCGGTGGCGGGAACTGGAGTGCCGGGCACAGGGGTGCCGGGGATGCCGAGGGGGTGCCGGGGATGCCGAGGGCGTGCCGGGCAGCGTCGGAACGGGGGTGGACAGGGCGGCGTCGGGGTCAGGTGGTGTCGGGCCGGGATCGGTCAGGACGGCGCCGTGGTCATGGGACCCGTCGGGTGCTGGGGCAGGGCGGGGAGACGTCGGGGCTGGGTCTGGCATCGGGCGCTGGTCGGGCGCCGGAGGCCGCTTGGGAGCTGGGCGCTGGTCGGGCGCTGGTGGTGCCGGGGCTGGGCGCTCGGGCGCTGGTGGCGCCGTGGCTGGGCGCTGGGGCACCGGTGCTGGGCGCTCGGGTGCTGGGCGCTGGGGCGCCGGTGCTGGGTGCTCGGGCGCTGGCTGCTTGGGCTCTGGGCGCTGGGGCGGCGGTGCTGGGCGCTCGGGTGCTGGGTGCTGGGACATCGGTGCTGGGCGCTCGAGCGCTGGGCGCTGGGGTGCCGGTGTTGGGCGCTGGGGAGCCGGTGCTGGGCGCTCGGGCGCTGGGCGTTGCTCGGGCGGTGGTGGCACCATGACTGGGCGCTGGGGCGCCGGTGCTGGGCGCTCGGCGCTGGTGGGGCAGCGCCTGGGCTGGGGCCGAGTGCTGAGGGGCCTGGTGGGGCAGCGCCTGGTCTGGGGCCGAGTGCTGGGGCACTAGGGCCTGGTGGGACAGTGCCGGGCTGGGGTGAGCACTGGGGTGCTGGGCCTGGGGTAGCGCCGAGGCTGGGGCCGAGCGCTGGGGCGCGAGGGCCTGGGGCGGCCGAGTGGGGCCGAGGCTGGGGCGCTAGGGCTGGGGCAGTGCCGAGGCTGGGGCCGAGCGCTGGGGCGCTGGGGCCTGGGTAGCCGAGGCTGGGGGCTGGGGTCGAGCGCTGGGGCGTGGGGCTGGGGCGAGCCGCTGGGGGCTGGGCATGGGGTGGCTGGGCTGGCCTGGGGTAGGTGCGTGGGCCGGGGCTGGGGTGAGCACTGGGGGCTGGGCCTGGGGCAGGCCGGGGCTGGATGGTGCGGGGCTGGGCCGGGGCTGAGGCCGGGCAGGGGCCGGGGCTGAGGTCGGGGCTGGTGCCGGGGCTGAGGCCGTGCGCCGGGTGCTAGGGTTTTGAAAGTGTACCCTGCAAACTTTTCGAGCCCTTCGGGCTGAACTTCTTCTCCTTCATCTGACTCCTCCTCTTCTTCCTTCTTCTCCTCTTCTTCATCGTCCGTCTTGATTCCTCCTTCTCTTACTACCATCGTCCGTTGGTTAGGGCAGTCCCTTGACATGTGTCCTCTACCTTGGCACTTAAAACATACAATTCCACTAGGACATGGGTTAGAATTCTGAACCGTAGAAGTAGGTTGGGCAGATGTTACCGGAGGTGCCGAACCCTAGGGTTAGGGTTTGGCCGTGAACTAGAGCCTCGGGGCTGTTCGGTCTTCCATGAGGCTTAGCTGGTAGTCGAGCCTCCTCTCCACGGGGCACTAGCGGATCTTGTCGTGTAACCCCTCTTCAATTCTCTCTCCACGCGGTTAGCTAGGGCTTTGAGCCCCTCGTAGTCAGCATAGTTGAGTATGTTGACTTGATACATGAGCTCGGGGCGTAGCCCACCTACAAACCGGGCTATCTTCGCTTCGGGTTCTTCTCGGAGGTCAAGTCGGGCTACCAACATCTCGATCTCGTTGGTATATTGCTCCACGGACATGGTGCCTTGTTTTAAGTTTCGGAGGGATGTGTGTAGGTCTCGAGTATAAGTACTCGGAACAAACTTCTTCCTCATGATCCGCTTGAGGTCTCTCCACGACTCGACGGGATCTTCTTCATCCCTTTGAATCCTGCCCTTGTATTGGCTCCACCAAAGAGCAGCATAGTTAGTGAATTCAAGGGTGGCGAGAATTACCTTCTTACGTTCGGAGTAGTGGTGGCACTCGAGGAAATCCTCCATACTTCTCTCCCAATCTAGGTACTCGTCGGCATTGTATTTGCCAGCAAACTTTGGCACGGTGAGCTTGAGGTTGCTCAAGTCATCGTCAATCTCCTGAGCTAGTCGTCGGGCTCTTCTATTCGGGTCTTCAGGGCTGTCCTCTCGGTGCCTGTCTCGTCCTCTATCGGCTTGAACCTGAGCTAGGACGGCAGCCATGGTAGCTCCAAGGTCCCAAACGGTGCCTTCTATATTGGCTAGTCTCTCGTCTGCCATGGTTAGTACTATCGAACGGAAGCAATTTTCTATCCCCTCTTCTTAGAAATAAACTTACAACGAAAGGAAATAACGTGGCAAGGTGGCCTTGCTTTGTTTTCTTTTTCTTTTCTTAGAACTCGAAACTAAAATTGAAATAGAAGGAGATTTTCGAATCAATTTTCTAAAGAAAGCAAGAAAAGGATATGAATCCAGGAGAACCTGGAGACTGGGATAGATGTGGTCCTTGTGTTTGAACCGTGCTCTGATACCAACTGATGTGAACCGCTGCAACCTTGGGCAGACAACCCTAACCACCTGATGACACTCGATTTGACGTGATTATCAGCCTCATTTAAGCGACATTTCCTTGCTTGAAACGTGGTTTTAGGGGCAAAATAGCGAATATTCACTCAACTACCCTATTTCCTACCGATTTGGTTACTTTGGCCCTTTTCGGGTCTATTTGATGGTTTTCTAGTGTTTTTATGTTAGCACAGGTTTTTGCCGTCAAATAAAGTAGCCATGGACGTGTCTAAGGCATAGGAACATCGAGGAACTGAACCGAAATCGATCAAAGGAGCCAATCAAAGTCAAACCGAAAATCTGCCCATTCACACTTACACATTCGGCGAAAACAAGCTCACATCTTCGGCGAAAATAACAGTGTAAACCAACTGATGTCAAGAGAAGAACATCTTCGGCGCAAAGAGCCCAGGGTTTTCGGTGAAGATGCAAGGGAAAATCACTGGCGCCAACAGAAGGTATTTTCGGCGAAATTGATCAACTGCTCGGACCGAAGATAGAGTACAGAGAAATCAGTCGGCAGTGTTTTCAATTGCAAGAATATTTTTGGCGAAAATACTTCATTATTTTTGGCGAAAATCCCTTCCAAATCTGGCGCTGTATTGGAAACCCTAAAACGTACCTATTTAAAGAAGCAGCCGGCAGCCAAAGGAGGGGGACAACAAACGAACAATTCATTATTCTTATTTTCTCAAATCAGACTTTTGAGAGTCAGCCGACTCTAGGGTCGATAAGATAGAGTTCGAAGATCCGTGGAGAGATCGTGACGCCATCCTTCCACCTCGGAGAACTCGGAGCTTAAAGTTGAAGATCCAGGAGATTGAAGCTTCGCGGGAGTCGTCAGAATTAGGTTTTTCAGTTCTTATCTGTTCTTCCTCTGTATGATGATCTTCATTGTTGCCTTTGATTCTCTTGTATCTGATATGAGTAACTGAACTTGTAGAGCTTAAATTAGATGAACCCTAAGTGACCCAGGGCTTTAAAGCGGTCACGGATCGGCGGTAATTAGATTCGAAGTTCAATCAGTTTCTCTTTGCATGTTTGATTCGTTCTTCATTGTTCATGTTTCTTGTCTGGATTGATCCCCTAGATTAGATTCTTGTTAAGCTAAGGATAGAATCGAACGCTCGCCTTACTTTAGAACATCGAATTGAACAATTAACCTTATAATTGGAGCGTGCCTTTCGTAGGAACCGGTTAGGGTTAATCCACTGCAAGAGTAACTCATAAATCATTAGTAATTACACCAGTTAATTAAGTCGTTGCGAGAGGCGACCGTACCCGGGCGGCTAGTTAATCTTGGCAGTTAGAACGGATAGAGCGAACGTTCGCCGGTCTTAAACCTAAGGGTAAGGAGTTATGGTGGTGTATAGAAACCGATTGAGTTAGAATTGAAAACCGCTGATCTTGTGATTGTCGTTGCTCTGGTGATCTAAGGGGAATTCGAAATCTAAGTTTGTCTATCTTCCCGTTAGTCAATCTTTTAATCTTTCCGTCTTTTGTTTTCCTTTGCTTAATAGATTAGAAGTCGTGGAACTCACACCACGCACAACGTGTTTTAACCTGAGTAATTTGCCAGCTTCTTCAAAGTAGTCGATTAGAAGAAACCTCGAGTCGAATACGATCTGCTATACGCTTTTTCTTAGCATTAGTAGTTTTTATTTGGTTGAACGCATCACAACGACACGTTCACCAAATTGGCGCCGTTGCCGGGGACTCTTCTAATTGTTTGAAAGAAGAGTTGGCAAATTATTCTTCTACCTTTCCGCCTTACCATTTATTTTCCTCCATATTTTCATGATTTACCTGGGTAGTGTTTTTGAGTTTTAATTATGCAGGATTACAGGTGGGATGACCAGTACCAAGAGTGGTATGTCGATGAAGCACCGTATATTGATGATAACCAAGAGATGTATATACTAGCTCATCAGCATTGACAACAGACGACGAGAATAGAATCCTTCTTGGAGAGTATCTCTACAGAGCTACAAGCTCACAGAGAGATAAACTCACAGGTTCATCAAAATCGACAACAGACGGCAAGAGTAGAATCCGCCTTGGATGATCTCATTTCGAAGCTGGAAGCTCGTAACGTAGTGGATATCGAGCTCGAGCAACCAAATCCACTAATGGAAGAAGATGCTTAAGAGCTGTATGAAGATGAACATGACAATCTCACCGATGACTATTGCGAGCAAGAAGCATCTGATGAAGAATCCTTGGCGGTGGCGGTTGATGAAGACGAAGAGCCAATCCATCTTGAAGTTGAAGCCGAAAAGGAGCACGAAGAAATCGAGGAGATATCCTCAATCGAGCTCCCGCGGAGCCAACCTATAAATCAAGCCAGAGACGAGCATGTGGGAAGCAAAGACATCAAGGATTTGGAAGTATACACACTCGATCCCGAGAGACCTCTTGATGAGCATCAGGTGGAGAAGATGGAGCTCATTGAACATGCCGCGCCGTACTACCTCTTTCCTCTTCCAGAAGGAGAATTCAAGAAGAACTGGTCATCCAACCAGAACCACGATCTACTGGAACACTACCGATTACATCACCCTTCTGGAGTGCTACATGGCACTCAACCGCACACCTTGAAGAAGACGATTGACTTCAAGGAACTCCTAAGTTGGGGTCCCTAACAGGTACCGTCCGGCTCAAGGACGTTAAAAGAGAGCGCTTCGTGGGAGGTAACCCACGGCTGGAGTCCGTTTTTTTAATTATTGAGTCAGTCTTTTTCATCGTTCGAGTCAGTTTCGGGAAGCCAAAAGTGTCAGTTTGTTTGATTTCATATTTTTCGTGTAGAGTCTGCATGTCATAGAGTCAGTCGCAAGTTGATTGAGGTCGTTCCGATTTTTCTGGATTTAACTGTGTTTTTCTGAATTTGGCCTGATTTTTCACCCGAACAGTTCAAAATTTTCGGCGAAGCCACTACCATTTTCGGCGAAACTGATTCTTGATTTTCGAACTCATTCTTCCTGTTTCCTATTTTTGGTTCGAAAATTTTCTGATTTCGGCGAAACCATCCCAACTAAATTTTCGGCGAAACCGAACTACCATTTTCGGTGAAATCACCCTACCATTTTCGGCGAAATCACCCTACCATTTTCGGCGAAATCACCTTTTGGATTTTCAACTGAGTCTCCCTGTTTCATATTTTCGGTCCGAAGTGTATAATGTTTTCGCCGAAATTGATTTTGAAAACCAAGCAGTGATTTGAACTAAAGTTTTCGGCGAAACCATATGGTTATTTTCGGCGAAAACGCCTTCAAAAATACGGCAGTGCATTTGAACTAAAATTTTTGGCGAAACCACCCTTTTAATTTCGTCGAAAATAATTTTGAAAATCACCCAACTATTCCTTTAAAATCCGGATTCACCCTCTCTCTTCCTTCTTTCAGTTTCTCATTCAATCGTCAAAAAATATTTTTAAAATTTCCCTTAACCTTCTTTGTTCGACTTTTATTCTGTGTGGATCCGGGACACTTGTCCCGGTATCCTTTTGATCTTTTTGTTGTTTTTGTTTTGTAGGATCTTGAGTAGCTACTCCACTCTACTCCGGACGCTCCGTGTTCATCCCCTACACCTACCATCTCGTCACAGGTTCTTCGTATCTCTCTACTCTAGATTAGTTCTGTGAGGACACAGAACCGTTTAAGTGTGGGGTAGGAGTCTAGGATTACGCATGATCTTGCTTGCTATCTGTGATTCTATGGTTCAATTTTAAAAATTTCTCTTGCATAGGATTGCTCAATTCTTGACTTTTGATGTTAAATTGACTTCAATTTTGAACGATGACGTCTAGACTATTCCACTTAGAACCTGTAGCCAACGTGTTGGAACTGATATTAAATGAGTCTAGGTCAGAACAGATCATAAATCACTCTTGTAGTTGAAACTTGAATTAATTGAATTAATTGGTTTGTTAATAACAAAGCTCGATAACACCGTTCTAAGATGATAGATGTAACACACGTCCCGAATCAACCCGAGTAAACTCGTGGTTGAACCGGTCCCAGGTACTACCGAGTAAAAACAAGGGTAAAACAGTGAAATTGGCGGTGATCAAAAGACAATAAAAACATAAGAGGCCTCATAAAAACGTGAAACTGGAATCCGGGTACAATCCAAACCATCATAAATCCCCCAATCCAACCATAAACCAGAAAGTACATAAGAACCCCCAAAATCCCATAGTCAACTGAAATGAACAGAAAAGTCAACTCCGCGTAATCCCAGTCTTCACCTCATGGCTTCCATCCAGAACTTCACGAAATCAACCTCGAACTCAAACTCCTCAGCCACCTCTACTAGCCACGAGATCCTGAAAGGGGAAAAGGGATCAATTTCCTATTGAAATTGAGTGAACCCACTGGGCCTACCTACACGTTGTCCTATTCTATGGAGCGGTCCCAACTCCGCACAAGTGATAAACAAAACTTGATAAAAGGCGATTTTACCAAGGTCGTATTCCACGGGGTCCTCTCATAGACCAATACTCACACTTCTCATAGACGGTCTAGACATTTGAAATTGGTTTGGTTTGATTGAGAAATTCAGAAACAAAGGCAAAGAAATGCAATACTAACAAAGACTAAGCAAGAGAGAAAGGTGGTTCAAATCAAAGACAAAGGGGGCTCTCTTGGTGGGTAGTTTCATCATGCTCAAGACGACTACTTGAACAAACAAGCCAATTAAGATCGAGTTTGCATTCGGATGACCATGCATTTCACTTCTATAGACTCAATGCACTCTCGTAGCACCTAATCCCTATCCTAATACCACTCAACTTAGGCTCTCGCTCTCAAGCTAAGTGAAAAAGGATGCATTCTAAGTGTTTGATGAAATGCCAAGACACAAGATACTCTCTTAAGACTCTATGACCACAAGGCTAGGCACAACACTCTCATATCAATGCCCTAACACTAAGAGATTCACCAAAAAGCCTTATCAAACTCAATTGAATGAAAATCCACATGCACACCAAGTGTTCGATAAAATGCCCAAGAGAGAAATCAAGTGAAAATGGTTGAAACAAGATGATCTAATCTCTTAGAACACACTCACTTCAATCCCTAGACCTACAATCTATGAAATCCAAGCACTCTCATGCATCAAATCACATTGAATGGACCAAATCAAGCAAACATGGCATAAAATGGCATTAAGAACAAGTCTAGGAATCATCCTCATACAACCAAGATCAATCATGGCAAGTTCTATACAATCATCCCTCTATCATAGCACAACTAATCTACCCATCCAAGATGAACCCTAGAAACTCAGCCACACATGGCCAAGGGAGTAAAGAGAAAAGAAGGAAGAATGGTCACCAAGAACACCATGGATGAATCCTTGAGATGATCTTCACTTCTCCACTTGTAAGCACTTCTCCCAAGGTTTGTTGGCTTCAATCCTAGCTCCAGTGGCTTCAAATTGCTCCAAAAATGTGTTCTAGGGTTTGAGGGTTCGTGGGTATGTGTTTGGGGTTCAAGAGAGATCAAAGAATTCCCCAAAATGGCCAAAAACAAGAATATTTATAGTGCAGGGGACAGTGCACGGCGTGCACCCATGCACGGCGTGCACATCTGCACGGCGTGCACCCCTGCACTCTGCAGAAAACCCGATCTTGTTATGCTCATATCTCCCTCGTCCGGACTCCAAATGACCTCCCGTTTGCTCCTATGCGCTCCTTGTCATCCGTACTTTGATGCCATAACCTGAAAATGCACAGAGGCAACTCCAATAGCCCACGAATTTGGCTCCAAAGTGGCAACCGGACAACAAAATGACACTTTGCACAAAACTTCAATAAAAGCATATAAGTCATGTCATTTCACGAATAAACACGGGCATTTCATAGGTCATTCATAAGCTTAAAATGCACTAATTAAAGCCACATCAAATTCCCCTACGACTAAGCTTTGCTTGTCCTCAAGCAAATGAATTAGAAAACATCCAAGTTCACAATGACAAGTTCGGTCGATTGAGATTCAAGCAATCACAATTTAGCTTAAACTGTTCCACGAACAAACTAAATCTACACATGCAAGAACATCAACCAAACAAGTCTAAACCTCACTAATTTCTGCACACTTCAAGTAGTGGTTGATTGGGACACAGCAAAACCGACCACGACAACACCAACTCTAATCAAAAGGACTTGAAATCGGGACATGGATCGTAAGTGGCGAGTGATTATGATGTGGCTATCGACTCAACTTCATCCGCTTCTAGATCCGCACTTTACAAACTCTGGCTAGGATCAAGGGCTACATTTGAGAACTCTTTTTTTTCTTTTTTTTCTTTTTTTTTTCTTACTGCATACTAGTGCTCGATTCAACACTTCACTTAGGTGTTGAACCTGCCTAGCTCACAGCCTTTGCCGTTTTGCTTAGTGCTCAACCCGACACTTCACTTAGGTGCCGAGCTTGCCTAGCTTTTCTTTTGAGCATTTTTTTTCACAATTTAGCCACTTGATCCTTAGCCCTTTACAACTTCCACACAAGATTTCGAATTGGATTCCGTCTAATCTCAAGCCACAATCACGAAGGATCAAAAAGGGTAAAGAAAGACATGGAAAAGGGGTGAAAATTCTGATTGCCTTCATCATCTTAGACCGGTGTTATCGAGCGGTACAAAAACACGTATCAAACCAGTCAACCAACATACAAGAGTGATAAAATCTCAGTTCTGGCCCAGACTCATTTGATATTAGTGCTAACATGCTGGTTATAGGTTCTAAGTAGGACAGTCTAAACGTCATTGTGAAAATTTGAAGTCAATTAAACACCAAAAGTCAAGAACCGAACGATTCTACAATAGAGGAATTCGATATTCAATTAAGATCATGCAACACATCAAAACATAGCTTTAGACTTCTACCGACAAATAATCACACCAAACCTCAAACTCCCCTACGACTAACATGAGCATTGTCCTCAATGATCAAGAGAGAGAGAGGATAAGGTGGAACGAATATACCGCGCGGTGAAGAAGAGAAGCAGGAGATGGAATCCCGGGTCAAGTAACCTGTTCAGGACGAGGACCTGAATCAGGGGTACCTGTAGAAAACAAGGGAGGGTACACCACTCAAACACAACCCATAGTCGACAAGATGAGAGTACGGATGAGATGTGTGATCCAACAACATGACAAGTTCAAAGCCAGAAATGAAAAGAGGAAATCAGAAGTCAAACACAACAAAACATGCAGTCATAAACAGAAATAAAAGAAAGGAAAAATCCAAAGTCCTGAGAAGTGGTGAGTGATCCTGTGGCTCTCATACGCCCTCTCGTCAACCTCCAAGAGCGGCCAAATACCGGCTCCATCAGCCAAAGTCTTCAAAGCATCCAACCAACCATCACGACTCTGCAACCCCTCAAAATTAAATCTACCCTGCCTCGCCACGGGCCATCTTGCCATAACCTGATAACGACTGTAAGCCCGATCTCTGGGGTCGAAGTCGAAGATCCTCTGAACCACTGACTCAGGAGGGTCGACGCCACGAGGAGCTGGAGGCGGCGAAGGTGACCGTGGTGGAGGAGCAGAAGACTCCCCAGTCTGTCCCTGCCTCTTCTTGGAAGCTGGTGCCTTGGATCGCTTGGGGGCGGAGGATGAAGAAGCTGTTTTACCCTTGGGAGGCATCCTGCAAAAGAAGTGCAAACAAAGAATCAACCAAAAAGGCTACACTCCTAAGACAAACCCTATCAAGGCGTCTAATCATAACACATGATCAAAACATTGAGCACAACATTGAGCACGATTCAAGATCATCAAGTTCAAGTGCAACAACCTATGCTAGCAAAAATCAAATCATTGAATTCCAAACTTAAGCAAAAGGCATGCATCATGGATCAAAAACACGAATCGAAAACATATAAGCCTAAGTCCACACAATGTAAGGAGGAATGCACAAAGTTTAAACCAATGAGTGGTGATTAACCACACCCCTCCTCACATAAAGAATGGAATTCAACCCTGAATTCAGAACCTGTAGAAACAAAAGACACATCACAAAGATAGGCACGGAGTAGGATCACAAGTCAAACACTAACAACCACACCTAACTCCACCATTCAAATAAATCACGATAAAACAACATTCTGCCCCCATCAAGCCACCACTAATCCTTTGCAACCATCCACCAATCAAGAATAATCAAATCAGCCACCAATCAAGAACAATCAAATCAGCCACCAATCAAGAACAATCAACCAATCTCACAAAGCCAAAATCGGCTCAACAATGGACACAAGCAACGCCATAACCCCAAACCTGCTCACATGAAACCAAGCAAATCCCACACCCTAAACTAAGCAACCAAATCACACCCCTCACATCAAAATCCTAACAATCAAAATCAATGCCCAACTCCACAAATCAAAGCAAGCCAACAATATCAACATTCAATCAAACCACACTACCAACTGCCAACTAACTCAAGCAACCAAATCAGAAAATACAAGCCAAAAGAAACCTGAGATAGGGGCAGGGCGGAATGGAAAGACGGCGGAATTGAGTGGCGGCTGGAGTGGGAGAAGGGAGCCGGCGGGCAGGAGTTGGTGGCGGGCAGGGCTGGGCAGATGGGCGGCCGGAGCCGGGGGTCGGGTGAGTGGGCTGGCAGGAGTTGGCTGGCGGACAGTCGGCGGCGCCGGCTGGAGGGAAAGAGATGGCGGCGGGATTGGGAGGGGTCGGCCGGGGTCGGTCGATTGGAGTTGGCGGCGGGCAGGAGTTGGTGGCGGGCAGGAGTTGGTGGCGGCGGCGGCGTCGGCTGGGTTGCGTGGTCGGGTGGGGCTGGGCAGGTGGGCGGCCGGAGCTGGCTGGCGGAAGGAAGGCCGGCGGTGTTGAGGAAGCTTCGGCGGCGGAATTGAGAGAGAGACGGGTGTGCTGGGCTGGGGGAGTCGAGGAAAGGGGATAAGGGGGGGTGGGTTTAGTTGGGTGGGTTGGCCGGGTCGGGTGAGTGGGTCGGGTCGGGTCAGCTGGGTCAAGTGAGTTGGGTGAACCAAAACCAAACCGAACAATGACTCAAACCAGAAAATCAAGTATCAACCGAGCCAACCACAAACCAAACCGAAAAAAAAATGCAAAGGGAAAGATCAGGTGCACGGCGTGCAAGGGTGCACGGCGTGCAGGGTGCACGGCGTGCATGGGTGCACGGCGTGCACCCTGGAGCTGAAAATATTTTCGAAACCTCCTGGACAGCACGTGCACCAAACCGTGCACGGTGCACGGCGTGCATCATGCACGGCGTGCAGTGGTGCACGGCGTGCACCTCCTCAGCTTAAAAACAAATTTTCACCTCGACGAAAAATGACCAAAACACCGTCAAATCAACCCAAAACGGACCCCGAACTTCAGAATTTCAACGCCTACGAGACCACAAAGGACACCACAACAACTCAAGGACCTTGAACACCACAAAAACACACAATCACACAATCAAATCAAGAAGAAAAGACAAGAAAAACCCTCGGGTTGCCTCCCGAGAAGCGCTTGTTTAACGTCTTAAGCTCGACGAAGCAAGGAGCACTCAAGGCACGACCAAAGACAAGACCTCAACAGCACCTATAGTATCACTAACAACATAATGCTTAAGTCTATGGCCATTCACCTTAAAAGGTTCGGTTTGGGAAGGAGAGATTACCTCGATAGTGCCATAAGGAAAAACATGAGTTACCGTAAAGGGGCCGGACCAACGAGACCTCAATTTCCGGGAAAGAGCTTGAGCCGAGAGTTGTATAGGAGAACTTGATCACCAACTTTGAAATCCTTGCCCGGCTTCAAACGGGAATCATGAATGAGCTTCGTCCTCTCCTTGTAAAGCTTTGCATTCTCATATGCATGATGGCGATACTCCTCGAGCTCATGTACCTGAAACTTACGCTCTTCTCCTGCGAGACTCATATCAAGGTTTAGAAATTTCAATGCCCAATAAGCTCGGTGCTCGAGCTCTACCGGTAAATGGCATGCTTTGCCATAGACCATCCTATAGGGAGTAGTGCCTATAGGGGTCTTGTAGGCCGTGCGGTAGGCCCATAGAGCGTCATGAAGCTTCTTCGACCAATCTTTCCGTGATTGGTCGACCGTCTTCTCTAAGATTCTCTTAAGTTCCCTATTGGTCACCTCGGCTTGGCCACTAGTTTGAGGGTGATACGAGGTGGACATCCGATGAGTGACGCCGAACCGGTGGCATACTCTATCGAATTGCCCTTGAAAATGAGTACCTCGATCACTAATGATAGCACGAGGGGTACCAAAACGGGTGAACAACTTAACAAGAAACTTCCCTACGACTCGGGCATCATTGGTAGGCAAAGCTTGTGCCTCCGCCCATTTAGACACGTAATCTACCGCAACTAATATGTACTTGTTACCATGCGAAGTAGGAAACGGTCCCATGAAATCAATACCCATATATCAAATATTTCTACCACTAACGAGACATTTTGAGGCATTTCATTACGGGAAGAGATGTTACCTGAACGTTGACACGCATCGCAAGACTTGACAAAGTCTTGACAATCTCGGAAGATCGAGGGCCAAAAGAATCCGGACTCAAGTACCTTGCGAGCCGTGCGATTTGCTCCATGATGTCCACCCGTAGGACCGGAGTGGCAATGTCGCATGATGTCCTTAGACTCTCCATAAGTGACACATCTTCTAATCATACCATCCGAGCCAACTCGAAATACAAAAGGATCGTCCCAATAGTAATGCTTCAAATCCGCAAAGAACTTCCTTTTGTCTTGAGTGGAGAGGCCCTCCTTCAAGTCTCCACTAGCAAGATAGTTAGCCAAATCCGCGAACCAAGGTTCCTTGAACTCTAAAGTTGCTATAGCGAATAATAGCTCATCGGGGAAGTTGTCATTGATCTCTTCATTACCATTGTGTACCATTTCCGCCTCTTCCAAGCGAGACAAGTGGTCGGCGGCTACATTCTCGGACCCCTTCTTATCTCGAATCTCAATATCAAACTCTTGCAATAGAAGGACCCATCGGATCAACCTTGGTTTAGCATTGGTCTTAGATAGAAGGTACCTCAAAGCTTGGTGGTCCGTGAAGACAATAGTGTGAGAAAGTACCAAGTAGGACCTAAACTTATCAAAAGCAAACACTATGGCCAAGAGCTCCTTCTCCGTAGTTGTGTAGTTCCTTTGAGCATCATTGAGAGTCTTACTTGCATAGTATATTGGATGGAATCTCTTGTCGATTCATTGGCCTAGAACCGCTCCAATGGCGTAATCGCTAGCATCACACATCAACTCAAATGACTTTGACCAATCCGGAGCAATGAGTATAGGGGCATTCGTGAGCTTACCCTTGAGGAGTTCAAAAGCTTGCAAGCACTCTTCATCAAAACGAAATTCCACATCCTTCTCAAGAAGCCGAGTCATAGGAGTAGTTATTTTCGAGAAGTCTTTGATGAAGCGCCTATAGAAACCGGCATGCCCCAAGAAGCTTCTCACGGCTTTCACGGATGAGGGTGGAGGAAGTTGAGAGATGGTCTCCAATTTTGCCTTGTCAACCTCAATGCCCTTTTTAGAGATCTTGTGACCAAGAACAATCCCCTCATTGACCATGAAATGACACTTCTCTTAACTTAATGCAAGATTGGTCTCTTCACACCGACGCAAGACCTTCTCAAGGTTCCTGAAGCATAGGTCGAATGAATCCCCAAAAACCGAGAAGTCGTCCATGAACACTTCCATGATATCTTCCACGAAATCATCGAAAATGGCAAGCATACACCGTTGGAAGGTAGCGGGAGCGTTGCACAACCCAAAGGGGATCCGTCGATAAGCAAAAGTACCGAAGGGGCATGTGAATGTGGTCTTCTCGATGTCCTCCGAGGCGATTGGGATTTGGAAGTACCCGGACATACCATCCAAGAAACAATAGTACTCGTGACCGGAGAGACGCTCGAGCATTTGATCCATGAAAGGTAGAGGAAAGTGATCCTTCCTAGTGGCATCATTGAGTCGACGATAATCTATGCAAACACGCCACCCGGTGATCGTCCTTGTCGGGATAAGCTCATCCTTGTCATTAGCTACCACCGTGATCCCTCCTTTCTTGGGAACAACTTGCACGGGGCTAACCCAAGGGCTATCCGAGATAGGAAAGATAATCCCCGCATCCATAAGCTTAATAACCTCTTTCTTCACAACCTCCTTCATGTTAGGATTTAGCCTTCTTTGTGGTTGCACAACCGGCTTGAAATCTTCCTCCATAAGGATCCGATGTGAGCAAAATGTGGGACTTATACCTCGAATATCCGAGATGCTCCACGCAATAGCTCTCATGTATTTCTTGAGGAGCTCCACTAGACGGTCCTTTTGCTCGGGTAGAAGCTCAGAATTGATGATGACCGGTAGCTTGGAATCTGGCATGAGAAAAGCATACTCCAAATGTGCGGGAAGAGGCTTGAGCTCAAGAGTAGGTGGTTCTTCATAGGAGGTCTTTACCCTTTCCACCTTTGGGAGGGCAACAAAAACTGTCTCACTCTCCAACTTATCTCTCCCTTCATCAAGATAAGCCACCTGAGCTTTTAATTCTGGGGTGTCTAAATGTTCCTGCACATCCGTTCTAAGGCAAACATCCAAAGAATCTCGACACACGAAGTTAGAAATACTACAACACTAGCCGAAGCAATAGTATCACAAGAGTACTCTAAATCATCTTGTGCGTGAGCAAACTTCATGCCATCGGCTATGCAAAATGTGACACTCTCTTGTCCTACTCTCAATGTCAATTTTCCGTCATGCACATCAATCAAAGCACGAGAAGTAGCTTGGAATGGTCTACCAAATATCAATGAGACATCCACATCATCGGTATCTATGACCGCAAAGTCAACTAGGAAGACAAAAGGGCCTACTTTAACTAGCACATCATCAACAATCCCCCTAGGACTCTTGGTCGACTTGTCCGCAAGTTGAATGTACATACGAGTAGGACGAAGATTAGACAACCTAGCTTCTCAAATATGCAATAAGGCATGACATTGATACTAGCACCTAGATCCGCAAGACCATTAGCAAGGGAAATATTACCAATAGCACAAGGGATAGTAAAGGTACCCGGATCCTTGAGCTTTTTGGGTGGACTTTTGAAGAGAACGGCGGAGCATTCCTCATTAAGGTGGACTAGAGATGTCTCCGGTAGCTTTCTTGTTGGTGTAGAGTTCCTTCATGAACTTAGCATATTGGGGCATCATAGTCATTGCTTCGGGAAACGAAAGAGAGAATTGCATTTGACTAATCCGCTCCACAAACTTCTTGAAAACCTTCTCAAGGCCATCCTTCTTCAATCGAGATGGGTATGGAGGCTTAGGCTTGTATGGAGATACAACCGGTGCGGGAGGAGAGACCGGTGGTGTACTCGATGTAGCCTTACTAGGTTCCTTGGCAACCTTAGTGTTCACATTACTCGTAGGAGGTTCGACTTCAACCCCAACTTCATCCGAAGGAGGATCATTAATATCATCATCATCAACCATTAGATTAGGATCTTGTACCTTTTTAGAGTCAATTGGGGTAGAGGTTGTATCTTGCAAGGGTCTTCCACTTCTCAAGGTCACTACCTTGCAATGCTCCGGACCTTTGGGGTTGATCTCGGTATTGGAAGGTAAAGTGCCCGAGGGTCGCTCCGAGAGTGCCTTAGAAATATGTCCTAATTGGTTCTCCAAATTGGCAATTGAAGCTTGTTGATTCTTGATGAGTTGGATCATTGCCGCATTGGTGTCTTCTTGAGAGATCGAAGAACCACCCTCCTTATTTTGAGGAGGCTTGTTGAACCCGGGTGGTCCTTCACCTCTATGGTTGTACATTCCCGGTGGGGTAGGACCTTGGAAACCTTGACTTGGATGTCCACTTTGATTCCATTGATTCCCCCCTTGGTGCCCTTGACCTTGGGGTCCTCCTTGAGTCCCTTGGCTACCTTGGTTTAGGTTACTTCCTTGAGTCCATTGGTTGCCTTGATAACCCCTATAACCTTGATAACCTCCTTGATTTCCTTGGTTGTAGCCCTTGCTATAACCACTACCTTGACTCCCTTGGCCTTGGTAACCTTGGTTAGACTTGTTGTACCAAGGTCGGTTATAGTTACCTTGATAGTTACCTTGGGGGCTGAAATTACCATGTAAACCTTGACCTTGTGTGAAGCTTACCTCCTCAAGGTCGCCTTGGCCAAGTTCAGGAGTGGTGGAAGGACAAGCACTAACATCGTGGCCTTGACCTCCACAACCTTCACAACAAAATACCGAAGCAACCGGTGGATTACCCACTTTAGATGGCTTAGAGGGAGTCTTAGGCATACTAAGATTGCTTACTTGTGAAGCCATGGCGTCGATCTTAGACATAAGGAGAGCGATCATTGGATCATCTTCATCTCGGTGCCCCGGTGGATTAGGCTTCTTCCCATAGCTAGACGACTCCTTTGGTGCATCAACACTTACGGACCGATAGTCATAGTGCGTGTCACTTCCATACTTAGACTTAGGAGGTTGTTGTCGAGACCAACTCCTTCTCTTGTTGGCCATCTCCGCGAAGAGTTCTAGAGCATCTTCGGGAGTGAGCATCCTTAAGTCACCTCCGGCGGCTTGGTTGATCATCCTTGTATTCTCAAAATCAAGGGACCTAGCAAAGATGTCGCCAAGCTCCATTCGGTGAAGTTGTGATGAGGACAAGACCGAAGAATGGCTTGGAACCGATTCCAAGTCTCATGGAAGAGCTCTCCCTTGTGTTGTATGAAGTGGTTGATGCGGTCTCGATTGCATCCGTCATATAGGGGGGAAAGAACTCCTCGAGGAAGGCTTCGGCTAGTCCCTCCATGTAGTGAATGTTTACTAGGTTGGTTCTCCAACCAAGACTTGGCTCTACTTTGAGTGAGAAAGGAAAGAGCCGGAGTCTCACACAATCCGGGTGAACTTGGTCATTCTTAACCGTGTCACATATCTCCAAGAAGTCCTTGAGATGCCTAGATGGACATTCATCATCAATGCCATTGAACACCACTCCATTTTGAACCATTTGGATCATATTAGGCTTGAGCTCAAAGTTCCTAGCATTGACGAGTCTTCGAACAATGCTAGAGGCTGCCCCTTCAAGAGTAGGACGAGCATAATCCGCCAAGGTACGTCTTGCACCCCTTTGTGAGTGATCATCATCATTGGTATGGTGAGAATGTTCGAATGGTTATCTTCATCCTCGTGATGAGACATAGTGTGGTGTGAGATGCGATCAACTTCTTCTTCTTCAACTGTAGGAGGTGGGGAAGTGGTAGGTGACTCGAGCACTTGTTCTAGTCCTTGGATTCGTGCTTGAAGACGAGTTGAACGCCTCATGCACTAACCCAAAATCTCCTGCAAACAAGCACAACAAACACACCCGAGTAATACAACGATGCGGGATAATAAAGTAAACAAAGAGCAACAAGGAAGCAAAAAGTAAAGCGGAAGGAAGTGAATAGATCGGTCCACTACAAAGTGCTTTCAAAGGAATGAGAGAGTCCCCGGCAACGGCGCCAAAAACTTGATAAAAGGCGATTTTACCAAGGTCGTATTCACGGGGTCCTCTCATAGACCAATACTCACACTTCTCATAGACGGTCTAGACATTTGAAATTGGTTTGGTTTGATTGAGAAATTCAGAAACAAAGGCAAAGAAATGCAATACTAACAAAGACTAAGCAAGAGAGAAAGGTGGTTCAAATCAAAGACAAAGGGGGCTCTCTTGGTAGGTAGTTTCATCATGCTCAAGATGACTAATTGAACAAACAAGCCAATTAAGATCGAGTTTGCATTCGGATGACCATGCATTTCACTTCTATAGACTCAATGCACTCTCGTAGCACCTAATCCCTATCCTAATACCACTCAACTTAGGCTCTCGCTCTCAAGCTAAGTGAAAAAGGATGCATTCTAAGTGTTTGATGAAATGCCAAGACACAAGATACTCTCTTAAGACTCTATGACCACAAGGCTAGGCACAACACTCTCATATCAATGCCCTAACACTAAGAGATTCACCAAAAAGCCTTTTCAAACTCAATTGAATGAAAATCCACATGCACACCAAGTGTTCAATAAAATGCCCAAGAGAGAAATCAAGTGAAAATGGTTGAAACAAGATGATCTAATCTCTTAGAACACACTCACTTCAATCCCTAGACCTACAATCTATGAAATCCAAGCACTCTCATGCATCAAATCACATTGAATGGACCAAATCAAGCAAACATGGCATAAAATGGCATTAAGAACAAGTCTAGGAATCATCCTCATACAACCAAGATCAATCATGGCAAGTTCTATACAATCATCCCTCTATCATAGCACAACTAATCTACCCATCCAAGATGAACCCTAGAAACTCAGCCACACATGGCCAAGGGAGTAAAGAGAAAAGAAGGAAGAATGGTCACCAAGAACACCATGGATGAATCCTTGAGATGATCTTCACTTCTCCACTTGTAAGCACTTCTCCCAAGGTTTGTTGGCTTCAATCCTAGCTCCAATGGCTTCAAATTGCTCCAAAATGTGTTCTAGGGTTTGAGGGTTCGTGGGTATGTGTTTGGGGTTCAAGAGAGATCAAAGAATTCCCCAAAATGGCCAAAAACAAGAATATTTATAGTGCAGGGGACAGTGCACGGCGTGCACCCCTGCACGGCGTGCACCCATGCATGGCGTGCACATCTGCACGGCGTGCACCCCTGCACTCTGCAGAAAACCCGATCTTGTAATGCTCATATCTCCCTCGTTCGGACTCCAAATGACCTCCCGTTTGCTCCTATGCGCTCCTTGTCATCCGTACTTTGATGCCATAACCTGAAAATGCATAGAGGCAACTCCAATAGCCCACGAATTTGGCTCCAAAGTGGCAACCGGACAACAAAATGACACTTTGCACAAAACTTCAATAAAAGCATATAAGTCGTGTCATTTCACGAATAAACACGGGCATTTCATAGGTCATTCATAAGCTTAAAATGCACTGATTAAAGCCACATCAACAAGACATTCAACAATGGAACCAAACCCAACCCCCCTTTCCATATTTTAATTCCCTAAAAACAGTCTAGGTGATCACATTGGTCAGTTCTTGTTCTCAAGCACAATTCATAGCATTAGAATAACACAGAACTAATACATCAATCCACAGCACACACAGCATCATCACAACACAACCATCAACCAAGTCACAACCACAACCACAAGCACACAACCGTTCACATTCACATTATCTAGGTGAGTTATTAGGCGCCAAGGAGTTGTCCACACCACCACCGCCGGCCATCACATCATCCAGACGCATCCACTAGGGATCCTTCCACGAAGGAGAACGACATCCGACGCATCCTCAAGGGATCCTTCCACTAAGGAGAACGACAACCATCCTTGATATCCAACCAAGGGATTCACCCCAGTGAATCAGACTCAAACCATCGGTATTTCGGGTGGGGCAGTGTGGGCTCCTTCAGGTTCTACTTTCACATACAAGTTTTAACATAGAACTTCCAACTCATCACAATTCATCCACAACCACAACCCAATTCACACCATCCACATTATAACACCATTCACCACGCACACGTATTCCATCCGATACACGCCCCTGTCACATCTCAACCACAATCAATAAAGGTAACCGGCTAGCTCACCGGCCACCCCCACCTGCAAGTACAGGGGAGGCCATGTCATGAGTCTAGGGGTCACCCACCTGTCCCTCATACTCAGAGCGACCCCACATTGGCAGGGCAACTCTCCTGCATCCACAACTAGCAATTCATAATATCATAGCACCTGCACTCATTTCCCAACCATCCTAATTCTCATTTCTATGTCAATCCATTACTTGATTCACTTCAGCTCACACCCAACCCCAAATCATAGCAATCAACAACAACAATCAATCAAGGCAATTATCAATAGCAATCAAGTACATTCACAGAATAGTTTATCCCCTTTTACGCTCATCATTTTCATGCATAACCTAGGTTTTGTTCTAAGTCCAATTGAAGCTCCTCACGCTGTCCAAACTACTTACACAACGCTAAGCCCTCACCTGGAATAGAAGACGAGGCTCTAATCGTCTTCTAGTTCCCCAGAAACTCGATTTCCAACCACCAAACTCGTAGCTCTACCCTTCCTTACTGCTCACGACCTACACTCAGAAACGCAAAATGGAGGTTAGCGATCTCTTCTCCTCGTTGCTACGAATCCATAGCAACAAACGGAACTCAATTCCGACCTCTACAGCTCCCGGAATCACCCTTCGAAGATTGCTCGCTCTAGGTTCGTCAATGGCTTTTCGGGGAGAGAGAAAGGGGAAAGAAGTTGTGAATTTCCGTGCAAATCCGTCCTTTAATGCACGAAAAGTGCACCTGGCATGTCAAAATGTGCGCCGGCGCACATTGACCCCTAAAAGGCGCACATTTTGAATATTCCGCCGAAAGTTTGCTGAATTAATTGAAAAGTGCGCCTGGCACTTCTAAAAGTGTGCCTGCGCACTTCAGGGCCCAAAATCGGCACTTTTTGGTGCATCACCATTCCCCTCTTTGCAACTTCGACCCAACTTAAACCCGAATGACCCAAAACTCAAGGGGAGCTTAAGAGCACTGATTCCAGTACCCTAGCCTACCGATCTTGAGTTCCAAACCGTTTGGTTGAGCGGGGATGTTACAAGTCTCCACAACTTCAAGGATGTCGTCCCCGAAATCATCCCTAACTCATCCTAGCAATATGATACCGAACACACAGCTAAAATCGCAACAATCCAAGTATCCTATTGACTTCCGAAATTCCTAACGACGAACCACCAGCCTTCCTTTAACTACTCATCAGCCCTACACCCACTCCCAACACTCTACTCTCACCGAGCACACCCTAGACCTTCTTGGAACCAACACCACAACAAGCAAACACAAAAGCATACATCAAGGGGAATTAATACCTGAATCATACACTTCCACTAACTCCGGGTACCGCCGCCTCATACTCTCCTCAGTCTCCCAAGTAGCCGACTCGCTCTCATGGTTCCTCCATACCACCTTAAGCTGCGGAATCTGCTTATTCCTCAAGACCCGGACTTGCCTATCCACGATCGCGACTGGCTTCTCCTCATAAGTCAAGTCTTGCTCAATCTCCACCTCCTCCGGCTGAATTACATGAGAAGGGTCCCCATGATACCGCCTAAGCACGCTCACATGGAACACATTGTGTATCCTTTCCAACTCCCTCGGCAAAGCCAACACATAAGCCACCGGACCCGACTTAGCGAGGATCTCATAAGGACCGATGTACCGAGGCGCCAACTTCCCTTTTCTACCGAAACGCATCAGCCCTTTCCACGGCGACACGTTCAAAAATACCTTCTCCCCAACATTGAAACTCAGCTCTCTAGCACGACCGTCGGCATACGCTTTTTGCCTATCTTGAGCCGCTCTCAATCTCTCCTTGATAACCTTAACCCGATCAGCCGTCTCTTGCACAACTTGAGGACCCGACAACACCCTCGCACCTTCCTCACCCCAACACAAAGGCGTCCTACACTTCCTCCCATACAAGGCCTCAAAAGGAGCGGACTTCAAACTACTATGGTACGAGTTATTATAGGCGAACTCAATCAAAGGTAGCAATTCAGTCCAAGGGGTTTGAAACTCCATAGCACAGCTTCTCAACAACTCCTCCAAAGTAAGGATCGT
This sequence comes from Linum lewisii, assembly GCA_034768395.1. Lineage (NCBI taxonomy): Eukaryota > Viridiplantae > Streptophyta > Magnoliopsida > Malpighiales > Linaceae > Linum > Linum lewisii. Next base: position 35,778,918 of record CM068300.1, read on the forward strand.
TCTCTCCGATTGCCCATCCGTCTGAGGATGATACGCCGTCGAGAACTTGAGCTTAGTTCCCAATGCTGTATGTAGCCCCTCCCAAAAATGAGACGTGAAACTCGGATCCCGATCAGAGACGATGGATTGAGGAACCCCATGCAACCTTACCACCTCTTCTATATATAACTTTGCCAACACCTCCACACTAGGCTTAAACCGAATGGGTATGAAATGCGCAACTTTCGTCAAACAATCGACTATTACCCACACGGCATCCTTCCCCTCTCTAGTCGGCGGAAAACCCGATACAAAGTCCATGGTGATGTCCGCAAACTTCCACTCCGGAATAGGTAGGGACTGAAGTAACCCACCCGGAGCTCTATGTTCCGCCTTAGCCTTCTGACAAACCAAACAAGTCGCCACATAACGAGCCACATCCTTCTTCATTTCTGGCCACCAAAAACTTAACTTCAGGTCATTGTACATCTTTGTCATCCCGAGATGCATAGCATACATCGAGGAATAAGCCTCCTCCAAAATCCTCTTCCTCAATTCCTCTACTTCCGGTACGCACACTCGACCCTTGCATTTCAACAATCCGCCAACTACCTCAAATCCATTATCCATGCCTTTTTCAACTTCCCTCGAATAGCCACCAGAGTAGCATCCATGAGCTGCTCCTCACCAATCCTATCATTCAGCATAGGCCTAATGTTGAGCTTGGCAAACAAACTTCCCACATCATCTAACTGCATCTCTACCCTTAAAGCTCTAAGATCCACCAACTCCTTTCGACTTAAAGCATCCGCAACCACATTAGCTTTACCAGGATGGTAGTCAATGGTACAGTCATAATCCTTCAAGAGCTCCACCCAACGCCGTTGCCTACCATTCAGCTCCTTTTGATCCATAAGGTGCTTAAGACTCTTGTGATCGGTCATGATCTTAAACGTCTCACCATACAAATAATGCCTCCACAACTTCAAGGCGAACACCACTGCAGCTAACTCCAAATCATGGGTTGGGTAATTCACCTCATGCACCCTAAGCTGTCGGGAGGCATAAGCGACAACCTTCCCATTCTGCATCAACACACAGCCCAATCCTTGCAAAGACGCATCACTAAACACCACATACTCTCCACCTTCTACTGGCAAAGTCAACACCGGAGCTGAAGTCAACTTCTTCTTCAACTCCTCAAAGCTCCTCTGACATTCCTCGCTCCACTCATACTTCGACTCCTTCCTCAACAACTTATGTAAAGGAGACGCTATGGTAGAGAACCCCTCTACAAACCTTCGGTAGTAACCAGCTAACCCCAAGAAGCTCCTCAGTTGCGACACATCCTTAGGTGGAGACCAATTAACCACCGCTTCAATCTTCTTTGGGTCAACCTCCACGCCTCTTTTAGAAACCACATGCCCAAGAAACAATACTTCTTCCAACCAAAAGGCACACTTCAAGAACTTGGCAAATAGTTGCTGCTCCCTCAACCTATGAAAAACAATCCTCAAGTGCTCCTCATGCTCCTTCCTAGTCTTAGAATAAATGAGGATATCATCGATGAACACTATCACGAACTTATCCAAATATTCATGGAAGACCTTGTTCATGAGAGCCATGAACGCGGCGGGAGCATTGATGAGACCAAACGGCATTACCAGAAACTCATAGTGTCCATAGCGGGTCCTAAAGGCTGTCATTGGCACCGATCCTTCCTCCACCTTCAACTGGTGATAACCCGACCTCAAGTCTATCTTCGAGAACACTTCAGCCCCTTGCAATTGATCGAAGAGATCATCTATCCTTGGAAGTGGGTAACGATTCTTGATCGTCGCCTTGTTCAACCGCCTATAGTCAATACACATCCGCATCGACCCATCCTTCTTCTTCACAAACAACACCGGTGCCCCCCACGGTGATACGCTTGGGCGGATGAACCCCTTATCCAAGAACTCCTGTAATTTCTCCTTCAACTCCTTTAACTCCGCCGGTGCCATGCGATAAGGTGGAATAGAGATTGGAGCAGTTCCAGGAACCAGCTCTATATTGAACTCCACCTCACGCTCGATCGGTGCTCCGGGTAGTTCCTCAAACACATCCGCAAACTCCCGAGCTACTGGTACCTTCTCCAACTCCTCATTCTGCTCAACTGATACCTGCACCAATAAAGCCTCACACCCTTCTTGGATCAGAGAGAAGGCTTGCATTGCTGAAATTACCCCCATAGGTGCGGATTCTCTCTTCCTAACACCCTTGAACACCACTTGACCAACACCCCCCACCTGAAGCAACACCTCCTTCTTCTGGCAATCAAGCAAGGCCCCATGCCTAGCCAACCAATCCATGCCGAGAATAACGTCGAATTCATTGAAAGGAAGCACCACCAAATCAGCCAAGAACTCTACACCTCCCACTAACACTTTACACCCTCTACAGACTCTATCCACCCGAACAGAAGTCCCCAAAGGAGTTCTGACGCCCCAACTAACACCCAAACTACTAGCTACAACACCCAAACTACTCAAACATTTCTCAGATACAAAGGAATGGGTTGACCCCGAATCAAACAAAGCGTAAACGAAAGATCTAAGATGGAGATCATACCGGTCACCACGTCGTTCGCATTCTCTGCCGCACCTTTAGTGAGAGCGTACAACCTCCCTTGGTCTCCTCCAGCTCCAACAGGCATGGCGTTAGCACCTGTTCCTCGGCCAGCACTCACAACTCCTCGCCCCATACTACCTCTAACTCTGCCTCCATAGCTCCTAGATGAAGCCCTAGGCCCCTGCACCGATCCCACAGACTGTGCTGGTGCAGCACTCCTCCTCGGACAGATGTTACTCCTATGACCCGGCTGTCCACAAGTGTAGCAGGTCACCGGAGCTGATCTCAGTAAATGATATTCCCCAAAATGTGGCTTCTTGCAGATACCACACATCGGCAACCCTCTCGATGCTCCACTTCTACTCGCCGGTCCCGCCCTACGGCAGGTAGCACTCCTATGACCGGGGAGACCACAGGTATAACAAACCATCACACCCCTCTGTGGAGCAGACTGCGCACCTCGAAAGTCGGAGTAAGATGTCTGAGCCCTCTTAGCCGGGTGGCTATGAGTGACCGAGGGAGAAGGCTGAGTCGACGCCTTCCTCTTCTTCTCTTCCTTCTTCTTGTTCTCCAGCCTTTCCCTTTCTAAAGCCGCTGCCTTAACTGACACAAGGCTCCCCATATCAGCGGTGGTGACTCCCTCCTGAATCTCCACTCTCAACCCATTCTTGAACTTGGTAATGAGCTTCCTCTCCCGGTTGGCCCGCTCATCATACCACTTAGAGAGAGAAGTGAACTCTATGTAATATGCCAGAACGGACTTATCCCCTTGCTCCAAACTCATGAACTCCTTGGCTTTCTCCTCACGCCAAAGGTCCGGGCAAAACTGATCACGAAACACCTCCACAAACTCATCCAACTCCATCTCTGGCGGAACCACTCGACTCTGTGGCATCGACCTCCACCAATTCAGTGCATGCCCCTTAAGCAGAAAAGTCATTGCCTGCACCTTCAACCCTTCCTCAAGTTCCATTTGCAGGAACTTGTACTCACATTCCTGGAGCCACTGCTCTGCCACCTCAGGATCAGCTGCTTCCCCAATGAACTCCCCAAAATTCCATCCCTTCAACAGACTCGGCTGAAACCTAGGAGCTCCTCCTCCAAAACCCGAGTTCCCAGTGGACCTACTTCCCCTTGCATGACTGGATTCACTACAGGAGGACATTAACCATTTCAGTTGACCGCTCAAGAAACTTCAAACAACTCAATTCACCACTTGATTTCAAAACATCCCACCCATTTAAAACAGTTTGACAAAAACCCTTGGAATGTCAGTCCCGTACCGATGTCTCATCCTCCCTCCCAACGAGGTTAATTACTCCCCAAAGAGAGAAGATAATCAACCGGTACAGCAGCGACAAACCAGGCTCTGATACCATTTGTAACACCCGTCCCGAATAAACCCGAGTAAACCTGTGGTTGAACCGGTCCCAGGTACTATCGAGTAAAAACAAGGGTAAAATAGTGAAATTGGCGGTGATCAAAAGACAATAAAAACATAAGAGGCCTCATAAAAATGTGAAACTGGAATCCGGGTACAATCCAAACCATCATAAATCCCCCAATCCAACCATAAACCAGAAAGTACATAAAAACCCCCAAAATCACATAGTCAACTGAAATGAACAGAAAAGTCAACTCCGCGTAATCCCAGTCTTCACCTCATGGCTTCCGTCCAGAACTTCACGAAATCAACCTCGAACTCAAACTCCTCAGCCACCTCTACTAGCCACAAGATCCTGAAAGGGGAAAAGGGATCAATTCCCTATTGAAATTGAGTGAACCCACTGGGCCTACCTACACGTTGTCCTATTCTATGGAGTGGTCCCAACTCCGCACAAGACATTCAACAATGGAACCAAACCCAACCCCCCTTTCCATATTTTAATTCCCTAAAAACAGTTTAGGTGATCACGTTGGTCAGTTCTTGTTCTCAAGCACAATTCATAGCATTAGAATAACACAGAACTAATACATCAATCCACGACAGACACAGCATCATCACAACACAACCATCAACCAAGTCATAACCACAACCACAAGCACACAACCGTTCACATTCACATTATCTAGGTGAGTTATTAGGCGCCAAGGAGTTGTCCACACCACCACCGCCGGCCATCACATCATCCAGACGCATCCACTAGGGATCCTTCCACGAAGGAGAACGACATCCGACGCATCCTCAAGGGATCCTTCCACTAAGGAGAACGACAACCATCCTTGATATCCAACCAAGGGATTCACCCCAGTGAATCAGACTCAAACCATCGGTATTTCGGGTGGGGCAGTGTGGGCTCCTTCAGGTTCTACTTTCACATACAAGTTTTAACATAGAACTTCCAACTCATCACAATTCATCCACAACCACAACCCAATTCACACCATCCACATTATAACACCATTCACCACGCACACGTATTCCATCCGATACACGCCCCTGTCACATCTCAACCACAATCAATAAAGGTAACCGGCTAGCTCACCGGCCACCCCCACCTGCAAGTACAGGGGAGGCCATGTCATGAGTCTAGGGGTCACCCACCTGTCCCTCATACTCTGAGCGACCCCACATTGGCAGGGCAACTCTCCTGCATCCACAACCAGCAATTCATAATATCATAGCACCTGCACTCATTTCCCAACCATCCTAATTCTCATTTCTATGTCAATCCATTACTTGATTCACTTCAGCTCACACCCAACCCCAAATCATAGCAATCAACAACAACAATCAATCACGGCAATCATCAATAGCAATCAAGTACATTCACAGAACAGTTTATCCCCTTTTACGCTCATCATTTTCATGCATAACCTAGGTTTTGTTCTAAGTCCAATTGAAGCTCCTCACGCTGTCCAAACTACTTACACAACGCTAAGCCCTCACCTAGAATAGAAGACGAGGCTCTAATCGTCTTCTAGTTCCCCAGAAACTCGATTTCCAACCACCAAACTCGTAGCTCTACCCTTCCTTACTGCTCACGACCTACACCCAGAAACCCAAAATGGAGGTTAGCGATCTCTTCTCCTCGTCGCTACGAATCCATAGCAACAAACGGAACTCAATTCCGACCTCTACAGCTCCCGGAATCACCCTTCGAAGATTGCTCGCTCTAGGTTCGTCAATGGCTTTTCGGGGAGAGAGAAAGGGGAAAGAAGTTATGAATTTCCGTGCAAATCCGTCCTTTTATGCACGAAAAGTGCGCCTGGCATGTCAAAATGTGCGCCGGCGCACATTGACCCCTAAAAGGCGCACATTTTGAATATTCCGCCGAAAGTTTGCTGAATTAATTGAAAAGTGCGCCTGGCACTTCTAAAAGTGCGCCTGCGCACTTCAGGGCCCAAAATCGGCACTTTTTGGTGCATCACCATTCCCCTCTTTGCAACTTCGACCCAACTTAAACCCGAATGACCCAAAACTCAAGGGGAGCTTAAGAGCACTGATTCCAGTACCCTAGCCTACCGATCTTGAGTTCCAAACCGTTTGGTTGAGCGGGGATGTTACAATAGATGCTAGCTTCTTCCATGTTTTTCACTCCATATTTGATCACCTGTGATTGTGGCTAGAGATTAGATGGAAATCCAATTCGAAATCTTGTGTAAAAAGTTATAACTAGCTAGGATCAAGTGGCTAAATTGGTTAAATCAAGTAATTAAGTGTTGCAAATCAATGCTAAGTTTTTGAAGTGCTGAAAATAGAGCTAGGCAAGCCCGACACCTAAGTGAAGTGTTCGGGTTGAGCACTAGCAAAGGCACAAATACTGTGAGCTAGGCAGGTCCAACACCTAAGTGAAGTGTTCGGTATCGAGCACTAGTATGCAGTAAATAAATTGAACGAAGAAGTTGAAACTTGAAATAAATGATTGTTTAAAATCGGTCCTAGCTAGAACATGTAACGTACAGATCTAGAAACGGATGAAGTCGAGTCGATAGCCACGTCACTTTTCCTACCTCCGCGTCCACATCATGGCTAAAGCTTAGAGTCTTTTTGATTAGAATTGGTGTTATCGTAGTCGGTTAATTATGATTAATTGTTTTGCCAAGAAACGAGCTTTGTTAAAACCACTACTTGAAGTGTGCAGAAATTAGTGAGATCGAAAACTTGTTTGGTTGATGTTCTTGCATGTGTAGGTCACTTTTTCTACGTGGAACAGTCTAAACCAAACTGTTAGAATTGAATCTCGGTTTAATCTCGTGTCATTTGTGAATTTGAGTGTTTTCTAGTTCAGTTTGCTTGAGGACAAGCAAAAGCTTAAGTGTGGGGTATTTGATGACACTCGATTTGACGTGATTATCAACCTCATTTAAGCGACATTTCCTTGCTTGAAATGTGGTTTTAGGGGTAAAATAGCGAATATTCACTCAACTACCCTATTTCCTACCGATTTGGTTACTTTGGCCCTTTTCGGGTCTATTTGATGGTTTTCTAGTGTTTTTATGTTAGCACAAGGTTTTTGCCGTCAAATAAAGTAGCCATGGACGTGTCTAAGGCATAGGAACATCGAGGAACTGAATCGGAATCGATCAAAGGAGCCAATCAAAGTCAAACCGAAAATCTGCCCATTCACACTTACACATTCGGCGAAAACAAGCTCACATCTTCGGCGAAAATAACAGTGTAAACCAACTGATGTCAAGAGAAGAACATCTTCGGCGAAAAGAGCCCAGTGTTTTCGGCGAAGATGCAAGGGAAAATCACTGGCGCCAACAGAAGGTATTTTCGGCGAAATTGATCAACTGCTCGGACCGAAGATAGAGTACAGAGAAATCAGCCGGCGGTGTTTTCAATTGCAAGAATATTTTCGGCGAAAATACTTCATTATTTTTGGCGAAAATCCCTTCCAAATCTGGCGCTGTATTGGAAACCCTAAAACGTACCTATTTAAAGAAGCAGCCGGCAGCCAAAGGAGGGGGGACAACAAACGAACAATTCATTATTCTTATTTTCTCAAATCAGACTTTTGAGAGTCAGCCGACTCTAGGGTCGATAGATAGAGTTTAGAGAGTTCGAAGATCCGTGGAGAGATCGTGACGCCATCCTTCCACCTCGGAGAACTCGGAGCTTAAAGTTGAAGATCCAGGAGATTGAAGCTTCGCGGGAGTCGTCAGAATTAGGTTTTTCAGTTCTTATCTGTTCTTCCTCTGTATGATGATCTTCATTGTTGCCTTTGATTCTCTTGTATCTGATATGAGTAACTGAACTTGTAGAGCTTAGATTAGATGAACCCTAAGTGACCCAGGGCTTTAAAGCGGTCACGGATCGGCGGTAATTAGATTCAAAGTTCAATCAGTTTCTCTTTGCATGTTTGATTCGTTCTTCATTGTTCATGTTTCTTGTCTGGATTGATCCCCTAGATTAGATTCTTGTTAAGCTAAGGATAGAAGCGAACGCTCGCCTTACTTTAGAACATCGAATTGAACAATTAACCTTATAATTGGAGCGTGCCTTTCGTAGGAACCGGTTAGGGTTAATCCACTGCAAGAGTAACTCATAAATCATTAGTAATTACACCAGTTAATTAAGTCATTGCGAGAGGCGACCGTACCCGGGCGGCTAGTTAATCTTGGCAGTTAGAACGGATAGAGCGAACGTTCGCCGGTCTTAAACCTAAGGGTAAGGAGTTATGGTGGTGTATAGAAACCGATTGAGTTAGAATTGAAAACCGCTGATCTTGTGATTGCCGTTGCTCTGGTGATCTAAGGGGAATTCGAAATCTAAGTTCGTCTATCTTCCCGTTAGTCAATCTTTTAATCTTTCCGTCTTTTGTTTTCCTTTGCTTAATAGATTAGAAGTCGTGGAACTCACACCACGCACAACGTGTTTTAACCTGAGTAATTTGCCAGCTTCTTCAAAGTAGTCGATTAGAAGAAACCTCGAGTCGAATACGATCTGCTATACGCTTTTTCTTAGCATTAGTAGTTTTTATTTGGTTGAACGCATCACAACGACACGTTCACCACCACCGCAAGTTGAGACCGTGCAACGAGGTAGAAACGTTGGGAACCGGGGTGGAAAAGTACTTTGACCCGTCGGCTATATAACAGCCGGGAACCAGAAGTGTCCAGTCGAAGACGCCATGCCAAGAGATGGATGCTCTTGATGATAAGTCGATCCTTCAGTATCACAACATGCAGATACAACAAGGGTTTCAGAACAAAGTTCTATCAAAGGGGGTTTATTTCATAAAAGTTGTGTTTACAAAGTGAGGCCGGCGGCCTCTATTTATAGGTGAGGAAACAAGCTCTCCTCCCTAAACACTACTTCCTAAATAATAATAAAATAAAGAGTCCTACTTCAAAAGAATCCTAAAACCCCTAAATAAGCCTACTAAAAAGGAATAAAACATAAAATAATAGTTGTAGTCTTTAAAGCAGAATAAAAGACCTAAATTAGGTCAGAAACCCTAATTCGGCCACGATTGGGCTGCTCGGCCCAATTGGGCCATGGTGGCGGTCGTGGGCCCGACCGGCCGGGCGCCGGGCTTGCTTCGGGCGGCGGTTGCGGGCTTCGTGCTCCGGGCTGCTTCAGTGGCGAGGTCCTTGTCCATAAGTCATGTTCTTCATGATCGGCACCATAGAACTCATTTGATCTGCCCGGCTGCCGGTTTAGGGCTTGAATATGGCCTATCCGAGGCTCTTTATGCCTTGTGTGAGGTCCTAGGGCCTTATCTTTGCCTGGTGACCCTGGTGGGGTGTAGGAGTACCGGTTGGCATCAGGGCAGCATTGTTGGATCTCATCATCTACTCTAGATTAGTTCTGTGAGGACACAGAACCATTTCAGTGTGGGGTAGGAGTCTAGGATTATGCATGATCTTGTTTGCTATCTATGATTATGTGGTTCAAATTTGAAATTTCTCTAGCATAGAATTGCTCAATTCTTGACTTTTGATGTTAAATTGACTTCAATTTTGAACAATGACGTCTAGACTGTTCCACTTAGAACCTGTAACCAATGTGTCAGAACTGATATTAAATGAGTCTAGGTCAGAACAGATCATAAATCACTCTTGTAGTTGAACTTGAATTAATTGAATTGATTGACTTGTTAATAACAGAGCTCGATAACACCGTTCTAAGATGATAAATGCTAGCTTCTCCCATGTTTTTCCACTCCATATTTGTTCACCTGTGATTGTGGCTTCAGATTAGGCGGAAATCCAATTCAAAGTCTTTTGTAACAAGTTATAACTAGCTAGGATCAAATGGCTAAATTGTTAAATCAAGTAATAAAGTTGTGCAAATCAATGCTAAATTCTTTAAAGTGCTGAAAATAAAGCTAGGCAAGCCCGACACCTAAGTGAAGTGTTCGGGTTGAGCACTAGCATAAGCACAAATACTGTGAGCTAGGCAGGTCCAACACCTAAGTGAAGTGTTTGGTATCGAGCACTAGTATGCAGTAAATAAATTGAAGGAAAAAGTCGAAACTTGAAATAAATTATTGTTTAAATCGGTCCTAGCTAGAACATGTAACGTGCAGATCTAGAAATGGATGAAGTCGAGTCAATAGCCACGTCACTTTTCCTACCTCCGCGTCCACATCATGGCTAGAGGTTAAAGTCTTTTTGATTAGAATCAGTGTTATCATAGTCGGTTAATTATGATTAATTGTTTTGCCAAGAAACGAGCTTTGTTAAAACCACTACTTGAAGTGTGCAGAAATTAGTGAGATCGAAAACTTGTTTGGTTGATGTTCTTGCATGTGTAGGTCACTCTTTCTACGTGGAACAGTCTAAACCAAATTGTTAGAATTGAATCTCAGTTTAATATCGTGTCATTTGTGAATTTGAGTGTGTTCTAGTTGAGTTTGCTTGAGGACAAGCAAAAGCTTAAGTGTGGGGTATTTTGATGACACTCGATTTGACGTGATTATCAGCCTCATTTAAGCGACATTTCCTTGCTTAAGACATGGTTTTTAGGGTAGAATAACGAATATTCAATCAATTGCCCTATCTCGTGCCATTTGTGTTACTTTGACCCGTTTCGGGTCTATTTGATGGTTTTCTAGTGTTTTTATGATAGCACAGGTTTTTGCCGTCAAATAAAGTAGCCAAGGACGTGTCTAAGGCGTTGGAACCTCGAGGAATCGCACCGGAATCGATCCAAGGAGCCAACCGAATCAAACAAACTCCTACCCCGGTTTAGAAAGGAGTTTTCGCCGAAAATACCTCAGCATTTTTGTCGAAAATATCAGTACAAATCGACTGATGCTCATCAAAAGAAGTTTTCGGCGAAAACCCTAAGTTTTCGATCGAAAACTATTGGACCGAAATTTACAGAAGAAATCAGCCGGCGGACCATCCATTTACAAAGGAATTTTCGCCGAAAATCCTTCAGTATTTTCGGCGAAAATATCCGTTAAAATCTGGCGGTTTAGGGTTAAGTATAAATATGATGGGCTGCAGGATAGCGGTCAATCAAATAACTACCAAGCTGTGAAGCTAGGGTAGATCGTATTCCAGGGGTTTCCTCTACTTCCTTACTTAAAGGTGTTGGCAATTTAATTCAAGTTTAAACACAAGTTATGCGTGGTGTGAGTTCCACGACTTCTATACTAAAAGTTGCAAAGATAAATTGAAATGAAATTAGAACGAAGAAAAAGTAAAGATTGATTTATTGACGAAAAAGATGACAGACAGGCTTAGACTTCGAATTCCCCTTAGATTACCAGAGCAGCAGCAGTCAACAGACCAGCGATTTTCGATTCTAGTTCATTCAGTTCACAGACACCATCATAACTCCTGACCCTTAGGTTTAAGACTGGCAAACGTTCGCTCTATCCAATCTAGCTACCACGATTAATTAGCCGCCCGGGTATGGTCGCCTCTCGCAACGACTTAACTTAACTGGTGCAAATACTAGTGATTGATGAGTTACTTTAGCAATGGATCAACCCTAATCGGTTCCTACGAAAGACACGCTCCAATTATAAGGTTGATTGTTCGATTTGGTGTTTTAAAGTAACGCGAGCGTTCGCTTCTATCCTTAGCTTAACAAGAATCTAATCTAGGTGGCCAAACCAGACAAGAAACGCAGAAAAGAAGAACAAATCAAACATGAAAGATGAAACTGAATGAACTTCGAATCTAATCACCGCCGATCCGTGACCGCTTTAAACCCTGGGTCACTTAGGGTTCATCTAATCTAAGCTACACAAGTTTAGCTACTCATATTCAATACAGAAGAATCGAAGACAGACAAAGAATACATCTCAAGTAGGAAAACAGAGAAGAACTGTAAAACCTAATTTCGATGTTCGCTGGCAGCTTCACTCTGCTGGATCTTCCACTCCTAGCACTGGCTCTCTGAGAAGGATGGATGGCGTCACGACCCGTTCCTGGCTCTTCGAACCCTATCTACTCGACTTCTGTCTCCCCTCTCTGTTCTCTGTTGTATGTCGTAAGTGAAAAGTGTTCCCGTTATTAGCCGCCGATTTATGTATTTATACTGAACCGATAATTCCTTAATTTCCCTTGGGATTTTCGCCGAAAATCTAAGGATATTTTCGGCGAAAATATCTGCTTAAATGGGGCTTCATCCGTCTGTTTCTTCCGGTTGGTTCTGCTTGGAGTTTTCGCCAAATATGGTAATGTATTTTCGCCGAAAACTTTCTCTTAATCAGGTCAGTGAATTACTTCTTCCATTTTCGGCGAAAACCCAAGGGTATTTTCGACGAAAATATATGTATAAACCGAGCAGGAATTTGTTTGAACTTGAACTTAAACCTGGGTCACTTAGGGTCATCTAATCTAAGCTACACAAGTTTAGCTACTCATATTCAATACAGCAGAATCGAGGACAGACAAAGAATACATCTCAGGTAGGAAGACAGAGAAGAACTGTAAAACCTAATTTCGATGCTTCCTGGCAGCTTCAATCTGCTGAGTCTTCAACTCCTAGCACTGGCTCTCCGAGATGGATGGATGGCGTCATGATCCGTTCCTGGCTCTTTGAACTCTATCTACTCGCCTTGTCTCTCTCTCCGTCTTGGTTTTTGTGTGTGTGTTAAGTGATTGACAAAAGTGTCCGTCCCCCCTCTTACATTAGCCGCCGAGTTCTGTATTTATATCAACCCGAAATTTTCTGATTTCAACTGGGATTTTCACCGAAAATAGTAGAGGAATTTCGGCAAAAACTTCTTCCTACTCGGGGCAGTGGATTCCTTCTTTCGTTTTCGGCGAAAACCCAAGGGTGTTTTCGCCGAAAATACATGTGTAAATGGGGTAGGCGTTTTCTTTGACTTGAGCGATTTCTCCGGTTGATTTATGTGTGATTCTTCGGGGTTCCAACTTCTAAGACACGTCCTTGGCTACCGTATTCGATGGCAAAAACATGTGCTAACATAAAAACACTAGAAAACCATCAAATAGACCCGAAACGGGCCAAGGTAACACAAATGGCACGAAATAGGGCAATCGATTGAATATTCGTTATTCTACCATAAAAACCATGTCTTAAGCAAAGAAATGTCGCTTAAATGAGGCTGATAATCACGTAAAATCGAGTGTCATCAAATACCCCACACTTAAGCTTTTGCTTGTCCTCAAGCAAACTGAACTAGAACACACTCAAATTCATAAATGACACGAGATTAAACTAAGATTCAATTCTAACAATTTGGTTTAGACTGTTCCACGTAGAAAGAGTGACCTACACATGCAAGAACATCAACCAAACAAGTTTTCGATCACACTAATTTCTGCACACTTCAAGTACTGGTTTTAACAAAGCACATTTCTTAGCAGAACAATTAATCATAATTAGCCGACTACGATAACACCAACTCTAATCAAAAAGACTTTAAGCTCTAGCCATGGTGTGGACGCGGAGGTAGGAAGAGTGACGTGGCTATCGACTCGAGTTCATCCGTTTCTAGATCTGTACGTTACATGTTCTAGCTAGGACCGATTTAAACAACAATTTCTTTCAAGATTCGAACTTTCTTTAATTTATTTACTGCATACTAGTGCTCGATACCAAACACTTCACTTAGGTGTTGGACCTGCCTAGCTCACAGTATTTGTGCCTATGCTAGTGCTCAACCCGAACACTTCACTTAGGTGTCGGGCTTGCCTAGCTTTGATTTTTCAGCACTTTAAAGAACTTTAGCATTGATTTGATTCACTCAATTACTTGATTTCACCATTTAGCCACTTAATGATAGCTAGTTATAACTTTTTACACAAGATTTCGAACTGGATTTCCGTCTAATCTCAAGCCACAATCACAGGTGATCAAATATGGAGTGAAAACATGGAAGAAGCTAGCGTTTATCATCTTAGAATGGTGTTATCGAGCTCTGTTATTAACAAGTCAATCGATTCAATTAATTCAAGTTTCAACTACAGAAGTGATTTATGATCTGTTCTGACCTAGACTCATTTAATATTAGTGCCAACACATTGGTTACAGGTTCTAAGTGGAACAGTCTAGACGTCATTGTTTAAAATTGAAGCCAATTTCACATCAAAAGTCAAGAATTGAGCAATTCTATGCTAGAGAGACTGGACAGGAATCACGAGGCACACGAGGATAGGCAATCAAGATCATGCATGGTTATCTAACACCCTACCCCACACTTAAACTGTTTTGTGTCCTCACAGGACTAAACTAAAGTAGAGAGATACGAAGAACCTGGAAGGTGATGGTCGGTGTAGCGGATGAGCACGGAGAGTCCGGAATGAAGCAGAGTAGCTACTCAAGTTCCTACAAAAACAAAAACAACAAAAAGATCAAAAGGATACCGAGACAAGTGTCCCGGATCCACACAGAATAAATTGGGTAGAAACCCGAAAAGAAGAAAGAAAAGAAAAGGAAAGGGATAGAAACAACCTGATCACTGTTCCGCGGGAGGGGGTGTAGTGGGATTGGCGAACCGCTGCTCCATCTGCTGTCGCCATGCGAGCTCGTCCTTGTGTCTGGCTGACTGGTCGGCCATGAATTGCTGTAGAGTGGACCAACGCTCGTTCTGAGTCTCTTCATGTGCTACTCGGTCCTTCTGCCATTGCAACGAACCAGCCGAGTAGTCTAGCTGCCACTTCTCAATACGCGCCAGCCTTTCATTCATCTCCGCGGTAATTTGCGCTCGTGGAGGTGGCCGTTCAACCGGCTGTGGAATGCGGTGAGGAAGTGGTTCGCAATGCTTGAAATCCAATGACAGGTCGATGCCCCGTGCTATGGCGAGGTGAGCACCTATATGCTCAATCGGGATACGAGGGATATCGGGGCCCCATTTGTCACCGAGCTGGAGATTGTCGATCAGAAGTGAAATGAAAGGTCCCCCCGGAAGCTCAGAAGGGAGCTTCTTGGTTGTAGTGCGCTTGTGAAAGAATCGTGCAAGCCACCATCCGGGATGGAAGTTGGCATCCTCCTCTAAAGCACGGAAGAGAACGAGATCTTCCAGGGAAACATGGTTACGGCCTGTCTTGCTGCAAAAACACAAAGACTGCACCCAAACATAATGTAAGAACTTAAGAATAGGGTGAACAATATCACCTACCGTGGGGTTGACAATAGGCTCGATCTCGATTAGGCCAGCGACCCACCTCCACACGTCTGGGTACGGAGTACTCGTGATGGAGTAGGTGTCTGCGAAACCAACAGATGTATCTTGGAGGTTGGCGTGTGGATCCAGCAGGTGGCCAAACTCGTGGAGTGACTTCTCGTGGAGAACACCACCGAGGCGAAAGGATACGAATTTCTGATCACGTATGGGCTTCGGAGTGAGACGACAGAATCAACTCCATAACTCTTGAAGGGTGACAAGTGGGTAGGGGGAACCATGAGCGGTCAGAACTCGCAAACCGGCTTTATGAAGGGCGGTGTCAATGGTGGAGTGCCAAGCCGGATTGTGCGCCTTGAGACTGTCTAGAGAAAGAACTGCCACTTTAGCTGGAGGGATGTCTTTGATCTTCTGAAAGATCTCTATTTGGTGCGGCTCCAGAGCGGCGATGAAGGGATGTACGACCCCATTGGCAGGTGTAGGAATAGAGGAAATGGGAGTCGCAGGGGTTGGCGCATCCTCGGGGATGATGGCCACAGCCGACGATGATGGTACAGTTGGGGCTGGTGGTCGGCGGTATGGTGTTCGGCTCTGGCGAGCAGAGGATCGCTGCGCTCTATCTGCACTGGTAGTCTTAAAACGTTTGGGAGCCCTGTAAAACATAACTCAGAGAAGACCAGCATCAGATGACAAGAATCTTACCCCACACTTAAACTGTCAAGGTGGGGTAAACAAAGTAACCGAGAGATCATTGAATCGAGATAAAGCAATAAAGAGCAGTCAATTCATTTAGCAAGCATGAGGAATAACGCACATCGACAATCACAGAGCACGAAAGAATTCATTAGCACGATCGCACAGACAACAATTCACGAGGTGAAATAGATCAAATTGTAATTTCTCAAACCTAGCCAACCGACATCGAAACAGCAATCAAGAGAATCGAGGAAGAAACAAAAAAGACAACCCAAGTCAATCTTGCCAAAAACCGAAAGTCAAAAAGCCAAAAGATTCAAAATCAAGGGCTGAACAACTAACCGGGAAGACATGATTCGAGAAAACGATAGGAAATCCGAGGAATCGAAGAAAACTTGAAAGCTAGGTCGGCTGGAACCGGAGCTGAAAAGCACCGATTCTAGGGTTTGAAATTGGGGCTCGACAAGGGGAAAGGGTGACTCTCGGCGGCGGCGGCTAAGGAAACGGTGGCGGCGGCTGATCGGTGGCAAGAAAGCGGCGGCGGTGGTCAGAGAGCGAGAGGAGGGGTTTGAACAGAGAGAGCGGTGCAAAGAGAGTGTTTTCGGGGGGGGGGGGGAAACTGTTTTCGCGAAAAAAAATAAAGAACCGAGGGGGTTTTATATTGACCAAAATCAACAAAATATTCGGCGAAAATAATGGAGTTTTTTTCGGTGAAAATTTCTTTCAAAACGAAAAAAAACGGTTCGGCGAAAAGTGTGATGGATTTCGGCGAAAAGTGGCGGCGGAGAGAAACAGGAGAAAACAGGTTGATTTGAACTCGAGTTTTCGGCGAAAGTAATGGGACATTTTCGCCGAAAATTCACTTGAAAATGGTCGGCAGTCTTCTCTCTTTTTTTTTTCGAAAGGGTTTAAAACAAAAATGACTCAAAACAAGAAAATAACTGACTCTAGCCGTGGGTTGCCTCCCACGAAGCGCTCTTGTTTAACGTCCGTGAGCCAGACGATACCTGGATTCGTGTCAGCATTCCACAACAAGGTAGTGCACGTCTATGGAAGAGACAGCTAACCCTTGCAGATACTTCTTAAGCCTATGCCCGTTGACCACAAGCGGCTCTTGATCGTGCAATTTAATGTAGACGCTGCCTAAGGGTGTCTGTCGGAACACGGTATAAGGGCCAGACCATCGGGATTTCAACTTACCCGGGAACAGTTTCAAGCGAGAGTTATATAAGAGCACTTCTTCTCCGGGATAGAACTGCTTGATCGTCTTCAATTGAGAGTCATGAATTTTCTTGGTGCGTTCTTTATACAACTTCGTGCTCTCATATGCGTGAAGTCGGTGCTCCTCAAGCTCCGCGATCTGGTTATGGCGGTTGTTACCTGCTACTGCATAGCTCATGTTCAACTATTTATTAGCCCAAAATGCCTTGTGCTCAAGCTCAACTGGTAAATGACATGCCTTGCCATAGACCAGCTGATACGGTGAGGTACCGATGGGAGTCTTATAGGCAGTTTGATACGCCCATAAGGCGTCATTGAGCTTAGATGACCAGTCCTTGCGAGACCGGCCAACTGTCCTATCAAGAATCCGCTTCAGCTCACGGTTCGTCACTTCCGCCTGACCATTCGCTTGAGGATGGTAAGCCATGGACATTCGGTGGGTGACGCCAAAGCGTTTGCACACCCGGTCGAATTGCCCGTGGAAGTGGGTGCCCCTATCGCTTATGATGAAGCGAGGTGAACCGAAATGCATGAAAAGACGGGTAAGGAACCGACCCACCACTCTAGAATCATTAGTGGGTAAAGCTTCAGCCTCAGCCCACTTAGAAACGTAATCAACGGCTACAAGAATGTACTTGTTTCCGTTGGAGGGCGTGAACGGACCCATAAAATCGATTCCCCAAACATCAAAAATTTCAACAGTTAAAGAAACAATTTGGGGCATCTCATTACGGTATGAGATGTTACCTGATCGCTGGCACGCATCACAACGTCGAGCAAAAACATCGCAATCACTAAAGATCGAGGGCCAGTAGAAACCTGTTTCGAGTACCTTCCTCGCAGTGCGGTTGCTTCCGAAGTGTCCTCCAAACTATCCTTCATGGCATTTACGAATGATGTCAGCTGCTTCAGGGTAAGAGACACATCTCCGGATCATTCCGTCAAGACTGATGCGGTATAAGAATGGCTCATCCCAGAAATATGACTTGGCTTCTTTAAAGAGCTTCTTGCGTGCATTGTAATCCAGCTCAGGAGGTACAATGCCGTGAGAGAGGTAATTAGCTAGGGTCGCATACCATGGTTCTTCCGAGTTGGTAGCATTACTCAGATCTTGAGCGTGAGGGATTGCCCAGGGCTCAATAGCTATGCTGTTAACCTGTTCAAATGTCTCAACACGCAACAGCTCGTCAGGGAAGGAATCATTGATAGGGGTGGTAGGCTTACCTGCCTGTGATTCCTCGAGGCGAGAAAGATGATCCGCTGCTAGGTTCTCTGCTCCTTTCTTGTCTTTTATTTCTATGTCGAATTCTTGAAGAAGGAGGATCCATCGGATGAGACGTGGCTTTGAATCCTACTTGGCTAAAAGATGGCGCAGAGCGGCGTGATCTGTGTAGACAATGGTATGTGAAAGAACCAGATACTGTCTAAACTTATCAAAGAGAAAACGATAGCCAGAAGCTCTTTCTCCGTAGTAGTGTAGTTTCTCTGAGCATCATTGAGTGTCTTGCTCGCAAAGTAGATTGGATGAAATCTCTTCTCCTTTCTCTGACCAAGAACCGCGCCAACGGCGAAATCACTAGCATCGCACATGATCTCGAATGGAAGATTCCAATCTGGTGCTTGAAGAATTGGTGCGGTGGTAAGTTGAGTCTTCAGAGTCTCAAAGGCTTCGAGACAGGCGTTTTCAAAGACGAAAGGAACATCTGTCTCAAGGAGCTTCGTCATTGGAAGAGTGATCTTGGAGAAATCCCTGATGAATCTCCGGTAGAATCCAGCATGACCGAGAAAACTTTGAACTGTTTTAACTGAGGTCGGCGGTGGTAGGCTGGCAATGGTCTCAAGCTTATCACGATCGACTTCTATACCGGTCTTAGATATCCTGTGGCCTAGAACAATGCCTTCTGTAACCATGAAATGACATTTCTCCCAACTAAGAGCTAGGTTGGTCTCCTCACAACGAGCTAGCACCTTGTCCAGATTAGCTAGACACTTGGAAAATGAATCTCCATAGACGGAGAAGTCGTCCATGAACACCTCCACCACATTCTCTACCAAATCTCTAAATATTGCAAGCATGCACCTCTGAAAGGTAGCAGGCGCATTACATAAGCCAAAAGGAATACGACGGTAAGCAAACGTACCAAACGGGCATGTGAAGGTCATCTTCTCCTGATCAGCAAGCTCGATGGGGATCTGAAAGTAACCGGACATCCCGTCTAAGAAGCAGTAGTATTCATGACCAACCAATCGTTCAAGCATCTGATCAATGAACGGCAGTGGAAAGTGATCCTTCTTGGTGGCATCATTTAATCGTCGATAATAGATACAGACTCTCCATCCGGTAACTGTTCGGGTAGGAATGAGTTCACCCTTTGGATTAGGGATGACTGTGATTCCTCCTTTCTTTGGAACGACTTGAGTCGGGCTGACCCAAGGGCTGTTGGCAATAGGATAGATGATACCAGCATCTTGAAGCTTGAGTACTTCTTTCTTTACAACTTCCTGCATCAGAGGGTTAAGTTGGCGTTGCGGTTGTCTGACTGGTTTGAATTCTTCATCAACAACTATCCGATGCTTGCAGAAGGTTTCAGAGATGCCTCTGATGTCTGCTAGCTGCCAGGCAATAGCTCGGACATGCTTCTTGAGTAGCCCGATCAGTTGCTCCTTCTGCTCTGGAGACAAGTTCGAATTGATGATGACTGGTAGTTGGCAGGCAGCTCCTTCAGAGTGAGTTCTGGCGGATTCTCATATGAAGTAGTAATCCGACTCGTCGCTGGCTCAATATGTGTAGGCGCAGTGATGGGTGTGAATGTCGCCTTTTGTTCATCTAGCTCATCTTGCCATAAGCAGTGCTCTGGGTCTTCTAATGCATTATGATAAGAGGATTTTATCAAGGTCGTATTCCTCGAGGTCCTCTCATAGGCCAATACTCACAAAATTCATGAACGGTCTAAACATTTGAATTGAAGTTTGGTTTTGAAAGAGAACAAATTAAAAGCATAAGCAAACAAGGCAAAATTGACAAATGGAATTGAGGATCAAACAAGACAGAAAGGAGTTTAGTCTAGCAAGGGGTTTCTTCAAGCTCAAGGTTCATGAAAGCTGAATTGAATCTCAAGCAACGATGTGTAATTAATGACCATGCATCTCACTCAAGTAGAATCAACGAACTCTCGCACAATTGACTCTCTATTCCTAGACCAAATGCACCATGCTCTCGCTATGTGAACAAAAGGAATGGAATGCTTTAAACTAGCTCAATGAAATGCTTGGAACTTGAATTCTATGTCAACAATCATCTAGCACAAGGTAAATGATGCAAGACACTCTCATGTCAATCATATAACACTAGTCTAGCAATCACATGGGTCTTTCAACCTTCAAATGAAAGAAAACTCAATGCACACCAAGTGTTTGATAAAATGTCAACAAGGAAAAACAAGCTCAAAATGGTTGTAACTTGATAATCCAATCTTTCAAATCATCCAATTACAATCCTACAACCTTAGATCAACATCAATCAATCATTCTCATGTATTGAAAGACATAGCAAAACCAAAAGAACAACACAAGCTCTAATGGCTACAAAGCACAAGGTCTAGGATCATCATCTTACACAAATGGCTATGAGAAACTCAATCCATACAATCAATCACCTATCCTAGCTTGATCCATCCCTCACTAAACTAAACCTAAGCTTAGCCTAGCTTAACCATGGAAGAAACCTGAATTTGGGTAGAGAAGGCCATCCTTGCTTTCATGGAGGATCTTCTCACTTGGCTCTTCAAGCTCCTATCCAAGGGTGGAAGGCTTCACTTAGATCTTCAAGTTGATCAACAATTGAGGGTGGATGATGGTTGATTGAGAGAGGAGGGGAGATTGGCGATGATGAGGAATTGAGAGAGAGTGGTGTGAACGGCGATTGTGTAAAAATTAGAATGAAATTGATGCCTCCAATTCTCGCCTCTTCCACCTTTAAATAGCACGCCGGATTTGCCTGATATTTTCGGCGAAAATTGTGCAACATTTTCGCCGAAAACTTCTTTGAAAACACCGACCGCTGCTGCATTTGTTCTAATATTTTTGGCGAAAACTTTGAATGTTTTCGCCGAAAATTTCCTCAAGAATCTAAAGTTGATCTTCTGCTTCCTTCTGTTTGAAAGTGCATAAGGTTTTCGGCCGAAAACTTTGAATGTTTTCGGTCGAAAATTTCTTCAGCTTCAAGGTATGTTTTTCTTGATTTTGCATCAGCCGTATCTCCTCCGTCCTAGCTTCGATTGACCTCCCGTTTGATCCTACGTGCTCCTTGTCACCAGTACTACAATGCCAAGACCTGAAAATACAAAGAAAACACCTCCAATAGACATGGAATTGGCCTCAAAGTAGCAACCGAACAACAAATGGACACTTAGCACAAAACATCAATAAAATCATATTAAGCATGGCATTTAAGGATCAAACAAGAGCATTTCATAGGTCAATCGAGGACTTAAAATGCACTAAATATAATCACATCAAATTCCCCTACGACTAAGCTTTGCTTGTCCTCAAGCAAATGAATTAGAAAACATCCAAGTTCACAAATGACAAGATCGGCTCCATGGAGATTCAAGCAATAACAATTCGATTTAAACTGTTCCACGAACAAACTAAACCTACACATGCAAGAACGTCAACCAAACAAGTCTAGACCTCACTATTTTCTGCACACTTAAGTAGTGGTTGATTGGGACACAGCAAAACCGACCACGACAACACCAACTCTAATCAAAAGGACTTGAAATCGGGAAATGGATTGTAAGTGGTGAGTGATCATGACATGGCTATCGACTCGACCTCATCCGCTTCTAGATCCACACTTTGCAAACTCAGGCTAGGATCAAGGGCTACATTTTGAGAACTCTTTTTTCCTTTTCTTTCTCTTTTCTTCTTCATTTTTTTTTCTCTTTCTTTTTTTTCTTACTGCATACTAGTGCTCGATCCAACACTTCACTTAGGTGTTGAACCTGCCTAGCTCACAGCTTTGCCTTTGCTAGTGCTCAACCCGACACTTCACTTAGGTGCCGAGCTTGCCTAGCTTAGCTTTTCTTTTCTTTTCTTTTGAACATTTTTTTTTCAAATTAGCCACTTGATCCTTAGCCCCTTACAACTTCAACACAAGATTTCGAATTGGATTCCATCTAATCTCAAGCCACAATCACGTTGAGGAAAAACATGGAAAAGGGGTGAAAATACTGACTGCCTTCATCATCTTAGACCGGTGTTATCAAACCAATCGACCAACATACAAGAGTGATAAAATATCTGTTCTGGCCTAGACTCAATTTGACATTAGTGCTAACATGCTAGTTATAGGTTCTAAGTGGAACAGTCTAAACGTCATTATGAAAGCTTGAAGTCAATTAAACACCAAAAGTCAAGAACCGAATGATTCTAGAGTAGAGGGAATCGACATTGAATTAAGATCAAGCAATTCAACCAAACAACACATTAGACTTCTACCAACAAATAATCACACCAAACCTCAAACTCCCCTACGACTAATCACGAGCATTGTCCTCAATGATCGAGAGAGAGAGGGTAAGGTGGAACGAAGTTACCGCATTGGTAGAGAAAAACTGAGGAACAAAGGAGTGAAAGAGTCCCATAGCGCGCGTTGTGAAGAGTGATCCGCCTAAGTGCTTGCCAAAATTTTATTCAACGAACTAAAACAACACAAAAACATGAAAGCGAAAAGGTAAGGATAACATGGGGTGCCTCCCATGAAGCGCTTCTTTAACGTCTCTAGCTAGACGAAAGCACAAGGAATAAGCTAAGTAAAACCATCCCAACTCATTACCTCCTTGAAGTCAATATCATTACCTTCGCATGGCACACGGAACTTAAATTGAACCTTACCAACTTCGGGAGGAATGAGCATGGGTTTCCCGGATGGTGAAGTGGAAGCAATGGAGAAGGGACCAAACCACTTGGAGTTGAGCCTTTCATCGGGTGGCTTCTTAGTCTTGCTAGTCTCACCCATTGGTGCAGCTTCCTTGCCCTTCTCAGGTGACTTCTTTACACCTTTCTTCCTAGCCTTAGGTGGTGTCTTTGGGAGTATGAAAGGTGGAGTCTCCTTTACTTCATCCGTCTTTTCCTGCACATCACTAATAGCAAACAACTCCGCAAGACTATGACGGACAAGGTTAGTGCAATTAGTAGCCGAAGTAATCTCATGCAGATTCTTAGGATCATGGTGACTAGCATAAGACAAAGTAAATTCCATGCCATTTGAGCGGTCAAAAATCATGCATTCATTGTCGACCCTAAGGGTAAGTCTACCACCATAGACATCAATCAAAGCACGAGAGGTTGCTAAGAAAGGTCGTCCTAAAATCAAAGGCACATCGGTACTACCCAAAGCATCTAGAATAACAAAATCCACCAGAAATTCAAAAGCACCGACCTTAACCAACACATCTTCAACAATACCACGAGGGGATTTCATGGACTTATCCGCTAATTGAACATTCATGAGGGTTGGTTTTAGAGTCCCTAGGCCTAGCTTCTTAAACATGCAATATGGCATAACATTGATACTAGCACCCAAATCGGCTAAGCCTCTACTTATAGCATGCTCACCAATAGTGCAAGGAATAGTAAAGCTACCTGGATCCTTGAGCTTCTCCGGTGGTTGCTTAGAGAGAATGGCGGAGCATTGTTCGTTAAGCTTTGCCGAAGTTACATCCTTAAGCTTGCGTTTGTTAATGAAGATCTCTTTCATGAACTTCGCATATTGAGGCATCTTGGTGATTGCTTCTCCAAAAGGCATTGTGAATTGCACTTTGTTAAGAATCTCAACAAACCTCTTGAAATCTTTCTCCATGGAATCCGACTTCAAGCGAGAAGGATAAGGTGGTTTAGGCTTGTACGGAGGCACAACCGGTGCGGGAGGAGAGACCGGAGTAGCACTCGTCGTAGCCTCTTGAGAACCAACCTTATCGGTCATCTTAGAAGCTTCTTTAGCCTTGACTCCTCTATCTTTGACCTCAATCTTATCCGTGTCATCATCGGAGTCAACATCTTCAACCAAAACATAGTCATCATCTTGAGTTCTTACCGCTTTAGGTGTTGGGTCTTGAGCTTGCTTACAACTCCTCAATGTTACCGTCATAAGCTCCTCGGAAGCCTTGGGGTTGACCTCGGTGTTGGAGGGAAGGCTACCCTTTGGTCTCTCCGAGAGCGCCTTAGATATTTGGCCCAATTGAGTATTCAAATTGGTAATTGACGCTTGTTGATTCATGATAAGTTGAAGCATTGCGGCATTGGTGTCTTCTTGGGAGATTGAAGATCCACCTTCTTTGTTTGGAGGAGGTTTCTTGAAACCGGGTGGTCCATTACCCTTATGGTTATACATCCCCGGTGGATTAGAACCTTGCTCACCACCTTGGTTACCTTGATTTTGGATAGCACCTTGGTTCCATTGGTTTCCTCCTTGGTTGCCTTGGTTTTGATTTCCACCTTGATTCCATGTGGAGCCTTGATTGTACCCTTGTATCCTTGGAATCCACCTTGATTAGGCTTGTTGTAATTCCCTCCTTGGTTCCAAGGACGGTTGTAGCTACCACCTTGATAGTTCCCTTGAGGGTTAAAGTTTCCATAGAACCCTTGGCCTTGCACAAAGCTTACTCCCTCAATGCTTTCACCTTGGTTAGGCT
The DNA here is from genome assembly GCA_034768395.1 of Linum lewisii. NCBI lineage: Eukaryota > Viridiplantae > Streptophyta > Magnoliopsida > Malpighiales > Linaceae > Linum > Linum lewisii. The sequence goes on from CM068300.1 coordinate 35,803,624, forward strand.
CGGAAGTAGCGGAGGGGCAAATACTAACATCATGGCCTTGGCCTCCACAACACTCACAACACAACACCGTAGCAACCGGTGGATTACCCACTTTAGACGGCTTAGAAGGAGGCTTAGGCATACTAAGATTGCTTACTTGAGATGCCATAGCGTCGATTTTAGACATGAGGAGCGCAATCGTAGGGTCATCTTCATCTCGATGTCCCGGTAACTTAGGCTTCTTTCCATAGGTAGATGACTCCTTTGGTGCATCAACACTTATAGCTCTAGAGTCGTAGTGAGTGTCACTTCCATACTTGGACCTTGGAGGTTGTTGTCGAGACCAACTCCTTGTCTTGTTGGCCATCTCCGCAAAGAGATCTAAAGCATCTTCGGGAGTGAGCATCCTTAGATCACCTCCGGCGGCTTGGTTGATCATCCTTGTATTCTCAAAGTCAAGGGACCTAGCAAAGATATCTGCCAAGCTCCATTCGGCGAAGTTGTGATGAGGACAAGACCGAAGAAGGGCTTGGAACCTATTCCAAGTCTCATGGAAGAGCTCTCCTTTGAGTTGTGTGAAGTGGTTGATTCAATCCCGGATTGCATCCGTCATATAGGGGGGAAATAACTCCTCGAGGAAGGCTTCGGCTAGTCCCTCCCATGTAGTGAATGTTCTACTAGGTTGGTTCTCCAACCAAGACTTGGCTCTACCTTTGAGTGAGAAGGGGAAGAGTCGGAGTCGTACACAATCCGGGTGAACTTGATCGTTCTTCACCGTATCGCATATCTCAAGGAAGTCTTTGAGGTGCCTTGATGGACATTCTCCATCAATGCCATTGAACACCACTCCATTTTGCACCATCTGAATCATATTGGGCTTTAGCTCAAAATTTCTTGCATTTACTGGTCTTCGCACGATGCTCGAGGCTGCCCCTTCGAGGGTTGGGCGAGCATAATCAGCTAATGTGCGCCTCGCACCTCTTTGCGATTGATCGTCTTCATTAGTGTGATGCGAATGCCCCGAGTGGTTATCTTCGTCTTCATGGTGAGACATGTTGTTGCGTGTGGTGCTATGAACTAGGTGAGGAGGAGAACGAGTTGGCGGTTCAAACACGACCTTGATGCCTTGGAGTCGTGCTTGGAGACGTGTGATTCGCCTCATGCACTAACACCAATTTCCTGCAAACAAGCACAACGAACACACCCGAGTAATACAACGATGCGGGATAACAAAGTAAACAAAGAGTGACAAGGAAGCTAAAAGGAAAATGGAAGGAAGTGTAAAGATCAGTTCACTAATAATTGCTTTCTTAGGAATGAGAGGTCCCCGGCAACGGCGCCAAAAACTTGATAAAAGGAATTTATCAAGGTCGTATTCCTCGAGGTCCTCTCATAGGCCAATACTCACAAAATTCATGAACGGTCTAAACATTTGAATTGAAGTTTGGTTTTGAAAGAGAACAAATTAAAAGCATAAGCAAACAAGGCAAAATTGACAAATGGAATTGAGGATCAAACAAGACAGAAAGGAGTTTAGTCTAGCAAGGGGTTTCTTCAAGCTCAAGGTTCATGAAAGCTGAATTGAATCTCAAGCAGTGATGTGTAATTAATGACCATGCATCTCACTCAAGTAGAATCAACGAACTCTCGCACAATTGACTCTCTATTCCTAGACCAAATGCACCATGCTCTCGCTATGTGAACAAAAGGAATGGAATGCTTTGAACTAGCTCAATGAAATGCTTGGAACTTGAATTCTATGTCAACAATCATCTAGCACAAGGTAAATGATGCAAGACACTCTCATGTCAATCATAACACTAGTCTAGCAATCACAAAGGTCTTTCAACCTTCAAATGAAAGAAAACTCAATGCACACCAAGTGTTTGATAAAATGTCAACAAGGAAAAACAAGCTCAAAATGGTTGTAACTTGATAATCCAATCTCTCAAATCATCCAATTACAATCCTACAACCTTAGATCAACATCAATCAATCATTCTCATGTATTGAAAGACATAGCAAAACCAAAAGAACAACACAAGCTCTAATGGCTACAAAGCACAAGGTCGAGGATCATCATCTTACACAAATGGCTATGAGAAACTCAATCCATACAATCAATCACCTATCCTAGCTTGATCCATCCCTCACTAAACTAAACCTAAGCTTAGCCTAGCTTAACCATGGAAGAAACCTGAATTTGGGTAGAGAAGGCCATCCTTGCTTTCATGGAGGATCTTCTCACTTGGCTGTTCAAGCTCCTATCCAAGGGTGGAAGGCTTCACTTAGATCTTCAAGTTGATAAACAATTGAGGGTGGATGATGGTTGATTGAGAGAGGAGGGGAGATTGGCGATGATGAGGAATTGAGAGAGAGTGGTGTGAACGGCGATTGTGTAAAAATTAGAATGAAATTGATGCCTCCAATTCTCGCCTCTTCCACCTTTAAATAGCACGCCGGATTTGCCTGATATTTTCGGCGAAAATTGTGCAACATTTTCGCCGAAAACTTCTTTGAAAACACCGACCGCTGCTGCATTTGTTCTAATATTTTCGGCGAAAACTTTGAATGTTTTCGCCGAAAATTTCCACAAGAATCGAAAGTTGATCTTCTGCTTCCTTCTGTTTGAAAGTGCATAAGGTTTTCGGCCGAAAACTTTGAATGTTTTCGGCCGAAAATTTCTTCAGCTTCAAGGTATGTTTTTCTTGATTTTGCATCGGCCGTATCTCCTCCGTCCTAGCTCCGATTGACCTCCCGTTTGATCCTACGTGCTCCTTGTCACCAGTACTACAATGCCAAGACCTGAAAATACAAAGAAAACACCTCCAATAGACATGGAATTGGCCTCAAAGTAGCAACCGGACAACAAATGGACACTTAGCACAAAACATCAATAAAATCATATTAAGCATGGCATTTAAGGATCAAACACGAGCATTTCATAGGTCAATCGAGGACTTAAAATGCACTAAATATAATCACATCAGGGGCCACACCCCCGACTAAATGTGTAATTATATTTAATATATTATTTAGTCGGGGGCGTGGCCCCCGACTATATTTGTCGGGGGCTATACGCCCCCGACCATTGTTGGCCAGCGACCGACTATAATTGTCGGGGGCATTTGGCCCCCGACTATTTATGAGTTTTGTTGTAGTGCATTTTTAGGTTCCTAAAACAGTCTATGTGATCATATAGGTGCAGTTCTCAGTTCAACATTCATAATTCACATCATCAACATCATCATCAAAGAACCAACATCAACATCGATACAACACAACCATCATATATGAACTCACAATCACATTTAGCACCACACACACACAAAAATTCAGATTTCAGTTATCTATGTGAGTTAATTAGGCGCCATGGACTTTACACTACACCACCCCTGCCGACCAGATGCACCCTCTCTTCTAGGAGGGTTCAAGAAAGATCCAGGGCCCAAAATCACATCATCAACAACAACAATAGATCACGTCACTCTTCTATTAGGTGTGACCGCACCTCACTCTTCTAGGATAGGTGACAATTTTGGGGTAGTGCAGGCTCCAATTGGTTCTATCATTATCATTCAATCATCGACCACGTCATTTTAATCATCATTCAACAACCATGTCACAAGGTACTAATAATTCACATCACCAACATCCTCATCCTTCACACAGCAATTCACCGGTTTTCACATTCCATCCCAACAACATTTCACAATTCATAATGACAACAAGGGTAAACTGCTAGCTTGCCGACCACCCCACCTACAACCAAGGGAGAGAGGTAGCCATGTCGCAAGTCTAGGGTCATTCTCGTGTTCGTCATTCATAGGACGACCCCACATTGGCAAGGCCATCCTCCTGCAACCACAACTGACAATGACATATATCTGCATAAATACCACTGAACCCCAATTCGTCCTGTCTCTCATTTATAACTCAAATTCATAAATTAATTCATTTCATCATAATCCCCAAACACACAACAACACATTACAATCAATCACATAAAAACTATCCATTTTACTCTCTTTCAATTTCATGCAAAATCCTAATTTCGTATAGGTCAAATTACAACTCCTCATGTTGCTCATATTGTCCTACGACGATAAGCCCTCACTTGGAATAGAAGACGAGGCTCTAATCGTCTTCGAGATTCCCGGATGAACGGTTTTCCCTTCTAAAAAACGTAGATTTTCCTCTTCCTCACTGACAGCACTTCAATCCAAACACTAGAATCCAATAAATGCGATCTCTTCTCTTCATTGCCAGGAACTCACAGGAAAAAATGGCGCCTTAATCGGACACTCATAGCTCCTGGAATCTAGCTTCAAAGGATTACAGAGTTTGGTTCGTCAAATGGATTTTCGGGAAGAAAGAGAGAGATTAAAGTTGCAAAAATCTGTCAAAACTCATCCTCTTATATGAAGACGAAACATCACTAAGTGTTGTATACTACACGACATGTTTCATGAATCAACACAAAGTGTTTCTCAACTACACGGTCCTGTGGTTTTAAAAGCACTTCTTGGTTGAGGGTTCCAGGAATAACAGCACGGCCGTGTATCTGGAAGACGCATGGTTGTAGTTAAACTACACTGTGTGTTGTCTCCACTGTACACCATGCTCGATTGTAACTTCAACCCGACTTAAACACAAACTTCCCGAACTTCGATGAGACCTCAAGGCCATTGGTTCCAGTGCCTCGATCACTCGAACTCGAGTTCTAAACCATCCAGTTGGGTGGGGATATTACAATGCTTTTCCTTTCTGTTGTGTTTGTAGTCACTGTATTCTGTTATGAGTTTATCGGCTGTTAGAGCATCTCCAATGGTCTAATTTTATAGTTTTATATTAAAAGCTCTAATTTGATTGGTTGGTATTAAGAGCATCTCCAATTTTTATATTTAAAAGGTTTAAAACTCTTAGAAAAACTTTATAACCATAGAAGAGTATGAGGTGGTAGTGTAAATAATTAGGTGCAATAAAAGTTTTATAAACATAAAGGTTTAGGAACTACAATGGTTTGGTTTAAAAAGTTGTAAAGCTTTTAGTGAACACTTTAACATCCATAAAAGAGTATGAGGTGGAAATTAAAATAGTGAGATGGCATAAAAGCTTTATACAATTAACTAATCTACAACTCATTTCTCTCTCCTAATTTTTTTCTTTTTCATTTATTTATTTAAGTCTATTATTTTTTACACCATGTTTGGTTTCTATGATTTGGAGGTGTGTTTTGGATAAATACACTAATTAATCCAAAACCTTTATTTTTTTATAAATACAAATGCACAAAATAGCTGATTTAGGCAAAAAAAAGAGGGTGATTTCTAGCTGAGTTTTGGGTGATTTGATAATGGGTGAATTGAAGGGTTTGTACAATTACCTTTCTATCGAACTACTAATTCAGAAATTACAATCTATGCCACTATTTTAATTCTCAAACCTACCACTTTCACATAACTGCTCGCATCTTTCTTCTCTTCTTCCTCTTCTTTTCTGAATTCTTCGTCCTCTTTTTCTTTGATGAATCCAACTTTGAGGTGAGGTCTTCCTCATCTTCTCATCGTGAGGCTGTACTACCATCAACTGTCGACATAGGAGGATAAATTCAACTTTCTGATCACTCTCATCAACTTAAGCTTGAGAACAATGGGGGGTTTGTATTGTAGGATTACATATTATTATGTTTTGTATCCATCTTTTGGAGAGCCGGTAGTGCTAGACTACTACAGCTCATATTTTGGAATTCCACAATTCTGCAGACAGGAACTTGAATATGCAGAAGCAGTGTAGCTTGTGTAAGCGTGAAATATTATCTTTGGATTAGTAATATTCTAGTTTAATGTTTGCTCGTAATTTGAATGATTATTTAGCCATGAATTGTTGTCCCTGGTAGCACTTGCATTAAACAAACATGTCTCTTAAAACAACAATGACTTGGCCATGATCTGCTATTACAAAATTATTGCATACAAATATCATACAAATACTATTTTGGTTCAAATATGGCCAACAAAATAACAAGGGTACAATGGTAGTTTGGCTTCATTTTAAGACCCCACACCCAAATCTCAAACTAATTCACAGCAACTTCCAAACAAAGGTTTTGAGTAAAAAAGTGTAATCACAAAACTACCTTTTCTAAAACCACAATATTGCACAAATATACTATTTCCGAATCAAAGAAACCAAACGACCCGTTAATTAATATCCTACCAATTTCATTTAATCAAAATGAAGAATAAATGTTTCACTACGAATGTACATTAACATGAATGATATCATAAAAGAATAACTTCATCATTTCAATAAAATTGATACAGCTTAACTAAATTGCAATAAAAATACATATAATTTATAGAAAGCAGTGATAGATTTATTAAAAAAAATAGCAACATGTGTTCAATTTTCAATGTCATCTCCGAAACGTTGCCAAATATGCTCTACCAAATCTGCTCTTAGTTGCTGATGTACTTCACAGTTACATAATTATGTATGCTTGTAGAGATATTGTTGAAACCCTTCAACTGATCCACGAGACACTGGTGTTGGAAGATCAGCCTCTTCGTCTGACCATGTACATATTGCATTCCCTTCGTTCTCTACAATCATATTATGCAATATGATACAAGCATACATTATATCTTTATGTTTTTTTTGTGTTGCCAAAATCGAGCTGCACCTCGTACAGTTGCCCACCGCGTTGGAGGACTCCAAATGCTCGTTCCACATCCTTTCTTGCAGCTTCTTGCATTTTCTTGAATTTCTTCCTTTTAGGGTATTTTGGATATGCAAAGCTCTTCAGCATCGTAGCCCATTCTGTGTATATTCCATCTGCAAGATAATAACCTTTCGTGTATTTTGTGCCATTAACTGTAAATTGAATATCTAGTAAGTACTCTTCCAATACGTCACTGAACAATGGAGATTGGTTGAGTACGTTGATGAGGTAAGAGCTTGCAAGCAATTTGTCATCTTCAACGCTCCAACTCTTGTGACTTTCGTCATTACTCATTCAGTCGGACTCCACCATAATATCAGGCCTTGTCTCGGCAGGTGGTACTGGAATACTTTTTGATGTATATTGATTTTGAATTGTTGTATTGAAATACTCATAGTGTGGATACACGAGGATATGAGAATTTGAATGATAAGGAAAATTCGCAATATGTTGGCGATCTTGAAACTGAGAAAAACCTTACACTTGAGACCATGGAGCCGTGTTTTGATGAATGAACTGATTCACCATCATGATGACTACCCAATAACCTCATGAAATAATTTGAATCCATGTGAAAAAGTTAGTAATGATAAAGTTTACTGGATTTCATGAAATAATATGACAGAGGGGTGTTTTCATTCTTATCATTTTATATTATGCAAAGTATGTGGGAAACCTCCAAGAAATCATATATTTCTATTTCAATAACAACAACCATATATTGAAGATATTTATTTTTAGGGTTTAACTAATTGATTACCATAGTATTACCATCAAATACCCAATTTAAATTGAGTTTGACATGTTTATTTTCGGCAAAGGATCTGCGTCCAGGATTTTAATCCTGGAACAATTCCAAACTCAAATTCGGAGGGGTAGTTTCATCTTTTTGAAAAAGTATATATCCTAACCCTAAATCAGCGGCCCTCTCTCTTCTTCCCACTCATCCTTCAACACCAAAAATTTCCGCCACCGCCGACAATCATCGCCATCGTCGTTTCTCTCAACTACCAAAGATTCGGAACACCACCGATACCTCCTCTTTCCTTCGATTGATCGCCAGCGCCGAGATCCTCCTGGACAGCCATTCAAATGCTCTCGTCTCAGTCGCTGTCACCGCGGCGGTCAGAATCGGCGATCTATTCCTGCAGCTTCTTCTGAAGCTTGTTATCCGCTTGCCAGCGTTTGGTGATGAGCTTCTCGCGCTCAGATTTGGTTAGGGTGACTGGTTTCTTCTTGCCGTTGTCCATGTTCTCGGCAGCACCGTTGATTGCCGGAGTTGACGGATTTAATCACTCCTTTGGCCAATGGTTTTTGACTGAAGAACGACGATTCTGAGTGATTGATTGCCAAGGTTGATGAAGAGTGATGGTTTTGTAATTTATATAGGTTGAGTGATTGAATTGTAGTTAAAAAAACTATGGGGATTGTAATAATGTGCCAAGATTTTGTTTTGTTCTGGGCTTTTTTTGGGTTTGTTATGTAAGCTGTGGAGGTGATTTTGTTTGGTTGTTCAACCACTGTTCTGCTGGGTTCCAGACTCAGTCAAGCTTTGGTTATGTACAGACTCTATTTTTTATTTATATACATACGCATTTATAAAATAGTAACTCGACAAGTTAATCAGTTAACTTGAGTAGATAACTAGTTAACAACACTTGATAACTAGTTCACTCGACTAGTTAACTAGTTAACTCGATTAGACAACTTGATAACTAGTTAACTTGATTAGATAACTAGTTAACTCGATTGGTTAACTAGTTATCTAAATTATGACGTTTAAATAGTTAACTAGTTAACTCGAGTAGATAACTAGTTAACTCGAGTAGATAACTAGTTAACTCGAGTAGATAACTAGTTAACTCGATTGGTTAACTGATTAACAACTTGATAACTCGATTATATAACTAGTTAACTTGATTGGGTAAATAGTTAACTCGATTAGATAATTAGTTATTAACTTGATAACTAGTTAACTTGATTGGTTAACTGAAATTTTGGTGGTAACTAGTTAACTCGGTTGGTTAACTAGTTACCTCGATTAGATAACTAGATAACTATTTAACTCGATTGGATAACTAAATTCGATAAGTTAACTAGTTAACTCGTTCTCTAAATCATGATGTTACCTAGTTAACTCGATAAGTTACCTAGTTAACTAATTTTGATAGTTACTTATCAACTAAAAATCTTGTTAACTAGTTAACAACTTGGTAACTAGTTAACTCGATTAGATAACATTTTAACTGGATAACTAGTTAACTATAAAAACTCAGGTTAACTAGTTAACTAGTTATCAATAAAAAATCTTGTTAACTAGTTAAATTGTCATCGCCGGAAAAGTATTATGAGTTTGGTCGGTCTCGGGAGCCTCGCCGGAAAACATGTTAACTAACTAGTTAATTGTAAAAACCCAAGTTAACTAGTTAACTAGTTATGAATAAAAAAATCATTCTAATAAGTTAATAGTAAAAATCAAGTTAACTAGTTAACTTGTCCTCATCGGAAAAGTCACTGGAAAAAGTCGTCGGAAAAATCACCAGAAAAGTTACCGGAAATGGTCGCCGGAGATGGTCGCCGGAGATGGTCGCCGGAGATGGTGCCGGAGACGGTCGCCGACGACGGTCGCGGCGAGGGTCGCCGCGAGGGTCGCCGGCGAGGGTGTGTCAAATGACGGCAACAGTGGTTACATGACAGTGTAATAAAAAATAAAATATTTAAATAAAATAATAATAAAATATTTAAATAAAATATAATTATTAACTTATTTTTGTAAAGTCCTAAATACCCCTGACAAATCTGGACCATTAGATTGGTTAAAGGGTCAAACTAGATCTAATGGTTGGAAGAGAGTTTGGAACTTTCCAATCCCAAAAATTCTTTGACGCTGATCTGCTTCCACAATTTTCAATGAAATTAATTAATTTAATAATATATTAATCATATTATATTATTAATTATTAATATTTTAATCATATTATATTATTTATTAAAGTTTAAAAGTTTATAAAGTTTTATAAGTTCTATGACATTGTGGGAATAGCTTTATAAGTTAGAGGATTTTAAAAAAGTGATGTGGCATACTTTTTAAAGGTTTAAATTACATGACCATTGGAGATGCTCTAACAATAGGGCATCAGATCTGGATCCAAACCTTAGAGTTTTGACTGCTCCAACCAGAACTATAGGACTAGTTATCATGTGCATCTCCCGCCCAAACCCCCTCTCCCCCAACAACCCTAACAAGGGTCCACTCTACCTCCTATCAAATCCTCTTTGACTTCGATCATGATCAAGTCCTCTATAACTCCGATCAGGTCTTCTGTAACTCCGATCAGGTGCAATCAGAAAGAAATCCTGAAGAACCTCTAGACTAAACAAATTCAATGTCAGTAGGTAAAGAAATTTTGTTGATAGTTCTTTTTGTTATCTCTGTTAACTAGTTAATATCTGTAAACTCTTTGTGATTGTTCATTCTGTTATCTATGTTAAATAGATGTGATGCATAAAAAGTTATAACTAAGTTGATAGATGATAACTAGTTATAAGTTAACTAGTCAATTCTCTGTTAACTAGTTAACTGTCTGTTAACTAGATAACTGTATGTTAACTAGTTATAAGTTAACTACTTAACTGTTTGTTAACTAGAGAACAAGTAAGTTAACTAGATTACTATCTATTAACTAGTTAGCAAGTAAGTGTTAACTAGTTTTAAGTTAACTAATTAACTGTCTGTTAACTAGATAACAAGTAAGTTAACTAGTTAATTCTCTACTATAAGTATTCTTGCATGTTAACTAGTTATCAACCCTGCTAACAAAAAATGTGCCCACTTACAGATTCAATCATCCCAGCTGATAAGAGAACATGGAAGATGCTGAAATTTGAATCATCCTCTGATGCGTTGGCTTCTACTCAGAGTTTGCACAACACAATGAGTTTTATGTTAGAAATCAACTTGAAGGTTATATTGACAGCAAGAAACAAAAAGTCGACTACATATACTATATTGTGCATGTATGCACAAAACAATGAGGGAAAAAATACAAGGTTGCTCCTGCCAATCAAACTAGAAAGAGCGGTAAAACAAGGTCTGGTTACATTGCCATGATGAGCCTCAAATTTGAGAAAGGAACAAGTAAGTTATTTTCTAGTTAACTAGTTAACTGCCTGCTTGTTAACTAGTTATTACTGAGTTAACTAGTTATTAACCTTGCTGGTTAACTAGTTCACTGTTTATGCTGTTTAAAACAAAAGACTGGTTGTTGTTTGTAAAAAGTAAGTACATCATCACTAATTTTAAGGATGGCCACAACCATCTAAGGATACCAGAGGGTGAGAGACACTTCAGTAGAAGTGTGATAAGGGTTCTTGTCATGTATAAAATCATAGTTGATCTAAATCCTGATGCTAGAATCAATGTACGTTCCAGTTTTGATTCTATGCGGATGGCTGCTGGTGGGACTAAAAATCTAGGTTTCACGCATCTAGACATAAAAAAACCACATTTGCACCAGGAGAGAGAGATACAAATGCAGGGAATGAGATATAAATGCAGGGAGTGGTTGTTCTAAAACAATCAAACAGTAACAAGGGGAACTACTCAAAAAAAAAAAGATTGGTAAAGAAGAAGATGCACAAATTGGAAGTATCTTCTGGTCAGATGCACAAATGCGCAAGGACTATCGAGCTTTTGGTGATTGCTTCAGCTTTGACACAACCTACATAACTAACAAACACCACCGACCTCTTGGTATGTATTATTGGTATTTATTCTTGCACATTACTGTTTGTTGTTAACTAGTTAACCTACAATATCTGCTATGTTGTAATCAACTGGTTATCTGTTAACATGTTATCTAGTTAATATGTTAACTAGTCATCTGTTAACTTATTAACTAGTTAAATATTTATCAGTTAACTAGTTAACATGTTATCTAGTTAATATGTTAACTAGTCATCTGTTAACTTATTAACTAGTAAAATATTTATCAGTTAACTAGTTAACATGTTATCTAGTTATTAGTTAACTAGTTAACATTTTAATTATTTAACAGATAACTAGTTACCATTTTAATAAGTTAACTAGTTATCTTTGCTAATTTTTTTTCCTATACAACAATCTTTGTCGGTAAGACACACCACAACAAAGTTTGGAACAACATTGCTCTATGAAGAGACTACAAAGTCATTTGAGTGGCTATTTGTAAAATTCCTGGAACTCTTAAAGTTTGGGATGTTCAACGTCAAAAATCAGGAGGAATTTCAAGTACACTGAAATGATTGATAAAAACATGCCCCTGCGCTAAGGGGAATTAGACTAATTCCTTGTATAACATGAAGGAAAAATGGTCGAACGCTTGGATACGAAACAATTTTTGTGCTGGGATGAAGAGCTCATGGATGAGTGAGACATGCAACAACAACCTAAGAAAAGTCATGGATTCAACAATGAATCTAGCCAGGTCAGTTACTGATAACCTTGTCTGTTAACTACTTAACAGGTTAACTAGTTAACTTGTCTGTTAACTAGATAACCTTGTTTGTTATCTAGTTATTACCTTGATTGATAATTGATGACACTCAATTTGGCATGATTATCAGCCTCATTTAAGCGACATTTCTTTGCTTAAGACATGGTTTTTAGGGTAGAATAACGAATATTCAATCGATTGCCCTATCTCGTGCCATTTGTGTTAACTTGGCCCGTTTCGGGTCTATTTGATGGTTTTCTAGTGTTTTTACGTTAGCACAGGTTTTTGCCATCGAATAAGTAACCAAGGACGTGTCTAAGGCATTGGAACCTCGAGGAATCAAACCAGAATCGATCCAAGGAGCCGATCAAGTCAAACCAAAAGTCTGCCCGTTCACACTTACATTTTCGGCGAAAATGGCCTATGGTTTTCGGCGAAAATGCAAGAACAATTCACTGATGCTCAGCCAAAGAAAATTTCGGTGAAACCGTTGGGTTTTCGGACCGAAACAAAAATCACAGGAGAATCAGCCGACGGGACTTCCATTTACAAGTATATTTTCGGCGAAAATAATTCACTATTTTCGGCGAAAATATTAGAAGAAATCCGGCTGATTAGGGTTAAGTATAAATACTTAACCCGACGGCCCAAAAGAATATATACATCATAATTCGCAAAATACAACTTTTCGAGATCAGAATTCAAAGAATCCTCTCAAGTTCTGGAGCGAAGAGTTAGAGTTCGAAGAGCCGGAAAGAGATAGTGACACCATCCCTTTCATCTCGGAGAACCAGAGCTAGGAGTGTTATTTACCGAAGATCGAAGT